>OY743142.1:15091257-16291257 GCA_963555695.1 Dasypolia templi
GGGTTATTCTACAGAGAAAACCGTGGCCCTGGCACAGGCAACTGAAGGAACACGGGTGGATTTTAGTCAGTAAAAGTCTGACACGAAGAGCGGGAGAAGTCATTTGACGATTTCCCACCCAAAAAAAAAAAAAAAAAAAAAGGCATACATGGCGCCACGCGCATGCGCAGCGCGTGGGTGAGTTGAACTATCTGTCACAATAACTTAAAAACTATGATAATAATAAGCTCTTATAAACTTAAACAAGTAAAAACGACGTGGACAAACACACGTTAGCACGTGCCTCCGTACCCAGTGCCTTATAAAGGGACCATCCACTTTGTCGAATAATGCTTTCAGGATGCTGTCGGAGCTTCCGCGCAATCTACCCATTATTGAAGCTGTTTTCTTCCTCATAATACCATGAAAATCTTCAACAAGGGCTTTCGCGATCATCTGCGAAGCGCTGAAGAAGAATCGCAAAAGCCCCATAAACATCCTAAATACATTATTATATTTTACGCGCAGGATGTTGTAAAAACCTACAATCTGCACGTTTCGTACAAGTCTTGCAGTGATCTGCGGTTGGGCTTCGGCACTGCTGCCGCAGTCAGCGGTCTGCCGTCGCTTTCAGAACGGTTCCTTAATGCTGGTCAACGACTTATTGTCACCTGGCAAACGCGTACATTGAATATTTAATGCACTCTTGATCTTGGCTTGATCTTGGCCTTTGGATAACCAAGAAATATTTACAATGTAACTAGAATGCGTCGAGTGTTCCTATCAATGAGAATGTATAAATGTCTGCCATTCGTTTATTTGAACACAAAATAAATCCATCAGCCATCGCTCAGCATAATGCTATGACCCCCAGCCATAGAAATTCCATGGTCCCAGTGCTGGTTTTTAGCGTCAGCAGGCATTGACGTAATGACGTCAACCGAACAGCATACGAAAACTGAGATGGTGGGCGGTGGACTGAGTATGAAGAGAAAGATAAAAGTAATGACTTACATCTTTACAAATAAATAAAATTGTTAGTGACTGTTTGTAATTTCAAAATAACAGCTTTTTAATAAATTCATATAAATGTATACACGGTACTTATAAAAATCATTTTTTAAATTTTGTGTGTCTCTGTCTGTTACGTCTTATCTTCGAAACGGCTGTACCGAGATTTACGGGACTTTCACCTGGCTAATATTCTAAGGAGTAAAACAAAGAGTACTTTTTGTCCTGGTTCCCGTGGGATAATTTCGACATAAACGAAGGCACGGGCGAAGCCGCGGGCAGCAGCTAGTAATTAAAACGATAATTATAAAGTAAAATAGACCTACTTAATTTCCTCGTTAAAGGCCGACCGGTAGTAAAAGCATAGGTTCTACAGGTTGACAGGCTATATGCCTAGAGACATTCTTACTACGCATTTACACATAATTATAAATATTTTCTTCTCATAAATATAAAATAATGTTCTATAACACATCCAGCTCGTTCGATGAATCATGGAAAATCACATTCATTAGGTCCTTAAAATATAAGAGGTTAGTATTGCTTGGAACCGCCACGCATCTATTGGTAAATCTTCGCCTAAATAAATTTTTGCAAAGGCTGAGCTATTAGCACTTTTTAATCGTCGAAATTACAAGAATGTTCTTAACCACTTCTAGTGCTAAAACTGGGAAGAAAAAGTGGCACAACAAACTCCCCAGCAGCACAACTGTCAGTTGAGTTAGAAAAAAATATTAATAAACAAAATAATTAACATTACAAGACCAAGAAACACAAAGCACACATCATTAAAATCAATTAATTTTATTAGAACATAAGTTCCTGTTGATGTTCATCCTCCAATTGACTGTTAATTTGTCGCTTAGGTTCGCACCCCTGCAAAGCGTTAAAGTCATCTGACCGTCTGACACATGGCAATCAGTGCCTTGAAGAGTATAATATATTGTGTTAAACATGATTGCAGAGGTGGGAGAAAGCTTTGCACTATGCAGTTATCAGCAATAATAATATAAATTAGGTAATACGAAAGTAAGGCACTGGAAAGTTTATTTCATTCAAATTGGCTTACCCTACTTTATTTAAGAAAGCCTTTCCAAGACTCAAGAGTATAATCAAGAATGATATGGATTTATATTGGTAATAGGTATCTTAACAGTCGAAACTTTCGTTGAATTACTATAGTCGCCGGCAAGTAACTTGGCAAGAATTGTTATATGTTTTTTTCCTTTCTTTAACTCTCTTCTAAACAGATGTTAAAAAAATATATATGGTAAGAACCATAAAATAATGCCAAGCAATATAAGTGAAAAAAATAATTTGTTGCACTAAGTGCACATGCGTGAACTTACTCCGACTGCTCCAAAGCCTTGCCAAGTTACGTGCCGGCTACTATACAATACCAGTTATAACTTACTAATCTACGTAATGCTCACGAATTGTTACGTTATCCTCATTATTTTTACTTCATTCATAAACCTCAAAACACAACGTCAGCTTCTTGAACAATTCACAATGATTAAAACACTTTATTTTAAAATGAAATTAATCTGATAAGAAGTGAAATTAGCGTTACTTAGATTATAACTCTGTATGAATGGAACTTCATCGTAGAATAATCCATTACTATGACATTCTCAAATGACGTGATAACAACTTGTCACCACATGCATTGACGATCAGATTCTTAAAAAGAGGAGGCGTCGCTCTGCCTACGCATCTAATAGTCAGGTCTCTGACGTCACCACTTGGGTGCCTTACCTCAAAAGGTAAAAAGCAAGCACAATAACGAGTAGGCACCTAACTTGTTTACGTTCTGAAGTTCAATATCCGAGCATGACTCGAAGGTAACTAACGCATGGCGAATTTACAAATTACCGCCTGTGTCAGTCGCAGGCGCAGCTAAGATGTGATCAGCAGTCAACATGTACTGGACAATGTAGTATGATTCATGGTTAGATATGTCGTTGTCCTTTCAAAAACGATCACGCCAGAGAGTAGTTACTTCATCATGTCTAAGGATTAGGAAAACTTCTTAAAGATCTACATATTCTATGCCATTTTAGTTTCACTATGAAAATAAAAACTACTTTAGTTAGATCTTACAAATTAACGACTTTTAAATGTAGTTATTTACTTGAACACAGCATTATTTAGTCAAAGTATCATCAGTCATCAAAAGTACAAGATATTATAAACGTAGCGTTAGTAAGACGCTGACGCACTCCAGCACTACAATGGGCCAATGGGCACAACAATACATCAGTTAACAGCCGTGTTTTTCCAACTTTTTACGTTTTCTTCGGATAATAACTCGCACTTCATGCAAATGAGTGATTAAATCGGAAAACCCATTATCATTTCAATGTTTTTAACAATAAACTTAGCTTCGGCCTTGTCACCTGAGATTTATTCGTTCCCACAGATCTCTGTAGAACTTCATGCAATAAAAGTCGTCAGAAATGATGTGTTTTTCTTTACACATACAATAATAATCAGATTCCTCGAATCGATATTAAGTCGTCCAACAATTTTAATATTGATGAGATGCATCGGAGATTCCGGGTTGACAATATATTGACGTTCAGTCACATTGTATTTGATCCCTTTTTTTTTTGTTCCTGCGTGGAAAATCCTCATGGATGTCCTCCGCCCTGGGGCGGGCGGAGGGATCTGTCAGACTCTTACTGACTAAAAACCACCCCGGTGTTCCATCGCACACCTACGTCGGGGTCGCGGGAACATATGATTCTTCCGCAACCCTGACTGGTGCTGTCCTGCCTCGGCGGGCCTCCTCGTGTTGGAGGGGGAGTGAGGTGTTAGACTCCCCCCGCAACGTCTAAGAGGGGCGCGCGTGGAACACTACGCGCCGCCACCTCGGTTCCTGATGTATAGGGGGCGGTGGACGTCCCCGAGTCCGCCGTCCCTGTACCCATTTAGAGGGGCTGGAAGAGGGCGTCGTCCGCCCTCCGCCTACGACCAACCCCTTGCGACTGGTCTGATGAATGGCCCCGTCGCCTACCATTTTGCCGCAGAGGATAGGGAGAGCGGCCAACGACATACCGGCACTCCTCTCCCGCCGCGGCCCCACCACAGTTGCGATGTCGCCCAACAACACCGCAACCTTGGCCGCTACGTCGTCGGCTTGTAAGCAAAAGCCCTGACGAGCGGCCCCTACTCGGGTTCATCTTAGGTTCACCGTGGGGGTCCAAACCACGGCAACTGAGCCCCCCCGCCTCTTCAATGCGGGAACCCACATTGTATTTGATCCTGGTACAACTTCAGCGGTGCAAAATGGTACGCCTATTTTGCACTTTATTGTTTGTCCTTGGAGTTACACTTGCAAATACATAACATAAAGTCCAAAGTCTTGAATAAGTGATTCTTTCCAACTTACACGTGCTAAGCTCTTATGGTCAATACAATTTGTCATCATTGTGCTGTCATATACTGCCACCATTCATCATCATTTACTAGAAGTAATTATATGATGTAAAAATTTGTGTCCTGGACCATTTAAGGTAAGGTGATCAAGTATGACTATTGGTGCTAATTTGTTTAGTTCGAGTAATCTAATAATCTTAATGCAGATGCTTCGTTTGCATCTGCATTTATGGTGTTTATTGAACAAGTTAATCACAATAAACTGCTTTATTTCCTAAATTTTGATCATTACATTGCAGTGATTTTGTAGTGTTAGTATACACTCTGCGAAATATCTACCACCGGATGAAAATAACTCTTTCATTCACAAATTGGCGTCCGGGGTCGGCGGCCCTTCATCACGATATTATAAATTGCCCGATTATCTGTAGACGTCATAAATACTCGTACGTAGTCCGCAGATACGTTTAGTCATCTGCGGTCAGCGCCTAAGAATATTCCTTTGTATATGAAAATGTATTAATCGCCTCAGTGAGTCAGTGTGATTGTGTGCTTACAACTCTGTATGTTTAGTTTGACAGTCGCTCATCAGTTAGGTATGCCGTGATGTTTCTGTGACAGCTTTAGAGCTTGGGAATGATGTCATTGCAGTCTGTGTGCTCGGCAATGAGTCGTGGTGTTATAATTACTTTGGTTTCGTCATTAAACCAAATTACGTCAAGTTTTAGTATATGCTGCATTGTGTTGTTTATTTAGTAAGTGCTGTGGGATGTGTCCTTTAATTACGTAGCTTATGACGACTTGACTGCACAGTTTGATTGGGCTTTGCCTTGACATCGTACCAGTCGCGTGGTATATACACAGACGTTTACGGTGATGGCACAGTTTAAGCACAAAGGTTAACGTTTCCCCGTGTCTACGTCACATCAACGGTCGAAAGACGATTCGCTGTGACTAGTCCTGATGCACAGCACGTGCGTGCTCCTACGCATGCAATTCGTACGTGACTACATTAGGCACCAGCTACACGTATTTGGTCACTCCGAGTGCGCCGTGCTTTGACCGTCACGCCCAGGAATCGAGTGGGTTTTTCTCAGTAATATTTACGTAGTAGGATTACGATCCTCCGTTGTGAATTTGAAGCGTAACGGATGTGTACGGATTCGGTAGCTGCTAATCGTGATGTTTGTTGACCAATACGTGACGTTTGAGCGTGGTTTTTTTGGGACGTGCTCGAAATGTGCCATGAGAATGAAGTCAGAACTTACGAAAATAACCCACAATTCTGGATTTGGAAACAGTAAAACCTCACGTTGATAGAGATTACATTTCTGTTTCATAATTAGATTGAATCGAAAAAAGTCTGATCTTGAATAATTCAGATAACGACTTTTGATTACACAGCCGATCATTTTTAAATTTATTGTACCAGATAAGTCTGTCCAGTAGAATTTAAGTTGTTACCAATAAGTTCACAGGCCGGTGCCCGACTGCCCGCCAGGTGCGTAATTGACGTAACTTTTAGTAACAGCCGGTTGCCCTTCGCGGTGTCACGACATAGTTCAAAGGTTTTTCGACACCAGTCATGAAAGCTATTGCTGTGTGGTTTGATTCCCGGTCAAGAGCAGGGCTGTGGGTATTGTAAAACTTGTAAATGTAGGCTTATGGTCATGATCTACCTACTTAGTATATATATAGCAATCTACTAGTAGACATAATTATGCCCCAGCTAAGTTGCGTCAAACACCCGGTCTTTCAGCACGCGTAGCATGATCACCATATAAACGAGTTTTATGAGACAAAATGACAGATAGAATAAACAAAATTACAGATTAATTTTATTAATCTGTCATTTTGTCCATTCTTCCGTCGACAAAAGTTGGTGCGTTGACAAAACATGCTATGCGTGTTGATCTAGCTGCCATTTTCATTCCACACTACGCTTGCCTTCACTGTATTACTCCTCTGCTCCAACGGCTATCGGTCCTTGGACAGACATGACCGGCCCACTTCTGTTTGCTAACTCTGCAAGCTATATCAATAACTCCCATTCGGATCTTCAGTAAGGGATCTCTTGGTAAGTGCGCTGATGATTGTAGTAGGGTCGTCAGTAATTGTAATAGTTTCAGATAGTGATCGTTTGTCAAATATCTAGAATTGTAAAAATATGTGTGAGTCATCAGAGTCATCGAGCCTAGGTGTGGGGTCATGCGTAGTGTTTGGGTGCTTAAGGAAGTTGACATTACATTAACATTTCGGAACCTTGGACTTAAAGAAATCTGTTTTTAGCGTTGGAATGTTATAATTTTATACCAGAAATAGGCAAGATATAGCTGGACAAGGCGTAGATACTCACTTCGATTACTTTAATAGAAACGTGTTTATGTATAGTTTATTACCAATTTTGCGAAATATCTACGTTTAAGACACTATTGGTAATCGCGGAAAACTTAAATTATCCATTTAACATAATGATGACGTTTTGTACCTGATTTGTAAACAGTATATTTACTTTTTACAAAAACATACATATAGCATTTGCAGCACTTATTGGTTCTGGTTGACAATTGTATATCTAAGCTATAAATACTCGTCTTTGCTGTTAGTTTTAAAGAAAAGTAAGTATATAATCTTTTAACAAACGAACAACCGCCCTCGTTTTGAAATCGCTACCAAACATAGTTTTCCTATCTTGGGACCAACAAAGTCATTCGCGTCTGCGCAAGTGCAATTCAAGCTTTATCTGATTTATATTTCGTTTAGTAGGCTGTTGTAAAGTGTACCGCCGATGCGTGCGGAACACCAACAATGCCGGTTTATGGCATAAATAGTCGCTTATACATATGTACCTAAAACTGGACCACTTGCAACTCCAGTTTCAATAATACCTGTTATGGGTTAACATTTGCAGGTGTAAATTCCCACAGTTATATAAAGACATTTTGGAAAATTTAGTTTGCTAGTTAGTTAGCGTAGAGTTGTATTCAGCTGTCGACATTACACGCAGTATGCTGTTTAATCAGTTGCGATTATAATCATGCAGAGGCGTGACCGTTAGACGCTATTTACCGAATTCAAAAAAGGAGGGTTGAAAAAAAACGATGCATAATGTTTTTTTTTTCATGTACTTGAACCAAAGAGAATATTAAAGAGGTTATATAGTCATTGACTTGAACACACCGATTTCTCCGTGATTACTGGGCCGATTTACGTGTTTTTTTTTAAATAATGTTATGGAACATTTTAATTCATGTCACCAATATCTACGGTAAAGTAATGAAAACTTACCTGTTGAGAACAATTGAAGCCTATTCAAGCTTTATGTAATACAAAATATTTTAGACCCTTCTACAACAGAATGAGGTCTACCAACAAAGTTTTCACTATTATTACATAAGTTTAATGGATAAGGATTCCCTTGGTCGTCTTGTAAGCTGTAACATATTTTCTCACAGTTATCCGTAAGTAATGGCTACCGTGCGTATGCGCAGCATTAGGTAACGCGCGGATGTGTTTACTGCATGCTGTGATTTCATAACTCAATACCATAGTTTTGGTAAATAATAGACAAATAATAGGTTTTCAGATTAACATTTAAAGAAAATGCTAGAGCGATATAAAAGAACATTTTTTGATATGGCGGGAAAAGGCAAAATCTAAATAACCGTTTACTTAGCTAATATTTTTGGGAATCCCAAAGAGTCGCTTGTCCTAAATTTTGACTACTTTTATGGTTACGGTTTTAACAAAGCGGATCCTACCTGACTATTGGTGGAGATAACGTAACTGAGGTTTATAGGACCTCGTTGGCGATTTTTAGAAAACCGTCAATTTAAAAAAATGCTGGCGTATCATCAGGTATCCTATAAATCCTACACCGGCTTAATAAATTCCTTCAATCTTGCTTGGGTTCTCAGTAAAAGCCATTTTGTCGTTAGGAAAAAGAAATTATCCTAAACTCTTTTGAGTAGATAACCACTAGTTTCAATTGAAAGCAATTGATAAAGGCAGTTCAATAGCCGTTCTTAGAACCTTGTTCAATTTAGTATCGTCGTTTATATTGGAGTTAGGCCAACAGGAAAACTAAAGTGAAACGTTTAGAACTTCTAACGACTACTTTAGAAGCGTTTATGTTGCAAACTGTACTATTGTTTCTGCTTGTTTATTACACTTAATTGAAACAGAGGAGTAATTCCCATATTTTAAGAATGTTCGCGTTCTAATCTCCAGTCTCAATCTGTCAAAACTACTTAATATTTCCTTTATTTTTATACGTTTTTGATATTGATTGTAGCTGTGATGAGATTGTGAGTAGATTTTTAACGGTTTTACGGAAATAGGCCTTTAGGAAAAACCTATTATTTGCTGTCGTTCTTGGCAAACAAGCATGCCTTGCATCTCTTGCATGATTAGAACTAAATTAATATTTCGTGCGGGACTCCCCTATCTTGTCTGTCAAAACGATTCATTGATCAATTTATTTTCAACTTGTCAGCTTGTGTTTCCACTTTAATTCGTTTGCAAGTTATGTTTGTTCTTACTTGCTGAAGTAGACCACCAACCGTGGGTATTGATAGATATTGGTATTTATGATAGGATAGTTGCAAATGAGAGATTTCAGCTTTGTCTCTACGTTTAGATCGATCCTTTAATTAAAGCTTCTGACATTGCAGATGTCCATAAGCAGCCATACTAAGAGGTTGTCTTCATGCTTGTATGCCTCTAACATAAAAAGGTTATAAAGAAAGTTCGGCTCCTGTTAATCTATACTATAATAATAGTAAAAAGAGGTAAAATTTGTTTGTTTCTAGGGGGGTAATCTCCGAAATACCGTTACTGATTGGATTTAAAAAAAATCGGATTTCAAATTTATTTGTTGATGAAGGCTATTTAACATCACGGCCGGCAGCATATCTGTCCGGCGCAAGCCGCAGCGGGCGATGGCTGTCAGAGTCATTCGGGGGTATCGCACGATCTCCTTCGAGGCGGGTTGTGCGCTGGCCGGATTACCGCCCTGGGACCTGGAGGCGAAAGTGGTGAGCGACCGATGCAGCAACATATTGAGCAGCGTCGCTTCGGGAAGTACCTGTGTCGCATAAACAGGAAGCCGGAGGCCCGGTGTCACCACTGCGTCGACTGCCGGGAGGACATGTCGTGGCACACACTGGCAGAGTGTGCCGCTTGGGAGGAGCCGCGCCGTGCCCTCATCTCAGAAGTAGGCAGTGACCTGTCGCTGCCGACCGTAGTGAGTTCGATGGTCGGCAGCGTCGAGTCCTGGGACGCGGTGGTTTCCTTCTGCGAGACGGTCATCTCGCAGAAGGCTGCGGAAAGGGAGAGAGAGATCTCGACTCTCGACCCGGCCCGCAGCCGACGCACCGGGTGTCGGAGGAGGGCGGACAACGGGGGGGCGACGGATTCGAGGAAATCCGTCGCCCCCCAACATAAGGACCCGAGAAGGCGGCGCGCGTAGTGTTCCTCGTGCGCCGACCACGTTGCGGGAGGAGTACACCTCACTCCTCCCGCCCGAGACGGGGCCCGCGCAAGCGGGCCGGCACCAGCCGGGGTTGCGGAAGAATTATGTGTTCCCGCGACCCCGGCGTAGGTGAGTGATGGAACACCGGGTTGGTTTTTAGTCGGTAAGAGTCCGACAGACACCCCCGCCCTCCCCAGGGCGGGGGACATCCATGAGGATTTTCCAACCCGAAACCAAAAAAAAAAAAGGCTATTTAACATCACGCTATGACTGTTAAGAACCGAGCAAAAAGAAAAAAAGTCTGAAAGAACGCTAAGCGAAAACAAAGTCATAGCGCGGGCAGGTGATGCGATGGTACGGGATGGGTCAGGGGAACAAAGCGGGCAGAAGCTAGTTCTATACGAGGGCGACACTGAAAGTTTTTCGAACTGGCCACTTATAAACGACTTAATAAAAAAATATTCAAATTTTGAAAATGGATCTCTGCCAATATTATTGTTTATAGATTGTATTAATTTGTTTACGATTTGGCGGCAAATTGAAAATTGTCTGTCACGTCAGTATGAATTTGACGATAGAAAATTTTCGTACAATGATTTTATGACTTTTGATGTCATTTAAGTCAACAAGAAAGTTATGATAGACTTCGATTGGCCTTTCACGATGAAGCCCCATCTCGTGCCACTTTTTACAACTGGTTTAATGACTAAAGATAACATCAGTGTTGTGTGGCGTATGTAGAGACTGACAAAAAAAGTGACTTATGAGCAGATTTGGACAAGCTAAAGCAAAATCCTCCATTTAGCGGATTTGTGCTCGGTGGTGGATACCTCATAATTTGACAGAGGCCCAAAAACTCCTTCGTATTGATTGGTGTCGTGAAATGGTTCAAAGATTTAACGGATGTGACTCAAATGATTCGACATACTTACGGTTGACGAAAGCTGGATTTATTGTTATGATCCTGGAACTAAGAGACAGTCTGCTGTCTGGGTGTTTCCTTCCGAGGAGGCGCCAACAAAAGTGAAGAGAGGTCGAAGCGTGGGAAAAAAGATGGTGGCGTCGTTCTTCGGAAGAACAGGTTGTTTTAGAGGATCGAAAAACAGTTACTGCGGAGTGGTACACTAACAATTATTTGCCACTTGTCTTGGAAAAAGTACGGGAGAAACGACCTCGCAGTAGGATCCTCCTTCACCACGACAACGCCTCGTCGCACACAGCCAAGCAAAGAATCGACTACTTGGCGAAGTCAAACGTGGAATTACTGGGTCATCCGCCATATAGCCCCGACCTCGCACCTTGCGATTTTTATTTATTTCCGAAAAAAAAGAAAAACTTTGAGGAAAACGTTTTATGGACGCCGAGGAAGTAGTGGCTGCGTTTCAAAATGCCGTCGAAGAGACCCCTAAGGACGAGTGGGCAAAGTGCTTTTCTCAGTCGTTCCATCGGATGCATCGATGTATTGATGTAAATGGACACAATTTTGAAAAGACATAATAAAAGTCAGTTTTTCATTTTCTAAGAACTTTCAGTGTCACCCTCGTAATAATATAATAAAGAGGTAAAATTTGTGAGTTTGTATGTAGAGCTAATCTCCGAAACTTCTCACCTGATTTCAAAAATGCTTTCACTGAGAGAAAGCTACGCTATTGTCAAGTTTTATGTTAATACACGCGGGCGAAGTCGCGGGCAGAAGCAAGTTTATTAACATTTTCAGTACTTATAATAAGCAGCAGTATCTAGGTCGTCGTATGACACGAATAACTAAGTATTTGAATACAATGCCCGCTAAATGTGTTGATTACGATGAGTAACAATAAATAATTACATCACTCATTATTTATCTTTTTGCGGTGGCAGTGGGATGCAAATAACTTGTATTTACATTATTAAATCTGAGGAATACTAAAAAAAACCTCCTTTTTCAAATCAGTAGTCAAGTCAAATCATTTTTTTTTTAAATCTGGCCACCCAATACGAAACATTCATTAACTTTTGCATGAAAGTAACCTAGACAAGCCATATGTGTTGTTTATTTTCCACGGAATTCAAGTTAAGATAAAAATATGGATCCGGTTAGGTTTCAATAGGACTTGGACAGCTTTCCAAATGAAAGTAATTATGTCTGTGTCATCATCCGGGACGATACAGTTATTGAATGACGAGCTGTGGCAGCTGTGGTACTCCGTCCACGTGGAAGTTGGTATACAACATAGTACAACAAGTATATCACGGCAAAAGTAGACAGCGTAGGTTTAAGACTCTTAATCTTATGCCTTAGTCTATTTGACTTTCGTGGCCATATAATTTTAAATGATTACCCTCAAAAAAGGTCAACGCATCTTCCATCAATGGTAAGCCCCAATGGCGTAACATACTTTCTATCATAATCCGAAGGGCTTTGAAAGAAATTCCTACACCCGCAATGGTGGTTCATAAAAATTTGTTTGAAGAATTCGGGTGCGTAAACGTAAATAACGCAATTAATGTTGTTGAATTGTCTAAGTGAAAGGCATTGCAATTGTAAATGTGTTACGCAATTGCCCCGCTGGTCAACCTACATAGTCAGGGGTTGGGAATCTTCCTTGGAGATGCATGGTGATGGACAAAGACACGAAGAAGAACACCGGGAAGTGCGACGCGGTATCTAAAACCTATGGGTGCTTGCATACAGAAGCGGGATCCCGGTAAAGACAAGTCGGTACCGATCGGTGCGGGTGAAATAGTTCCGTGGTAACTTATGCCCTCACAAAAAAAAGCCAAAACATAACCGTTTCGTTGCGAAGATCAAACTGCAGCGATTTGTAACGAGAGTCGGGTCCTAAAACTAACTTATTTACGCAAGCACTATTGGTGCGTGATAGGTCGCACTGCATGTCTCTTCAGATACATAAATTCGCCTTATCTTTACAAGGTTTCAGCATCATGAGCATAGAATCAGATATCCACTGAAACACTGACAATGAAAATGGAATCAATTTACGTGTGAGAATAATACTGTCAAGCAATATTGCACAAGCTTTTAATAAAGTCGAAGATCATAGAAATCCTTCAATTAACGTTTACATAAATATTATGTATGATATCGGATACGGATGCACGACTGGCTCACCTCGGCACTCGGCAGCATATTGCAGACTGCAATTATGGGTGAATTTGTCACGAGGTTTCCGTGTGCCTCTCAATGCCAGACCAATGTGCCCGCTGTGATTGTGCGTCAACTTTACTGCTCTTGACTTCACATTGCTTTTGTATAAGTCATAGATTTCTATTTTAACATTAGTAAGATGATCCTCACTGTTTTAATTGTTAGTCTTAAAAGACATCTACTTAGGATGCATATCCGGTACGGGCCACAAATTCATCCTTAACATAAGGACGCATCTTTTCTATCATTACGGCGCCCCGTGGTCTACTCCTTGATATGCAATGGTTTCAGTAGCTCCATGAAACATGAGGCGTCAGGCGCTAGTGCAAATCTTGGGGTTCATTCGATTAATCGAGTCTGGTATTTTTTTTACATTTGTTATAGTCATCTACTTAATAAAAATCTTAAATTCATTTAATGACAGACATCGCACAGCCTAAGAAAGATACAATTTTGCACAGGACTTCCATATATCACAAAGTAGCACTAAAGAAGTGTTTTAAGAGTTCTACCCCTGAGGGGATTTAATGGAGGATGGAAGTTTGTATGGAAGTTCGTAATTTGTGCCTATGGGTAATCCCATCGGGCGAATGGCTTGTGACCCAAGAACATCGCGGAAAGTTCTTTAAATGCGTCGACTTCTAACCAGTAGAATAATTCTTTAGAATTTATTCTTTTGTTTTTTTTTTGACTAATTCTATAACAAAATTGATGAATGGCTTCTTCAATTTTAAAGCTGGAGTCCTTAGTTGTCGTCAACGAGGGGTATTAGTACCAACCTACCGAAGTCAACCATTTTATCAACTACTATTTTACGTGTCAGTTGCATTTATTACTAACTCGCCAAGTGTGTTTATAATGATAATTTGAACATTTTAAGGTCTCTCTGGTGAGAAAATGACTTGGCTATTACATGGTGCGCGTAACTAGAATGTTTATTTTTGCCGCCAGACGTGAATTAGCGAGATATGTCTTCAAGTATTCCAGATAGCGCTACAGTGTATGTTCAAATATTCTGGTGTGGCACCCCACTGGCGTTACCTAAATTCTAAAGCAATTGCTTTCATTTGGTCGTCATAAAAAAACCTCTTGCTTGGTTTGATACAATAATGGTCTTCCGTTCACACTCCTTCGTTAGAGCATAATAACCAAATGACTTTGATAAAACAAATGAGAGCATAAAAATTCTTACTCTTACAAATGTTCAACATAAAGTCGAAACCACCACCACAGCTTAAAGTTCTGATTAAGTAATGTACAAAACAAAATGGAACCAAAAACAAACTTATGCTTATTAGCATATACCCACATCGTCTTCGGTTATCTGCGTGGTTAGAAAACAATAAAGCTAATCATTTGCCTTAATTTGAATTAACGACTTGCATAAAAACCAATTTGTTTTGATGCCCGTTTCTAAGGAAGTTTTAAGACTTTATTACGAATAAACAATCGTTTTAAACTGCCTTCAAAAAGCTGGTGGTCGTTTGTGGTCACCCAAATATGGCTGGCTGGCGCCAAAGTGGAAGTCTTGTTCATAAATAATAGATTTATTACAAGTATTAAATAAAATTAGACTTATGTTTATTTTTATTATAGAATACATTTTAAATAAATTGTAGTCGCTTTTTGTGTCTGTCTGTGTGACCTCGTTGTTCTTCATAAGTTCCTAACGAATTTTGATGCAGTTTTTAACACCATTTTAATTCCGGTAGGTTTTTATAAATTGAAATTAAATGCTGTTCGTTGGTAAGCGCCTCCCTTGAGAGCGCATAGAATAATTTGCCAATTTTAATTATTTTTTTTGTAATGGTCCGGAATCAGGTTTTGATGGAAAAATAAAATTGAAAAGTTTCCTGGAAAAAAACAATTTCGGGGAAAAACTAGATGTCCTATTTTCTATGGGAAATTTGTATGAATTATTGTTTTGACAGGACGTCTTTTAGCTAAATAACTAATAAATAAATCTCGAGGTTTTGTCAAGTTGTAAAACCGAAGCAGGAACGGGTGGCTAGTTAGCTATAAGTTATTATTATTGCTTTTCAGTTTCCTTTATAAAAGGTCGCACCTTATTTTGGTACTGTTAAGCTCTGTTTACACGGCTTAAGTAGAGTGGGAAAAAGATAGACTCATCTGTAATGATGTCTTACTTATCTACTGTAAATAGATTGTTATTACATGAATTATGCCCGTTATTGCACTGTTGAATTTTCAACTCAGGGCGATGATTTCATATTTGTGGTCAGAATTAAGAAAAATAATTATCCATTCCGTTTTATTATTACTTGTTACACATATCTACCTATATTTTATTTAAATGTTTACACACACGTTAAAAACTGATTTACATCCGTGAGACGTCCTCGTTGGGTCTAGTTGAAAACCAGCGTCAGGCACTTGGTTGTCTGGCATTTATGCTGAACTGGGCCTATTTGGCGCAGCCGTGAGGCACTCAATACTATTTTCTTCTTTATTCTTTTGTGTGAATATTGTGTGCCTAAACCTGGGTCAAATCAATTTATGTTCTTCTTCTTGTTCTTCTTACACACTACAGACATAAACTCACGCCTTCTTCCCATGGGAGTAGGCAGAAACCACAGAACGCCACCTGCTACAATCCTGACATACTCCTTTTGCCTCGTTTACATTCATACATCCGGTCATAAATGCACCTGACCTTTCTGAAGATCATGTCACTTTTTAGATCCACCTCCCGGCATTTCCAATGATCTCTGCTTGTAAGTACCTTTTGTTAGTCTCCTTTCATTCATCCTCTCAACATGACCAAACCATGTAAGGATATTATTTTCAAACATACACCTTACGGCATCAATTCTCTAAATGATGGTGTAAACCGCATCAAAATCTGTTGCTTTGTTTAGAAGAACAACGCACACAAACAGACACTTAAAGTTACATTAATTATATTATGTAATAACATTGATCAAGCAGGGGACGTAGTTCTTCCATAGTTCTAGGTAACCAATCTACCAAAGCCCACCCGAACCCATAGCCGAATATGTTTTGTTCCTATGTTCTGCCATGCTCCTGCACCAACCGGGGGTTGTCCTTGCATACAGGGATAATCGTTGGTTGGTGCCTTAAAATTGTCTAAGGGGCATCTGCGAGTTGGCTTCGGACCCTCGGACGCCTGCCAAAGGTCCGGGACCGAGAAATGTAAAAGACATTCAAAAATCATAATATCTATAAATAAGTATCATTCTGGATTGATATCTCGGAAGTCGATCAAATCAAGTAAACAAAGCTAATAGGGGACAAAAGTTTAACTAGATCGGGCCGCCTGCATTGTTCGCAGGCAGGTGGTCACTTTCACAACCAAAGCATGCGCAGGCGACTAAATGTAATTAATCTTTTTACGTTTTTAATGATTTAAAACTAGAACATCCAAACGAATGCGATAAGTTTGATGGATATAGGTACTAGGTACTGAAAAATGGTTGTAATATTTCAAATGCGTTTATGATCATAATTAATGTTATTAGTTTTATTTCAGAGTTATCTCCATAAAGGTTACATAATCACATTACAAAAAACCGAAATATTGTTGTTTTAGTAACAAATTGTACCTACCTATTCAAATATAAATTATGATAGTACATATACAGTATATAACCGATGCCTGTTGCTGTCCTTTTTACTGGTTTTGGAAACGACAGTCAAAACGGGCAGCAATAGCTTTTACGTCGCTTCTTTTTTGTTGGAACTTAACGAACTTTTTTATCCTTATATTGTTTAGTTTTTTTTAAATAAAAAATCTAGATTTTGATCAAGTTCTTTGGATTTTGACTGTTTGTCGCCATAATCTAAGCACTAAAGAAAATTTCCTTTATTTTATCTAAGTATAATCTTTTTTCCTGTTGTAAGTCGAAGCAGAATAGGTCCTTTTGTAAATACCAATAGAGTAAGTAGTGGTCAGAAATATTTTTGCGCTTTGAAATAAATTTTGTTAGAACGTTCATGCTAAGCACAAAAAAAATGCGAATAAATGTACCTGTTTTCTGGGAGTATTATTATTAATAGGGTTCAACCTGTGCTTGTACAATAATATTATTGAAAAATAAATTTGAATTACCAAATTGAAGAAGAATGACTTATGATGATTATGTTTAAAATCGAGCAGGTGAGTTTCGACAGGTGCTCAACTGATGATTGGTGATCATTAATTGAACTCGTTTCGCTTGTTATTTCATCTGTTAAAAGCAAAACCATTAATTTTTTGCCTTATACCGATGTGTTATATACGCGTCTTAGTGTTATGTTAAATACATGCTGTAGGACGGTTGAGTAACCGTTAGGGTCGATTTTTCAACATTAAAGAACGTTTTTATTTTCTTTTTGTTGGTAACAGTAACGTAACAGTAGGTTTGCCTTTTCCGACTGCGTGTCTTTCTCTTTTCTTCTAAGAAACAATTTATCAACTCCATGGATTCCTTGTCTGTCTTTTAAGAAGTTCCTTAAAAGACAGACAAGGAATCCATGGAGTGCAAATTTAAATTCCGAACAAGGGTCTTATCAGAAAATATAGTGACAAATCTCAATTTTCATCTCGTAAGGTATAACAGGTAGTAACAACAATCTATCAAATAAGTTGACATGAGGTTTGGCAACATAGGCCTGCAGAATACTAATTATCACTACTTCCCAAAAGTTACTACTGTCATTTCTTCTAAGTTCTACAAACAAACAACCAAAAAACACCTGACCATGAGGACATCAGATAAAAATGCGACATTCGTGAGAATTAAAACATAAAATCATTTAAAACACCCGATTTCGGCATTATAAACGGTGCTCCAGTTTGTAAAGTCGACCGGCTGCGCCGGCGCACGCCCGTCGCACGAACAAATCCGGTCGTTGCGACATGAGCCCTGCGTCAGGGCTGCTTTGATAATTTGTGGCTGTTGCGATATTGCTAGCTCTAATAGAAATTAGGTACCGAATAATCGATAATAAGTACTTAATCAAATGAACTAACATGTCTTGAAGTTCGAGCAATACTATACGGAGTACCTATGTACTTCTTTCGAGGATATTACTAACAAAGCGCTTGACGCTAGCCGGCAACTGATACACGAAAAAGCACAACAACAAAAAAAAAAAACCGTGACCATCTCGGATAAGTATCGGATATCTATGGTGTCCATCAACTGTCAGACTTTTCGTTTTTACGGCGACCGATACTGTGTTTCTTTATTTTCTAAAATACTTATGTGTATAGAACTATATTGGTAAATTATTTCAAACAATACATAAGCTTTAGAAGTTGCTTATTGCAATCCAGTTAATTTATTGTTCCCCAGACCCACTGCGCCGCATCATATCGCCCGCCCTCGCTATTACTTAGTTTTCGCTTAGCGTTCTTTCAGTTTTTTTTATTTTTATTTTTGTAAGGCTCCTAGGGTCTTAGCGTGATGTTAAAAACCTTCCTCAAGAATTGAGCTATCAAATCCGACTGGCAGTTCCACAGGTTAGCGCGTCCAAACAAGTAAACGAACTCTTCAGTTTATATTAATTAAATTAAGAATAGATTCAAGCCATTCTATTGAGCCCAAGAGCACGACCATATCACAACATTGGTGCTGTCTGGACTCCGGACCTCAAGTTCTAAATCCTAGTGATAATCAAAACTGTGTTGTTTTATGCGGCTATGGTCCAAATTTAATTGAACTTTATTAATTAAGGTATCGTATGAGATAACGTATAGACTTGTGTAAATTAATGTGTTGTATTTTAAACATACAATGAAAAGCTTCTTATCATCAAAAAATACGAACCTACCTACCTATTTAACTCCTTAAGGGGATAAATTTTCAAAAATTCTAAGTGATTATTTGTCTATGCAATACTTGTTATATAAACAAAATTTCATACTTCTAGACCCAGCCGTTTATTAGGCTGTGCGTTTTCTGTCAGAGAAAGATTGAATGTAAATGTTTTTATTTAGTTGAAGAAACCTATTCATTCAGGCTTGATGATCGATCGAAATGACCGTTTTTTTTTTAAGTTTTTGTTTTTATTACGAGAGAAAGGACATAAGTACTTAGGTAATACAAAAATGGTCTTATTTTGAAAAAAGATACCTAGTTCTGGAACCATTTTTTATTACCACACTTTGTAGGCTGCAACTTACAAATACATAAGTTAGATTTTAATTATAAAAATGACCTTCCCGACCTCGTCGCTCGGCCCCCACGGTCGCAGTTTCATTACTTTTACGAAACCTCTCGTGAATTAGAGCAGTAATTTGTGTTCGCGACGTGTCCTAGACGTATTAAGGCACAATACGTATATACTTACGTAAATAGGCACTTGAGTATAAGTTGTAGTAGACAATGTGTCGAGTTCTTTACATGGGCTGATTGGCTTATCTGTTTTGTTTTGTAAAATAATAAAACTACACACACATACACAAATCACGCTTTTTTCCCATGGGGGCAGGAGAAACTACAGATCGTCATCCTTCACGATCCCTTTGAATAAAACCAACAGCTAAATATATTTCTACTTTATCAAGTTAATTTTTATTGGATGCGGCACACGGTATGATGCTATCCTTACAATGAATTTTTGGAGTATCGCGTATTAACTGGATTTAAGAAACTAAGAGGATGGTCTGTTTCAAGCTTTGCCTTAAAAAGTTGTCACACTTATTAAAAAAAAAAAAGAATATTGGTTCTTTTATAAAAAATAAGTGTGTCAACTTTTTCTAACTACCGTAACAATGCCCTTAATAATTAATTGTCATTATCTTAGCATATGCTGTCACCCTCACTGATTTAAATCGAAAAGGATAATAAATACCGTTTTATATCGGACTTTAGCTAATCCAATTCAATTCTGTTGGATGTCTTTGGGCAGTCAGATAGCACAGCGTTCTTCCACGTAGCAACCTATAAGGATGAAAGCCTAAAAAAGTACTGTTGGCTAACCCATCACGTTTGAGTCCCCGTTAACTTATGCCCAACGAGTAACCATTGTCTTCCTTAATCTTTGTACAAATGATTAGGGTCGAGTACTCACTTCTGAATGTGAATAATGTAAGGAAAGAGCGAGGGAAACCAATGAACCGCCGATCTATTCTGTCTAAATCTCTGTGTTAACATAGGTGAGCTGTCAATAGTGCCCATCCCTAGCGTAAGCATGACGATTCTGTACAAAATCTCACCGTGAAGACTTGAAAGAAAAAAAAAATTAAGAAAAAACATTGATTTCCGGTAAACATGACGCAGTGATCTACCATAAACACCAAAAAGAACAAGTTGGGAGAAAATATGCGTCACATCCACGCAAAACGGCCATCGCTCAGCTTAATGCTACACGTAATACGCTTAATATTATACGTGCAGTGAGCTGCCAGTGTCGTCCCAGCTTAGTCAAACCCTAGCATCAGCGGCACTGACAGCTCACTCCACTCTCTCTTCACATAAGTTTTCACGGAGTACATAAGTTACACAATAGTACTAGAGGTGGAATGACAGGTCACTTCACTTAAGTGATCACGGTGAGATTTTTTAGTTTTAGTTTAGTTATATGATATGAGTTGTGTAGATTACGATATGCCAAGGAAGGAGGTGAATACCGAAATGACTTATTACACGCTGCGCCGACTTCAAATAAATAAGGATACTTCCAAGAGGATTATTCTAATGATGATATTATGTCCTTAGTAAACAGAATTTAATTCACAGCTGCGGTATTATTGCCATATTCCTATACCAGGCCCTCGTTTATAGCACTATTTGATCTATTTCATAGTACTTTAGAGCATGTCACATCAACCTGCGCTGTCTCGTTTTGTCTGACCGCAAAGAGCCGCAATGCTCGGGAATGCGGCAAGGTGCGCCGGATGTCAGGCGAACGCAACACAACCGTTGGTTACTGCGACTGTTTTCTACTTACGTACACAAGTACAGGACGGAAACGAAAAACATTTGCAAAAACCGATGTTGAAAAAGGGATGTTGGTCAATGTGTATGCAGACGATGCAGCGAGATTTCGTGCAATAAACACCCTGTTACGTCCATATTTAAATTTTTATTCGCTGGAAAAGGTTGGATTGGGTCAACATTTTAAACTCAGTTACAATCTGTCAAATATAGCTCTAATTTTCCTATAAGTTTGACAAGTTTTTGACAATTATTGTCGTTGAGATAAGATTGCGACTAGATTTTGAACGTTAATAATTACGGGGATTATTGGTCTTCTGATAAAAGTGGTATTGTACAAAAATATTAATTTTCTTCTTTATTGCTGTGTTACTAACATTAGGGTAGGAACGAACTTTTTTCAAGGCAAGTATTTGACTAAGATACAAAGCTTTATCTATTCAATTCTAGTTCTATTTAAGGATTGATATCCTAATCATCAGATCTTTTTTTTAAATTAATCATAATAGTATACCGTATTCTGACAATATATGATATATTGTCAGAATACGGTATACTGTTACTGGTATCATAGCAAATACGAATAATTTTAATACGACTAATAACAAACAAACTCAAATATTTTTCGAAGCTAGTGATCAGAATTCTGTCATGTTATATGTTGTATGTTGTCAGTTTATATGTTGTTAATACAATATCAGTTTATATTATGCTTTAGCTTCGGAAATAATTTTCTTACTGCCGTGGAATGTTTTCAAATAATAGCGTGAGTTTTATGTGGCAATATTGGTTGGTTGCCACGAGCCAAGAGCCAGCCCGGTTGAGCCGACCAATCGATATGTAGTCTATGGCTTTGCTGACAATCCATTGTAGGGCTGGCCGTAACGTTTTATATATGTATGTGTTACGTTGACGTGTACAACTGTGTTAGTCCTAGCTTACTTACAGAAATAAATACATTTATCATTTGATATTTAGATATTTACTTTCAAATTGAATGTTTGTATCCTGGAAGTCAGTATATGCCCTTTTGCTACATTAGTAGATGTGTTAAATCGCAATTTTTTGGGTTGTTATTACTATAAAATGCGACCTTTTTTGCCATCGACAATATAAATGTTGTGCAAGCGTAAATATTCTTCCCGAATTCGGAACCCTTAACTGTGCGTGGTCCGGCACGCACTTTCGTCGGATTTTTAATATTTTAGCTACATTAGAATCTTCTAATAACTATAGGGTCATTTTTCCTTTTATAATAATAATAGGAAAAATACTAATCTATATAAACTAATTTTATGATGAAGTAATTTTTATTTGTTTGTTAGTTTGTATTTAAGGAGTAAACCCTAGAACTACACCGGTCGGATTTGAAAACTTTTTTTTGCATTTGATAGCCCAATTCTTGAGGAATTCAAATGTGTAACATCACGCTATGCTACGCAGAAGCCGAGCAAGAAGAAAAAATAATGTGATAGCGCGGGCGGGTGATGCGAAGGGGTGGGTCAGAAAAGAAAAGAAAAAAAAAAACAAGAATTTTCACGCGGACAATGTCGCGGGCAGAAGCTAGTACATAATAATATCACAGCCTGTCCCGTCCCACTCCTAGGCAGAGGCCAGTCGCCGAATTTCTTTTTGGGATAAAATGATTTTGAAATATTATAGTTGTCTTTAGATGGCAAGAGTTGGCAAGTGCATTCGGAATGTATACTTACTCAGAATATTCCATAGATTATTCCTCCCACATCCATACGTCCATATCAGTATGTACGTGCGTGTGTTTGTTTGTGTGAGTATGTGTGTGAGTTTCAAAATGTTCATTCCGTTTTTCCATGTTCTGTTTGGCATGTCAACCCTGTAATTGCGGGCGCGCTCGTTCATACGCCTGCCCGTGCCGCGCCGTGCGCCCGGCATGAGGCAATGCTTGTGAAACTGTCTCAATAAAGCCTCTATGGTCAGCGGCTGTACCAGCATTGTGTTTACTTCACAATATCCGCACTTAACCCTAGAACTGTGGATATTATGACCCGAGCACGTTTTTCTTTAAATAGCAATATAAATATGTATACGGTTGTTTTACAAAAGAGATTTTGTCCGATGCTTTGCTTAGGTGGAAGCTTTTAAAAAAAAACTCAAAATGCAGTGCTCAAAATCGAGGTCACGGTTCCTTTGCTCTACTTCCCATATTTTCGGGTTAGGCTCTGTTGGGACTGATTTTTATGATTTAGAAATACAATATTTCGTTAACAATGTTATATTGTACCTATGTACCAATTTAGGGCCGCTTAGAAAAAATAAGGCGCCCAAACATTAGGGAACTGGCTTTTCAGTAGGCTTGTAATATCGAATGTTCTAAAGTACACTTTGTATTTCTAACTTTGTCCAATGTGAAATGAATTACCTACGAATTACATAGTAACGATGTAAATAATGATTTTGATCTTCATTCGTTTTGTCTCATTTTGTTCGATCTATAAACGGAGTCAACGCCAGGTATACAAAACGTATTCAATTCGAATGTATCTTTTGGAAATAGGTAGCTATAATTACAAAGTGTGACGTGACATGTAGTGTGCGCGGTCGCACGACTGCGACCCTTGCGTTCACTCACGCGCAGCGCAGCCGACACGCCGACCCCTTATCTGTTATCAGTCGATCTTGTTTGACAGCTCGCTAGTTCAAAATGCCTCTGGACACTGATTTAGCCCTATTTATGTAGAATGGGATAATTAAAGTAGGTATGTAAAACTGTGAACATTGAGAAAAAAACATCTTTTACGTTTCCTTATGCGGCATTGTGCGAGTACGTGCCATTTTCTCTACACTCTTAGCCTTGCTTTGGGATTAGAAATATACCTACGAGCACATTTCATTGAAGTCAATCTAACGGTCGGTCGGTCAAAGTTTTCACCAATGTCAATCAGCCCCAGTACCAAGGCACTGGGATGATATGGATTATTTTTTATTCACATTCCTTCTTCTGGGCAAAGGTATATATCATAAACAGCCTATAAAGTTCAGACAGGAGGCCTGTATCCCAGCCACTGCTGGGACACAGGCCTCCTGTCTATCCTGGGTTTGAACCTACGACCTACAACTCGTGTCGCGGCCGATACGACTGGGCCACAACTCTGTAAGGCCACCACTGCTCTGTAAGGCGTATATATTATTAATGTGTTTCAAGAATCTGCTGTAAGCCTTTACCTGCTACGCCTGATATATTCCCGTAGCGATAATTCTTAAACCACAAAAATGACCATAAGATCTAAAGTTTTTTCTAACGCAATGCGTGACCGTGCGAAACCTTCGCACAATTCACACCTATCGGGCATGTTTTAGTTGCATGCTCCGCCATTATGAATTTAAATACGACGGTCATTATCGATTACTCGTAATATACTCGCGATTTGATTATGCGTTATTACGAGAATTATGTTGGTAATAGATACTTATGTGTGACGCCCGATCGTTTTTTGCTGGTCACACTGAGTTTATTACGTAAGAGATAATTTTATGAACTAGGTAACTGCCAGCTGACTGATCAAGTGATCAGGGTGAGGCGAAAAACAGGAGGAATTTTCTTTAGACTCGATTTGCTCTACTTTTAAGGACTTATTTTGCGTAAAGCTTAGCGCACACCGCAGTTTCGTATTGTAACGAATGCAACGTAATTTTTGCGACTCACTTTGAGCAGCGTTATTTACACTGCCTGGGTTCACGCTCGTCTTGTAAGAACGCAATAAGAACCACCTGCACGCGTAGCATGGTACCTCATCTGTCATTTGGTTATTCATCTGTCATTTTGTCTACTCTTCCGTCGACAAAACTCATTTCTATTGTGGTCATACGGTATAATGGAAAATACTTTTTTTTTTACTCTCTTTAAAACTCGGTGGCTATCCTCAACAAATGTGGAGTGGCTTCGGGATATCTGGTGCAACGCACCGACCCACTTGTGCCTAAACACACCCAGAATTAATGGTAAAGCTATTCCTAACATGGTTTCTTTTTCGTTGTCAACAGATAACTTGGCGCCGTCGGAGTTGAAGAAGCTTAGAAATAAACAGAGGAAGGCGAAGCGCAAAGCTGAACAGGAAAGCGCGTTACAGGCTCAGGTACAGGTACGTTCATTTTACTAATCGTGGCTGGTTTATCTGGGACTAAGGTTAATGATCGCAGTGTGTTCTGTTTCGTGGGAAGGAGAACTGTTAATTCAGATCACCTCGATTGGACATCGATTTGTTTTTCCAAAATGTGAGTTAGAGTATTTTTCACGTTCTTTTTCAATAGCCAGTGACTGAGAGACTATGGCAACCCATTTGTGTGTATTGGGGTTGTACCCACACAAAGTTTAAACTGAGAGATCTTTGTCTTCTGAACGTGTAGGTACAGCAAGTATTTTTCCTGGATAAACTTAGTAGCGACAAAAAAAACTTGTTTGAATTAATTACAATTATAGTTCAATAACATGCATACGTACATATACTGATTTCAATCAAAATAAGTGTTTGGTACTTACCGACGTAAGTGCGTACCAAACCCATGTTGGAACCTCAAAAAAAACCAGTAAGTACCGTTCATCCGACTCTTTAGGTACTTCTGATTCCTTCGTATATGTTTGACAAGTGAAATAAATAGGTGTGTGCATAAGAGGTGTTGTGCTGTAGGTGAAGCGCGAACAACACCACAAGGCGAGACAGCAGCAGGAGCAGGGTGACCCTGAAGCGCCGCAGTTGGACGAACTGGTACCTGACAAACTTGCCAGGGTAAATATTACATGACATTATTTAAAAAAGTTAAAATAATCCTTAAAATTACCACTCTTATTTTAAAGCACCCTAATTGCGTAACACACTTTCAATCACTATCTGTATCATTTTGAAGGATATTGCTAATCCATTGCTTCATATGTTCGAACAATTTGTGGGCTCAACAACGTAAATACCGCCATGAATGATGATGAACTGTCAAAATAAAAGTCATTGCTACTAGTGTGTGTTAAGCAATGATGACGCAGTACAGCGAACCTATAAGTTTTTTTTAATCATTATTTAATTGATTGATTCCTTGATACACATATTAGTGTGTCAACGTTATTTGCTCAACGCCCTTGATATGGCAGTTCATAGTCAAATCAATTTCTTACAACAATACGACTGGCTATTGTTTGTATTTTCACATCCTAACCTTACTTCCTAGGGAAGTAAATATCAAATAAGTCACCGATCGTTTAGAATGTCACAATTAATTTATTTATAACAGTACCGAAGCTAAAAATACTTTGAGCACTACCTGTTTTACTAGTCAGTGACAATGAAGTGTGGTATTGTTATACAATTAACGTGTAACTTGTTCCAAGACTCGTGACATTGTAGACATGACTTGCAATAGTTTTGAGAATCACGTTATTGGGTAGCCATACAAGGTTTTAAAGTTTTTTCAATAGGGTATCTTTTTCAACTGCGTAAACATAATATCTCGCCAATATTATGTCTATAAAGGATACACTCAGGTGCATATAACTAAGGACAGGGACATGGACGCGTAAACTGTTAAACATGAATTCAGAACATGAACTAGATCCTTTTCACCAGTTATTAAAAAAAAACATCTGCTGAAAAAAAAAGCCTACGCGATCAAAATGTATGGATGTTCGCGTAGGTAGGAATTTTATTTTTTAATAACCGACGAAAATTTTCAACGCAGGTTCAGAATCATGTACTGAACCCATGGCAAAAGGTTCTGTGTCGATATCCCTGCCAACCTGTATAGCTAGTAAAGGTTCATCCACATTTCGCCTGATGTGGGTTGTGGGTGTTTTTATCACACCTCTATTTCTGAAAGGATAGTAATGAGCGGGCGTAATGCGTAATGAACTGGGCACAAGTCTAGATTTAACAATTAAATTTTATTTATGTGTTTCTTTTGACATTTTACAGGCCGAGGATCCTCTAGAACAAGCTATCAAGTTCCTACAACCACTTAGAACGCTCGCCGCGGATAGGATAGACACACATTTAATGGCCTTCGAAATATACTTTAGAAAAGGTAAGGTTTATTAAAACTATTCAAAGAGAGAAGATAGACCACGACTAACGAAGTGGTGTGACGATCTGATTATGTTTGCAGGGCCAACTTGGCTAGAGATCGTACAGAATAGAGGTTTGGAAAGAAATAGGAGAGGCCTTTGCCCAGCAGTGAGACCCCAAGTAGGTTAATAATAATAAATGAAAAGTCGGGAACGGGTGTCATGGGAAACCAGATTGGAACGAAGTTTATTTCGCTGTATGATATGTATAAACAGAGCCATCGAAAATATGGTCTCAATGTTCATGTATCAAAAGTTTTTGTTTCATATGAGATGGCTGTAATAAAAAACAAAACAGGTGCATGGAGGGCGAGGGCCTTAAAACCTTTTTAGTTTTGTGAAGATTTCTACAATAAAAAAAAACTCCTAACACAAGCTCCGTTATAGAACTTCGTTTCAAAAAACATGATAGCCTCGATACGACAATGAACGGCCAATAGCGCGTTTGAACTAAAACTTAAACTACGAGAACCGCCCTTACTACAGCAAAATAAACACGCTGCCAGTGTCAAATTACAATTGGTTGACGGCACCCTGGACATTCTATTCTAGCCGATACCACCCAGCTGACTGTCTATGATCAAATAGATTTTTACGGTACAAATTTGGGATTAGATAGAGTGGAAACATGGGACGCCCTCGGAGGACATATTATAGTGAGTGACCTTATTGGTGATGTTCTTCAGAAAGGCTAGATGCGTAGTACTCGCAACCGGCAGCGTGCGTGTATGACCAAATGTACTTATGAACGTAAACGAGGCAACAGCGGTATGGATCGTAGCAGGTGGTGTTCGTGTAATTTCTTCCTACCCACATGGGAAGAATACATAACTCACGCTGAGTTATGTATGAATGGTATGTAAATTAGGGATCACATGTCAACATCCCACTGTAAATAAAATGCAGTACGAAACTGCCTTGTGATGCCAAAACCTACAGTAAAATGTCGTACTGATCGTCGCTGTGTGAACGGGGCCTGTGACTGACAGAGACAAAGCTCTATAGAGCCCTACTTTTTCTAAACTCGAAGTGCAATATTTACGACTGCGTAGGTTAAGGTCGGATTATGCCATCTTTAACCTACGCAGACACCAAATACGGAAAAAAAAATGGATTATGCCATCTGCATCATGATCATCTGCCTAGCTGTTCCCAACCATGTTTCGGGTTGGCTTCCAGTCTAGCCGGATGCAGCTGAATACCAGTATTTTACATGGAGCGACTGCCTATCTGACCTCCACAACCCAGTAACTAGGTAAGACTGTCAAAGCTCCACGATTGACAGCCGGGACCAATGGCTTAACGTGCTTTCCGAGGCACGGAGGAGTCTCGATGTGTAAAGATGGTCACCCATCCACGAACCAACCGCGGCAAGCGGAGCTTAACCTGATCGATCGAACCGTGGGCTGTTATTTCTTAGCCAGAAGCCCTTCACCAATAAGCCCCCTGCATATATTATGTAATTCTTATGTCAGAATTCTTGATCTCAAAACTTGACATTTCAATTTAATGCAAAATCATTATTTTTATACCTCATAAATTGTTAGTTAACATAATGCAGTTTTATACTTTTAGTTTAATTATAAGTATGAGTAAAATCTGCGTTACGACTTCAGTGGTTGTTGTGCCGGGTAGTCCCTAAGATGAGGTTGAGTTCACGATGGATGATGCTGCGTGCCGTCTGTTGGGACAGGTTTACTCAAACTGTTTCTGGTACGGATGCTACCCTGTAATTTGTTACATAATATTTTCGATATAATACTTGAAAAGAGACTGACCCCTGAGTTTGTTTCGGCATTTCTTCTTAGGGGCAGTCAGATAGCAAATGTCGACTCGATCTAGCATTTTTTTTTTTGTAGAATTAAATGTCATATGTTTTGTTACGTTTCCAGACAGACCCCTGTTGATGCTCCAGAGCATAAAGCGCGCGTTCAAACTGGACAGTTCGCACCACCACCTCCACGACTGCCTGGTACGGTTCCAAAGGTGGCTGGACGAGAACCTAGCTAGTCTGAACCCATCCGTCGCCGCTGTCATCACCAAAGAGATCGAGCCGGTAAGACCATGTATACATAACGTCACAGTTAGTCAGAGGTTTACCTGTGTATTGTAGTACACCCACATTTAGCCAGTTACGTTTAAGTGTCATGTAACAGGGGGCGTGCCTATTGCCGTCAACGGGGCTGCTACTGAGAAATGCCACCATGACCATTTAATTATTTAAGTGTGTATTCAAAACATTACAGAATAAAAAATCCCAAGTTGCTGTCCAGTGCACTAGGGATGATGACTAATATTATAAATGTTCGAACAAATAATGTAATTTCAAAGAGGGCATAGTAGTAAAATGAGATAATCACGGCCACATATGAAATTAAATATTTAGTGCATTTATAAGATGCAAGCTCTATCGACATAGAAACTCTTTTTCAAAGCATCATGCGAAAAATTTACAATACGCGACACTCACTCACACGTACATGACACACACAATCACATATTTATACTACATGTATTTATATTTTAGAACTCATTGCAAAAAACTAGCATTTCATGCGGTAGGTTGATAAGTTGTCAAATAGATAATGCGAATACAGAGTTCAAAACATACAAAAAGTGGACTTTGACCCCGACGTGATTTGAACACGCAACCTTCTGATCTGGAGTCAGACGCGCTACCGTTGCGCCACGGAGTCTTATGATAAGCTCGTCTAAAATGCAGTTTATGATAAACGGAATGACTCGAAACACATCTCTATTAATCATCTTGAGGATAGGCCAATTAATTTTAATCAGGCTATCTTTTAAGTGTGCCTACTTGAGAGATACTGTTATTCTTGAGACAAACTGGGTTTATCAGCTAAACATTGGAGAGTAGTTAAATGTATGCCTATTGTACTTATTTAAGTAACTTGCTAGTGTCCTGCCTTTTTATGTGACTATTATAAGTCTGCTACTATAATATTTTACTTTTATAAGCCTTTTTTTTGGGTGGGAAATTATCAAATGACTTCTCCCGCTCTGTGTGCAGCGGGAGGGTGTGTCAGACTTTTACTGACTAAAACCCTCCCGTGTTCCTTCAGTTGCCTGTACCAGGGCCACGGTATCTCTTTCGAATTACCCGCGACCCTGATTTTTTAAATAGTTTTTACTTTATACTTATTGTTAATTTATGACAATACTTACTTTTTACAGTTGTATATATGTACTTTCTAGCCTGTAGAACTTGTTCAACCTAGTTTAGGCAAATTAGCAACTGTCTATTTTAATTGTTAATGTATTTATTGAAGATGTGTCCTATTATACATACAAATAAATAAAAAAACCATTTTGTTTATTTATATATCCAAATCACATGTTAGTTTTTCAGGAATGACTTCGTGAACAAACTTGAATTAATGTAAGGTTATAAAATCCTGTATGGGATTATATGTAGGCCCATTTTTATCATAGATGACTAGGGAATTATTAAGTCAGTGGAATTCACAACTGTGTTCACAATTTATTTCTACATAAACTAATATTATAAAAGAGAAATTGAATTTGTTTGTTTAGCACTTAACACACGCTCGCGCGCACACACACACACACACACACACACCACACCACACACACACACACACACACACACACACACACACACCACACTTCCGACTTCGCCCGAGTCTTGGACGGTACCGACAGTTCTTGCGCTTCACACTCGATCACAGCGTGTTTGTATACTTGGTAACCACAAGTAAAGCGCGTGTCGCTTCGTGAGATAATAATACCTTAAAAGTAAGTTTTTCCTTCAAATAATCATAATTCCTCTTGCATGCTATGCAATTTTTTATTCGCTAAAAAAATATATTCGATTCGTACATCATTGTCGCTGTTTCCGTGTTTCCTCATATTGTAAAATATGATGTGAATAGAGATCCCCACACTATGTCAAAATCTCGATTTTTTTACTTACTTACAATTATTCAATTTAATACAACATAACAACATATATATAATTAAATTACTAAATAATTATTTACCCTTACAGAGTACGTTAACCTCTGTACTATCTTTTGTTGGAATAAGTTCTTTACATAATTGTCTCGTTTGTCTTGAAGGAAATCAGAGTATCGTTGTTATCGTAGTTAATTCCGACACTAGTGTGGGATAGAAACGTACAGTTTTGACCAGTCAGATGTGTTCGTTTTTACCTCTCAACAAGGAGCCTTCTTATGCCAATTTTTCTTTTGAATATGGATTATGTACACAAGTTATTAAAATAAAATAAAAACCCGATCAACATATTATGCACCCTATCATGAAACACACCAAAGTTATAATTTATATTATTCCTTATTATAATTTAACATCACGCCTTGTTTCCCCGAAGGGTTGGGCAGAGGTGTACCTATAGTACACCCACATTTCGCCAGTTATGTTTAAGTCCCATGTTATAGGGGCGAGCCTATTGCCATCCACCGGGCACAAATCCAGACTTCGGGCTCCTACTGAGAAATTCCAGATAGAAATACCCAATAACACGTTGCCCTACTTGGGAATCGAACCCAGGAGGCAATCGCTACTGATTAGCATGAGGCTCATCAGTAGCGATTGCGACCACTAGACTAACGAGGCAGTCGCTTATCCTCAAAGTAGGATATAATTGTATTTTTTTGTGTAAAATAAAGCATCTTAAACGTATTTTCCAGATGGTTCGCGGGCGTAGCGCGGTACAAATGGCGGAGGAGTTTATCAGCTCAGCGGCGGAGACGCAAGCCGACGCGCTGTGGGGAGCGCGCGCGCTGTGCCGCCTGCTGCCCGAGCACACCGCGCGCGCGCTGGCCCGCGCCACCGCGCTGCACTACCGCGACACCTGCATACAGGTACAGTACACGCGCATAGCTCGACGTAGCCGACGCGCTGTGGGGAGCGCGCGCGCTGTGCCGCCTGCTGCCCGAGCACACCGCGCGCGCGCTGGCCCGCGCCACCGCGCTGCACTACCGCGACACCTGCATACAGGTACAGTACACGCGCATAGCTCGACGTAGCCGACGCGCTGTGGGGAGCGCGCGCGCTGTGCCGCCTGCTGCCCGAGCACACCGCGCGCGCGCTGGCCCGCGCCACCGCGCTGCACTACCGCGACACCTGCATACAGGTACAGTACACGCGCATAGCTCGACGTAGCCGACGCGCTGTGGGGAGCGCGCGCGCTGTGCCGCCTGCTGCCCGAGCACACCGCGCGCGCGCTGGCCCGCGCCACCGCGCTGCACTACCGCGACACCTGCATACAGGTACAGTACACGCGCATAGCTCGACGTAGCCGACGCGCTGTGGGGAGCGCGCGCGCTGTGCCGCCTGCTGCCCGAGCACACCGCGCGCGCGCTGGCCCGCGCCACCGCGCTGCACTACCGCGACACCTGCATACAGGTACAGTACACGCGCATAGCTCGACGTAGCCGACGCGCTGTGGGGAGCGCGCGCGCTGTGCCGCCTGCTGCCCGAGCACACCGCGCGCGCGCTGGCCCGCGCCACCGCGCTGCACTACCGCGACACCTGCATACAGGTACAGTACACGCGCATAGCTCGACGTAGGCGACGCGCTGTGGGGAGCGCGGGATCATTCTGCAGCGAGGTGTGAGACAGGGAGACGTTATCTCTCCGAAAGTGTTCACCGCTGCACTGGAGGATGTTTTCAAGGTTCTGGACTGGTAACTGGCTGGCATTAATATCAATGGCGAGTACATCACTCACCTTCGGTTTGCCGACGATATAGTAGTCATGGGTGAGACTTTGGAGATTTTTTATTGGGATGGCCCGCCCCCTCCTACCAGGCCTGTGTGTGACCCATCAGTGGGAACATTATAGGCTGATTATACATTCGCCAACCCGCACTGGGCCCGCGGGTCCCGCGTGTTGGGTTATTGCCCGCCCGCTCTCACCAGGCCTGTGTGTGACCCATCAGTGGGAACATTATGGGCTGATTATACATTCACCAACCCGCACTGGGCCCGCGGGTCCCGCGTGTTGGGTTATTGCCCGCCCGCTCTCACCAGGCCTGTGTGTGACCCATCAGTGGGAACATTATAGGCTGATTATACATTCACCAACCCGCACTGGGCCCGCGGGTCCCGCATGTTGGGTTATTGCCCGCCCGCTCTCACCAGGCCTGTGTGTGACCCATCAGTGGGAACATTATAGGCTGATTATACATTCACCAACCCGCACTGGGCCCCCGGGTCCCGCGTGTTGAGTTATTGCCCACCCGCTCTCACCAGGTCTGTGTGTGACCCATCAGTGGGAACATTATAGGCTGATTATACATTCTAATCTTAGTCTTAATCTGTCAAAAACACCTTTATTTTAGTTACATTTCTGATTGAAATTGTTGGTCACCGAGATGACTAGATTTTGAATGTATATAATTATGGGAATTTGCCTGCAGGTCATCTGGCCTCCTTGTTGGAAGTAGGGAATGCAATCTATCTCACGAGTTCTTAAGCCATATTTCGAGATTTAATCTCATAGGTGGTACAAAAACCACGTTCTTGAAATATCGTTCGAGATCTCGAGTCTGACCTGCAAATTGCAAAAAATTCAAGAAAATTTTAATTTCTCGGGGTACCTTAGCGCATCTTCCTTAAAGTTATGAATTGAATGTTTTTTTTCTTTTTTACAGGGTTGCGTGGATGTGTTAGACAGCCTGCGAGAAGGCGACTTCGGTCCGTGCGAGAAGGAGATAGAGGAATATATCGAGGCGTGTCGCAGCAAGTTCCCGTACGCAATCGCGTTCAAGCCGGCGTCGGAACTGGCTGACCTGCCCGATAACCCAGCGACCGTCGACGACGCCGCGCTACAACACAAAGAGATCGCCGTCAACAACTGAACACAACACACAACACTCCTTCCTCGAAAACGGTCTAAAGTTATATATCAACTGTCTACCTATTCGATAGTTTGGACGATGGAAAGATGGCGATTTGAACCACTTTTAATAGACCAAAGTCTAAGCTGACAGCTCCGCTGTTCCGCTGAAAATGAATAAATAATTACTCGCGTAGAGTGAATTTATGATAGGTTTTTAATTAATAATAAACTATATTTAATGCAATCAAACGTTTTGATTATACTCATTTGCAACCCGAGAAACTGCAAAAACATACTTTTGTTTAGTTGTGGTTTAAGTAGGCCCTCTTTAAGTTTTTTTACAAATTAGGATTTAAGACCACACACTCATAACGATTATTAAATTCTATACTAAAGGTGCGAAGATTGTAAGCAATAATATTATAACTGAATAATTAGTGCGGATTCACTCGAGATCTGTTCATTCTCAGCGGAATGTTGAATACAAACTTAAATATTTAGCAAAATATTCGTTTTATTCATTACGGATTGTATAGATACCATTTTGACTGACAAATGTCACTAACAATTTTAATCTCAAAATACTATTAAAATACCGTTTTGTAAGTACTTCTGATAACCAAATTTATAATAATAAGGATGCCGATGACGCGCTCTATTACGAACAACAAAGTCGTTCTTTGGATAATTTCAATAAAATCAATTTTGTTATTTATCAACTTTCCGGATGTATTCAGTTAGCATTAAAATTTGGTTTAGCATAGGCACTGATAATATAATACTACGTACAGATACCCAATCCCATACAAAGAAATTAAACCTCCCTAAGTCTGGCTATTGAACTGGCTATTTTTCTTCGTCCTATTTTTCACTAGATGGCAGCATCAGCGACTTACTAAGTAAACTGTCATGACAGTGCCAATTGATTAAAACGCCATCTATTGCAAAAAGCTAAACAAAATGATTAACAAATGGCTCGTTTATCATTGAAAGGGTTCGAATTGAAGTTAAAGGCTTAATTTTTGTTTTATTTTTAAAATACGTGCATTATAAGAGGAAATCGATAAATCATAATTCAGCCTAAATTCTGCCATAAACCGCTGTTTAATGATTGTTAATTTCATAATGGTAACCTATGCTGCCATCTATGTTTTTTATTTCAAGACAATTTATAATTTGTTCGAGTTGAGACCCCATGGCATAGGTTTAGACACTTGTTTTTTCAATATAATTAAAGGTTTGTTAAAATTGATTTTATTCTAATTCCTTGGATGGGGTTGACTTCGGTGCAATCAAATCACTTTACAATTCAGACCTAGTTTCAATGATTATTATACATTATCTACTAACGTTAGGTGTTTGGAAGTTGGTTTCGGTCCGAGTGTTTCGGTTTGAGTGTTCCCACATCAACAAATTAATGTCACAAAAAATTCGCCCGTTCGCTTTATAGTCCTATGTTGCATTTTAGTTCAGGAATTACTGAACTACAAATACATGCAACCAGTTCCAATGTTTTATGAGTATACATCGTTATTTGGCGAGCGATTGGCGTTGTTGCCCAGGCTATGAAGCATAATTATTGATTATTTTAGTCATTACAATAATGAAATTGTGTTATTATTAATGTACTAAAATATAAGTAAAGTGATTAAACTTAGCAAGGGTTTATCAAAAATATTTATTCAATAATGAAAAGTTTTTATAAACATACGTAATAATCCTAATCAAGTTTAAAAAGCTAGATCACATTAATCGTTAACTTTTTTTATGCTTGAAGAAAACTCTGCCGTCGGCCTTGCCACGAAATCGCTCGCACCGTAACGATGAAAAATTACGATTCATTTCTTTGTATAAAATTAGTGTTTTCGTTATTTTGACGTTGTCCTAAAAACTTTTATAACACAAAGTTTTAAACGGAATTCATTCATTACGTTTGTATGTTTTGTTCTATTTAAACTGGTCAATCTCAGCTTGCCCACAAATAATGAAGTAATTTTAGACACATCCCGTTTCTTTTGTGGCTTACGTAGCATTTTATAAAAAAATTGATTAGCGGCGAAGTAGCATACTTAATTACTTATCCGGCGGGGTAATTGCGTAAAACACTTCAAGCCCTTTGACAATTTAACAATATTCATGGCGTTATTTACGTTGTCGAAAAGACGAACTTTTCCAACTATGAAGCAATGGGTAATGTTAACCTTCAAATTCCTTAGGATTTCGATTGAAAGTGTGTTACGCAATTAGGGTGCTGACATCTAGATTGTTAAAAAGTCGGTTCGAAAATTGTAACTGATGGAATCTTTATGTCCAATGACGGCTGTATCCTAAAGACTTTGTTTGATTATGACTCAAGATTCTCAATTTGTTCTTGTTTTTGAAACATGTTCCTTTATATTTTTAGTTTTTATGACATTGTTTCTTATGTCCTTATTGCCCCGTAACAAAAATGCTTAGCTTTATCTCACACTTACCTTTTTACCAAACTCGCATCTAATTTCTGATACATTTAATTGTGGTATCATTTAAGTTAAAAATGTTTGTAAAATTTCCTTGTTTTTTGTTATTACGTAGCCGTTATTGAAGATGTTGAAATACTTATCAAAGTGTTGCTACATGTAGTGTCTTATGACCATGTCTAGTCCTGTGATCCTCTTACTGCCAACTTTGTAATGGCACCCTAACGCAATTTGTACAATAAAATTCAATATTATCATTACAAACACACATATTTAAAAAAATTGCACTCATTCTAATATTAACTTAATTTCTCAAGTGCCCCCAGTGTCTGTCAGTGGCCTCAAGTGTTCAATAATATTCACGTAACAGAATAATTATTAGGATTTAACATTTCAACTAACGACTGGTTTTTAACGTGTAAAATATATTGTGTGGCAGATTGTGCAAAGGCCCCTGTTTAATTGCCCCTTGAACGGTGGGGCTGCTTGTAAATAGTTCTTACTTTTAAGTTTGTACTGTACAATATCGTTAGTTCTGAGGTCTTTGTCGACGAAATTGATTGACTGCATGCGGCGTTAAGGTTTAATATGTACGAATGGGCATGGACTCAAATGTAAACACTTTTGTTTGATTTCGTTTCTTTTTTTTTCGTTTTGTAGATATGTGTAAAATTTGGACAATAATTATATAATTGAATACTCCAAATTGTAACAATTGCATGCACTTCTGTGTTGTAAAACACGCTAGAACAGTTAATTTCTAAAACTACGTCCACTGAATAAAATGATTTTTTTATGAAACTTCTTTTTCGATCAAGGCTTGGGTCTTTCACCTACACGGGATGTGAGTGGGATCTAAATAATCAACATTTTGACTAGTGTCAGATACATGTCTTATAATTTTTCAAATATGTTTTATTCAGTGGACGAAGTAAAATTATGTTTATTTGATACAAAATATGTTCAATTAAGTTACTAATAAATCACATGTTGATTTTATTGTACTCAAGTTGTGTGATCGGAGTATCTGTCATCTTGTACATAAAGTAATAAAATTTTATTTTACAAATTTATTTACATTTCTGTTTCATTTACATACAAGCTCGTGGTAATGGTAAATTACACCTTAGGGGTGACCCACATGCGATCGGCGGCGGCAATCTCCGGCGATTCTCGGCCATGGTACCGAGCGAGAGCCAATGGGAAGCTGTCACCTCCTTCTGCGAAGCAGTAATGCTTGCTAAGGAGGAAGAGGAGCGCGTGTAGGAGAGAAACTTGCCGCGTCACGCCCCTAGTCGCCGCTGGAGACACCCTGGGTGTCGACTTCTGGCCGTCAACAAGTAATTCAGCAATTACCACCAACATGAGTCATCACCACCAGCGTAAGTTCGTTTTATACTTAACTAGCACTTCGCCCGCGTTTCGTCACTTCACTTCCCCCTACTAATTTCATCACCTGCGATCTTAATTATTTACCTAAAGAAAATTTGTGTCAAATTTCATTATTCAAAACCGAAGGAATACGATTTTTATATGAATAGTTTGTATGTTTGTTCGGGGTGATTTTTGAATAATCATTTGGTGCGCTCCAATAATTTGACTTTTAGATTAGGTATCTATACCAATTTTAGAGTTGGTCGAAGCAGGCATTATAATCCTTCCTTAGAAACACTTGATTTATCCTTTGCACTTAGTTCGGGCACAGATAATATAATATTACGTACCCAATCCCATACAAAGAAATGAAACGCTGGCAATTTTTTGTCGTCCAATTCTTCAACAGATCGCAGCATATGCGACTCACTAATTGCCAGAGACTGTAGTATTACAACGCCATCTAGGAGTCGACCTACTATTAAAACGTTTCATGCAATCCTTTTTATATAAAGTTTTATAGTTCCGGGTTCAGAAAAACATGTTATTAGATTTCTTTTATATTTCTATGTAAAAAGTAGTAATAAAAAACCTGGTTTGATTTAAATAAGTAACAAAATTAGAAACTGTGATGAGGCTGGACCAATTGAGTAAAATGCCATCTATTTCAAAAAGCTCTAAACAAAATGATTAACAGATGGCTACTTTTATCATTTAAAGTGTTCGAATTAAAGATAAAGGCTTCCTTTTATTTAATTTTTAAAATACGTGTATTATGAGTGGAATTAGATAAATCTGCACTAAACTGGGAAGTTCAGAGTTTTACCAATCATAATTCAGCCAAAATTCTGCCGTATATCGCTTTTTAATTATTGTTAATTTCATAATAGTTACCTATGCTGCCATCTATGAATTTTTTTCAAGACAAATTATAATTTGTTCGAGTTGAGACCCCATGGTTCGGGGTTGCTTTCTGGTAATTCCAAAACCCCGTAGGTATTTTTTTTTAAATCAAGATACTAATGGTGAGTTTAAAGCTCATCAAACCTCGCGTTAACATTTTTCAATACAAACTTTAACAACCCCTAAACCCTATTGTTGTTAAACAATGATGTCAAACTTTTTACTTAGTACGTATTCGTGCCAAGTTTCAAGTTTATAAACCTAAGCATAAAGTCGGACACCCCTTAGTTCGAAACTGTTGTGCAAAATTAAAGTTTATATATCTTTACCGATTTGGTGTGGCGACATACATACCCGCAACCTGTTGCCATGAATTAAGACTTTTAATGACTAAAACTAACCCGTGTTCCTTCAGTTGCCTGTGCCAGGGCCCACGGTATCTCTTTCGAACAACCCGCGACCCTGGCAGGCATCGGCCCTAACGGGTCCCGTCAATAAGTGCTGACATCTCTTTGAGGCGCGCTTAAAACACAACGCGCCGTCGATCCGGGCCAGGTCCTTACCGGACGGTGAGCTACCCATTGCTCGCCATCCGCAAGCCCGCGCCTAGGGTAGCCGGGAATCTGCTGGCGATTCCCGACGCCCAAGGGCGTCTCCTGCGACGACTAGGGGCGTGAGGGCGCAAGGTTCGCCTCTTCCTCATGCGCTCCGCCTCCTTCTCCGCGAGCATGACTGCTTCGCGGAAGGAGGTGATGGCTTTCCATTAAATCTTGCTCCATACCATAGCCTGGACCACGGCTGGACGCGAAAATCGCAGCCGCCGATCGCCTCCGCGAGGACATGGCGGAGGTCTGTCCGGCTTGGGCGGAGCACCACCGTATGAGCAAACGGAGGTGCCTTCGTGTCCTCCAGGCGATCTACACAATGGTGACAGCCAGGCGTTTCCTCCCGCCTTATACGAATCAGGAACCTCCCGAATCACCGAGTCCGGTGAGTTCCTGTTTCGGGCGAAAGGCGAGGACGACGTGGCGTCTCTCCAACCACTTCTCGAAGAGGGGAGGTATCGCCGCAATTGTGGCGTGCCCAATTCTGCGCATTTTGACCGCTTAGTTATAGGTATTGCGCTTTTCTATGAAACGGCAGATTCTTTTTTGATAACTAGTAAAGCTGCCTTGGTTTCCTTTTAGTTTCCAACCTATGATATTATGATAAAAATCCATACTTATTGTAAAGAATGGATGTTGGTTACCAACAAAATAGTTAAAAAAACATGTTGCCAACGCGTTTCTTGTCAAAGCAAAAGTAGTAGGTAGGTACCTATACCCTAGTAGGTGGTGTTCTGTAGTTTATGGTTTATTACCCCCATAGGAAAAAAGCGTGAGTCTATGAATGTGTATGTGTACTTTTACGATATTAGTCAAGTTTAAGACGTCTTCCTCTCTCTTGCTTTGCGGTGCCCGACAGGGTCAACAACGCTCATGTCTTTGTTAACCTACTTATCTGAGTTAACGTTGTGGAATGCAATAAATAGAGGTATTAATTAGGTTATTGAGGAGTACGGGGTGAAAGTTGCACAGAGTCATGGAGCGTTACATGCTAGGCGAATTCAAATGGAGATGGGCAGAACTCCTGGCAAGGCGCAGTGATGACAGGTGGAGTAAAGCAGTGACCAAGTGGCGTCAAAGGGCTGGAAGACGATTTGTCGGTCGTCCGGCGGCGACATGGCGAGGCATCATTTTTGGCGAGGCATCGAAGCAAGGATCCGAACTGCCAAGTAGAAGTTTGTATTATCAATGACCACAAAAAAATTGTTAGGTTAGGTCACGAAGAAATGTTGTTAAGAGTGCAGGTTGAATTTTTTTATTGTGATGAATGGCCAAGTCCGAAAATATAGTTTAATAGGTATTGGGTAATACGGGCCCGTTAGCTCATGCAGTGCTTAAACCTAGAGATAAGATGACTCTGAAAATAATTTGGTAAAAACTATTACTTAGGTACATCATGTTTTTAGGGAAACAAAAAAGTTTTCCTTATCTACCACATTTTGCCGATTTTGATAAAGACTACAATTGTAACAATGTACATTCAAAAAATCTTGGAATATTTCACCAGCCAATATAATGTCGTTCATTTGCATGTTTTTTTAAAAGGTAGGTACCTAATTAAAAATAATGTTTTTTATATATTTCATTATAACATATAATGGAATGCCGACTGGATGTAGTGACGATGAAATGACTTGGAAAAAGGGTACTCCTTCACCGTTAAATAGCAAATTTTTCTACAGTGAGTATTTTATCAGTCTTTTTAGATTATAATGCAGTTTAAGTAACTACTGTTTACTTATTGCGTTTTCAACCATGCTGTTGTGATAATTGACTAGGTAGGTTTAAATTATCATCCTGCCTGCCTGGTTGGTCACAAGCAGTTCTGCTTAGCATGAGGTCCTGAGCTCGATTCCCAGGTCGGGCTAGGTGTTTTTGGGTTTTCCATCAGTAGCAGCCTCGAGTCTGGATTTTTGCTCGTTTGATGGCACTAGGCTTGCTTCGTATTACATGGGACTTAAACATAACTGGCAAAATGTGGGTGTGCTATAGGTACACCGAAGGGTAAGACAGAGGTCTAAGGTAATACAGGCGTGGCGTTTAAGTATGTATACATTATTATTATTTCAGTGTGCCATGCAGAATTGAATGCAATTAATTATCTTTAGGAATTCAGTTGATGTGATTGGCTGCACCATGTATGTCACCCTGTTGCACATGCGATGAGTGTCCTACATTGATCATCCAGTCATGCATCGTCAAATTGAAATGGCTGGTGTCGAGACAGTGGAAGTATTTTAGAATAAGAGCAGAAGAGATTTTAGAGGGTGCCTTCCTACCCGTCAAACGATTGCCTATAAGCCGTTTGTAAGCGCTCAACGGTTTTCTCGATTACATTTACCGTCGTTTTGAGTGTAATTTTCTTATGAACAATCGTTTATTCAAAAGACATTTGCCGGTGTCCGAAGAAAGTGTTCGCATGGATGGATCCTCAGCTGTAGCCAGCCAAATTCAAATGTTATTAGTTTTTTTGCAAATGGCAGCTGTTTTACATCATAAGTTGATCAAATTGCGATTCATGACTGTAGGAATGATATATTTCTTTGGAAATTTGTTTTAGGGAAGGTAGGGGAGGGATGGGCTCTTTTTCACATTTTTATGCATATAAAATCAGATTCTATAGATAATCAACATTTATTGCCAATTCTTGTTGCACCACACATTTAGCTAGATATCTTAGACAGAACTTTCTTAAAGTTATAATCAGTCACGGAAGAATCTTTATCATTTCTGCAATTAAAAATAATTCAAAAAGTTTAATTAAAACAGGTTTTTTTTTTATCCGCCTATACAGAGGGACCAAACCTCCCTCACATCAGAATGCCCATAACTCCCTCTGTATACATTTTCAACTTAGTTACCGGTATTTTTTTAATATAGGTATTTAAGCGTGAATTTCAGTTTAATTTATAATTTAGTAAATATACAATAGATCAAACGCAACTAGGGGTTAGATGGGGTCATCAGCAGCAAAAACTTGATCTACGGGAGGTCCTTAAGGTCAACCCCTGCAGATTTATAATTTATCTAGTGCTTTTATGAGAAAATTGACTTTGTTTTACTAATTCTTATCAAAATTCGAAAAAATCTGTATCTTTTTATCGTGTTATCGTGGCCATGTGTAATACCTTTTCGGAATCCTGTATCTTTTTTATCATTTTCACTAGATTGGTACTGATGAGTCGTCCTTGCGTTAGGCATGCTATTTATGGTTGTTTATTGGGTGTGTTGAAGATAATATTAAGTTTTACGAAATTAGTTTTTCTCAAATCATAACTTTTTATTTACTTCGGACCCCACTGTGAAAAAAAAAATCTCTACCGAAAAGTGACCCTGTTTTACAAGTTTTGGCGCATTGAATAGGGATTCCGAAAAGGTATTACACATGGCCACGAGTGGCTTTAATATCTTTCTAGGACGGAAAAACAAAACAACGATTGTGAAATAATTGTTTTAATAATACAAAACATTTTACAATAAATGCTCGAAATTCCTGCCTCTGACCATAATACATAATCTGCACCGTCTAATGAAATTCCTACGTAACCTCCAGAATGCACCTCTGTTGTTGATAACTTGTTCCCTAGCAAATTTGAGCTTTTCCGTCGTGTTGCATCCGCATTTCTGCTATTCTTGCATCTGGAAACTCAGCTTTTAAGAATTTGGTTTAAATTATTTTGTAAAAAATTTAAATACAGAGCACCATTCAGCCTTGCTGGCATTTCATGCAACACCAACTGTTGGCCAATTATACCAGCCCACATGTTTATACCAAACAGATGCTGGAATCGATCATTTCTTATGATATGGGGGTTCACTCTGGAGTAAAAATGTAGGTTGTGGATATTGAATACTCCCATTCTTCTCAAACTTGACTCGCGAATCCTCTCTGTGGTATCCCAGTATCTCTCTGCAAAACATCACTCTAGGTTCATAGGCACCGGGCAGCAAAGCTTACAACCTTTGCACGTGGTAGGCGTGATATTTGTTTCTTTTAATGATATGTTGCACCCTCGATCTTGGAATCCCGAGATTACGGGATATTTGAGGTTGACGCATACCAGGATCCAATCTTAATTCTCTCAGCACTTCATCTTCATTTTCAAATCGCACCACTGGTCTGCCTGATCTCGGAGCATGCTGACCGCCAAATAGACATGCATTTCGTTAGTTTTCTCTTTTTTAAGATCCGAAACCACAACAAAATATTAAAACATATCCTTCAAATGTGTCTGTTTTTTTTTATGTATATGGCATGGCTACGAGTAGCGAGGGGTCACTCCGGAGGTACTGATCCAAAGGAGCCGGTAACGAACGCGGATACGTAAACCTTATTTATTCCTCACAATCCTTACCGGCACCGCGGTACCAAATGATTCCGGAGCGCGCGTTCACTGTTCACTCTCGTTCACTCGCTCAAGTCACTCGGAAGTACTCGGAACACGTCGTATCGCTTTATCTAACCAACTGTTCAATTCAAAATGTGCCAAATGATCCAGTGAACCAAATGAATAAAATGTTCTGCGAAACCGGGGAACCAAAATGAGCGAGTGAGTGCCGGTGCCAAACGGTGCCAAAGGAATAAATAAGGTGAACCGGTACCGGACCCGGAGTCGGAATAAGTGAATCAATTCACTTGCCGGAATAAAGATTACCCACCGCTAGCTACGAGGCCTTTATGCCAAAATGTGTCTGTGTTTGACAACCAGTGGTGCCACCTCCGTTTTTGTTTTTTACACTAACGCTCGCCGAAATTACCCTAAATTAGGCACTTTTTTTTTGTTTTTACCCTAACTTGTTTTAAAATGAATACAAATAAATTTACGTATAAATGCAATTTAGTAATAAACTAATAGCCAAACTATTACACCGTTTCCAAACATTCTTGGAATGCATCCATAATGGTCTGGGCTTCTCTATTTCATCTGCAGTTTTTTTTTTTTCTTAAAGTCGTACATTTCATTCGAAATCATTTGTCTCTCAAAAACAGATTCTTGTGCTAGAGGAAGACTGAAGAGAACGCTACATCGTCACAACAAGTTATGTACGTTCAGAAACACGTATTCAATCAATCACCATTTTGCTTGCAAGGAGTTTTCAACATTCTATAAAAATCCTTATATATTTATTTTACCCTGAAAAATACCCTAAATAATTTTCTACCCTAAAAATTACCCTAAACGCGTAAAAATACCCTAAGGTGTGAACACTGTTGACAACTGACAGCTTTGATGGATAGTCTTTTTTTTTAAATGTTTATGGCATGGCTACGAGGCTGATAGATAGACTATGGATGAACAGGCTTGTAGTTTTAGTTTTTTTTTCACTGCATCCTTTGAGGATTTAGAGGGCATAGAGTATAGTAACTAAAAAGAAAAGAGGGTTTCAAGGGACGCTTTCGGATTAACTCGAAACTTTTAAAACATGAGTTGCGGAACAGATGAAATGAGTAAATTTAAGAAACATCAGATGGTAACGGTGGTCTTTGTTACGCATTTGGTTTCCGAACTAGGGAATCGATCGCACTCGATTTTAGGTTCGTGGCCACACAACCAACTTTCAAAATAATATTATCCTATAGAGAAGAACCTAAGTTATCCCAGAGTCACTTTTCGGTAGAGTATTTTTTTTCACAGTGGGGTCCGAAGTAAATAAAAAGTTATGATTTGAGAAAAACTAATTTCGTAAAACTTAATATTATCTTCAACACACCCAATAAACAACCATAAATAGCATGCCTAACGCAAGGACGACTCATCAGTACCAATCTAGTGAAAATGATAAAAAAGATACAGGTGTAGATTTTTTCGAATTTTGATAAGAATTAGTAAAACAAAGTCAATTTTCTCATAAAAAACACAAGATAAATTATAAATCTGCAGGGGTTGACCTTAAGGACCTCCCGTAGATCAATTGTTTGCAGCTGATGACCCCATCTAACCCCTAGTTGCGTTTGATCTATTGTATATTTACTAAATTATAAATTAAACTGAAATAAAATTAGAAAGAAAAAAACGGTATTAACCGCATAGGTCAAGCTGCAGTAGGTAAGTATAAAGCCCTACACTATGCAAGTTTGCCTGTGTCATACAATACAATTAAAGCAACCACTGACTTGCATCGTCCAAACCCTGCAAATTTTATTGTTGCTTCAAGTTATGATAAGGCGCAGGTAATTAAATCACATCAGCGATGTAATTGCCTAACACACTAAAGCCGGCAATACATGTTATGTTGGCCAAGTCTCAGCCAATGCGAGCGTAGCCAAATTGATACAAGGCGAGTGCCTTTGATTTGTGCAGAAAAACCGACACCGAAGTGTGACGAGTCGTATCGAGCGATCCCGTGAGGTGGCGAGGAACGCCAAACGAACCGTACAAATCGTGTTGACGAGCAATGGCGAGGCTAAACAAATGGGCTGTCTATATGTTGCTACTCGCCTTCGCTCGGCCAACTATAACCAACATGTATTGCCGACTTAACAGTAGGCTTTCATTTCAACGGTTCAACAACATTCATTGTGTTATTTACGTTCCTGAGCACACAAATTTTTCGATCATATGAAGCAATGGAATAGCAATAGTGCCAGGTTAAATGTAAGCGGAATGCGCTCATTGGAACCAGTTAGGAGTTGCCCGGCGGAAGACGACCAGCAATAGCGGTGCCGACTTCATTACAAGAAACGAGTGTTATATAGTTTGAGGAATAGGTATACAAGGGAAGGGGGCTGGCCAGGACTGGGAGTGATCGATATAAAAATAAAGAAATCAAATATTATTTTACAAATTTATTAAAAGTTTTGTTTCATTTACAAGCTCATGGTAAACTCGTCAAGCTTAATATACGTATTACATTATAATATCACATGCAATCTATCAATTCATAATTAATTTTTCAATAGAAAATAAAAATTATACTAGGTATTATTTCGAAGGGCTCATAGCATCCCAGTCGACTGTAAAATTTATCTCTATTTTACTACGCTTTGGTACGTATTGCCTGAAAAACAAACAGACACACACTTTAAAAACAAAAGAATAATCACAAACTTAATTAAGGTACTAAAATGTATCGGTCGGCCAAGTGCGCATGCACACTGAAGGGTTCCGTAGTAACCGAAAATATCCCGAAATCTCTCCTTACACACTACAATTCTATGGAAACCTTTTCTGTAAAGCATCTTCGTGTTTTCTTTTTAATTTACGGTGTTATAGGAACGGGGGGTGATAATTTTTAACTCGTTTTAAATTCGTGTTCAATCAACGTCTATTTGACCACGATTTTTTTTCGCACGGTTGGCCGGTCCAAGCGCGGTTGGCGCCACGTTTAAACCGCTCTGTTTTTATAACGCGCTCTATTCTTTTAGCAACTAGGTTTGAAATAGAATGATTGAGCAAGCGACTTGGCAGTGACTGAAGCTGATGGGGAGAGAAATGGAATCGAAGCCACACGGCCATACGATTTTTTTCGTAGCACGCGCGGCTGTTCCGAGGTGGTTTATTCAGAGGGATTTCAATGCTGTTTCCTAGTGGCCTTAGTGAATAGAGTTTACACTAGCAATTAACGTAAAGAAATATTTATCTACTCAAACATCGTAAAGTTCTAGTAATCACGTGACACTTTAATAAAATTAAAATAGTAGCTTATGAAACTGTTACATAAAAGGGGTTATTAAAATAAGAGTTATAATAGTTTGAAACGAGTGTATAACGACGAGATTTACCAAAAATCTTCCATAGGAGTAAGAAATAATATTGGAACTACCAAAAACGTGTCAAGCACGTTCACTAGACACTTTTGATGTGTTTAGTTATGAGCAGTTTCATACACTACTTTATCTAAACTCAAGCTAGTTTATCAAAAACTCAATAAAATGATATCGAAAATCATCAGCTGTTGCGATGACGTGCCGCCATTTTATGCCACAAATATTAGAGAAACAGCGGTTGGGCTACTCTAAGCGATAATAAAGATTTGAACTTCGAATTGAAGATGTATACAGGTTTTTTATATTGTTTTATCTATTTAATTCATAAACCATAATTCAACTATAATAATCGCCATTAACTTCCGTTCTTCTATTATTTCATTCGTCAACAGCAACGTAAATCTATGAATTGATAACTCATAGGTTGAGCTGTATTTTAATAAAAAAAAGTTAATTTCAAGCATTCTTTTTATTAGGCAAGCTATTGAACAGTTCGTGAACTACTATTTAGACATTTCCAGTCATCCGAGTAGAATCACTGTGACATATGGACACAGGGACAGAATACAATTACATACTAAGGGTGGTCGCACATCTCACGGAAAATGAGTCGGGCGTAACATCGTTAATGTCCAGTTAGTACGCTCGACGCACTAACGCATCATTGGTTGAGCGAGTGAGGTTGAATGTTTTACCATCTACTAGTCTGTTCCGGCGTTAAGCGACTGACGTCACGCGAAGCATCATTTGCCAGATATACGGCCACCTTTTTTTTTTTTTGATTTGGAAATCATCAAATGACTTCTTCTGCTCAGGGTGGAGCGGGAGGGCGTGTCAGACTTTTATAGACTAAAACGCACCCGTGTTCCTTCAGATGCCCAGGGCCACGGTATCACTTCTGAATTTCCCGCGACCCTGAGGCATCGGCCGTATCGGACCTCGTCATTTAGTGCTGACATCTCTTTGAGGCGCGCGTGGAGCAGGACGCGCCGTCGACCCGGGCCTGGTCCATACCGGACGGCGAGCTACCCATTGCTCGCCGTCCGCAAGCCCGCGCCTACGGTGGCCGGGAATCTGCAGGCGACACCCGACGCCCAGGGCGTCCTGCGGCGACTAGGGGCGTGAGGGCGGAAGGCTCTCGCTCCGTCTCCTCCTTCATGAGCATTACTGCTTCGAAGGAGGCGACAGCTTTACATTCACTCTCGCTCTGTACCATGGCCTGGATCAGGGCCGAACGCGAGAGATTGCCGCCGCACAATCCACACAATGGTGACACCCGGGCGTTTCCTCCCGCCTTATGCGAAACAGGAACCTCCCGAAACAACCGTGTCCGGTGAGGACCTGTGTCAGGCGGAAGGTGAGGACGCCGTGGCGCTTCTCCAACCACTCCTCAAAGAGGGGACTTACCACCGCTATTGTGGCGTGCCCAGCACTGGGTTGCGACAATCGCACCCTCCATGTCGCTCGCCGGAGCTCTGTCCGCTGTGCCGTGATTTCTCACGGCAGCGGAGTTACACCCCAGAGTTTTGCCTCCTTGCGCCACTCCATTCCATTTTCCAGTTACTGGGTAGCATAATACCCCTTGGTAAGACTGGTTGTCAGACTCGGGCTTCTGATGACCCGTAACGACTAACAAACATCGACGAATCACAGCCGGGACTGCCAAGCACAGCAAGCTTTCCGAGGCACGGAGGGGTCTCGATATATATACATGGTCAGCCATCCACCGACCAACCGCGGCAATCTTTGCTTAACCTGGAGGATCATTACTTACTTATATTCGACACCAGACGCGTCAAACATTCTCTTTGAGGCTATATACATCGGCCGGTCTCCTTTTTCATCAGAGAAATAATAAATTTTGGTGATTCCTGACTGGATTATCATCTTAGCACACTCATTGCACGGAAACAGCCCAACATACATGGTACAGTCCTTCACATCGGCTGAATTCTTGTTCATAATTGCATTCATTTCTGCATGGCACACTGAAATTATAATGATAAATATTTGTAAGTCAGAGTGAGTTATTTTTCAAATAATTGCACCCTTGTTATAATTGGTCGAGGGGAATGACCCCCCCCCCCCTTAGAAGTCAGTGTACAGGTCAGATTGGTAGTCGCTATATCCAGGCATGTATAATAAAAGGTTCCAAAGTTCCTATGGTTATCAACCGGGTAGAAATCAATTTTTTCATTCATCCACAATTCGGGGCGGCTACTGACAAGTTATTTTATGGAACGGACACTTTTTCGTACCAATTAAGTAAGAATATAAAATAATATAATATGAAATTGCCGTTTTAACGGGCGTTAAAACGGATTTTTTTTCCAAATAAAATTATACCTGCATGGTGGGAAATTCCAGGCAAACTTTTTTCACACAATAACTGTAACATTCTTAATTGGAAAAAAATTACAAAATTCCATTGTTTGAATTCCAAATGGTTTTTCATTCAGCTTTTAGGTAAAGCCTACCTAATACCTGAGATAAATGATAGGTCTCGCGGTGCTCGACTGGATTCCGCCGACGTACTTGTCAAATGCGGCAACAAATACCACGCATATGTTGGCGTACCCGAGCCAGTCAAAGTCAAAGCATTTATTTCAAATAGGCCCATAAAAAGGCACTTTTTGACTGACTCTAGGCGCCACTTCCAAAAAGTAGTTTCGTGTGGAGAAGAAGTGGCAAGAAACTCCACCGTTACTCTAACTAGCTGTCTGTCACGTGCACGTGCCCAATGTTTTTTTGAATTTTGGGAATAATCCGAAGTAAAATGCCAGTTTGCGTAGTAAAACTGTGTAAAAATAATACTACAAGGAATAAGAAGGACACTGGGATCACATACAAGCAGTAAGTATCGTAAAAAGCCGAACGCCATTCAGTGTTGCCGCGTATACAAGAGTGAAGTTCCCCGTGGTTGAGATTTTTTGTAAAATGTGAATTTATTGTTTTTGTGTTTTATTAAATATCCTATTTCATTTGTCTAACCTAGTTCTATAAATTATTTAATGTTTATCTTTGTAATCTATACACATAAGGTGTAAAAAATTTAGCTGACACTATTTCACCGCTCAAGTCCCGCTGGTCCCATTTGGGTTCGGTAATCGAAAATTCTCTCAAGCCCCGCTGGTCCCATTTGGGATCCAACCGTTTCGCTCGGTTTTATCTCTAACAGTAAAATAAATAAAGGTTATATTTGTCTGTGGTTTGTGTCAGGGTCGAGCCAGATAGTTACTCTATTCATATCAGTCGTTCGAAACCATAAATTTTGTCGGAATATTTTTAAAAAAATGTTAAAGTCGCGTTTGTCGCCGTGGGTGGTCTGTCAATGGCGCATGTTCGTTTTTTAGTGAATTTAAGTGTTTTTGTGTTTAAATTGACTGTGAGTGGATTGATATTTACTTGTGAGTAGTTATTTCATTGTTGTGGATAGTTATTTGAGCGAAAAATCATAAAAAAAAGTTTTTGTGTGCAAAAATGTGTTACGTAAACAAACCGTTTTTGAAAATTGTAAGTATTATTTCGTCATTTATTTACAATATTCAACTCTCGTATTACGAATACTGTTTTTATTTTGTAATATGGTATGTTTATTCAAGAACCCAAAATAATTTACTTATAGTGGGTGGAATCTACCAAAAATTTATGAAAAAGTTTTTTTTAAATCAAAACCGCGTAAACGGCGAATTTCCGCGATATCGCGAAATTTTGCGAGCGTTTTGCCACATGACGTTAGCCGTTTCCGGGGCCGAGAAAGGTTCAAGGGGTGATCGATTGACAAAAAAATCGTCGTTTGTAAATAATAATAAAAAGTATTAAAAATGAGGCCTCATCATTGATATACATACCTTCCTTTTTTCTAAAGAAGATACGTACGCCTAAATATATTTATACACTCGCTATTAATTTATTGTTTATTTTTAAGTATTTTCTGAGCTATATTTAGGTATAATTTAACTTACTGACCACAGCATAAAATATTTTTCCATTAACTAAGGTAACAGTTGAGCAGCTGGTAACACAATTCTTCACGCACACTAGTTCTCAATGTCAACTGACAAATGTCGTGTCGTGTGACGATGTCTTACACACACTACAATATTCAGTTGTCATTCACGGAGCCATTGTTTGTGTAGAGCGCGGTATCTTGTCTAGCGCAGCGAGACCAATCATTTATCTATGATGGATACATTGAAAATTAGTGGACATTTTGAATACGAGTTCCTACGTGCTACTAACGCAACTGGAACAGCTCGCAATATCAATGTTTGAAGAGGATACGGCTAATGAACGCACCGTGCGTAATTGGTTTAATCACTTTCATAGTGGAAACTTCGACTTGTAGAATGAACCCCGAGGAAGACCAGCCCCATAGGTAAATAACGATTAATTGAATGCGATGGTGGAAACCGATCCGTTTCAAACTATCAAGGAATTAGCGCCATGGTTTGACGTTAGCATACCCACAATATTGATCCACTTGCATCAAATCGGTAGATGAAAAAACTTGCATGATTTCACAGATCTGCAGAGAGAAGTGCTTGTTGAAGCTTGACTTACCTTGTTGAACCGTTACTGTACCGGTACAGGTAGCTGTTTGGTGGTCACTTCATGGTGTAATTCACTACAGAAATGTATAGACAATAAGACTAAATACTTAGTTAAAATAAATATATAAAAAAACTCAAACTTTTCTTTTTCTAAGGACCTTAGAAATAAATTGTTTTAAGTTTTCAGCACAAAACGGCAATTTCATGTTTATCCCCTCATTTTATTATTAACTAGCTTCTGCCTGCAACTTCCGCACAAGTAGAAATCAGCTACTTATACTATATAGAATATTAGCATATATTTGTGGCACTCCGCAACAGTATTGTAGTGTAATTATCTTTAAAACAATGGTCCTGTTCGACTGGCAGCCGCTTCAATCATTCTTGAGAAAAGGCGAGGCAGATGTTAATCATGATGAGTGTTGCAACATAAACCACAGAAATCACAAGTAATAAGCTATTAAAATTCTGTACTCAAAGCAAATAAAATAATAACGCGTATTCGTACGAAATTCGAAGTTCAATTCTTTTTGTTAATTTTCGGAGTCTTAATTTTGGTGGCCATTCTATTCATCATAAAAAGTAAGTTGTGAGTCTAATTACATACCTACTCTAGATCGAGTTGTGATCCTTATAAAAAAACAAGATCGAATGGCATCAAAAAAGTTTTTGTGAATTTTCCAATTTTCTAGCTAACTGTACAATTTTTTCAAAATCCGTAAATGCAGATATAAACTTCTACTAAAAATTACGATAGTTCTTGAGCGTTTTTCACTAAGGTAACCTTACTTCCCGTCTCAAAAATCTATCTTGTATAGTATAAAATTTCTCACCATAGAGAAATTTGCTATCTAAAGGTGAAGGGGTCCTCTTTGCCCACGGGAATTCATCGTCACTACATCCAATTGGCATTCCATTATATCTGTAAAGAAAATACAAAAACATAATCAATGAAGTTAATTGATCTTTTTGTTACAATATCTTGGTGGAAATTAAGTCCTGTTACAGAAATAGCATCGGAACAAGAGAAAGATGTGGTCATAATTATAGGAGAGAATGGATCTATTGGACTCGTCAAAACGAATCATTTGAGCCCAAACTCGAGCGGTTTACCTGAAGCCACTGGAGAGTTCCACTATCTAACTCCTGGCTCCATCATCAGACTGTCAACACCAAGTCACAGATAATATAATATTACGTACAGATACCTAATCCCATACAAAGAAATGATACCTCCCTAAGTCTGGCTATTGAGCTGGCTATTTTTCGTCATAAAAAATTTCAACAGATGGTAGCATCAGCGACTCACTAATTGCCAGAGCCTGTAGTTTTACAACGCCATCTAGGAATCGACCTACTTTTAAAACGTTTCGTGCCATCCTTTTTAAATAAAGTTTAGAGTTCAGAAAAACATGTTATTAGATTTCTTATTTATCAGTAAAGAAACAGATTTAAAATAAGTTGTTTGATTTAAATTTTTGACTATCTACTTTAAATTTGTGACTAGTGGTTACTTTGAAGACAGGACAAATTGAGTAAAACGCCATCTATTGCAAAGAGCTCTAAATAAATGATTAATAGATGGCTTCACTCCTAGCATTTTATGGCTTCAAATTGAAGTTAAAAGCTTCATTTATATATTTTGTTGAAAACACGAGAGTGAATAGATAAATTAGCATTAAACAAGGAAGTCTTAATTTTTACTAATCTTACTTTAGCCAAAATTCTGCCGTTCATCGCTTTCTAATGATTGTTAATTTATTAATTAATATATAATGGTTACCGACGCTGCCATCTTTGTTCTTTTTCAAGACTTATTTTAAATTGTTCTAGTTGAGACCACATGACCAAGTACAATCTATTGGACTCATCAAAACAAATCGTATGACCCAAAAGTCATACGATTACCAACAAGAATGATAGGATTGGTATGACTGATACCAATCCTATCATTGTTGTTGTCTTGAATAGTAAATAATAAATTTTATCAGAGCTTGAACATTAAGTAGCTATTGTCATAGTGACATCAGGTGTAAGGACATTAATGCACAATAAAATGTAAAACAATATTAGCTCAATTAAAAACAAAGCAATTGATGTACCAACCTATTAATTTTACTTTGTATAAATTTTGGTAAAGTATCATTTCAATGCAACTTTGATGAGATATACCCATCACTTATGCATGTATGTAGTAAAAAGGACACAGAACCAGTACTTTTTCTAGACCTGGTTATTTAACTCCATGTTCTGTTGTAAAGTGTCCGTGGCATGTTGCCCGTTACTACTACTACTACTTCTGAACATATAATAATAAATAATAATACATTTTTATTTGACGTAAAAAAAGGTACATCAATACAGGTGACACTTAATTTAAGCGTGCAAATAGTCTGATACAAAATAAATGATCAATGACCCCTATGCTTGGGTAAACCTGTATTACAGGGGTCTTCCATCCGTCCAATATGGATGTTATGATAGTTACTTACAAATTAGTAATGTGCACTTTTGTAAAAATTAAAATAAGTAGTCTAATACAATTAATTTTGAGGATAAGAAACGGGGAAACTTAATAAAAGGAGTTAAAATTAATTAATAAACAGGAAAAGGGAGTATCTATTTATGTGTATAGGTATGTTTGTGTGCTGTGTATGTGTGAGTAAAGATCAGGGGGGGGACACATAGAACATTAAGCACATTGCAAAGAATGTAGGGCTATCTACATTGCTGAACTGGGAAACGTCTTCAGAAGTATCAAAAAAGTGCCGATAGGTGTCGCTACTGTCACAATAAAACATAAGATAAAATGTTTATAAACAATCAAATTTTATGGATTACTCATAAAATAAAGAACATTTTATATTACACCTAAATAAAATAATAATTTACTGTGCTACTTGTAGTTGGTGCTTCGTCCATTGAACACACGGACGGACACGCACACTGAAACACACGTAATATGGCTGCCGGAATGTGCGTCTGCGTTTGTTTTGCTTCCTCATATTTTGTGTAATTTTTGTGGTTTTCCAAATGTTTTCTCCTTATAGAAGTTGATTTGAGAGTACTCCTCCGTCCTGATACTAAGACTATTCAGAAAACCAGTGAGAGTACTTCATTTCTTTCAGCTGTGTGATTTTTTTTAAATAGAAAATAAAATATACTACTATAACTAGTTTGTTTTATTCCAATTTCCAGAACATTATTTTACCTTGAAAATCACCTACGTCAATGGTAAGCCATTTTCTTCATACTACATATTTATCCATCCATTTAAAATATAAAGAGCTATAAAAAATATAATATCCTTCCAATCTATAGTACCTATAGAAGTGAAGGTACAAGCCTGTTCAGAAATACAGATGGCGTATAAAACTGTCATGCATAAAAGATTCGAGAGAGGGCTCTCTTATCCTATATAACTTATATTACTCTTTGGTATAGATGCTTGCATTGGAATTTGTTCAAAAAATGAATGTTTAATGTGTTGTGCAGTTTTTGTATAGTAATTTGCTTAAATAACGGTTATGCCGTCGTGCAAATGTGGTATTTGTACAAACTTTGGGACAAACGGGTTTGGGAATTTTTCTGAGCGTAGGGCTTTAACATCTATTGGGAGGGGTAATTTTATGTGTACGTGTGCTCGCACGAAGAATTTACATTTGGCGAACTGTCAGTACCTAAAAATTCGAATAAACTGGCTGAGTAGGATAGGATACCTAATGGTTTGTTCAACAGTACTTTGATTACAGCACGTTGGGCTCTTTCAGCTGGTATGAGGATTGTTATGGCGGTACCGTCCCACGCAACGATACAGTAACTTAGTGTTGATTCACAAAAGGGCGGTGTAAACCATTTTTAGGATATCTTTATGGGCAGAGGTTCTTAATTTTTTGAACACGTAAATGAGTTTTCTGGTACGCGCAGACAGAGATTCAATGTGGGTCTTCCAGCTGAGACTGGAATCAAGGTATAGGCCGAAATACTTGACGGAGGTGGCTCTCGTCACTGTCAGGCATGAACAGAGGTGGTTTCGATCACGCTCGTCACAAACATGGGCCTTGATTTGTAGTGCGAGGTCAGATGGAAGGGTAGAGGGTCTGGAACCAAAACTTATAAAGTTCATTTTGTTGATGTTCAGAGTAAAGCTATTATGACCCAACCAGATCATAACTTGGGACAAAGTGTGTGTCGTGTCCACTAGACAGTAAAATCGTATCATCAGCGTACGCTATAATGTCAGTAGAAGGGAGGGTAAGTAGACAGAGTTCGTTAACATAGATTTGGAAGAGGAAAGGGCTAAGTAAACTTCCTTGCGGCACACCAAAATCTAGTAGTTGTTCACTACTGATGTAGTCGCCTAATTTAACGCACTGGGTGCGGTCCGACAAAAAATCCTTAAGCAATTTGAGACCTGTGCCGCGTATTCCAATCTGTTCCAATTTTCCGAGTAACATAGGGACAGAGACAGTGTCAAAAGGCCTTGGAGAGGTCCAAGAATAAGCCGACACATTTGTGTCTAGAATCGATTTTGTTGACAACAGAGTCCAGTAGGGCTAATACAGCGTCTTCCGTCGATACCCCCTTTCTGAAGCCGTACTCAGCACTCACCGTAGGCCCCAGCCTACACCCATGTTGGGGTGGTTTGGGATCTATCTCCTAGCGGTCCACCCCGGACAAGGGCACCACAGGCTTGCGTGTGGTACGGCTGAACGATCCCACTTAAGCGGTGGTAGGCTCCGCAAGGGGCCGCCTGGCTCGCGACCACCATCCCACCGGAGTCCGGCGCCAAGCAGCTTGCTATGTTCCGTCGGTGTGTGGGATTGCCAGTGCCTTTGGGGGAGAAGGAGGTTGACAGTTGCGTTTTACAGAACCGGTCTTGGTCTCTGGGCAAAACTTGCCGGAAAACTCATTTTGGTGGGTAGCGGGATCCAAAGGCTCCCCGCCAACTCGCGAAAAATCCCGGTATGGTCAACCGTGCCAGCCGGCGACTGGATGGGCGGACCCGGTGGCCATATGCGGGGGGGTTCGGGCAGTTCCCCGCAGTCTCCAAATGAGTTCCCCACAGGTCGGGTTAGCTCTAGTGTTCCACTTGGTTCACTGAGCAGCGCCTCGTCAGTTAGCCTTTTTCCACAACTACTCTAACAATATGACAAAAGTAATGAAAAATAAGGTTAAACAACGGCTGTACTTTCTCCCACTAAAAGTGTACCTCACCAACATCAGGGGGTTGCACTCCAATCTCGATCCGGTCCATCACCATCTTGAGACCGAGAAGTCGCACCTGTTTTTTCTAACGGAGACGCAGATAGCAACCCCGTTGGACGTGGCGTACCTCAACTACCCGGGTTACTCTCTTGAACACAAGTTCAAGAAGCAAGCTGGGGTCTGTGTGTACGTCCGTGATATTTGTTGTCGTCGTCTCTGTTGCTATGAGAAGTCGGGTTTATCAATCATATGGCAACTTGTGGACACTGGCGTGGAGAAATTTCTTTACATCAGCGTCTACCGATCGCACAGCGGTGACCAGGAGACAACAGTGCTCTTCAATTGCCTCGTGGAGTCGACTGACGTAGCCCTGCAACGGTACCCAACAGTGAAGCTCATTTTTCTGGGGGACTTCAACGCCCATCATAAAGAGTGGCTGTTCCCGTACCAGAAAACTGGCCATGCTGGGTTAGAGGCGCGCAAGTTTGCTTTAACGCTAGATCTAACCCAGCTGGTGAATGTGGCAACGCGGGTACCGGATTTTGACGGCCATACACCCAATTGCTTTGACCTACTGCTGACAACTGATCCGGACAGTCATTCAGTATCGGTCTCAGCCCCGCTGGGAACGTTTGACCACTGTCTGGTGAAATCCGTGTCGATCTGCTCTCCGCCAGATGAGAGTCCCAGAGGCATGTGGTGAGTATGGCGATACGAGTCAGCCGACTGGGATGAGATGCGGCACTTTATTGCGTCTTATCCATGGCGGCATGTGTGCTTTTCCTCGGGTGACCCCTCGTGCTGTGCTGACGTGATTGCGGACGTGATTCGGCAGGGGATGCAGTGTTTTATTCCATTCTCCGACATCGCGTTCAGTCACAAATCCCGACCATGGTATAATGCGAAATGCGCCCAGCGCACAGTCTGCCTACCAAGCTGTGCCTAGCAAGTGAGGGCACGTAGGGTTCGCGCGAGGAAGAGAGCCTTTAATTCTGCCGCCAAGTTCTGCAAGCGGCTTCTACGTGGGGCCCGTTTTGACCATGTTGCACGTATCGGGGCCAAGCTGGCATCGCACCCTCCTTCTCTTCTAGCTCACTAGCTCTTCTACTCGTATAGCTCAGTAACTCAGTCGCTCAGACACCGACTGGTAGCTCTTTTGACTCACGCAGCACGCGCGTCGATTCGTCGAATGAGACGGCTCGGCTCGCTCAATATCAATAGCTCTTTGGAAATTTGGACTCTTTAGCTCATAAACATACTACGCGAATTACTACGGATATTGAGAATATCTTGTATAACTTATCATTATAGATTTTTGTGAAATAATTTTACATTTAGTATCAATTATGTAGTTGTAATAAGTTATAAGTTTTACTGTTTGTTTTAATTATGATTTTACGTAAACTACCGGCAAAATACAATGCCGCTGTTAATAATGTGCCAAAGTATTTTCTACTCTATCACAATGAAAATAAAGATAGATTTACAGTGACGTATGTCGTATGAGTAGATTGCAATGACGTATTGCGCCGGAAAAGCGGAGAGCCTTGTTGAAAGAGCGTACAAATGCGATCCGAATTCATCCCAAGTATTCCGAAGCGAGCCGATGAGCCGTTTAGTCGATGGCTTTGGTCATCGGTGTCTCGCTCGGAACGAACCTACTGAAGTACTGATCTAGTGAGCTAGTTAGCGAGCGAGTGAGTGATCGAGAGCGACGTGAATCGAAAAGAGCTCTTTTCTATCACTAGCTCACGAGCTACCCATGCCTACTCAGGGGTCTTTTCTCTCTGCAACTCTTTTCATGCTGCACATCAATGACCTACTTCAACCTGGTAATGTTGGGTACGAAGATGACAGTACTGTTTCAGAGAGATACTTGTCCAGCCCGAAAACCAGTGGGGGTGAAGTTCGTTCCTTAAGAAAGGCCATGGCAGAGCGGACTGATTTGACCTTAAGCCTTGTCTCCCAATGGGGTGATGACAATCTGGTCTCTTTTAACGCCACCTGAACACAGCTTGTCTGATCACCGCAAAAAGTTTCGACCAAGCTCCTACTTTTCGGGGTACATCTTGTAATAATAATTTTTGAATAATAGGTCCCTAATTGGGAAGCCAAATGTAATATTAAAAATTAAAGAATAGGTAAAATTAAAAAAAAAAAAATTATAATGTAAGAAATTAAATTTCGGGCGCCGTGGAGCGACACACTATTAATAGATAGCCAGATATAGTTGGAGAGATTGAACAATTAATCTTAGGATGGAGGCCTGTGGATGTCAATGGTGATTAAAAGTCTCACTACCTTGAACGTTCCCAGTTTATTGTTTACCTTTAGCCTAATGAATACAATTATATTAATATAAATTTTAGTTGCTATATCATCATTGCGTCTTTGTAACTTTAAATTCGCAGCTGTTTTGTTATAAAGGAAAAAGAAATATAAAAAATATGAAACTTGAAGGTGGCCCCGAGAGCCTCTCAGGTAATCAGCCCCCGTGGAAGGCCAGTAGAAATTTCCCGGTTGAATTGAAGTAAAGATGGAATAAGCACCCACAATTGTAGGCTGTGGACAAAAAGGAACTCTGAGATGTGATTTCACTACGAACTCGGACACGCTGGGACGCATCGACCAACGAAAAACTTACCGCTTATTGCAGGTATTTAATCTCGCGTCTCCCTCGGTGTACCGTGAAGATATCTGGTATCAAAAGACGTAGGGAGGCGACGAGGAAACCTGCGAAAAACCGTAAGATGGTCACAAACGAACCGCCATCGTCGAAGGAAATTTTCTCTGGAAAAGAGTCCAACTTACCAAAAATCCGATAGAAATATCCACCGGGACCATTCCACTGGTCCTTTGGTTTAGGATAAGGGCATTAAAGCGCCACTATAAACCAGATTAGTTACGATTCCATTCAGGAAAAATCAAGAGACTTGTCACCTTCACCAACAAAGATCGCAAAAGTGACTTGTGAAATTTTGACGTCCAAAATGTCATACGAAATGTATCACAGATAAAAATACAATTTAGAAATCGTTCCGAAATCAACTAGAATTATCAATACATGTAACGGCGTAAAAAAAACTCGTTACAATCTGTTCCTGTAACTGATCGCTCGAGCTCCTAGGCATGGAGTTGACGTCCAGTCTCAACTTTGGCGCCACCATTGAGCGCAAAGCCCAAACTGCGGCTAAAAAGCAGGGCATCCTAAATAGAGTGAAGCGATACTTTACGCCTGGACAGCTTTTAACTCTTTATCAATCCTGCATAGAGTATTGCAGCCACCTTTGGGATGGCTCAGCTAAATACCAACTTGCCGCGCTCGATTCAGTGGAACGCAGAGCTAAGAGGCTCATAGGCGACGTAAAACTGGTGCATACCAAGCTGAGCTTGGCTCATCGCCGCAAGGTTGTCTGCTTGTCGGTTTTCTATAGATTGTACTTCGGTGAGTGTGCGCAAGAACACCACGACCTGCCCCCTTCTACTATCGAACATCCAGACGTACTGCTAATTACCATCCATACCTAGTTGCCCTTCCACCAATTCGCACTAAGCGCTTCCAAACATCGTTCATAATGCGCACGGCAAAAGAGTGGAACTCACTACCTGCACCTGTGTTCCCGAACGAATTCAACCCAAATCTCTTCAAAGTTAGAGTGAACAGGCAGAGGGTTAGGGTGAAGGTTCTGGGTAAGCTCACTCCATCGTAGACTTTGTCTCTTTACCTCTGACCTAGACTAGAGCCAAGAGCAAACCCATCCCAAGTAAAAAAAAGTACTGGTTTTTGGCGATAATTTGATATTTGTCCAGAAAGTTGAGAAGATTCTTATGAATGATCCTTTCCAGTATTTTTGAAATAGCTGGAAGTACCGAGATTGGTCGATAATTATTTATACTGCCTCTGTCTGTGTGATTTAAAGATTGGATGAACAATGGCTTTGAAACGCACGCACAATGGTCCACATGAAGGACTAAGTGCGGAAACCAAACCCTCTAACATAGAACATAGAGAACAAAGGCTTTTTTGAGGGTCTTAAGGAAAGTGCCAGTGGATATTGCAAGATTGCAAATGTGCGTTATGGGTGGGCCTAGTTTGTGACTGGCGAATTTAATAAATTTGGGCGAGTTATCGTCCCAGCCAGAGGCACTGTCTACGCGGAGGTCATTAATTATACCCTCAACCTGTTCCTCCTCTGTCTCCAGTAAAACAGTTGAGTTAAGCATCCAGACTGGGCGGTGAGGAGTACATTGGGCGTTGCTTAAATTTTGCGGGATGTTGTTAGCCAGGTTGCTGCCTACATCAGCAAAGAACCTATTCACGACGCTAACTGACACGATTGGGTCATTGTCTATTTTAAGGAGATCAATCGGAGCTACAGTATTATTATTTGTGTTAAGTAAATTACGTATGGCTCCCCACACCTTATTTGGGTTATTTTTAGCATCAGAATAAGCTCTTTGTTCATACGCAGTTTTAAGTTTTCTAAGCAATTTGTTACAAAAATTCCGGTAGTGTAAAGGTTAGTTTTAAAATCGCGTTACGAGGTTCTTTGTTTGATTTTTTGTGCATTTTATCGTGGTTGCATACACGTCTCAGCAGACCAACCACTATTTACAGGGGATGGTTCTATAAATAGTATTCCTTATTAATATGGGTGCCAATATTTCATAAAGTTTGAACATAGCAAGATTGGGATTGTTTATGGTTGCGACAATAGAAATATCACAGTTTTTGATGTCGCTGATAGCACAGGATAGGTTAAGGCGGGAAGAAGCGCATATGTTAGTGTTACGGATTGGGGCTTTAGTTTATAGCTTTAATAAAACTGCCGAGTGGTCTGTTATTGATGTTACAATTACCAGCATGGTTGCCTTATGATTTGTTTTTAATAAATAATGATCCAAAACAGTTGTTAAGCCGAGTTGGGGTCACATGGGCAGGAAGGAGACCGTGTGAGGCTAATTTAGAAATTGATAGGACTGGGAGTCATTGTTGTTAGGAGCAATGTTAATATTGATGTCTCCTATTACTAAGACGGTTTTATAGTGCCTACAATCTATCAACAGGGTATCTAAGCTGTTCAAGAAATTGTCAATATTTTTTTGGGGATGGTGGTCTATATTATGCTATAATAGTAATATTGTTTTGGATTTTGCAGACAAGGCAGCTTGAATTGGTAAATACCGGCTCAGTAATACTAAGGCTCAACATATATCACTATGTCATCATTCTGATTAATAAGATAGTAGGTATATATTTATTAAGATACTACTCTTTGGAATAGGCAAATAGTTACATTTTTTCCTTGCAATTTAAAATCCTTCACTTGGGCGAAGCCGCTAGCAAAAGCTAGTTATACTGAAACAATGGTGTACATACCCAACTCCGACTATTTTGTTGTCCTTGTTGACAATACAAGCTCCTACTTGGTAACTAGGATCTTTACTTCGTTTTGCCGCCAAAAATGCAGTTGCCATAAAATATTCTTGCCAATCTATATAATCTTCACGTTTTTTCAGTTTAGTGTCACTGAAATAACAATAAAAATCTTTGTTAATGTTTTGCTTCACATGGATGGTTTTTACAGTGTAATTAATGACATTTACAGTTTCAGAAATAAAAATCTAATAATTATGAGTGCGATGTGTGTGATAATTTATACACATGTCTTGTATTGAAATGTAAAATAAAGTTTTGTAAAACAAAGAATTTGTTGCCTTATGTTCTTCAAAAGCTAGTATTAATTTAACCTCTTTGCAAAGCAATTGTTGTAATTTATTAAAAACTTACTCTTGTAACGACATGTTTGCGGTCATTTCTGTGATGTCCATGTGTACTTATCAGTAGTTTTATCATTGAAAACAACAACAAAACACATAAATCCGTTGTCCTTCTTGTCTGTTTGGCTGGCTTTGGCGCTCACGCTCATTTGACACTTGGCTGACTGGCAGTCTGGCACTTTGGCTGACAAGGCATGGGGTACATTCCGAATTAGACAAGATATTTAGATGCAACGATTATGACAGCAGAGCGCTGTCAACAATTCGGAACGCTCGTGAACGCGCTTACAGTGATCGCTCAACGTCATTTAAAACATGATTTCAATTTTTTTTGAAGATAGAAGTACAATGCATTGACACTCCCTCTCGTATTGCTCTGATTTGTGGATGACAGAAATTTGTTAGGTTTATTTGAATACTCATGGCTGGATTACAGTTTTTATTTGTGTAAACACCACAATTTTTTTCTTCTTTTGACGATTCACAGGACAGCGTTATCGCGCACACGCTAATTCGGAACGGATGTAGGCCCGCTCAAATCGTTTACAGCGCAATTCGGATTTGACGACATTTTTGTTGTTCCGTCCGAGTTTGTACAACTTGTCAGTAGTTTTGACAGTGACATATTATTTTTTTTATTCGCCCAAAGGGTCTTTTGACCATACCGCCTCGTCTTCCGTGTAGTGTTTAAATTGTACTTAGTAAACAACTTGGGCCGCATTCCGAGTTAGACCATAATCGCTGACAGCGCTCACATCGCTATTTAGCGTTCCGATTTAGATATCACGATTATGACAGCTGACAATTCGCTCACAGTGATATTTCTATAGGGCATGGTCGGCGTTATCGCAAGATGGCGCATGTCATGACGTCACCTATGACGATTAACGGGACAGCGTTATCGCGCTCACGCCATCTCGGAACGGGTGTAAGCGCGCTCAAATCGATTACATCCCAATTCGGAAAGCAGCCTTGGTAAGCAGTGAGAGCACAAATTATTTTATTGAAGATATTTTGAACTTTTTGGAGAATGAATGAGAATGAGAAACATAACCTAACATATTACTAAAACTATTGGCATCAACCGGGCACAAATCCAGACTACCTACCGTAGTCTGATTACGGGCAGCTCAGGTTCTTTGGAAACACCGAATGGAAAAAGAATCGAACCCAGGACTATCGCTCAGCAGTCGTGCTTGTGACCACTCGACCAACGAGACGAAGTGGTGAAAATAATTAGTTTCAAGGTTTCAAAATATTGAACATACCAGGCCACTCAGGAAGTATTGCGAAAAAAGATTTTATGGATGAGAGACTGGCCAGATAAAGTCTATTTTGAAAATATTATTATTTGTAACCAAAAATATATACGTTATTTCAGAAATTTCCCGCGACATTCTTTGCGAGCTACCTAATTAAAAATGATCGTGTCTCATAAAAAAATGGATCTGCACCGGGAACATTTTCGCGCTATGATTTTTTACGATTTCAAGTGTCGCCTGAAAAGGATCCTTTGAAAAGATTTAAGTTATAAAATAATATTGAACAGTCTGAGTGTCCCACTTACTTACTGAAAATACACGAAAATCGATATTCTCTGGGTATAAGAAGTGTAGTGTGCTTATCAATAAAGTCTTAACTAATAGAACCACCCATCTAATACGGTGATTATTGTAAAAGGTCTTTTATATAATAGGACGACTGACAGCAGCCCACTCTCCTCCTTTTGACGACCGGCTTGACGATATACATACACATACCTACCGTTGACATCAGTATCGGGTAGAAGAACTGGCCCTGCAGTCTTTAACCCGCATGCTCGGCTTGGTGGACCTAGAGTTAACGTGTTGTTATGCCTGAAAGCTAGTTAATAAATCTATCAGGAATTAAGAAATACAATAATAAATTCAATGAATTTTTTTTTTTTAATTGTTTTGAAATAACGTTTTTTCTAAGATGATTTATTTGAGACCAATTCGTCTCTGTGCATTCGTTCATTCATTATTTGCAGATGATGTTGCTTATCAATATCGCGGCGCGGGGTAGAGAAGCTACTCGTCAAATTTTGTCTATTTATGAGTCAGTGTGAGAACCAGCCCCGGTCAACTTTGTATGGAAGGAACGAAATGCCTACTAGGGCAAAAACTCCAACTTGCCATGTGACAAAAATAGAAATGATTTTTAGGTTTCTATACTGGTAACTCATAACCTGCGGCGATAACGACACTGACTTATCAAAATGTTGCCATAAAATTAGCCTGACGTCCATGTAGTAGTTTTTTATCCATACCTCAATAAGTATTTTGTATTGGAATATTAAAATAAAAATGTTTAATAATGACAAACTTGATAACTTGAATGAAACTGTCATAATCCTCATGTTTTACGTTCTTTACGATATGTCCAACAATGAAATGGAACGAAATTATTATATAGAGTAGGATATAAATACAACTCGAAGTTAACAATGTCGTCGGCATAGAAACGTCAGTTGTTCTGATAGATTTGACAATATGAGTAAAATAAACTTTAGAATTTAGGTGAAATTATGGAACAAAGCCATTGAAAGCTTGCGTTGAGTACTATGCAAAACTTATAAACAAATTCTCTAACGAAAGGGGGTGTAAAATAATGTGTGTTGATGTCATCTGTTTGATATAAGAGTGAATAATACATTATAGCTATTATTTTCTTATTGTTGTTGTTTTATTTTCTATTTTTTCTAATGCTCTGGGCACTCTAACTTGTAAGAAAACTCGAACAATGTGGCGATTCGAGTTTTCTTTCAAGCGAGAGTCAGTGGCGTAACTATACCATCTGTGGCCCGTGGCAAATTCTTTTGATGGGGCCCTAGCAGTAAAAATCGTCACTGTGAACTCAGTTTAATTTTATAAACTTCGAGATTTTCAGCGTACTCAATTACACGTTGTATATGTCCCAGTAATGGCCATAGGCCTCCTATCTTAGGCGAGAGGGAATGGTCTGTAGTCCCCACGCTAGCCCAATGCGTATTGGAGACTTCACATTCATCTATAGAACATAATATCTCAATACATCATCAATTAGCTACCTTTTCGGTGAAGGAACAACATCGTGAGGAAACCTGCTTACATTTACAATGAAATAAAATTAACAATATTTCAATATGATATTTATTAAGAAAAATCTTTTTTTCGAGCTTTCTGTTCCACGAAAGTGTCTATACCATCATCAAAGTTTAAAGTTCCATATCGGGCCATAGAATTTTCAACAGACAGAATAGCCAAGTAAGTTACATAACCTGTCTTGTCTCATAGAGTTTCTTAAATAGGTTTAATCCATTTCAGTTTTGAAAATCACCGTTCAGAACTAGCTGTAGTCACAGGAATTGTAAGAAATAACATTAATGCAGTGCATACTTCAGGAAAGCTGCAGGACATAAAATGATTTTTTATTATTATTAAATCAGCAAGGTCTCTAATACACGAAGATTTTTCTATTTCGTCTCTGAAAGTGGATCGAAAACTGAGAATTTCTCTGGCAAATGATTGAGATATGTCTTTTTTATATATTTCAACAAATTCTAGAGCTTTTTTTAATAGATCAGTGTCATTTGAAACTTTTAAAGTGGAAGGCTGCAAGCTGCAATTTCATTCATTGGAAGGAAACGCGATTTCAGTTGGTTTATAATGATCTCCAATAATCGATAAAATATGTTCACTATGAACAAATTTTCCGGATCTTGGAGACGCTCATCTTCGCAAAGCTCATCAAACTGGCGTTTTACCTTCCTCTGAAGAGTTTTAGAAAATTCAGGGGTGAAGGACCATTTTTCTGCTACACTATTTGTTTCCATTTTTAAATTTTCAAATTCATGTCGATACCTTTCAATCAATTTTTGAAATATCTTGAGTTGTATCGAATATGATAGAGTGAGTGCATTTTCTACGTTTAGATTCAGGACAGAAATTAGCTCATTTTATATTTTTGGACTTAAGTATTTTATCTGGCCCTTTGGTTTACTTAACAATTCTTGTAAAATCGGGTCGTAGTTTACTTATAACTCAACAATACTCAAAAAGATTCCTTCTGAGCTTGGATCACTGCTATCTGCTTTTTCTCTGTGGCCACGAATGGCTAAATTACACGTTGAAAGTGTCAGAGTAACATCAAGGAGCCTAGAAAGTACTTGGCGCCAAAAAGATTTTTCTTTTTTGATCATACACTCTTGCTCTTCATCGAGTGTTCAATGTGGCAATGGCATCTGCAATATGTTTCCAGTCGTCATAGCCCTCAATCCAAACATTTTGTATTTTCTTAGATGCCCGATTTGTGAATAACCAACACGGTTGACAATACGCCTTCTGAAGTATAAAAAAATAGGATAGCCATGTACGTTCACGTTTCACGCCAGACTTGGAAACAATATAGTAATGTTTTCTAGAAAAGATCTATTGTCACTATCTTTTAAGAAAGGGCCCTTAAGTTTACAATGTCTGTTTTCAATCACGAACCTTTTCACTTGATCAGTTAGCCCTTTAAAATTACCCTTATCAGTAATATATGGCGAAGATACAATATTGTTCATGCTAAAATATAATTCTCTTAGATTTTTGCTAGTACCTTGTTGTGGTTGTTCTGGATCTGGATAGTCACTGGTGTTGGGTGCTGCATCTGATCATTCTGGCATACTTTTAGTAAGGTCCAATTATTCACTTTTGGAGCACTGTTCACTCGACTTTTCATTATTTAAGTCATCATTTTTCAAGTACTGACAAATTTTAGGTAGCTTTTCAGTTTTTTCTTCAGTCTCCCTCTTTCTCTTTCGTTTTTCGCTCCCACTTAAATATTTTCTGGAACTTGACATTTTAAAATCTAACTTTCACAATCAAGTTTACTTTGCCACCATTTTCATATTCAATAAAAGAACAACTACGAAAAATCAAAGATACAAATCACCAATTGTCAAAATAATCACACAAAGAATACGCAGTCAGTAGAGCCCTCATAAAAAAATATCAAATCCGGAATTCCCCTACCATAGTGTTGCTAGCTCGCCCCAGCAGCAGCGCCACGAAAAAAGTGAAAACAAAATGGGAAATTCCCCGATCGTCAATGCATACCCCCGCTGCCAAAGTACCGCGACAAAGTATGTAGAAACCAATGGATGCGTTCTAAAATAAATAGAGATGTGCAATTACCGGTATTTTGATTGACGGTCATAAGTACGTAAAATTACACGTCACGGGTAACGTGTACATCTCTAAAAGTGAATCAACATCTTTTTGTTTAGGTTGGTTGAAATGCTTAACGATAAACTTGAAATTGTATTATGGTTCTTAGTTGTCTCAACTTGGATTTTAAGCAGAACTTAAAAAAATATACTCTTCAAATAAATTAAAATACCTCATATACAATAAAAAATATTTTTGAGCTCGCGGCCTCTTGGGCCGGGGCCCTCATGGGTCGGGGGCCCGTGGCATTTTGCCAGCCCTGCCACCCTATTGTTACGCCACTGGCGAGAGTGCCTAATTGTCCAAAATTAAATTATCATTAAAAAATCGCGGTGCGGTGCGTTAGGGCTAAATCTATGTCACTAGATGAGACTTCCGTTTTATCTTTTTTACTTGAAGTTGACATTCTTCTCCGCTAGGAGTAATAGTGTTCTGTGGTGAGAACAGTAGTGCTATTCTGTAACCATCTCACCGTGAAAACTTAGGTGGAGTGAGCTGTCAGTGCCACTGATGCCAGGGATTGACCAAGACGGGATGACACTGACAGCTCACTTCACGCAAGTCGTCACGTTGATATTTTTTTACAGAATCGACTTGCAGGTGACAGAACCAGATACTGTCGTGAGAACGTGGTGGAGCAGTAGCCCACGGAGCCCTGTGTTTGGTCGCTTGTAGCTCACAGCAGAGAAAACTTTTGCCAAGCATTTGGTAGTTTACCATTCAGCGTCGATGCTTCTTTGTTTCCGTAAAGGAATTGACACTAAGTAGCCAGTCAAATTGAAAAAGCTTGCAATCAAAATCTTCGCCCCGCTTCTAGATCGCTTCACTTTGGTAGGCGTTGATTCGTTTTGAAACACCCGAACCGTCTACTGGCGCTTCGTTTCTGGATCGTATTTGTTGTGTATCTGGTATTCAAATAAAGCAACTGTATGAAATGGAACTGTATTTTAAATTTATTACACAGAAATTAGGGAAGTAGGTTATATGGTCTCCAAAGTACTGGTTCACTGGTCACTGTAGTTAGCAAGGAAAGAAACGTTACTGCCCTGGGCTTGGCTACGCCGCAGCACGTGGTCCGGCGTGAGGGCCACAGGGCAGGCAGCAAAGTAGGGGAGCGACCCCAGACGTCACTCGACGTGGGCAGCACCACGCAGGGATGTATGACTGTGTGTGTAGGCACGTGGTCCCCTCAGGCAGGGGCCTGACCACATGGCGGGCGTGGGGTCTCGGCACCCACGAGCCACTTGGATGACAGGTTCAGGCGGCGGTAGCGGCCGCGTGGGTAGTCCGCGTGACAGGCGTCTCTCCAGCGGTAGGGCGGAGGCAGCGATGACGTCAGTCAGCGCAAGCGAAACTATCCCCCACATATTATTTGACGGCCCAGAATTCGTCATCCAACGCTTCAACGCCGAGAATGTATTAGGCTTAAAATTACATCAAACAATGCAAAGGACTTAATAAATAGCAAAAACGCAAATATTTTCGTAGAATACTGCAAATTTGTAGTAAAAATAGTTATACAACGTAATAAAACCGTATAAGGAAGTATGCTGTCATAATATAGTATATTATATTAGAGTCTAGCATAAAATAAAAGTTGTCAAATAATGTAATGTAAAATAGGAAATAAACATAACAATAAATTTGCCAATACTCGCGATAATATAGTCGTAACCCGGATAGCTTGGTCACATAAATAAGGTGTAAAATAGAATAAGCTTAAAATAACTTAAAGTTAAAACAAGAGCAGTATATAACTGCTCCCCTGTTTTTGTAAAATAAGTATAAGAATAAAATTTAAATAACTGTAAATTAAATATAAGACTAGTAAATAAGTAACTACTGTAAATAGACATAAGCTTATACGAAGTGTAATTTTAAAGAAAATTGTAAAATAAAAACTGTCTCCCCGTTTTTCTGTCATACCCGAATTAAAGATTGTGCCTCAAGGAAGTATATTAGGACCCGCGCTCTTTCAAATATATATAAACGACCTCTGTAGAATGTCTACACCTGATGGTTAGATCTATGTATATGCCGATGACACGGCGATTTTAATGCACGGTCCTACGTGGGACGATGTGCAAGCTAGGGCTGACACAATGGACTTCCGTTATGACCTGGCTTAATCTGAACTTGCTGACGCTAAACCTGGATAAAACCTATTATATACCCTTTGCGATCCGACGTAACAACCTACCCCCGAATACTTTTTCGATCACAGCTCACTCATGCCAAAATCGGCAAATGTCGTGCTCTTGTCCTGCAATTGTTAGAACTAATAACGTAAATTATCTGGGGGTGCACATAGATGAGGGCTTGAGATGGGACAAGCAGCTTGATACTCTTACTACTCGAACTATCCGTCTGATACACATTTTTAAATCTCTGCGAGAATCGGCAGATTTTAACAATCTCAAGATGGTATATCTAACTTTGTGTTAATCTATCCTGGGATACTGCATAACCGTGTGGGGTGGAGCAGCGAAGACTTTTATTCTGAGAGCAGAGAGAGCTCAAAGAGCTGTACTTAAGGTTATGACCAGGAAACCGTTTAGATACCCCACAGTACTACTATATTCTGACTGCAAAGTTCTGACGGTACGTCAGCTGTTTGTTCTTCGATCTGTCCTCAGAGTGCATGGCTGCCTACCCCTTCCTGCCCAAGGAAGCGAACATGTGTCCCCTCTGGGGTACAGCACAAAACCTCGTTTGCAAAACACCAATACTACGTTTTAAATATTCATGTATATAAAATTATACAAAAGAAAGTAGAGATATAGAAAAGAGAATAGTTGGGAAATCCACCCAAAAGACGAAAATATGGATGAATGTAAGAAAGACCCAGAATGAGGAATGAAAGTACGAGAGGCATACATGCGAGAACTGGAATGAACGCAAAGCATAGGCAAAGACAGGCATAGGCTCCGATCATGTTGGAGGTAGAAGAATAAAAAATAAAAAATAAACCCTTTCCCACAGAAGCGGCCCCAGGACCGATCCCTGTGGGACACCGCACGACATCTCTTGCCGGTTCCACTCGCCTCGGTGACCGGGGTAGATGACGGCCCTGTCCGTCAAATAGGCCTCTACCAAGCGACAGAGGTAGGTCGGCATCCATGTCTAGAGACACCGCCAAGACGACCCACCCCGGGCCACAGCATCCCCCGTCGTGAGGGCTCGCACGCGCATGATGGCGTCCACCGTAGAGCGCCCCCTGCGAAAACCAAAATGGCTCTCCGCCAAATCCGGCCCCACCCGCACCAGCTACCCGACGAGGCGGTTTGCAATTACTCTTTCAAAGAGCTTGCCCACCTCGTCGAGCAGCACGATGGGCCGGTAAGCGGACGGAGAGTACGCAGGGCGCCCCGGCTTCCTAATGAGGACCATTTTCCCCGTCTTTCAGCGAAGTGGGAACTGGCCCCCCTCCAAGCATGCGCTTAGGAGCCCCCTTAGTTGAGGCTCGAGAGCCGTCAAGGCCAGAACCCAGGCTTTTCCAGGTAAGCCGTCGGGTACTGGGAGCACAGGTGACTCTGGACTTGGGATCGCTTTGGGTAGACATAACTTCTGGTTGCTTTGAATTGTAAATGTAGGTCATTTCCGGGGTTTTTCTCATACATGATGTCTTTAAAATTTGATCCACATGTCTTTGATTAATCCTGCCATCTACCTCTACCTCGTAATGTAGTTTTCCTGTTCTGCTTCTTATATTCCCGAATTTCCATTTAATTCTGTCATACATTCTTATCTGCACTGTCTCCCTTTTTGAATTCTTTATTTACTCTAATTTCTTCATTCTTGTACTGTTTTGTTTGTGATCTTTTTACTAAATCAATCCTTGTTCTGTACAGTATTTTGAACATCATCTCCACTGGACTCAACCCCGTTGTACCTATTGGGTGTTTTCCTGTACACCATCAGGAATTTCTGCAATTTGTCTTGACTTTGTCTAATCTTTCTTCATCTTTTATTTTATTTTAAATGTTTCAAAATCAAATCAAAATCAAAATCGTTTATTTGCATAAAATGTGGTGGGTACAAAAGATGTTACATAAAATTTCAGTGCAAAGACACATTCCGCCATATATGATTAGACAAATTAATAACAATTTATGGTATACATTAATTATTAGGTTTTTTGTATTAAGAACCCTATAAAAGAAAATAACAATCCTGTTTAAATTTAAATGCTATTAAGTACATAAATAGTTAGGCAAGTAGTTAACTAAATTAACAAAGTAACATAAATAAAAATTACTACAATGCATTTCTGAAGTGGTAGGACTGACAAGACTTTTTGTTGAGAAATTCGCCGACTGAATAAAAACTATGGGATATAAAACTTTTTTTTTAAACCAAGCAGAATATTTTTGTAAGGTAGTTCTGTTATCCAGAAAGGTAATGTGTTATATATAAGTGGCGCCACTGCGCCTGAATAGTTCTATCCTAGGTACGGGGATTTTCAATAAATACTGAGTGACTTTTCGTTTGTTGATATAATTTTAGCTTCAAACAGTTTAGAATTAATTTTAACAAATTTTGCAATTTCGTAAATGTAAATGCAAGGGACGGTAAGAAGCTTGTGTGATTGGTGACACTGGTCTGCATGATTCAGACCAGTCCATGTTAAAAATTGCATGCCGTGGAATTCCCCCAAACAATGATACCATATCTAATAATGGAAGAGATATAGCCGTGATACACCATAATCGCAGTGGTGTTTAACTTTTTTCAAAGCATAAACAAATTTATTTATTTTCATACATATTTCGTCAATATGTTCTTTCCAGGTAAAGTTCATCAAGTGTTATCCCCAGAAATTTTGTTTTGTGTACTTGTTCGACTTATTGGTTTCTATGAGATATTTTAAGTTGGAGGCATTTACTCTTTTGCATTTTGAAATGTAAAATTTTCGTTTTTTCAACAATAACTTTTAAAGCATTATTATCTAACCATGTGATGATGTTATTTAATGTTCTATTTATATCGGACTCGTAAGTTTCAAAGTTCTTACAATCTAGAATTACCGTCGTGTCATCAGGAAAATTTCTTAGAATTTAGTGATCCTCGTAATTTGACTTCTATTCGATAGATATGATTTGAACTATTCTAAAGCTGGACCTCTTATACCGATTTAATTCAATTTATTGAGGAGAATTGAATGATGAACAAAATCGAAAGCTTTGCTTAGGTCTAAGAATAGAGCTGATGTTGTAACATTTGCGTTAATGTTACTTAAAACTGATTTAACTAAGTTAAACGTTGCTAGTGAAGTTTGAAGAAGAGATGCTTATGTATTCACCGCTGCCCACAAACACTACCGGGGAAGAAATTTTTAATGAAATAAACATATTTTTTATAGAAAATAATTGATGGAACGATTGCATTGACATTTGTACAGATGGGGCCAAGGCGATGACAGGTAAAACAGCAGGAGCAGTACCACAAATAAAAAGTAAAGCGCCTAATCGTAGTTCCAGCCATTGTATTCTGCATAGACAAGGACTTGCGATGAAGCAAATGCCGTCAAATCTAAAATTAGTTATGGATGAAGCGGGAAAAATAATTAATTTTATCAAATCACGACCACTACAATCCCGATTGTTTTCATTATTGTGTGAAGATTATGGCAACAAACATAAAAAAAACTGCTGCTCCATACAGAAGTGCGATGGCTGTCTCGGGGTAAAACTTTAACAAGGCTATTTGAACTTAGAGCCGATTTACAAATGTTCCTTTCAGCAGATACATTTTCTTTTAATTTGAAAGACCGTTTGTATGATAAAACTTGGTTGTTCCGATTGTCTTTTATGGCGGATATCTTTCAAAAACTGAACGAATTGAATTTATCATTGCAAGGTAAACAGACAACAGTGCTCCAGGCCTATAACAAAATAACTGCCTTCAAAAGAAAATTTGATTTTTGGATTATTTGCGTTGGTAAGAGAGAAATAGAAAGCCTTACGTCACTCAGTGAAAACTCACTGAGTGACGTAATGCTTAACAAACGTTAGCGATAACGGCTCAGAAGTCTTTGAAGAATTGGTCCAATATGTCACTTCGATGCGCGCATCTTTTGAAAAGTATTTTCCCGAAGAACAGAATACAAAAATGAAGCTGAATTCATGGATTCATAATCCTTTTTTACCCAACTTGCAAAAGCCCGAAAGTATGTCAAACGAGATATATGAATCTCTTTTAGAAATGTCATCAGACACAAGTATGGAGTCACTGTTCAAAACGACGCCTCTCAACGATTTTTGGTGCAGAATCCGTGATGAATATCCAATGCTTGGCAGAATGGCTCCGAATATTCTTCTCTCGTACCCAACAACATATTTGTGCGAAACAGGATTCTCAACCTATGCAGCCACGAAAACAAAATATCGCAATAGACTGGACGCCTGATATTACACTTCAATTGTCTTCTATCAAACCTGATAACAACCAATTGATGAAAAATTAAAAACAGTTTCATACCTCCCATTAGTTAAGATTTTTTCATTTTTAATATCTTCTATTATTGTACTTGCCATGTGGTAAAGTAAGTAATAATTAGTAACTGTTACATTGTACTTTTATTATGCTACACTACACTTAATACACTTTTTTGCTAGAATACACTTTTATAAAACTATTGTTTTATTGTAGGGTTCCGTCAAGTATTTTGCTTGTCAAAAGGGTTCCGTGACCAAAAAAGTTTGAGAACCGCTGGTCTAACGAAACCAACTTCAGCAATAACAGCAAGTACAATCGCCGCAATAACCACTATTGGTCTCGAGTGAATCCTGTTCGTGTTCATGAAACTAACAGTCATGTAAGATTTTCTTTCAACGTTTGGTCCGGAATTATGAGAAATATTTTAGTGTTAGGCCACGTGTATGAAGGTCATTTAAACACTGTCAAGTATCTTGTAATACTGGATCTCTTAAGAAATGAGTTAAATGGTTTCCCCGAGGAAGAGCGAAACCAAACAATTCTACAGCATGATGGTGCTCCGGCCCATAACAGCAGAATCACTACTGCCTACCCTAATGTAGGGATCGTTGTAAATAAAAGCAAATTAGCAAACTTCTCTTGTATTTTATATTTTTTTACTCCTCCTTCGTTCGTCGTTACCAAGCGTCCCTTTTCCTTTTCGCACCGTGTTTTCATACTCATCATCTCACATCCCTCACATCTTAAGTATTGCCACCTTATATCCTATTCATTCCCACATTAATAACCATTTTAATACCTGGATTGGTACAAACGGCACAATTAGATGGCCTGTGAGATCACCAGAGTTCACTCCTTTAGTTTCTTTTTGTGGGGATATATATGTGAAAAATAAAATGTACATTAAATCTTATGCGAAAAATCTTAAACGAGTTGAGAGTTGAAGTTCTGAATACGATTTATAATATTCACCAGAACACGTTAATAAAGGTTACAAGAAATGAATTCGTTAGAAGAATAAATTTGTGTATCCAAGAAAATGGAGTCAATTTCGAACAACTAATTAGTTAGTTTACCATTTCTTTCTAAATAATTTAAGATTTTATGGTTTTCCTTTCATTTAATTTATTATGTTTGTTAGTGACATTTCATCCTTATAACATTGATCCTAACGATATATGCAATAAAAGTTACCGATTTTAGTCGGTTCGATTCCCGGGTACGGCAAGCGAAGCAATGCAGTTTTCTTTCTATTCAAAAATAAAGGAATAGGGTTAACTCAACTTGTTCTGACTACCCGGCAAAAGTACAACTTTACTTTAAAATTTTTAACACATTCTTTGGGGCTAGAGGTTCCCCTGTCTTAGTAATTGCTTGTAAATCGATCACCAATTTCGATGATAAGTTTTGTTTATCACAAGGAGCAGCCAACGGTTTTCTTTGAATAAAATTTTCTATACATAGTATTAAGAGTACTTTTCCTTCAGGTGGCATTAAAGAATCCAACCTGTATAATTGGCGATGCTTTCGAATTCCTTTTGCGATTTGAGGCAGAACTTGTGTTGCTGTGCTACCTTCCCGGGTTCAGGTAAAAAATGATTGCTTAACTCTTTTTACCAGTTCTTCAAATGATTTAGATTCAGGAGTTTCAGATGCACTTGTAGAATTTCGTGAAGGCTTCCCGATCCAACCCGCAGTATGTGCTCTCTTGATACGTAACTCGCCTATTGTCTTGGATTAAAATTTTCACTGCTAGCCTGCTAGCATGTTTTCTTCCGTAACAGCCGTCAAAGGGCCGACCGCGCTTGAATTCGTTATACCAACGAAATACGGTTCCCTTAGAAGGGCCTTCATCCAAGAATGCCATTTGAAGTCTGTCGTACGATTCGTCCGGTTTCAGACGACACTTGAAATCGTAAAAAATCATAGCGCGAAAATATTCCCGGTGCAGATCCATTTTAATGAGACACGATAATTTAAATTAACTTGCAAACAATATTGAGGGAAACTTTGAAATTGGAACGTACCTATTTTTGCTTATAAATAATCATATTTTCAAAACAGCTATATCTGGCCAGTCTCTCGTACATAAAACTTTTTTTGCAATACTTTCTGGGTGGCCTGGTATATTACCTACCAGCCTATAATTGTACCGCTGCTGGGCAAAGGTATCTTCACATACAGAGAAGGCACGAGCATCGATCACCACTCTTGCTCAAGATGGGTTGGCAATTTCAGACTTAGGAATATTATTTATTTAGAAATGTAAAGTTATATATATAAGTGTAAAGTCCTTTCTCACACTAATATAATGTTTTTATTTGATTGGAAAACGACAGAGCTACCTACCTCACAATGCATGACTTCAGCCCATCATTAAGTCGAAGGCAAAGACCAAAAAGAGTTGGGTCACTGGCTCACAGCACTAAATTGTTGCTGATTGGAATCAATAATGAGCAATTAAGATAACAAAAACAGTTAACCTAAAATGTATCACTTTTTATAAACGAAATTCAAGATGCAGCGAGAACTCATTACATAAATTAAAACCCTCGTTAACACCAGTGCTGCCTTGAACTGCATTCGAGGATCGTAGGTGAACCACAAATTTTGTGGACGAAACTGAACTGGTCCGAATAAATTAATGATTACTACCCAGGCCTGAGGGCCTGGGCTCAATGGGGCTCAATCCTCCTCACTGTGCAAGAGATTGAATCGTAGCAACTTGTGTGACAACAAGCAACCCGCACCGCGTGGTGGACCACGCGGTGCGGGTTGCTTGTTGTCACACGACTTTGACTTTTTGTTTCAGGACAAGTCTTGCTTCACCGTTTAACACAAGTGATTATAAAACGTGCGGTTGGTCCTGCTATTATTAGGTACTGTTAACTTATGTGCCCGGCGAGGTAGTTGTGTAACACACTAACAATTGCAAAGCCTTTTATTTTTCAAAATCCTTCAAATGCTGAAAGTGTTACTCAACTTACGCACTTGGGGTGCTGCTCTTAAACTGCCCTGCAAATGATAAAATAAGGTATTATTAGTATTGACTACGGATAGTTCCGATACTCGACTATAGGATGGTCACAAGGTTTGTACTAAGTTACTATAAACATAATTAAATAGTTAGCATAAAATGCAACAGTCGACCGTATTGACTATTAAAGCAGGCAGTGTGCATTATTTATTCTGTTAATGAAAGATTCATGTGTTGTGTGTGATCCATTTGTCAAAATTAAGTTACAGTAACAAAATTAAGTGCCTTATTTTGGTTATTCCTCTCTTAAAATTCATAAGTCCAGATATAAATTAATAGGTAATTTTGATCTGGTATTGTTGAGGAATCAGAGAGGAATGACAAAATTATCTTTCTAAAATGATGCCCATGAATGTAGTTATTAATGAAATCTTTAACTTCATACAATCTTGGCGATCTTCATCAGTGGTTCAATGGTTGCTGCGCGCCCTGTCTTTGTCACAGGCAGTTCTTCAGACGGGATGGCCCGAAAACTACCAGATAACAGGTAGATAAGTTGATATTCGATTATTGTGAATGGATAAATTGCCACCTTGATCTAGTGGTCGCAACCACGATCTGGGTTGGACAACCTGTTTTGTGGCCTATAAAAGTTATAGGGTCCTACCATAATCAATTACAGGGCGGGCTATTTGCTGGGCGAGTCAAGGTGACAGTATCGTAAACAAAGTCGCCGAAACTTCGCATGACACTTTTAGTTTTAGCATACCTAATATTGCCAGCAATAATGAAGGCTGGTTTTCCTCTCAAACTGACCGTCGGCAATGTCGCGGCGCGTGGCTAGCTACGGCCGGTTTAAGATACATATTGACCTATCAGCGCCAACGGTCACCGTGAGAGAAAAACCAGCATAAGTAACTTTTGTAATCCCTAAGTAAACCCACAGCCATAACAATATGTTTTAGACATGGGAACCGGCCCTATCCGTCATTATTACTGATTGGTTTCGTTAATTTGTCATAGATGGTGAAAGGTTCGACTTTATAGTGGTCGGTAGTGGATCTGCCGGCGCAGTGGTAGCTGCACGTTTGTCCGAGATACCATACTTCAACGTTCTTCTCATCGAAACCGGAGGAGACCCACCAGCCACCAGCGTGGTAAGTACACTTCCACACCAACAAATTATGCCTATCGGTTACATACATATAGTCGCTTGCAAGCAATCTTAATGCGTCTTCTGTACTTTGAACAGTATCTCAAACATCCGGGTTTTCTTACTATTTTGGTAATTTATGACTAAGTCATTGTTATGAAAATATAAAAAAGTCGTTAACAATGTGGTTGAAATGAAGAAAGTGGAAGTCAACTATAAAAAGCGGAATCCATGCCTTATCATAGTGATTTAATTAAAACTACATTATTTCAGATTCCTGGTCTGTTTCCAACACTACAAGGTACGAAATATGATTGGAATTATAAAGGTCGACTCGATAAAGGCATTGGGAAGGCACATCCAGGCGGATTTCTGCATTACTCTCGAGGGAAAGTGCTCGGAGGCTGTTCTTCCACCAACTATCTGATATACTCCCGAGGAGTACCCGAAGATTACGAAAATTGGGATCGAATAGCACCTGGGTGGGACTGGGATACGGTGCTTTACTATTTTAAGAAGCTGGAAGGTATGACAGATAAAACACTATTTGAGAACCCACGAAATGCATATCTCCATTCAGCAGATGGTCCAGTAAAAGTGTCCAGACCAGTGACCTTAGCGTCAACTGCTGCCATCGATAATATCAGATTAGATTCTTACGAAGAAATGGGTATCGAGCGCGTTCTGGAAATCAATGGTCCAGAAACTTGTGGCGCTGCTCGACCACATTTTACTATCTATGCTGGTAGAAGATCAAGCACAGCAGAGGCCTACTTGAGACCAGCTAAAGATAGGCCCAATCTTAAAGTAGCAAAATTCTCCACTGTTACTAAGGTTTTAATTGATCCTCAAACAATGCGTGCATATGGCGTTCACGTGTCTACGTCTGATAAGAAAACAATCCATGTTTACGCTGAAAAGGAGGTTATCATTTCAGCTGGTACAATAAACAGCCCTAAAATTCTTTTACAGTCAGGAATAGGACCTAAAGAAGAATTGTCAAAATTTGGTATAGAAACTTTAGTAGATCTTCCTGTTGGCAAAAATTTGCATGATCACCAAACTGTACAGTTGATTTATAAAGGTAAACTTGGAATCTTCTCGGCAGCGCAAAATATATTAGCTGCTCCACAACTGGATACTTTGCCTGTTCCAGTGCAAAGTGGATTCTTTAGGGTTAACTCAACTTGTTCTGACTATCCGGCAAAAGTACAACCTCACTTTCAATTTTTTAATACATACTTGGGGGCTGGAGGTTCCCCTGTCTTAGTAATTGCTTGTAAATCGATCACCAATTTCGACGATAAGTTTTGTTTATCACAAGGAGCAGCCAATGCTTTCAACGAAATAGATAATATATTGCTCGTTCTTTTACACCCTTTGTCAAGAGGTGAAGTACGATTGACAAGTGCAGATCCTTTTGATGATCCCATCATTGATTTGGGGTATTATAGAAATCCTTATGATTTAAAGATGGCTGCAGAGGTAGTGAAGTATATGAATACTTTGATAAACACTACATATTACAAAAAGGTTAATGGTAGTCTTCCGAGATTGAGTGTGACTGGATGTGAAGACATAGAGTGGGGTTCGGATGAATACTGGGAATGTTATGCGAAGAACACTGTAGCATCATTGCTTCATGCTGTGGGGACTTGCAGTATGGGACCCAATGGTGTGGTAGATGAGAGATTGAGAGTTCATAATGTAGCCGGACTGAGAGTGGTCGACGCGTCGATTATTCCACTGATTCCTAGCGGGAATACTAATACTCCTGTCATGATGATTGGGGAAAAAGCTGCTGATATGATAAAGGCAGATCATTGTAAAGATTGCAAATAATAAAATAAAATTATATTTTACACGTTCCACGGATATCGATAAATGACACGTTGTGATACTGTGATGTCACGGATACGTCAAATTCATAGTGAAATAGTGTTTTTAACAACATCATTGCATTGTAATAATATGAATAATAGTCACACAGGTATAATATACCTCTGTAGCGATGGCGTTTCATAGTTTCTACTATGGCTTACTACCAAATATTAATTATAGGATAGTTTTGTGAATGTGTACAAACGCAATAAAACACTTTTAAAAACTTAGTACTATAAAATAACTTGCCTATTTTACTCACCTTTGATTTCAATTTAGATGTTACTAAATGATTGCCAAGCAAATACTCTAAGGACCTCACCTAAAATAGGATTTTTGTAAATGAATATGCACGATTTATTTTATTATTGCTAGCCGACGAGATTTCACTTACATAAGTGAAATCTCGTCGGCTAGCAAATACAAGAGCTGATGATTTGGCGATCGCAAGACTTGATGATTTGGCGATCGTCGCATAAACAGTGTTTTGATTAAAGGAATGTTTTAGAAACTGTTGAAGTTCGTACCTACTTTATTTATGGTATAATCTATATTTTAATTATTCATCAATCAATCATAGAAGATACGGGTGGTAATTTGCCTCCATATCAGTTGCGTAACAGAGCAGCAACCGGGCTCGTGATTAAAACTTGTGCATGTTATCCTGCATGCATTTTATTCTTGTATGTGTACACAATACATGTTTGAGCAAATAAATATATCTTATCATAACAAGGTTAAGCTACGCTTGCCGAGGTGGGTCCCTGGATGGGTGGCCATTATAAAACCTATCCATTTCATACCAAGGTAAACGAATAAGCCGGTGCCTCAGAGAGCACGTTAACACGGCGGTCCCGGCTGCCATTCGTAAATCATTGACCGTCGAATTCTAGACAATACTCAATCTTTTCCAAAAGTAGCTGACGAAAATGTAAACAAATGGATCTGTAATGCTATTCTGTTACCATCTCACCGTGAAAACGTAGTTGAATTGAACGTGGAGTGAGCTGTCAGTGTCACGATGATATGGATTGACCAAGACGGGATGATATTGACTACTAACTCCACGCAAGTCTTCACGGTGAGATTTTTACAGAATCGACATGCAGAAAACGTATCAGTGGGTGCCAATTTTTTTTGCCGCTTACAAATTGAGTGCTGTGATTTGATTATTTGAATGCTTGAATTCGAAATTCTGAACTGATAGATGTTTAATTCATTTGATCAATTACCTCAATTGTCGTCGATGATTTTAGGATTACAATGTAAATTTTAATGTTATTTGGAAAGTTGTGAAATATATAGTTGAAACCTTTCTAAATACAGATAGATGAAAATGTTACTATGTAGTTTAATTCTCTTTAGTGAGTGATTGCGATACAAAAATGTCTGCACAGATATCAGTCGATTGTTCTTACATACTAAATCAATTTCGGCCTGGTGTAATTGCAGGTATGTGCACAAAATAACCTCATAAATTACAAATGTTTAACGAAAGTTGCGCTGTGAATACGATTTCATTCGTTTTTTTTCGTTACTCATTGAACCTAGGAACTTCTAGGCGAAACACACTAACAATAGCAATGACTTTAATTTTGACAGCTTATCAACATTCATTGCGGTATTTGTTGTTAAGCAGACAAATTTTTCGATCGAAGCAATGGATTAGCAATATCCTTGAAAATCATTCAAATTGTTATTGAAAGTGTGCTACGCAATTAGCGTAACGTTTTGACTGTCATCAAATTTATAGAAACGTGGATCATGTGATTACATGAACATATTTGTGGCCCAGAAAAGGGCCTTTTGGTTTTACTCCTGCCATCACATGGTGTGCGATGTGAGGTGTCCAGACGTTTGTCGTGGTTTGCTCGTAGCATGTGCATCGTGCGAGTTAAGGAACCCCAATCCCCCAATATTAGCTTCATCAGCTAATCATTATATTGTTTTAGCATATTAAGTACACATAACATTTGTAGCCTTGTTTCCCCGAAGGGTTGGGCAGAGGTGTACCTGTACACCCACATTTCGCCAGTTATGTTTAAGTCCCATGTAATAGGGGGCGAGCCTATTGCCATCAACCGGGCACAAATCCTGACTCCGGGCTGCTATTGAGAAATTCACTTTGCCCAGAATCGAACCCAGGACCTCATGCTCAGCAGTAGCGATTGCGACCACTAGACCACCGAGTACACATCAGCAGGCATAATCTAGGACATGCGTCACTAGTATAGATGCTTGGTTAGCAATAAGATTAGTATATAAGATCAAGATTTTGTAGAATTAATTAATTACTGTTACGCTGTAACCGGGTAAAAATTAAGTTTATTTTTTTAACTCGCTCATAGCACGTGGATCGTGTGCGTCTGGTACCTATATATCTACATGATACATAGCCAGATAATAGGCCTTACTCCGTGGCCATGAGCTACACGCTCAAGCAACACGTGACTTTTGACAGCGACTGTGCGGATAAAACAAATAAACGAAGTTGTTTTGGAGCATGCGGAGCGACGTGACGGACGTAAACAGGTGACGCGCGTGCGTGTCGCTTCGCTCGAGGCCGTAAACGGGGCGACAGGCTGCGTCCCAACCAAAAGCAATCGTCGCGTTTATATGCCACTTTTTGCTCGACAAGACCGCGCGTTCCGTTTCACCGAACGAACAGTGCCATATTCGCACCATGATCAGTTTTGGTTAGGACGCGGAGTTAGGCAAGTTGTTCACAAGCGTTTTTACTTCGTAAATACGGTACGGTTATAACTACGCCGCTCCATATTCACAGTTTGTGTCCACAAGCACAGAAATGGGGTTATAAACAGAATAGGTGGCAGCACTGTTCCCCGTCTACCGAACCATTTTTGTTTATGTTTACTTTTGTGTCGATCAGAAATTGAACGGAAACTAGAATAAGTATGTGGAGGAGTGTAGCACTATTAAAAGACGACGTAAAGAAAAGTGAAGTGTCTACCACTGGTTATAAAGCGACGGGTTGCACTCTGGGAGTACCGAGTGTTCCATTTTTTTTGGAGAGCTTTTCCCCACAATTTTCATCATGGGTCTCTGTATTTTCGAAGTCAATAGCTGGACAACCGGGCATATTCATTAAATAGGAGTATATGAAGTCGTTTGTCTTAAGAAAAGGGTAATTTATAGACACGCGATAGTAGCGAAGTCTGAAGTGAACAAGTGGCAGCTTTTGTCCCCATTATGTTGTATTATATAGTACAAAACAAGATGGCGTTAATTCGGATTTTGCGCTACAAAAACCTTGTAGCGTTTTAACTAAGATTTTCTTTCCTGCCCGTTTTACAATGATAGCTACTTAGTCTCAATTAAGTTAATTTATTTGTTTAATTATGTTGTTCCTGGTTAAGCATTATCATTTTAAGGAAGGAAAGTTTCTTCCACATACGTGGGCCACTCAGAAAGTGTTGTGATAATAAAAAACGACGCGTTGCACTCCGGGGAGTGCCAGCAGAAGTGAAAATTTGAATATTAACGTTGTGCATTTTTGATATTTTGGAATGGTTAGGGAATAATTTTGCACGAATTGCTTTAATTATCAGTATAAAAGTACTATCATTTATGTGGTAGAATACAATATTTATTTATTGCTCTATCGTACACAAACATGACATTTTATATTTCATTAAAAAGTTTATCTCTCAGTAAAATCAATCAATTATAATAAAAAATCAACAGTCATCCGTCTTACGAATTTTCGACCAGGTCACGTGTCCTGACGCGAGTTTAACATTTTTTACCCATTACAAAAAAAGTGTACAACGCCGCTAAAGAAGTTTTCACTTCAAAAATAAATGTTCTATAGGTAAATATATAAGCATATGTAAGGAAACGCACCAGGGAACAACATCACAAACTATGGTTGGAACAAGGTCAGTGCAGGTAGGCTAGGGAAGCACTCCCTACTATTGATGGCCGCCTCACGAAACAGGTTCTCCGACTAACCAAACAACAGCTGCGTATAGTTACGGCAGCTTTAACCGGCCACAGGTCATTGAATTAACACCTCTTTGTCATAGGAGTCACAGATAGTCCGCTGTGCAGGGCCTGCATGGAGAAGGACGAGACAACAGTTCATGTGCTTCTAAACTGCCCGGTGGTCGCCACATACAGGGCAAAGTACTTCGGTAACCCAGGTAACCTACGCGAGGCTGTCAGTAACACCAAGGCGTTACTGTCCTTTCTCGAGGAGCTGGGATGGATCGAATGATCAATTTTCCCACCGTACGCAAAATACGCGCATTGTCGTGGAGTTGCGGACACCAGCCCGTATAGGTTTTTTTTTAAAAATCTTTTTACTAGCTTTCTTTCAAAGTACTCTCCAGTAACCTCTATACAAAGTTTCATGCACCAGTTTTCGAAATACTTTTTTCAGTCCGCCGTAGACACCTCGTTTACAGCCTGCTTGAACGCTGACAGCGCATTTTCCGGCGACGAAAATTGTATCCCTATAAACAAATTTTTATTGGAATAAAAAGAAGTCAGGGCTTTAGGGAGGGTGACCTAGGAGTTTGACCGGCGTGCTGTCCAGGAAGTCGCTCGTTTTAAGCGCGGTGTGCGAAGGCGCGTTGTCGTGGTGGAGCAGTAGCCCGGAGCCCTGTTTGGTCGCTTGTTGCTCACAACAGAGAAAACTTCTGCCAAGCATTTGGTAGTCTGGCATTCAGCGATGGTGCTTTTTTTAAAGGAATTGACACCAAGTAGAGCCAGTCAAATTAAAAAAGCTCCCGAAAATCTTCCCCCCGCTACTAGATCACTTCACTTTCGTAGGCGTTTGAAATACCCAAACGGTCGACTGGCGCTTCGCTTCTGTATCGTATTGATAAATCCAAGACTCATCACCTGTAATGATGTCGTGAACATGCCGAGACGAGGCTGATTCAAATTCGTTTTTCATATCACGGCACCATTCCACCTTCTGAGCATCGGTGCGGTTATGCGGCACCCAGCGTGAAACTGTCCTCCTCACGCGAAGATGCACTTGTAGAATTTCGTGAAGACTTCCCGATCCAACCTGCAGTATGTGCAGGCTCTTGATACGTAACTCGCCTATTGACTTGGTCGTAACAGCTGTCAAAGGGCGACCACATCTTTTTTCATCCCCCAAGATTAGTCGACCGCGCTTGAATTCGTTATACCAACGATACACGGTGTTGCCTTAGTAGGGCCTTCTTCCATGAAAGCCATTTGAAGTCTAACGTAAGATTCGTCTGGTTTCAGGCGTCACTTGAAATCGTAAAAAGCATAGGTCGAAAATGTTCCCGTCGTGGATCCATTTTGTAATGAGACACGATAATTTAAATTAGCTCGCAAACCATGTGGAGGGAAATTTTGAAAATGGAACGTACCCATTTTTACTTACAAATATTCATATTTTCAAAATATACTATAACTGGCCGGCCAGTCTTTCATACACAAATCCTTTTCATATATTATATCTTAAAAAATTCAGCTTGCGCGCACAATATAACTGTTTTGCCTATAATTTGAAGATGTAAGAGGTACACGTATGGGTGGATTAAAACGAAGTGCTTTATTTGGTGCATTAAAATAAAATGTTGACAAAAACTCAGGGTTATCGACATTGTTATTGAGGACTTTTAACAAAAATAAATAGTTTGCAATTTTACGCCGATCTGCCAGGGGTAGCAAAAGATACTTCTTACAGAGTCCAAGATATGTTGGTCGACTGATATGGAATCTTTTGATGAAAGCAAAGATATTTTATGAACCGTCTATGGATGTTTTAAATGCGCTCAATGTATTTATGATACCGTGGATTCCATGTCCGAGACGCATACTCTAGCAGACTTCTTACAAAAGTGCAACACAATATTTTTAGTTTTTTAGCATCAGTAAAACACTAAGAGACGATTTATAAACCCAATCATTTTAGAGGCTTTTTTGACAATTGCATCAATGTGTGTGTCAAAAACTAACTGTCTTGATGGACTGGTCACGAATAGTAGTATACCTAAGTAGTGGCTAGGATTGGACGTTTTCCAGTTTAGCTGATCACCGAACACTTGGATGGTTTGAGATCAAGTTTATTAGCCCGACATTACTCTTAAAGCCAATACAAGTCAGCTTGAAGCTCTAGTCTATCGCCGAGCGTTGAGATAGTGGCAACGATTTTCATGTCATCGGCAAAGTATTAAAGTTTGGATGAATAGCGGCACTAAATGCTGGAACAATATCCCTCCTCCTATAAACTACTTATAGTAAAAGTTGCTCGACTTTCAAATCGAATTTAAAAGAATTTTTACTACACCATCAGAAGGATTTTGAAAATGTTCGAGTCGACATAACTGCCATATATAAAGCGATCAATGTATTCATTTTAAATTTTCTCAATTTTACCATTTTTAATTTAATTTCTTTTAATTTCTTTTAATTTTATACAATTTTATAAATTTTTAATTTGAATTTCATTTTTTTTTTTCGATTTTATCAATTTTTATTTTGGTTAAATAGTATTTATTGACAGTGGTGATGAATGAATTTTGCCAAATACGTCGTGGAGTAGTTTCCCTTTTTTATTTATTTATAGATTACTATTTTAAAGTAAAAAACTGGCAGAAACTGGGCATTTATTTTTGTATTTCATTTATCCTAACACAAACTCAACAAACACACACACATGTATGTCATTAAAACGGACACACACTTCTCTGTGTTTTAGTATTCTGGCGTATGGCACTCGTGGGTTGCAGCTGAAAACCAGCATCAGATGTCACCTTGTGTTGTCATCTGACATTATGCTGAGCTGAGGCCCTTTTGGCATTACTTTATTTATTTTCTGTTTTTTATAGTTTTAAGGTGTAATTGTTTTGTGTCGTAATGACAATAAACGCATTTTTCTTTCTTTATTTCTGATCGATGACGTTCTCATAAACTACAAATACCCAAGGACTGAGCAACGAACCCTGAGGCACTCCGCTGGACACGTTTACCCAACTAGAAATATTATAATTGAGTACTTGAGTGCTTGTGGCCTGTTATCAATGTAAGAAGAGAACCACCTCAGGAGGTCCCCACGGATGCCCATGAAGCTTAGCTTCTTTGTCAATGGTCGATCCGATCAAATGCCTTGCTATTATCTGAGTAAATCACATCGACCTGCTTACCATTATCCATAGCATCCGTGATTAAATAAAATCAAGTGAGAAGTGGTAGACCGCCCTTACATAAATCCGTGGTGAAAGGAGCTGAACGAGCTAGCAAGGGCGGAGTATAACTGGTTATAGACAATCATCTCAAATATTTTAGCTATAATACACAGCTTGGATATGGGCCTATAATTATCACAACACCGTGAGTCAAAGAATTGGAAAACAAAATTGAGATAGGTACGGCAATGGAAGGAGCGCATTTAGAAATTTAGATATTTTATCAAAGCCACCAGCACCTTTAGTTGGATCCAAGTTACGAAGTAAACTAGACACATCATCAACACTCACACAGTTGAGGTTGTAACTAGACAAAACTTATGAGCACATGACCCTGTTATAGCGCCGGTATACTTAACATATACGGCGTATATCATAAATTTGTGGACAAACTTCACTTCACCCACACCCTTAAATATGAATACACATTTCTGATAAACGCTATCCATTCCATACTAGAGTAAATCACAACATACATACACAGTCATAATATTAGGAACTTAAAATAACACGGAATAAAAATCCCTTCAACTTGGTAAATACAACAAAATCCAACATTTATTTTAGTTGAAAATTTGTTACTAGTAAACATTAGGCACATCTTGGTCTTAAAAAACCTAAAGAAAATTGAAGTGTGTCTATATCGATTGTTTATCAACTTGTAATTACCATAAATCTGGCTTTGTGATGATAATCGCCCCCAGCCCCTTAGCCACCTCTAATGGTAATGAGCCGGGCCCCTAGCAAATGAAATACAGTCCTCACTTTTTGTTTTCGATTGACGTAGTGTTTTAGTTTTTTTTTGTAGTTTCTAAATGTTCCGTACCGTCAAAACTATTATAAACCCTGATAAACAAGGTGCAATTTAACCGTCTAATGTATACCATAAGTTGAAGCAACACTAAAAGTTGCACCATCATAACAGTGTTTACGAGATGCAAGTCACTTACTGCTTCAATTTTATTATATGTCACAGGCAAGAAACTTGAGTCATGGCTTAAGAAATGGAGCTTAGGAGTTCACCTTTAGTGCTATTCTGTAACTATATCACCGTGAAAACTTAGGTGAAGTGAGCGTGGAGTGAGCTGTCAGTGCCACTGTTACTAGAGATTGACCAAGACGGGATGACACTGACATCTCACTCCACGCAAGTCTTCATGGTGATTTTTTTACAGGATCAACATGCTTATCAGCATAATAAAAATTAAATGCTGTTCGTTGGTAAGCGCATCACTTCCGAACGGCTGGACCGATTCGGCATTTTTTAATACTCGTTATAATCCAATCAGATTTCAAAGAAAAGAAAAATTTCAAAAAGTTGCTGTTAAAATGAGAAAATTCAAGAAAACTGTAAGTGCATTTTTTATGTATTATTGGGACAGGGCAATCTCTGTCGGGTCTGGTAGTTTTTTATAAATATTCACCACTGTTCTAATCGGTTCTAATTGGCCCATCCCAGGGCCAAACGTTTCATTTACAAAACCAGGCGTGTGTGCAAGCTCAAGCTATACATCGAAGGATTCTCTCGTGATAAAACAGAAATTCATTCTGAAGTATCTCGCAAGATAAATTGCCACATCTTATGTGTCTAAGAGACCCTACGGGAGTCCACCCAAAGCAGGCCTTACATTCGTGGACTATCACTTGTGTAACGCAGTTTTTGCAGCTTCCGGAGTAAGTATCCCCTCTAAAAAAATCTCTAGTGTAAACAAAATTGATATTATCATGTTAGACCTTGGTAACTGCACTGTAATCTATAAAATCTGTGTATAAATCCACCAGCACTCCATTGCAAAAAAAAAAAAAAAAAAATGCAAAGCACACGTGTGAGCACTATGTAGTACCTACTATAAAGCTACCCTATACTGGGCACGTCTGTCATTGACTTGAATGTGCCCTGGCGGCTGAGAGTATGTCACGCTCACTCAAATGTCTCGCTGGTGGTGGCGTGTGTGTTGGATCATTAAGTTCCCTTCAAAATGGTTGAGCTGAATGGTGCTGATCCATACGTCAAGTTCGTGAACGGGCGCCGTCAGTGGAGACTGGTCATCTCTTGGCTGCCACGGCTGTTTTTAATTTTTCTTTTCCGATTTTTATGTTTTTTATTACGGGTCTTTCTACATCGTTCTCACATGTTTAATTTCAACAAGACTGATGTAAAAAAAAAAACTGTAACCATATTATTTAAAAGAGTGTCCATGGAGTTTCTTGCCCGTTCTTCTCCATAGGTACCTACTTCGCTTTGGAATGGGCAACTAGCTTCATATTTCTGACTGACCGACCCCTTGACAATTCAAAAGTGCCTGTAATGGGTTTATTTGAAATAAATGATTTGAGTTTGAGTTTGAGTTTTGAGTTTGAATTGCAATTTCGGCTCACCTGATTTTAACATTCAGCGCATAAAAATGGTCGTTGGTGATTTCAACAGCCATAGCACCAGAAGGGGATATAGCTCCACGAACACAGGCGGTCAAACTGTCGAAAAGTAGGCAGCAGTTATCAATTCGACCTTAATAAAAAACAACCTGCGTCGTTTAATAGCCGACGATGAATATGCAGGAACAATTCAGACCTGTAGTGCTATTTTGTAACAATCTCACCGTGAAAATTTAGGTGGAGTGAGCTGTCAGTGCCACTGATGCTAGGGATAACACACTTCACGGTGTAAATTTTGCAGAACACTCAGAGTAAAAATACCAAATTGCCCACCCATCCCGCGAACCTAACAAAGGGCGATTATGTGCAATATCCAATCAGCCGTTCACCCTGTGAATATGCCATTCAAATTGCCTTTGCAATATTTAAAAGTTGACTGGGAACAATTTTTGAAGTCCGTGGATACCGAACTATTCAACCAAATAATTATGACCATTTTTTAATTAGAAAATCAAAGGTAATCGCTATTCCCAAACCAGGTAAACCACATGACGACCCTAAAAGATTCACCTGTATCACTCCTATGCCACACCTACAAACTGTTCGACTGTAGCTCGTTCGGCTCACAAACCTCGTAGACCCAAAACTAGTTTCGGAGCATGCTGGATTTAGACCAGGCAAGTCTTGCTGTGACCAAGTCCTTAACCTCGAACAACATTTTGAGTATGGTTCGAAACGAGGAAAGTGACAGGCGCAGGTCGTGGAAGGTTACTAATTGAATAGAGTATACAAAGTTTACTCAAATTCTACAAGAACTCCACAGGAACCGTCGATTTGAAGTGAATCTTCTTGATGATTAAAGTAGGTGGCGAACTCAAAAGAACGGTTTGCCTCAGTACACTACGTACTCCCCCCCCTCTGCAGTTTAACATCTACACCAATCGGTGAGCCCAACTTCAACTCGCTTTCTGTACGCAGACGACCTGGCATCAACTTGCCAAGCCACTAACTTTGAGGAAATTTAAGCCAACCTTTCCACCCTCTCAGATCTCAGTCGTTATTATGCTGATAACCCCCTGAAACCAAATCCCTCAAAAACGCAATCATGCACCTTCCACTTATCTTCGTCAGAGACAAACAGGTCGAACACTCCATATCTCATGACAAGGGAGGACAATCCTCCACAGTACTCACCCAAAGTATCCCGGCATCGTGCGCACCAGAAACAACCAGTCCTATGAACAACTGGAATTGCACTTTGTTTCTCTGCTGGTGAATATGCCTGTGCAGTTTAGAGCCGATCTGCCCACGCTAAGTTAGTGAATACAGCTCTAAATGAGACTTTTGTTATTTTCATGTAGATTACTATTTTTTGTAATTGCTTAGAACGGACCCTGTTGCCAATGCTATATCTACTGACTGGCATCATGCCTCCATGAATATGCAGAACTTACAGGATCACCCATGCCACCTAATGCTCAACTTGAACCCACTGCCACAGAGGCTTAAAAGCCGCAAAAATCTTGGTTGCGTGAGCCAATGGCAACCAAAACACTGGTAAATGTGATCTTTGGCAAGAACTGCTTAAACTTCCTGATTTCACATTGGGAATTTTCCGTTATCCAAATTTAAAAGTTCGGATACTTTGTAAAATACAAAAAAATCAAAAGAAGAATTAAAAAGTTCCTCATCGTGGTGAAGTTAAACAAATTGTGTGACTCGCATTTAAATATTTCCCTTTAGTTAAGAGTAGTTCTAGTTTTCACCAAAACATAAAATTGATAATTTAAAATTTAGATAAAAATAATACTAAAAGATTGCCCACGGACAATCTCGTGCTCAAAACGTTGAACAACATGAAATATCTAAAATAAAAAATAATTTTTTTTTATAATACTACATTATTATGTACAATGGGATATATGTTTTTGAAAAATAATTAGAACTTTTATGTTTTCGACTAAGTACGCCATTTTTTACTATCGGATGTCCATTATAATATGATATCGATTCTGTATTGATTGATAGATTTATTGTTGCGTGCCAAGTTAAATAACTGTTTATTTAATTAAAAAACTGTATGATTTTAACTATCGATAGATAGCACGCAAGGTAAAATAAAATAAAATTGTTTCTATAACCCCCACAGAACATTATCTTTCTCATTTTCATTGAAAATGTGACGAGAAGATAGTGTGCTTCGTACCGGTCGGTGCCTATATTTGGTTGGTTAGGTTATTAGTTTAATTTTTATTTATTGTTTGATCTTGAAATCGGAATATTTCAAACGTCTAATACTGTATCACCCACGTTGATGAAAAAAACGACGACGACAAAATGAAACCTCTCTCAGGGTCGCGGGAAATTCGAAAGAGAACCCGTGGCCCTGGCACAGGCTACTGAAGGAACACGGGTGGGTTTTAGTCTACTCCACCCAGACCGGGAGAAGTCATTTAATGATTTCCCACCCAAAAAAACCTCTAAAACGCGTTATGTTATTTTTATGTTGTCAACCGATATTTTTGCTTTTCTTTCTATAAGACAAAGAGTAAAAATGCTCACACACAACTTTAGCTCGTATGGAGAGTATTAACAGGGTTATAAATCTCATGTAATTGCTGGTTTTTGTAAATACCAATGGCTGTTGTAAATACCATTCGCTGGTTTGCGGAAATCGATAAAAAATCGAATGTGTTAGAATCTTTTAGCAGCACGGGTACAGCCTTATTTGACATATATTGCGCGTCTGACATATTTTTGTAATATGTCAACTAGTATGTTTTTCTGCTGGTTTTGGTACGTTTTGCGTCAAGTTTGAGCCTTATATTTCCTCCGTTACTGCTGCCATACCATTGAAAATAAACATACTTCCAACGCCGCTGCACCGTGTGTAATGTATATTATTACTAAAGACAGGACTTTTTGTGTTATGATATATTAAACATGGCGATTGCAACTGTGGAGAGATGTCTGAACTGCTCTTTGAGATTAACGCCACCTATGCGCAGACTCATGTTGTAGGAGATTCCGAATAATATAATTACCATTTTACGAGTCTGGATCTCACCAACACCGGTAAGAATGAAATAGTCTTTTAAAACATATGCTAACCGCTACAGGTTTTACACAAATATAATGTAAACCCATTCAGATCCTATGAAATAGCTTTTTTCAATTCATTTTGTGGTTCATCATAACCTCAAAATAGTAATTACATTTTTATAAATATCTCGGAAATGCCATTGCAGTTTTGTTTAATTTTATGAGGAAGTATTTAGACACGTCATCGAGTATTTTAAGGACGATTTGCTGAAGACACAACAATGTTGAATTGAGTACATCCGTCCATAGTGCAGTGGGCACTACTGCCAGGGACAGTTACCGTTACTAAAAAAATACCGGTATAATAACCAAAACATTTCGTTCTGTTACGTTAAATACTTAACGTTACAAATAACGTTAAGTCATGGCATTTAACGGTATCAAAATAGCGTTACTAATAGCGTTATTTCGCTAAAATCTAGCAAGATCTGATGCGACGTTGCCAAACCGAAACGGACGCCACGTGCTATGCGTTCGGTTCTTGTATTGTAAGCGAAGCGGCAACCACTAGCATTTATCGTTATTGTTACGCTTGCGACGATCGGAAAGATACGAATACGAGACGTCACGCGCTCCCGCGTGTTTCATTTCATAATCATACGGCACAGAAGCAACGCGTACGCCGATACGTCTATTGCCTATTATTTTCAACTAATTATATTTTTCCTAATGCAACTGCTTTAGTAAAAATATTATTATGGGCCGAAAGAAGTGCAACAAAGTTTACCGATATCTCAAGGTTTTCAAAGAAAACAATGAATCAACTAATATACAGTTTTTTTTTGCTATACCTTTATATATTTTGACATAAACAATAACATGAGTATTTACTGTTTAAATTATTATATTATTTTAATTTTGCGAATGTGAGGACTGTATGAGTCATCGTTTTTTTTTTTTTCATTTATTTTTACTGGTCTGGCAGTTTTAGTACTTCATGAGGCCTACCCAAATGTCCTTTCTTTTGTATTGTTCGTCAAATCGTTGCGCTCCTTTAGTTCTGAGTTGAGCTGCACGATAATTGACAAATGCGTGCACTGACTGGACAGGTCCACTCGATCTGTTTGGTACTTTCTTCAAAATACAATTTCAGACACCAGTCAACATGGTCCTCAAATGAGCTGACCGAGATTATTTATTATATACACATTGACATTGATGACTAAACATATACTATATACAATGATATGAAAGCTTACTTTGCAATATTATTATAATTATTGTGAATGTGAAGACAATGTGTTTTTTTAATAAATTTACGTCTTTTTTTCTCTGTTAGTTTTAATCATAGTCTGGCAGTTTAAGTAACTCAGGCGGCCTACCTAAATGTACTTTCTTTGATAATGTTCGTCGAAACGTTGAGCTCCTTAGTTCTAAGTTGACCCGCATGATGACTGACAAATGCGTGCACTGACTGGACAGGTCCACTCGATCTGCTTGGTTCTTTTCGCAAAATACCATTTCAGACACCAATCTACATGATCTGACCAAGATTATGTCTGGACTTTGAAAGAGACTGTGACCTTTGAGATTGTTTCGGCCTCTCTTCTCAGAGTAGTCAGACAAGAAACGCCGATCTCATCTAGCTTTTAAAATAGTATTGACGTGTAAGTGTTTGTACAGAAATAAAATCATTTAACATTTACTTGCACATTGTGCAATAAAACATTAAACGTGATGTTTAGGAGGACATGTAGGAGGAAGGCGCCGGTGTCTGTCACACAGTTAATACTAGCACAGACATCGTCGTTTACTCTATCTTTAAAATACTCTAAACTTTGTACATTGTGTTTTGTTTAGGATAGATGAGATGTACCCACATTTGTTTGTTAATAAATTATTATTATTATTACTTGCAATGGTTGTTGTGAAAAATAAATTTAAATAACATTAACTTTAATCTGAGCCACCTTGTTGCTAAATATATGTCAGAAAGGGAGGAAGTACTGTTTCAGAATTACTGTTTTGTTAATGCTGTATTTCTAGATTCCAGAGTTAATTCCACACTTCCCACAGTTCAGCGAATTAATACATATAATAACTTGATTCGACTTCACAACAGTTTACCAAAACTTACTAAAAACAAACGAAACTTACAAATACGTGGGACTATGGGGTTCTTTAAGTTTTTTTTTTTAATCTTTTCAAAGTACTCTCCACTAGCCTCTTTACAAAGTTTCATGCGTCTGAACCAGTTTTCGAACCACTTTCGCAGTCCGAAGTAGACACCTCGTTTACAGCCTATTCGAACGCTGACACCGCATCTTCCGGAGATGAAAATTGTATATCCCTTTGAGCGGATTTTTTATTTTCGGAAATAAAACGAAGTCCTACGATGCTAGGTCAGGACTGTAAGGAGGGTGACCTAGGAGTTTGACTAGCGTGCTGTCCAGCAAGTTCCTCGTTTTGAGTGCGGTGTGCGAAGGCGTGTTTCATGGTGGAGCAGTAGCCCGCGGAGCTCTGTTTGGTCGCTTGTTTCGCACACCAGAGGAAACTTCTGCCAAGCATTCAGCGTTGATGCTTCTTTGGTTCCGTAAAGGAATTGACACCAAGTAGCCAGTCAAATTAAAAAAGCTCGCAATCAAAATGTTACCCCGCGCTTCTAGATCGCTTCACTTTGACGCAACACCCAAACCGCTGACCTGTTATAATTTCCTAAACACGCCGAGACGAGCCTGCTGCAAATTTGTTTATCATATCACGGCACCTTTCCGCCCGTGCCTGCTTCTGAGCATCGGTGTGGTTGTGCGGCAACCAGCGTGAAACTATCCTCCTCACGCGAAGACGCACGTGTTGTATTTCGTGAAGGCTTCCCGATCGAACCTGCCGTATGTGCTGAATCTCTTGATACGTTACTTGCCCATTGTCTTGAATTAAAATGTTCACTGCTAGCACGTTTTGTTCCGTAACAGCCGTAAAAAGGCGACCACTTCTTTCTTCATCCCCCAAAGTTAGCCGCTTGAATTCGTTATACCAACGATACACGGTTGCCTTAGAAGGGCCTTCATCCATGAATGTCATTTGAAGTATATCGTACGATTCTTCCTGTTTCAGGCAACACTTGAAATCGTAAAAAATCATAGTGCGAAAAAGTTACCGGCGCAGATCCATTTTTTTTAATTAGACAATATATTTTAAATTAACTCGCAAACAATGTTGAGGGAAATTTTGAAATAGACTATAACTGGCCAGTCTGTCTTACATAAAATCATTTTTTGCAATACTTCTGAGTGGCCTGGAATAATACTAATAATATGTTTTGTAGATTAATAAGAGCTACAAAAAGAAAGCTCTGGTGAATTGGCAGTGGCACCCAGGACCGGGAACAAACGAGCACAATTAGAAAAGATTTCATCAACAATAAATATTTAGAAAAGCATGATGATGATTTATCAGTCCGCTTGGTCAGAGAAAACAATAGTTTTACTTTAATAAATATAAATAGACGAAATAGATACTTTTAAAATAAAACCGTTACTTTATTCTACTAATAAAAATTTTTGATTACTGGGAAACCAAAAACATAAGTTTCTATTTTAATGTGAATGATAAATTATCAATTATTTTATTTCTGTAGGTAGTAGGTTACACTTTTAGACGTCAATCGTATTTTAAAACCTAGATGAGATCGGCGTTTCCTATCTGACTACTCTGAGTAGAAAGGCCGAAACAAACTCAGAGGTCACAGTCTCTTTTAAAGTCCAGTCATAATCTTGGTCAGATCATGTGAAGACCTTAGATTGGTGTCTGAAACGGTCTTTAGAGGAAATAACCACACAGAATGAGTGGACCTGTCCAGTCAGTGCACGCATTTGTCAATCATTATGCAGCTCAACTCAGAACTAAGGAGCTCATAGATTCGACGAACAATACAAAAGATAGGATATTTGGGTAGGCCGCATAAATTACTCAAACTGCCAGACCATGATTAAATTTACCTTAAAAAAATACTTTGAAAAAATAAACAACATTTCCTAAAAAAATATGGACCGTGATTTTGGGTGCAATTTTGAATTCAAAAACTCATACTAATAATCATGGCGTATGATTATAATTAGACAATTAGAATTTTAAAATATAAATCCTTTAGTGTAAAAACAGTACTGTTTTTGATTAGTTAGTGTTTAACTAGTGCTAATAAAAAATTCAAATATATTTTAGTGAACATTTTAATTAATGTTTTCAAATAAAGTTTAAATCGTATTTTTTTCACATATCACTTTTTTATCCTAAAACGTAGCTTAAACAAAAATCGCCATAGTTCTTTATCTGTGATTGTTCACCAAAGATAAGATAGACGGTGGTTAGTTTAACTCGCGTTGATTTGAAAAGATTTTTTTACTCTCTAACGTACTTTGTCGTGTATATTCTTAGTCAGCTATACCTTTTTAATTCTGTCAAAAATATTACTACTCCGAATGAATGTCCTTCGTTTAAGTGTAAGAGTTAGCAGTTGCTAGTGGATAGACTAGAATGGGCGTAATGTCGTATCAATGGTTCCGATATCAACATACACAACTGCATTTTGACAGAAAACAAAGGTAGCTATAGTCGACCCTTAAACGTTAACACCGAAAGATTCTTGTCTCTCGGCCGTCATTGTTAGAAAGAGATAGGCGTAAAAATTACCGGTAAAAGAATAGTAACTTTTACCGGTACTAATACTGGTAGTTAGATAACGTTAACTGACTCATGGGTTTCGTTATTAATATCGTTACTTTTTTATCGTTAACATAACGGTAATTCGTATCGTTATAAAAAAAATAACGGTAATTCGGTCCCTGTACTGCACCTTTTCACTCGTAATGGACTAAGTTAAAACTAATTTAATCACAAAATTTTATGTTTTGTAAAATTTTAGTGATTGAGCCCAACACTGCCTACAAGTATGTTATACAAACTAAGCTGTGATTTAACCAAAATTTATCACTACACTTATTACATTTCTTTCATTTACCCAATGCCTTTCTATTCGCTCACTATCAAAACGAAGCATTATTCTAACATTCACACTCAGCCAGTAAGCATAGCATGCCTAACAGCCGCTAATGTCCCGATGGGCATTTTGTCGCACGTACCGTCAAGCCCCGATGACCCTCTAAAGGGTGCACTGCTTTTTAATCTCTAGACACGCTGTTTAAATCTCTATTACTACATTATCTCGTCAAATAAATCATTCAATCAAAACGAACCTGCGCTCAACAATGGTTCTGGAAAGACTTCCGGGATTATCAACTTTATCTAAAGAAGAAGAAATATCGGAAAACAATAAATTATACACCCAGTTTACATTATAGTTTTATTTTGTTACGAATAATCAAATCCTGTCTTTCGCCTGGGGCGCCGGGAATGCTAGGGAATGCTGTTTGGAACAATAAATTGAACAATGAGTTATTGCGTTTTAAGCGATCCGAAAATGAGCCGTGCACTCACATGAGATCTCAGGGTACGAAGGCCATCATTTTAACACTGCATGTGGATAATGTGCTGATTTTTTGGAACGAAACGGAAGACCTGAAAAATTTGATATGAAGGATCTTGGGAAGGAAGAATAGTTTTTGGGAATGCGCATAATGCAAACGATATTGGAATGAAAGTTGACCAAGAGAAGTATGTGGAAAAAGTTTTTAAGGTGTCTGGGATGGCTGATTGCAAACTTACTTCAAACCCATCAGTTCCTGGACAAAAGCTTGTGAAACCTGGACTTTGACCTGAACATAAACCTGATCCGAGGATTCCATATCAAAATCTTCTTGATTCGCTGATGTAATTATCTGTTTGCATGAGGTCAGATATTGCAATGTTATCTGAGCCAATTCAACGGAACAAGCGTTGAATTGGCTCAGATGCTGAAGACATAGCCGGAAATAGATTTATCAGATATTTAAAGGGTACTAAATGCCCTGAGCTACAGTGTAATAGGACAGTAATACATAAGGACAGGGTTATGCATATGCTAGTCATACCACTGGTCAGATCATACTCGGGGTTTTTTGCATATGGGAGCTGCAATATGTTGGGAAAGCAGAAAACAGAGGAGTGCTCTATCCACAGCGGAGGCCGAGTATTTTTTATCTAAGTCGGAAGCTGCTAGAGAGACAATCGTCTTGAAGAGATTGATTTCGGAGGTATATGGTTAAGTTGAGATGCCAATGAAGATCTACAGTGACAGTTAATCTGCTGTTGCTATTTCGCAGAACCCTGTACACCATCAACGCACAAAGCCCATAGATGTGCGGCACCACTTTGTGAGGTAGGCAGTTGAGCATGGCCATGTTGAATTAGAGTATGTAGAGACAAGTCGTATGGTTGCGGATGTTTTAACGAAACCTCTGTTGAAAGCGAAGTTCTGATGTGCGCAAGTTATGGGTGTTGTGTGATGGATGAAAGTTGAGAAATTAATCTAAGGAGGAGTGTTAGAATAAAAAAGGTCTATGTTTTTGATGTCCATCTTTTTGGTTGAAACACTACCTTTCATGTTGTCAACGAGAATAAAACAAAAATATAAGTCGTAATTAGTTTTTTTAAATCAATGTTTTATCCACGCTCAGTTAACACTTTGGCTCTGAGACCCGAATAATGCGGAAAAAGTTACTGTTCTGTGGTCATCTCCAAAGAACCTGTCTAGAACACGATGTGTCATATTATCGCCTGGGTACTGTATTGCAAGTATGGAATTCGTATATGCTATAAATAGTATTGCAAGTTGTACCTGGATCTTTTGGCGCTTCGATGAAACTAACAGAAGGGTCTTGTTGGTAAACATTTGAGAACTTTTATTGCGACATTATAATGAAAAAAAAAACAAGATGACGGCGTTAGGTTCCGATTTTCACCGATCACCAAAAGATCCTCGAAGCGTTACAACCTGGAAGTAATAGTTAACCCCAAAACTCGCAAGCATCACTGAACCCCGGCCATCAAGTCATAATAGTCGTAAAATCGCTCGTTTACATGACAAAGTCTTGTCGAGTGCTGTTAGGACATGATTATCTGAGCCCCGATCCTCTACTACGGGGTTTCGTCATTTCTCATCTCATTCGCATCTCGCTTGTATATAAAAGAAATGCAGAAAGCGAGAACACTTGTGAAATAATTAAATTAAACGCGGTCAAAATGTCTCAAGATACTACACAATAATTTACTTAAAATCAAAACTTGAGATTTTTCGTCGGATCAACATCAAACTATCAAATGTCAATCCGCATTGGGCCTGCGTGGTAGATTATGGCCCAATCCCTCTCTCAGAGCCGAGGCCTGTGTGTGCAAGCAGTGGCAACATTATCATAAACAAAAAATATGAAGATTGGTAGGAATAAGGAAATTAATTGAAAATGAAATTGACTATCAACTTAAATTATTCGGATATTCAAGTTCGGTATCGTGTTACCCAGTAACTAGGCTGTGGAGCCCAGATAGGCAGCCGCTCCATGTAAAATACTGGTATTCAGCTGCATCCGGTCAGAGTGGAATCCGACCCCAACATATTTCAAAGAAAGAAAGAAAGATTTTTTTTTGTCCCAGAAACACGTGCTTTAAAAAAATAAAAACGATTAAGGAAAAGGCGCGGTAAATTCATTGACGCATTGACCCATGTGCACCTCAAATTACTAAGGGCCTTAGAACACCTCCGCCGCTAAAATAATTATGGAAAACCACTTAACGAATTCCGCTAAGAAATATTACTGCATTATGTCGCAATTCGAGTAGCGGAATATCATGAGAGTCGAATTTGAATTGTTGTGCATTCAGAGTAAAATGTCGTCGCTTTCGTCTTAGTCAATACAGTATAGGTCTACTTCGGACCTGTTAGATTAGTTTTTTCCTAAAATCACGTCCATTTGCCAAAAAAAAAAAAAAAAATTGTACATGGAGGATTTACAGCTAATAAAAACAAACAATAAAGGGGACCAATAGCCACCAGAAAGCCAATTAAAAATCCTCAAGTATAGACTCATAATAGTAAATTATGGTGTGAGCACAAAAACAAAAAACACATCGCCTTATTTAAATTAAGAAGCTATACTAGTTTTACAATTTAATGACTGAAATAAAGGAGAAAATAATGAAAACAGAAACAAAACAATAAAACCTACCGCTACTTAAAAATTTGAGACTTAAGCACCTTTAACCAATTTAAAGTTTTACTTTAGAAACATGTCGACTGCCACAGATATGTGCGAAATAAATGCGGCAACGCAACAAAATAACGGACTGAGCGCGGAGGTATAACTGGCTTCCGAGCAGATCGACAAAAACGCGCAGGAAAGAGATTGAATCATTTTCAAATCTGTGCGTTTTAAAATTCAGTTTCGCTTCTGTTTCGCGTGTCGTACAACGAACAAGTCTACGTTCTATGTTGTTCTATGTTAGAGGGTTTGGTTTCCGCACTTAGTCCTTCATGTGGACCATTGTGCGTGGGCCATGGTGGCAGTCGGTGGTTAATATTCCAACCAGCCCACCTCCCTCCAGAAGCCGATCAAAGCTTCTGGTCTATCGAGAACATCTGTGAAAGATCCGGGTGTCCCGAGGGTTTCTGTTCTTATCTCGTAACGCCTGTGCACAAAAAGAGCACATGCACAACGGTTTCGTCCGACTCCATGCAAGCTCTGCACAGTGGACTATCCGTAATGCCTATTGTGTGAAGGTGTTTGTTTAGCGAGCAGTGTCCTGTGATGGTCCCCGACACCAGGCGCAGGCCATTTCTGTCCAGGCGTAATAACCGTCTGGTTAGCCTGCCATCTAAGGATGGCAAAGCTTCCTTGGACTGCCTGCAGCCTGGTGTCGAGGTCCACCACCTCTCGGCTTGTGTGTGGGTGGATACCCGCAGCCACCTGCGTATCTGGTTGAAGGTGATGGGTATGATGGGTTCAGGCCCGCAAGCCGATGTGCTGGATGCTCTCCTGACTAATTCGTCAGCTGCGTCGTTGCCTAGTGATCCGCTGTGTCCTTTTATCTGTGCGTGAGCCATTCCTACTTGCCAGTGGACTTTATGAAAACAGTGGTAGTGCCTGTAGTGAAGAATAAAACTGGTGACCTTACTGATAAGAGTAATTACAGGCCTATTTCTCTTGCCACTGTGACTACTAAAGTGTTTGACGGTTTGCTTAACGCTCAATTAAATAGATCGGTAACACTGCACGATAACCAGTTCGGGTTTCGTCCCCGGCTGTCCACTGAATGTGCAATACTGTGCCTTAAGCATACCGTCAAATACTCCGCTCTCTCACTCCGCCACTCCGCTTGATAGACGGTGTGGACCATTCCCAGCGGACTTGATATGGTTATGTGAGAAAACTCCGGCTCCTGTACCGGATCCGGTCTTTGAGCCGTCGGTTTATACTCTCAGTTCATTCGAACCTGTGTAGTCACACTGTTCTTCTGAGAGTATGATTTTGTAGTGCTTTTGAAAGTAATGTCGTTTCGGGGTTTTGTCGCAGGGTGATGCCCTCATTGGTTGTCGGTTGACCGCATCTTCCTTTATGCGTATGTGCTTGACCCTAGAGTCTTTGCTTAGGGTTCCCGATATGTGGAGCCTGAAGGCAGCCAGGGTCGCCTCCTCCCGCACGATGAGGTGTAGGGGTGGTAGCCCAAGCATCGCCTGTAGGGCAGCAGTGGGTGTGGTTCTCATGCAGCTAGTGATTGCTACGCAGGCAAACCGCTGCAGCTTTTCGAGATCTCTTTGGGCTGTGCTCAGGTCTGTCCTAGGCCACCAGACCAACGAGCCGTACGTGAAAATTGGTCGAATGGCAGTAGTGTATAGCCAGTAGGTGACTTTGGGGCTAATCCCCCAATTTCTGCCAAGCATTCGCTTGCACTGCCACAGAGATATGCTGGCTTTTGTAGTGATGTATTTGGTGTGTTTCGCCCAATTCAGCTGTTTGTCCAAATAAATGCCTAGGTATTTGGTTTAGGTTGATAGGCTTAGGGTAGTACCAAAGAAGCCTGGTAGTTGTAGTGTCATTAGTTTCCTCTTTTTTGTAAAGAGAATCAGTTCGGTTTTTGTGGGGTTGACGGATAGCTGGTGTCTGTTGCACCAGTCCTCTACTATTTTCAAGGCTTGGCGCATAAGGTCTTTTCTTGGGTGCCATTTATTATTATGGTTATATTCGTATCATCGGCATAGCCTACAGTAAAGTAGCCTTTGTCATTTAGTGTTCTGATGAGGCCGTCTACAACCAGGTTCCACAGAAGCGGCGAGAGGACGCCCCCCTGCGGGCAGCCCTTCGCCACAATGGCCCTTGTGGTGTCGTTCACTTTTACCTGTACAGCTCTCAGTTTGAGCAAATTGGTGATCCACCCGCTCAGGGTCGGGTCGATGCTGTGTCTGTCGAGGGCCATGTTGATGCTACCAAAAGTGGTTTTGTCAAAGGCGCCCTCGATATCAATGAAGACGGCTAGTGCTGAGCATTTGTGATCCACGGCGCATTCAATTTTGGATGCTACGCTATGCAACGCAGATTCCGTTGACCTGCGTGTGGAGTACGCATGCTGTTGTTTGTGAAGTGGTTTTGCCTGAAGAGGTCCGTCACGAATGTATCTATCACAGTCTCTCGAGGGTTTTAAGTAAGAAAGATGTAAGGCTTATGGGCCTGTAGGCCTTGGGTTGCGTGTAGTCGGATTTGCCTGGTTTGGGAATGAAAATGACTTTAACTTCGCGCCAAGCTAGGGGTATGTGTCTGAGTGCTATGCAGGCTCGATAGGTCTCCACCAGGCATGGTGTTAGGAAATCAACCCGTCTATTGTAGAAGGGCTGGGAAGATGCCATCCAGCCCTACAGATTTATAGGGCTGGAAAGTGTTGATGGCCCACTTTATCCGGTCTTCTGTTACTATACTGTGTGCTCTAGCCAGTCTTGATCTGTTGGGGCCCAGTCTGGTTCAGCTTCCCATACCTTGTCCTCTAGGAGTTCTCAGTCTGGGAAGTGAGTCTCTAAGAGGAGTTTACTGGTTTCATGGTCAGTTAGTGTGTATGAGTTATCGGGTTTTTTTAGCGTGCCGAGGGTTCGGTCCTGATCAGTTGATAGGATTTTCGATCGTCCGGGAGTCTAGTGTTTTTGGCTCTGTTAAATTGCTTATGTAATGCATCTCTGAGTTTACTAAGTTCAGCGTTCCACCATGGGTTCCTCTCGGTGTTGGTTTTTAGCGCTCTTAGTTTGCAGCATGCATGGTATGCTTTGGTTAGGTATTCTGATAGTTTATTCAGGGTGTATTCTAATTGTGCAGGGTCTCTTATGGTTACTTTTGATAAGTGGCTGTCTAGCAGGGAGGCTAGGAGGCGTTTATAACCGGGTACATTAGTGCGCCGCGGGTTCCAACTTGGCACTGGATTGCTTGTATTGGTAGCTAGTGTAAAACGAATCCTTCTGTGGTCTGAGCAGGAAGGCTCGTCGGATACGTGCCAGTTTGTGATAAGATTTGTCGCATTTTCTGTTGCAAGGGATAGATCTATGATTGTTTGTCCTCGGGCTGTGACCCAAGTGGGTTCAGAGCCATGGTTAACAATGTTAAGGTTAGTCGAGAATAAATAGGTGGATAGTACCTCTCCTCTGGAGTTCGGTGCGTCGCTGCCCCAGAGTGGGTGGTGAGCGTTTGAGTCAGTGCAGATGGTCAGGTCTAGTTTGGCGCGCTCGCAGTGTTGTACCAGGTCGGTCATCTCTTTTGGCGGGCAGTTTGCGTCCTCGCCCGGCATGTATACCGAGGCTAGTACAACGTCGGGAACGTCGCCTACGGTCTGGAGCCTGACAGCTGTCAGGTCTCTGGAACAGAACTGAGTGAGTGGTGTGGTAGGAATTTCTTTGGGCGCAGGTTCTTGGTTTGTCTGAGTTTTGTGTGCTGAGAATTAGCTTACCTCCGATGTTGCTGAGGCCGCATATTCTGTTGTTCTTGGATCAGTGCGATGGTTCGGGGTTTTACCTCCATTGCTCTGCGTAAGCTAGCCGTAGCAGTTTGGCTACGCTTGAGGTTGGTCTGTATAATGTTTAAGGGCGGTGAAGGCAGTGGGGTGGGGTTAGTCGGAGATTGATCCATCGGACAGTATCTCCGCTACCTCCGCTCTGGCCTGGTCGCTGTGTAGGTCACCCGGCGACGAGGCTAGGAGCTGCTCGTTCCAGCCAGGTGATTCGGGCGATGTGGTATTCTCGGCATCGGCCATAGTTGCACGGGCCATGACTTCTTCGAAATGGGCGATGTCTGAGTCGGTCGTCTGTGTCGGTGTCGGTGTTGTCGTTTTCAATTCCGTACTGTCGGTCTTTGAGTCAGCGGGCTGGGTAGTGGGCCAGAAGCGTACGTATATCGACCCCAGAAGGTACGATATCCGTCGCTCCCGAGCCAATACCTTTTCGACTTCCTCCGGTGGCACCCCCAGGGTCAGAAAAGTCCCGCTGTTGTTGCCACCGACGGTAGTTGCCCTGCACAGCGACCACCTGGCAATGTCATAACAAGTGTTCTGACGGATCAGAACACTTTGGAGCCGGGCCACGTCACCTCCGTAACGAGGGACGAAAAGCGAGGCTCGGACACGGGTGGGCACGTCAGACTGTCTCAGTACTGTTAGTGTGAGGTCGGTGTTAGGGAGTCGTATCTTGGGCGCATTCTGCGACAACCAAGTCAGGGCATAGTCGTCTTCGCACCACATCTGCACGGTGCCTTCCGCTACCCGTGGGTAACCGCGGAAGGCAGGGAGTGGTGTCGTCGAGTCTGTGTCCATTAGTAGGTCTTCGAGGCCTGACTTTATGAGCTCTGCCTCTTCCCTTGTCAGGTCTCTGGATGGGGTAGGGAAGCAGATCGCCACGGCTAGCCGCGCAGGTATATCCTTCGTGGCTCACACGTTTGGCGTCCCCCTGAAGTGCGCTCGGTGAAGCTGTATCGTCAGGGCGCTCCCATCTTCGCCGGCCCCGTACCGCTTGGTCCAGGCTGCGGCTTTGAGGTGCCTGGCCAGGTGTTGTCCGCCGGCTGCGCCTGTGCGTGTGAGACTCTGTTGCGTTCGGGGGCTTTTCGCGCCGGGTTTCCCCTTCGCGTACTTGTCCCTGCCCGCTTGGTTCCGCGTCCGGCCGCTTTTCGCGCTGGGTTACCCCTTCGCGTACTTGCGGCTGGTCGCGTGGTTCCGCGTCCGGCCACTATGCGCGCCGGGTTTCCCCTTCGCGTATTCGTGGCTGGTCGCGTACTGCCTTTTCGGCGTCCAATCGCATTTCGCGCCGGCTAGTGCCTGCTTTCGGTCGCCTACTTTCTCCTCCCGGGTCATGATTTTTCCGCGCTTCTTCAGCAGTCGTAGCTCATCAGCCGGGAGGGTGGTAGAGCTACCAGTCCCGTCATCCTTCCCCGTCGCCCTCTGTCTGTGTCTGTCTGTGTCGTAATCGGGGTTGGTGATACTGTTCCGCACAATGCTCTGTTGCCAGAAGCTCGTGGGAGGCATACGCTGAGTTAGGGTACTGGCGCGTTAGTCGCGGCCGGGTCTGTGTGTTTAGGCGCGTTGGTCGCGTTAGTCGCTGCCTGAGTTGTGGGCGCTGAAGAGCGCGGTGACTTGGTGCAGTCCGTTGCCCCCCCCAGATTACGTTGGGGGCTGACCGCCGTGGCGGTGTGGGATTCCCCGGCATGGCCGGAACCCACCTGGGTACTTTCTTTTACTTTCTGCATTTTTGTCATCATTTGGGGTTGGGCTTTTTTGGAACCGAGGTTACCCCTCCTCTGGGACCGACGAGACATAGGGACAGGAAGGAAGGCATTTGGTAAGAGGGTTTGGGTTTTTTGGGGGTCACCTTAGGTCTAGGATTTGGCCTAAGGATTTGGGAAAGAGACAGGATGTGTGGGAAAAGGAGGAATCGCTTGGTTAGGCGTTGGGTTCATGGGAAAGAGGGTGCCTAGGTTACCCTGAGCCTCGGATTTGGCTTTCGGGAACTTCTCTTGTCCGGGATCTCTTACAAGATGCTCCGGTCACGGGATCGACCGTTTTAGTCGGTCCCACAGTCGGAGTTGGGCTATCCGCAACCTGCCCACCAGCTCGGTTGCAAGAGAAGAAGTGCCTGGCGAATTTGGTCGCCCCGCCGCGGATGTACGCATACATTCGCGTTGGAGCGATCGAGCTCGCCCCGAGTCGATCGAACAAGTCATAGCGGAAGTACTGCGGTTTCGCTGCTATGGTTCGCGGCGGAGATATGATACCCGCCTGAATGCGTTTAGCGCTAAACATATTAAAAACATTATTCTGTCTCTTTTATCTTCAAACAGTTGACAGAAATATTACAATGTTTTAAAAATACCAAGTAAGTTTAAAGCGATTAGTGGTGTATGCGGGCCTATGTAGAATGTCGTTGCAAAATCCGCTCCTCTGTATTTCCTATGTTTGTTACCCGACTGCGCTTAAGCCCAAGAAGAGGGTTATGTTTTTATCTTAGTGAAAAGCGATCGAGTTAGTTAGCACAATGGTTACGCAACCAAACGAGGGTAATGATGCGTTGGAGTTTATGTTGAACTGTGCTTAATGTGCCGGCTACAGTTCGCGTTTGATGGCCGACCCCTTCGGTATCATTCACTTCCTTGGGGTAGGCAGAACTCTTACCTCCTGACTACTGAGCTTCAAGCATCGTCTATAGACAAAAACCACGATACTAAAAATACTGAGAGATTAATTACGCCGCTAGTCGAGCAACAAATCTTTGGATTTATTTTTGTTTGAATTCCGTCTCAGTACGCACACATGCGTTGTGAGTTTTGGTGGCGCTTTGTAAATACGTTCACAAATTTTAATGCTTTCAAACGTTTTTGAATTTTGGAGGGCCGCCATATTATCGTAGTTTATCTATCCCGATATATTTAGGTATTATACGCAAGATTTAAACATTCTTTGTCAGCTTCGATTCCCCTAGGATTTGAAGGTTGCCTTGCAACTTTGGTGCTTACTTACTAAAATGATTTCGTCCATTTTAGGGCTGTGCTTCACCTGGTGAATTTGGCTTCGATCGACGCGTCCAAACGAAGCAATATAAGTCTCGATCTGAATTAACACATTTAAATGACACCGTTGAGACCTTTTTAAACGATTTATGTTATTATATTTATTTTAGAACGGAAAAGAAAGAAAGAAAAACGTTTATTTGCGGTAACAATTACGCAGAGAACTAACACAGAATAAGTTAACGACGCTATCGTTTGTTCTTTACTTTAAGTTTTTTTTGACAATTAATAAAATTGCATACCATATAAATAAAAATAAAAAAAATGAAAAAAAAATATATTATAATAAAATAAAAATAAAATAAATAAATAAATAGATAAATTGTTTATTTTGTACACTAAGAAAAACATACATAGGTACACAAGGGTTAAATAATTATTGTACAATAGTTACATTGGCAATAGTTATAATGGTGAACTGCTGTCTCCTAAATTAGGCCGAAAGCCTGTGTTTTAGGAGCCAGGGTTCCTCCAGGTATAATGGCATGCAACAGTAGTGCTATTCTGTAACTAACCATCTCACCGTGAAAACTTAGGTGAAGTGAGCGTGGAGTGAGCTGTTAGAGTGCCACTGATGCTAGGGATTGACCAAGACGGGATGACGCTGACAGCTCACTCCACGCAAGTCTTCACGGTAAGACTTTTTCAGAATCGACATGCAGGTATTGTCATGCAAGTACTTATAAAACCAAAAACGTAAATTAAACAAACTATGTCTTAATTTAAATGCAGTATTAGTTCAGTTACAGTTAGGAGACAATTGAAATAAGATTTTCGGTTTCGTCATAATTAACTTCTGCAACCAATTTGTAAGTTTGATTTTAACTTTGTATGTAGTCAGGAAGTATATGGGGATAAGTTTATTTATTCTATTATGCGTCGGGAGCTAGTGGCCGCATACTGTCGGCTGGCAAACTTGGAACGGCATTGGACTATATCGCACACGGAAGTGCCTTTGCGTCTTTTCAGCTTTTCAAGATCTAGATGTAGCGTAGAGCACAGCGCGGAGCACAAAAAGCTGTCTCGCAGTCAATACTTTGGCTTCTGAATAAAATACATAGGTCGAAAAGTCTCTGCGCTTAAGGTGCATGATTTTCAAGATCGCCCTTTGAGCTCTTTCGACTTTAAGTAAGGAGGTTTTATAAGTTCCGCCCCAAACCTATACATTATAAAAATTTACAGGCACAGACTCTGGTAAACTATCAAAGTTAGATCGGGATCTGCAGAGTGCCTGAGTTCGTTTAATATATATATAAATTTTCTGATTTTTGTACATGGGACTTCGCTTTGGGGCTGCCAGGTGCCTACAAACTTTGTAGTCGATGTGGGCTCCTAAAAAATTTATGTCTGGGACCAAAGACAGAAATGGCCTACATGAGCAAATATGGGCTTTAATTTGACCTGATTCCAGTGGAGGGGATACAGTATCAGGTAGCGAAAATCTAATGACCTTTGTCTTGGCTACGTTATGGGTAGGTAAGTAAATATATAGAACAGTGCTTCAAGGATCTTTTAACGCTCGAATGATGTTGAAAGGGTGGCGCTGTTGGTGAACATTTGTGCAACAATTTTTGTAATGTATTGAAAAAACAAAATGGTTGCGTTAGTTCCGATTTTGGCCACCTGCCAAAAGATCCCTCTACAGCTATATTTGTGTAAAGTAACTTAGTAATATAAGAAAAAAAAACTGGACACAAAATTTACCACTACAGATACAATCACGAAAAGTTTCCATAAAATGCGAGAATTCACAGGCCACAGCACACCACAAACCACAAACTATTCAATAGTAAACAGTTAATCCATCATTAGGAATTTCACCTTTAATGTGATTGCCGTTTATGTTTAACTAGACTGAATACTGCCAATCAGGTCGCACAGAAAGGTTGTGGTAACCAATCAAACGATACCACAGAGTCGGGTAACCAACATTGATTGGGCATAGTCTAATTACGAGTTGCAAAATAGGGTTAGAAAAATTAGAAAAGGTTTAAATCCTGTTAAAATTTCAATAAGTTGTCATGGATGATCCATAGCAGGTATACTTCTGTACCAGAAATACGAAACAATGATTTTCAGTAGGTCTGAAAGTCTAGTTTGCAAGAGGGTTTTCCAGTTGGTACCTATAAGCGCATTAAGCTTTTAAAATATGATTGACGTGTAAAAGTATTTGTACAAACTTTCTTACATAAATAAAATCATTTATCATTATTATTTAAGGCCCCCTCAGATAGGCGCGACGCGACTCTAGTAGCAATTTCTATGAAAACTTCATGGAAATTGTCCAGAATCGTGTGGCAGCGTTGCGTTGCGCTTGTCTGAAGTAGCCTTAACGATGATTCGGCTTTGAATACCTACTTGAGTAGTACCTAGATGGATAAGTACGTAAAACCACGCATTAATAAAATAAAATTCCACTGGAGTAGGTACTAAGTAAGTAACTTTAGGAATAAGTTCGAATACGACGAATGAATAGCTCAAAATGCAATTTTCCATGTAAACATTTCCGAATAGGTACTCGAGATGTGAATAATTTCAAGATCTATCCACTCATAACAGGGCTGTGGCAGGTGTACTTACTTGGACGGGCTAAACTCCGTCAGGGGCTCAAACAATTATCGGTGCGTAAGTTTTTTTTTATGTACTCGTTCACACACGTCCGTGTCTCGGCACGTGCCGGGGACGGTCCTGACATGTGTGGTGTATCCATAGAAGTGAAACTACCGAGTATCTCAATTCTTTTATACCTTTTTCAGTTGCCAAATTCTTTCCGTTATCAAGTCACAGTTTCAGCATCTCGATTCTGTTACTATCTCACTGTGAAAACTTAGGTGATGTGAGCGTGGAGTGAGCTGTCAGTGTTTTGTTGGCACTGACAGCTCACTCCACGCTCGCTTCACCTATGTTTTCACGGTGAGATGGTTACAGAATAGCACTGTAGAACACATCATAACTTTTTGAAGCTACGTCACTCAGCAGACTGTACTGCCTCGCCTTTCCCCAACTGCTTTGGGGTCAGCTTTCAGTCCAACCTGCAGCTGAATGCCCGTATTTCACATGGAGCAGATTAGGGATTAGAACAACAACGACCACGTGACCGTGTTTCCTCTAAACTATAGAAGTAAACACGGTCACGTGGTCGTTGGCGTTCATTCCAAACTAACATCCTCCTACTTTGTTTCCTTTAAAGGTCCACACACATCAGGACCGTGCCCGGGATGTGTCAGGGCCGGCCGGCACACGCTCCGGCCCACTCTTCACTATAGAAGATTACAGCGTTACCTTTTGAGTGAATACATCCGTCAAAAGCAACATTCGTTTGCAGCTTACGTGCTAAAAGATGCATTATTGGGGTCATTAAGCACAACATCACGCCTGTATTAACCGATGGGGTCGGTTAGGGGTAGAACACTAGACTCCTATGTAGTAATCAAAAAACAAGAACAGGACATTTCGCCAGGTATGTTTAAGTTATATTTAGTAAGGAGCAAGCCGATTGCCGTTTACCAGGCTCTTTGTTGCTACTCAAAAAATCTGAAACAGGCGAAGAATGCATAATCAAACTTCGAAATACGGGTTTTTCAGATTCATTTATTGGCACGCGTTAGTTATGGTTTCGCTACTTACTGGAGCTATTCAAGACTTCCGTTATCAATCGTCTAGTTCAGTAATCAGCATGTCGATTTTGTCAAAATCTCACCGTGAAGACTTGTGTGGAGTGAGCTGTCAGTGTCATCCCGTCTTGGTCAATCCCTAGCATCAGTGTCACTGACAGTTCACACCACGCTCACTTCATGTAAGTCTTTACGGTGAGATGGTCACAGAACAGCACTGCAGGTCCTCGTCATAAGGTAAAATAGACAGGGCTCGTTGATAGTGTTGAGTCACATGTAATGAACCCCCACTCGAGGGGTTTACTCGTAGCTATTCAAGAGTCTGTAATCTAGCATCCAGACCCCTAATTGCGTAATACACAATCAATCGTAATCTGAATCGTTTTGAAACAGATTGCTGATACATTGCTTCATGAGTACGATAAAAAATCTGCTCAACAATGTAAATAACGCAGTGAATGTTGTTGAGCTGTCCAAATGCAACAGATTAGTCGTAATCGTTTACGAAAATGTGTTAGGCAATTAGGCTGCGGGTCATCAGGTCCTCGTCATCAGGTAAAATGCATACATTTGCAAACTTTCAGACAAATACCACTAGAATTGACGTTACCTAGCGTCCAGTCAGTTCTACGAAACATCGCCATTTATTAATGGCGATGTTTCGTAGGACTGAAATATTATTCGGCAAATATATATCTTTATTTGCCGACTAATATATCTGTAAGAACAATATTGTTTAAAAGAGTTTCCATGGAGGTTCTTGCCCTTTCTTCTCCATAGGTACCTACGAGTACTACGCTTTGGAATGGGCAACTAGCTTCATATTTCTGACTAGCACTTCGCCCGCGACTTCGTCCGCGTGGATTTCGGAAAAAAGGAAAAAGTTGCCTATGTTCATCAGACATAATTTCGGCTTCTATTGATAAAACAATTTTTCTAATCGGTCCAGTAGTTTCGGAGCCTATTCAATACAAACAAACAATCAAATCTTTACTCTTTATAATATTAGTATACTCGTATGTAGATTAGTGTAGACTGACTAAATGGTTAAATTGAAATAAGTGCTTTGCGTTTGAGATTACTTTTGTCCCACAGCGATTTGAAATGAGCCGCTGTAGTAGTTATTATATTATATTTAAATATCATTTAGTGACATAATAATTTATGTGTAGTTGTTATTGGTGCTTAGACCAACTTCCATAATATTTTGCCGGTTCACCAATGTTTTAAAAAAATACTACAACAATTACATAATAACGTACACGCGTTGATAAAATTAAGTACCTATTAACGTACAAATTGGGTGAATTAACATGGCACCCTGCTCGGAACTATAGGAGGTGTATAAATATAGTTTTAAATAATAATAATATTATTAGCCAATGTTTAAGAACTTTTTACATCAAAGTACGGTGTAATATTAAGATCTTAAACGAAATAAATTTCTATAAAAATAAATAAATTATAGTATAACTTTATGCAACTAACGTCACTCGAGCCAGGTGCCATGTTGATTCACCCGAGTTGTACCTACTCGTATCTTATTTGAGTACGCAACTTGATTGTTTTTTATAACTCATTTTTGAGTATTTATGTATTTGCTTCACATTTTACAATAAATTAAAAGCGTTGTGTCGCTCATCGCTGTCTCTTTTCTATGCAGTCGCACACCACGTTTTCCTCTTTTATTTATTTACATGTGCATGTGCTCGAAAAGAGCGTTTTCGAAGCAGCCAAATTGTGCGAAAAGTGCAACTTTTTCAGTTTCTTTTAAACTCCTTCGTCAGCCCGACGCAGTGTTTTAAGTGCAGTGTGAACATTTTTACAAATTAGTTAAGTACCTACAGATTATAATTCATATAAAAGGTATAATAAAACTAATACTTTATTAAACACTTTATTAATTAGGTACTTACTCTAGATTTTGATCTTGATCAATTAATTAATTTTTAAATGTTCGTTTCAATACGTTTTTTTTTTCCTTCAAAATGCATAGTAAAACATTGTATCATACACGTGTTTACGCACTTGTAGCATTAATTACTATAATTTATTAGCTTCTACCCGCGTCTTCATTTAGGATTATTGACGAGAAGCAGCTCGTCCTGGGGGCCTAAATAGGCCACTTTGGCAGACTGATAATAGGATAATATTATGAATCATATGTTTGACAGTTTTGTACGGAATTTTGGAAATGAATCGCTTTTAGAGGCATTGCTTTAGGCCCCTTGAGTTGGACACCCTTCAGTCCCAGCCTTCAGTAGTAATTTCCCATTGCTTGCAAAGTTTTTCGTTTTTAGTGAAACTTATGACCGCTTGCGTTCCTGTATACAGTAACACAGGGTGAAATTGAATTAGCTAGCGAAACTCCGCAGAAATGATGGGTATCAACACAACATTGGTACTGATGCTTTCATACAGATTATTCCTGAAAAACTGCTATCACGAAAATAACAGATTGTAAACACCCGGGATGTTGGTGTACTATGGGTACAAGTCTGCCTAACCCTTCAAGGACACAAGGCGTCATGACAAGTTATATTAGGTTAAATCTGTTACTATCTGCTATATTCGTTCCCTATTCAGCCCAGTGAAGTATTGGAATAATTCGACTGCTAATTCGACTGTTAAAGTGCCATTGTCATGACATGACACTGGCACTTTGTGCTCTCTCTCAGCTCAGTCTCATTTCCTTCGAAATTTATGGTAAGGCTTTTGGTGATTACTGACATTTCTAGTACTAGTAGTAACAGGATGATATATTGGCGTCATCATCATAAAACTTTACGACACTCAATACGATACGATAATCATTTAAAACCCTTATAGGAACACTTTGTTGTCCGTCCGTCCGTCTGTCTGTCTGTCAAGACCCTTTTTCTCAGGAACGCGTGGAGGTATCAAGCTGGAATTTATATCAAATACATAAGTCCACTGTCCCATGGAGCTGTGAAAAAAATCAACTTCTAAGCCAACGCAATCAAAAGATAAAGCCGTTTATGCCGCAAATTTCCGCTAATTTTCGACACTCGCAAGGGAATCAAAACCTACAGGGTACTTCCCGTGACCTCAGAATCTTGAAATTTGGTTCTAAGCTACGTCTTATAGCACAGATAAAGGAAAAATTGCGAAAACCGTAAAGGAGATTGTTATGCACCCATACATCGTTCGCCCCAGAACCAACGATTTTGAGGTTATATTTAGTAAGAAACAATTCTTTCAATCCTTGCACGTGCTAGTAAATGCCTGCCTCGTAATACTATTTCTATTGCCTGCATGTGGCTAGTTATGTTAGGGGATTCAGTAAAACATTTAAACTATTTCTGTACTTACCCATTTTGTTTGGTGTTAAATAAAGTAAAAGTAGACAATAAAAGTACTCTACTATTTGGTAAATCTTCTAGTTTATATATTAAAATAGGTAGGTAGAAAATAACTTACTTATTTAACTTGAATGCAAACGACTTTGTCCTAATCTTTTATTAGATTTCATTTATTATATGAATTATATTAATTTATTTCATGTATGAATTCGTATCTAGATCGCTTAACATTTTGTAAACATCGCTTGACAGTTGAGTTCATTGACATGACATGAGAAGGATTAGGGATGGCCGATACATTACATCCGTTTCGATTTATTTTAAACAAAATCGATACCGTACAGTACTAAGCGTGTTATTTCTATTTGAAATATTATTTACTGATTAGAGGGCGTTTGTACGGCCATTTGTGAATTTCTGATCCGTTTTTATGCTGTTCGTAAAAAATAATTTAGTGCACAAACGACCTCATGTGTAGTAATTGTGTAGAAAAAGATAATTAATTATTTAGGACGCATGAATTTGGTTATGAAAATCGTTTTTTTTGTTGAATTCTTTCACTACAGAATCGTCTTAGCATAAAGCGAAATAGATTTAAAAGGAAAGTACGGATGCGTTGACATGCGTGAGCAGGTGGTCAACTCAATAATCTCGAAATCGATGTGTGAAATAAGAGATTGGGCATCACTAACTGGCATGTCAAATCTAATTGTCAAAGATGGCAGCATTTTTGATGTTATGTCGGAAATCGTTACAGCTCTTTTAATTGTTCAAAATGGAATGCGGAGTGTCCGTTTCATACTGATATTCGCAAATAGTATTATAAAATATATTTATAATTATTAAAAACGTCAGATGCTTGTTGGTCGTGGGGCCATTTTCGACGATGTCCTTTGTAGTTACATCATTTAATAAAAATATTTTTAATAATTTTAAACTTACTAACCTTTTCCTCATGAACGCGTGTGGACTTTTACTTATAATCTTACAGGTTTGTATGAAACCTTCGGTGCGCGAGTCCGACTCGCACTTGGCCGTTTTCTTTATATAGATAGCAACGCACTATAAGCTTATATGATGAGGTAGCGAGCAAATTTTAGTTGGATCTGTTCGATCATAAGCTAATAATAATAACCATTTTTGCTCATGTGGATTCCATACCAGCGAATTGTATTCATGTTTGCTACGTACTGTAGAGAGCCTATTTGGTGCTTGAATGCATCCTTACGAATACTTTGATAAATAGATGACCGAATAACGAGACAATCAGTCATTAAATATATGAAGGGATATGAGGAACAGGGTGTAAAGTTCACAAGATGTCGTATCTGGTGGCCAACTGCCCGACGATTGATGTCGGGAAGTTTTTATATATGCTAGCTGCGCGGTAAATTCTAATTGCGCGATGCAGGATTTTTGTGACGTCTGTGTGATGCATTTATTCGTTATTTAGGTCTACTTATTGACGAAAATCTATCATTTAAAGCCCACATTCAATTTATTTCTGGCCGGGTAAGGGGAAACTTATCCATATCATAAGGAAACTAAGAGACCGCACTCCAAAAGACATCATGCGAATGGTTTTTTTCGCAATATGCCAGTCCATTATACAATATGGCGTAACTATTTGAGCTAAGCTAACTGATTGAGCTTGAAAGGGCCCAGAAAGCTGTTATTAAGTTTATCTTAAGAAAACCATTTTTCTACCCTACTAACTCCCTATACAAAGAGTTTCAAGTCCTACGTGTCCGGCAACTATTTATTCTCAATGCATACCTACGCATACACAAAACCCTAAAAATCCGACCTGACTATCACTCATTGACTTCCAAACGTGTCTTTCACATCCCGCTTCAACGAACCACATCTCTCCTAACAAGACGCTGTCCTGCCTATCTACACACTTTTGTATATAACAAGGTCACCAGTAGTTTGCCTTGTGACCCAAAAGAGCTCTCCCTCTCTACATGCAAAAATGTTGTCAAACAATGGCTATTAAGTCTTTCGTATGATGAATCGGAAAGCATTCTCACAACACTCAACTCACTCTCGGAATCCTACTACCACCACAGACATTAACATCTACACACCACACACGCACACACTAACACACACCCACCCACTAACACACACACCCACACCTTACTTTAGCTCCTTAGCATTTTATTTATTTTTTTATATTTACTCATGATTATTTAACATTTTATTTTATTGTTTAACATTTTTAGTCTTGTGCTTTGTTCAGTGCAAATTAAGCTTTTATTTTTGTTTATATTATAATTTATGATTTAAGTTTTCACTTTCATAATGATCTCAATATTAATTTAGTTTTATATAAAAGTTTACAATTACCTACTCTTACATATTCTCACAAAATTGTAGTGGTAAATAGAATCATGCATCACAACTCTGGTCCCCAAGATACAGGCGCCGCCTAGTTTGGGGTCCGCCGTAAAGATAAAAAGGAAGATCGCTAACAGTAACAGACCGAAATTAAGTTAAGTTAATTTTATGGTAATAATTGTAACTTTGATTCAATAAATTTATTATTATTTATTATTGTTCGCATGTGGCGGTGTAGATGCCACCACATATATATTAAAAGAAAACCACCATATGTGTCCGTCACAGAACATGTACCCATACCCATAAAGGAGGTGCCACTCCCATATTAAATAAATGTTTTATTATTATATTATTAATATACTCATTGAGGTGTCAGTTCTTGGATGACAAGCCATCGAACAAGGATCAAATATATTAATAACTAATAACGTACACGGCTACACGCCGAAACTGTGTTTCATTTGCCGCTACCGGTACAGAGAGCCTAAAGGCTCTCACAATACAAACGAATTATAAAGACTGAGTAAGTATAACATTCTGTCGTAATCCTACTTGCCTGTCTCATACCAAAACCAAGTGATTAGAAGAACTTGCCACAGATATTATTAAAGTGCTGCCTAAAGGTCATATTCACGTCTAAGTTCAGTCCAAAATCTTTATTTCGTTGTCTTGTTGTCGTCTCAATCAAAATAAATATTAACAAAATTCCTACGAATAATCCTGGGGGTTTCAAAACCATAATTTTATAAAAGTATAATTATATAATACAGCATCTTTTAACGCTGGCATTAATGAGAGGAAACGTCGGATTTATACATTAAATTGAATAATTTCTGTCTGATGGGCTCAAGTAAATGAGATCGGGCTAAGCTCATCCCATTTAGGAAAAATAAAGAGCTTTGCGTGATAGCCAGGTGGTAACATTTTAAGTCGAATATCCGATGAAAATAGGGCACGATGGATCTAATTTATCAGTAGGTATTATGTAGATGATTTTATGGGCAAATAGAATTTGTTAATACTTGTAGGAATACTAGCTAGCTGGGCCAAGATGAAGTGTGTAATCTTTAATAAAGCCTCGGCATCGGGACCTACCTAAAAATTACCATAAGATCAATATATATCAGAATTCGACTGACCCTGGCCTGTGTCAATCTTTTGCAACATTCTATACGAGACCTTATTTGATTCAAATTGATTTACAACGGAAAATAGTTTTAACAAACAAATTAAATAATAAGACTTAGAATATTAAAAGCGCTATAAATCTCTAAACAGACTCCAGACACGGGTTGGCCAAAGCAAGGAAATCATGCTCAGTTGGAGGTTTTTACAAGATTCCAGCGTGGAGTGCAAATGTGTTGGATACCAGCCGATCTATTCTGTAATTATCTCTAAAAGCTGTTATTCCATCTATGCTATTGGGATTGACAGTATTAACACTCACTTCAAGCTCAATAATGACCTCTCACTTCAACCTAAGTTTTCATCTCTACAGAATAGATGAGATCTTTACATAATAGATCCGCTGATATCGTGTGCTGCGTGCCCTGATTTATGGACGCTACAGCAGGGCGCGAATGGCCTACTGTGACATGTCATCAGTCACGCTATTTTACACATTTTGGGCGATAAAAACGTTGTCTTAAATGCTAGCACGGTGGCGTGATATAATTCTCTCGACATGTGACATAACTTTTTGACGTTTAATTGGGACTCTCTAAGTCTTATTTGCTAATACGGGCGCAGCCATTTTGTCACAAAGGTCACACTTTGACAGATGCTTATGAAAAATTTATCACATTCGGTCTGACATTGTGATAAAGAAAAAAAAAATCCTGCTAATTACTGCATCAAATGGCAGTAAATTATCATAATTATGTTCTTGCCAGAAGGCCCAAAGAAGGAAAATCTTCAGTTAAAAAAAAAAAAAATTGAGCATTCGTGCTTCTGGTTCTGTGAAGAGAATTATTACAAAATTAAATGTAAATTAACAAGACAACGGATTCGTCAATAGCGTCGTATATAAGTAAGTACCGCATAACAAAGACGGTTAGAAAAATATTTATATTCTTTGGAAAGACGTGACGTGACGTGCGTGTGTCAAAAATTAAAGAGATCCCAACCAAATTAAAAAGTTGTTCAACGTTGTGAACTGCACTCATACATACGTATTATTTTGTTTGGTCGCATATTCAGATGGCCATGGACATTTAAACTTTTTAAATTTACTGTGTCACATTATGAAGTCAGCAACAAGAAAGGCATATCACGCCATAATATTATATCACATGGTTGACCCGTGCTAGCATTTAAGACAAATTGTAAGACATGACATAATTTATCTCATCTTGTCACATACATCTTGGGTACGCCCATGCTCGCCTCGCTGATGCTGCCAAACTAGTGGAACAGCTAAGTTCGGGCCGACTAATAAAGAGTGTCAGGAAAGAATACGTTCATAAAACAATCCGCTTATTTGAATGTACAAGGCAAGTTTATGGCATTGCAAACATTCGAGTTAATCAAATATGAGCTGGTAACAAGCGTTGGACTGAGAAGCAGTCGGCTTAGGTTCTGATCTCATAAGATGCAGCGCAGTTTTATTGCCAATTTTTTATTTGGGTGTGCAATAATAACAATATTCAACAACATTACTGTTTTTTTATTATTTTAGCAATTGCAATAAAGGGTTTAGAATTAAAAAGCGTTACAAGTGATAACAAAAATAAAAGAACAGATTTATTTGTTATAATTATTTACACGGATAACAAACCGATACAATTATTTATAATAACTTCTTCAGCCAAATTGGATGTGCAATACTATATCAAGGAACTTTGAAACAATTTGTTTTATTTTGACATGTGAAATGTTAAAAAAAATTATAAGTAGATTTATTTCACCATTAACATTGAGCTTCGATCTTTAATTTCCAAAATAAGTGATTTTAATAAGTGTTTTTGTAGGGCAGTTTGTTTCCATTAAGTATTTCACATATTATTTGGCTTTAGTGAATATTGATTACATATTGAGGATAGCTTTTAAGTATTCATTTTCTGTAAGAAAAGAGGATTAAAATTAAACCTCATTTTTTATAATTAAATAATCACGGATATAGCGCAGTATAAACTATTCTGAAACTTCTTATAGCGTGGAGTACACGGCGAACAGTTTTTAATGACGTGTTGAATAATACAGCAGAATATTCGGTTGGTATGAAACTATTTGTTTCATATTCATTCACCATGTGAAGTCTTGTTTAAATATGCTTGCCACTTCATAAACAAGCGTTCCGACTAGCAAGGATTCTCTCTTCCTCACATCTCTTAACCCACAGACTCAAAGTATTTCTCTAGAACAAAGAAAGAAATACTATTAGACATCTCTAAGCAAAATACTATAAACTATAATAATTAAGAAAAAGTAATATAAATCACATTATGTTTACTCCTCATACACTAATGTAAAAAATAATAATTTATATTCAGTGAAATAAGAAATATTTAAATGATAACACTCACACTTAGTCCATTTGTATTATCACATCATTTACGTCCACTTTTACGCAGCGCGAAAATATTTATATTTCACTGCATTTTGAAAGTTAAAACCACAATACCGCTAATTAACAGATTTAAACATTCGTCACTAACCAACAACGTTCAATTAGGTGAATAGTCGTAACGAATTGCATCTACTTCACAAAAATGGAAATAATTTACTCAGTTTTCTGTGATCCACCTACAAACTTTTATTATCTAAGTAAACAAGATGAACGAGACAAGTATCGAATGATTATCGAACCGCTTCAAGTAATTTTATTCAAACAAACAAAAATTGTTCATTTTAGATATTAATAATAATATATCCAAAACTGTAATTAGATATTGCTAATGCCAGGTTCCTATATTCGAAAAACGATTCGTTTTGCTTACGATTGGTAGAATTGTCTTCGAATCGTTACCCCAAAGTGTTCCCTAAAAAAAGTTTCGTAAGCGACGTTACCTCCTTATGGGAGGATTACCAATAACGATCCGTAACCCTAAAGTATAGAAATGATGGTCTGTGGTGTTCCTATAAAAATTTCAAACGGTAAAATTTACTGTTCGTACTTCGTTTGCTTACTGGCCGCTTTGTGACGGTTTTCGAAAGTTTTGTGGTATTTTTCAAGTGTTAAGTTTAAATTATTATAAAATATCGAGTACCGAAAGTGAAAAGAGTAATTTAGAATTGTTTATTTTGTATATAATGTATAGTTCTTTTGGATTCCAGCGACTCTAATTGAGAAGAAAAATAATCGCCGTATAAATGATTTTATTAAAAAAATGTGTTTGATGTAATATTGTTTTATTGATAAAGAATTATATTATTTAATTCCGAAATTAAATGAATCCAAACGACGCTCTCGTTTTGGCTTTGCGTTGGCGACGACGGCGCGACTTGGCGAAAATAATAATAATTGTTGCGTTTTGATCACATTTTTGCAACAATAGCAAAAATTAAGTTAAAAAGGACTTAATTTTTTTCATAGTTAAAAACCTCAATATAATTAAAGCTAACGTTATTTAGTATTTAAATATCGTATAATGTTTGAAAGCAGGTCGTAGTTTCTAACTACATTTAACATAATTTTTGTAATAACGAAACACAAAGAGGACCATCGGTTAACAAGTAATCGACGAATGCTCGTAGCTGTTAGGCTAGCGCCTCGGTATTAGTAACTTGCAAACGGGTGGTAGCTGTTATACTATGACGATCCGTTGAATATAGGAACCGGGCATTAAGTAAAGAAGATGAACGACACAAGTATCGAATGATTATCGAACCACTTCAAGTAATTTTATTAAAACAAACAAAAAATGATAATTTTAGGTAATTTAATTAACATATCAAAAAGTATAAATACATATATATGTTTTGAAAATGATATCAAGCTTATTCCTCGGGCGCAGATGAGATTCGAACTCAGGGCTTGCCATAATCGCTCCTACCCAAGCACGGTAACAACTAAGCTAGCATGCCATATGTAAAGTTAATTGTAATTATGAACTACTATCAATTACAGACAAAGTGAATGTGCGTGTGTGTGTGTTTATAGTATAGAAATAACTTATAGAAGAAGGTCGTAAGTGAAACCGAAGCGTCAAACTATTGCTTTGTGAGAATGCCTATGGACTTATGAGCGCTACTGTACCTAGAAGGGGTGAAGCTAGTCACAAACTGGCCTCCAATTCTCGAAAGCTACTCGACTCACAACTCTGTTGAGGAGACCTCAAGGCGCGGCTCATAAGACCTCAAAATCGGTATTCATAGTCGTCAGATTTAGGAAATTATGAGGTCCCTCGAATGAAGGTGAGTCGAGGTGATACGTCACGAATACGTATTACAATATTAAATAGACTCTTCAAAAGCTATTATGAAAATCGGAAATAACACGCATGTCTTGGTTAAAACTTCCTTGTTAACTACCTCAAGGAAGCCTCCTTGAACTCAACGAAGTTTTATCAAGGTGGATGGCCGACGTACCTTAAATTTGATAGTTGGTTCCTCAACTCAAACTCTCACCTTGACTGAGGAAACTGTTTGAGATGAGGAGTAAAATTACAACTGTGAATATCAAACCACCTAAGTGAAGTTGAGTCAAGTCGAGGAAATCATGAGGTTTTGACTTAGAATGTGGATGTTAGACTCAGAGCTCCATTAGAAAATCTTACCAGTAATGTCTTTATATCCATTTAGAACTCGAAAAGTACCTAAATTCTCCGATGTGCTACGTCGCCCTCCTACTCCTTCTAGTGAACGTATACGTGCTTGAAATAACAAAATGGCGGCGGCATACAGAAGTATTTCGCACGTTCGTACCTGAATGCACTATTGAAGGTGCAAGCAAATCGAATATTTATCAATCAGCACACACCGACGCCTGTTGCTAGAGTAGGTACTTACCCTAAGTGGATTTTTTTGCGGTTTCAGACTTACAAATCTATTTTAGAGTAAGTAAGTGCTCAGTTTCACAGATTCGTAATTGACAGAGATGAGTGAGATAATTCACGCAACTAAACAATGCTACAGTTGCAGTACAGTAAAGCAACGCAACGTTTTCGTATTCGGTACCAATGTCACATACGCTCGCGTCAAGTTCTCGTCACGCGAGCACTATAATCCTGTGGCATGAGGTACACGCTTAAGCATCATGCGTCTGCGGCAACGCGGCGGCTGCGGTGACAACAAATAGGTAAATGAAAAAAAGAGATTTGGCTGTGTCGTGGACACGGTCGTGTGTTTGACTTGAATACGTGAACGAGACGAGTAATATTTTCTGAGGTGGGTAGAGATCGTGCAAAAAACAAATTCTTTTATCCTTGGCTATCGAGTGGTGTAATTATATTTTGGATGTAGATAATAGAGTAGCTGCAACACCAAACTGTATCCCCCAATTTTGTTAACTTTTTTTTTTTGAATGGCCTCCTACTATGACGACAGTTTAAAAACATTCACGTCTTAAGTGGTCTATCAAGGCTAGAACACGCCACGAGTCAGAGTCATGCAGAGATGCGACTTTCGGAGCGGCAGGCAGAAATAAATGACGCGCGTGTCGTTTGAACTCAAACTCATTTCAAACTCAAAGCATTTATTTCAATTAAACCATGTTTACATACACTTTTGAATTGTCAAGGAGTCGGTCAGTCAGAAATATGAAACTAGTTGCCCATTCCAAAGCGTAGTAGGTACCTATGGAGAAGAACGGGCAAGAAACTCCATGGACACTCTTTTAAATAATATTATTGTTACAAATATATTAGTTACATCGATTAATGTTGACACTATAAGTGAGAACGATGTACAAAAACCGTACACGTTAAAAGCGTCCAGAGTGCAGCAAAACATAATTAAAAACAATAAAAAATAAAATATTAAAATGAGCCGTGGCAGCTAAGAGATGACCAGTCCTAACTGACGCGCACTACGGCGCCCGTTCACGAACATGACGCATGGATCAGCACCATTCAGCTCAACCATTTTGAAGGGAGCTAAGTGATCCAACACACGCGCCACCGTCAGCTAGACATTTGAGTGAGCATGACATACTATCAGCCGCTAGGGCACATTCAAGTCAATCTATGACATTACCCGGTAAATGGTAGCTCTATAGTACAAAGTACTCACACCTGTGCAATGCATCTATATCATAAAAAGGAGATTGGTGAAATTCGCCCTGAGAATGCATTTTACTGCTACACTTAGTACGGAGATTACAAAAATCCGGTTCAGCACTCCAACTTGAACTTCAGTGAAAATGCTCGGCGCTCATGAAATGATGTGAATCATTCTGACGGACAGCTGTGCTGCTTTGTTGCGGCACTTCTTCTTCCCAGATAAAGCACTAGGGGACTGTCTTATATAATTTTGACGTTCAAAAAGAGCTGATTCCGAGCTAGCTAATAAAATTAGGCTCGGAATCAGCTCTTTTTGATTTTAAAAAAGTTCCTCCTTATCGCTAACTGTGTTGTAGTAAAAATTGCTACAGTGAACAACACGATGTGAATTGCCTGATGCTGTGTTTGACGCAATATTGGCAAGAATTGAGCATATATGCTGCCCTTTAGAAACTACACTCGCGAGCAAAACTATGGAATCACCTACTTGTGATTTGCTACGAGCGATTTTAAGAATTAAATGACTAATGAAGGTTATTTGTGCCCGGTTGATGGCAATAGGCTCGCCCCCTATTACATGGGACTTAAGCATAACTGGCGAAATGTGCGTGTACTATATACATTCTGGGATTACAGGCGTGATGTTATGTTATGTTATGTTAATGGAGGTTAATGAAAATGGTACCATTTTAAATATTATACTGTAACCTTTAAATTAATACCATTTTCAAATTAGACGCTTATTTTAGGAGCTATCCTGGTTTAAGTGAAGTGGTAAAGAAAAAGTAAAGGAATAGGGAAATGGGGATCTAGAACTGGATTTCGGGATCGAACCCTCATTTTCAGCTCATCCCACAAGTGCTCAATGGGATTCAAGTCGGGCTGGGCGCAGGCCAGTCTAATGTGGAGATACCGACTTCACCTAGAAATTCAGGTGTGGCACGTGCAGTGTGACAACGGGCGTTATCGTGCATCAGGATGAAGTTATCACCGACATATCCCGCATAAGGAACGACATGTTCCAGCAGAATGTCGGCGACAAATCGGTCTGAAGTTAGACCGCTGCCTCGTCCCCCACCAGGCGAAAACGAGTTCCGTTTTTCCGTCAAATGAAATCCCACATCAAACATGAACCACCCCCATAGGCTACGGTTTCAGCGAAACAGCACTGAGAAAATCGCTCTCCAGGCCGCCTGTAGACCTCGTCGGGCGGCTGGTGCGGGTGGGGCCGGATTTGGCGGAGAGCCAGTTTGGTTTCCGCAGGGGGCGCTCTACGGTGGACGCCATCATGCGCGTGCGAGCCCTCACGACGGGGGATGCGCTATTATAGGGGGTTAATGTCGCGCAACTCGCGGGCTACCGAGTAATGAAACATGTGTTTTTTTCTTACTTTTACACTTAGTCCAAGACAGCTCCAAAAAGTCGCGTCTAATTTAAATGATTTTGATATACATTCTAAGGTTACAGTATCTTCTATCTAATATATAAAATTCTCGTGTCACAGTTTTCGTTGCCATACTCCTCCGAAACGGCTTGACCGATTTTGATGAAATTTTGTGTGCATATCGGGTAGGTCTGAGAATCGGCCAACATCTATTTTTCAAAAAAAAAAATAAAAAGAAGCAAAACAACGTTTGCGGGTTCAGCTAGTAATCTATAAAATGGTACCATTTTTATTAAACTTCGTAAGTCATTTAGTTCTTAAGATAGCTCGTAGCAAATCACATGTCGGTGATTCCATAGTTTTGCTCGCGAGTGTAGTAGTAAGTATCGACAAGCTGGTAGTTTTGTTTGAAGTGCGAGGTGACCGGTGCCTTTTATGTGCTACACCGATAAACTCGCCTTATTGGGGACTAGTGACGTTACTATACCTGCCCACATTGTTTTATTGGAAAGGTAAAAATGTTATAAGTTTTGGAAATATTTGATGGTGTATTAGGTATATGTTTAGGTATTCTGTTTATGTTGTTGAATTCCGGTTTGTAGGATGGTCAAAGGCACATGAGGTTTCTTATTGATGGCAACGCACCTGCAATGTCTCTTTTATTGAAGCAGGATAGTTGTGTAATACACTAACAATTGCAAAACATAATAAATGAAGCAATGGAATAGGAATTTCTTTCAAAATCCTTGTATTCAGAAATTAAACGCAGGGGTCCAGTTATCCAAAGGTGTTGTCAAATAACAGAACCTACTCACACCTATCGAGCCGCTAGAAGCTTGTTTTTGAGTTACGTCTTGCGTCATAACAATATTATATCGAAATTACGGTTTTTGATTATTGTAGGGAATCTGGAAATCGAACATAAACGTGATTTTTGAGTTTAAAGTGCACAACTAGAAAATAGCCAGAAATGTAGCGTTTTATTATTTTGATTAGCAAAATTACATTCAACTTTCATTCCCTACCTGACCTTATTAGGAGATACATTAAAAAAAATCCTTTACGCTATAAAGGCAGTTCTTGTTAAAAAATTCATGCTTCGAGACTGAGTAGTTTAGCGTGTGAGTTCTCTGTCATAGTGAATGAATTTAATATGGGAAGTGTAGCTAAAGATAGAAATAATAATATATTATCTTCAGCAGGATTACAGCATCGAACGCGTTCAGATATTAATCCCTGGCACATGGGAGACCTCACGAACATGACTTCATGTAACACCTTACAGCTTATCGAGTGATTAACTCACAAGCATCTGATGTTATTTATTTACTTGCAATATTAAGACATTGATGTAGGCAGGGGTGATGCAATGTTTGAAGATACATTATGAGCAAAATTATGATTTTAGAGGGGCTCGTGGCTCGTCGTGGTTGGTTCTTGGGTGACAATCCATTAATACCGAGAATCCTCTCTGCCATAGGGTGCTTACATAAAGGAACAGGTTCCCGGCGCAGACAAGTCCAAAGTCGATAAAAATCAACCTGCACCGATCTGTACCGGGAGTCGGGCCTTAAAACAAAACAACTTTCTTGAGCTGTCGGTGTCATTGTTTTGACACTGACAGCTCTTGAAAGCTCTTAAACATAGTACCTTAAATCGCCTTAAGCCGTTGGTCCCGGCTTTCATGTCATAAGTCGGACAATTTAGCTTTCTAGGAGCTTTTTATACCAAGTCACTAGCTTTTGGAGGTCAGTACGTCAGTCGCCCCATGTAAATAGTAGTATTCAGATGTATTCTGTTAGACTAGAGCCGTGGTCAATATAGTTGGGAAAAAGCTAGGCAGATGACATCGATGACATGCGCAACTTTACAGATTATCATGGGCAAAGTAAGTATAGCACTACCAACTTACCTGTGCAATTATTGGTGGCGCTGGTTGTGAACGAAAATCAAAAAGTTAAACAAAAAACGATCGTATGTCCCATTCTAAATGTTCGAAAAACGGCCGTTGCACAGTTATGTTGGTCGAAATGTAGTTCAATCTATCGATGTGTGGGCGTACACCTAAGTCTACGCTTCAAACTAAGCAACGCTGTTAGTAGGAAGTACTTACCCCGATTAACTTCATTCTTTTTCACAAAGAACTCTTCACTCTAGTTATCAGAGCCTACTTGTAGACGAGTGCAGTATTATCAGTTAAAATAAAAAGTGTGTCAATAACAAGCACCATCAATACGGCGACAGTCGGTTGGTTGTAATACCGGGTTCACACAATCGTCTGATGGCGAGGCGAACTTGTGTGACCGTTTTAATCCGCTCGTCATTCGCCGGGAGCTTTTTTTAGAAAAGCACCGATGCAGGCGTAAGTGGCAACAAGTGTCAGTGTAAACTTTCAGAGTATTTTTTTTTCTTCAGCGGCAGACTACATATGCACAATCCCAAGCATTTTGACGAGGCCAAGCCGGCGGCGAATCTATGCAGCAGGCCCGGGCCTGCATCGGTGAGGTTGTGCGGCACCCAGCGTGAAACTATCATCCTCACGCGAAGATGCACGTGTAGGATTTCGTAAAGGCTTCCCGATCCAACCTGCAGTATGTGCTGAATCTCTTGATACGTAACTCGCCTATTGTCTTGGATTAAATTGTTCATTGCTAGCACGTTTTCTTCTGTAACAGCCGTCAAATGGCGACCACTTCTTCGACCGCGCTTGAATACGTTGTACCAACGATACACGGTTGCCATATAAGGGCCTTCATCCATGAATGCCATTTGAAGTCTATCGTACGATTCGCCCTTTTTCAGGCGACACTTGAAATTGTAAAATATCATAGCGCGAAAAGATCCATTTTTTTATGAGTCACGATAATTTAAATTAGCACGCAAACAATGTAGAGGGAAATTTTGAAATTGGATAATACCTATTTTTACTTACTAATAATCATATTTTCTGATGAATAAATAGACTTTACCTGTCCAGTCTCTCATACATAAAAACTTTTTTCGCAATACTTTCTGGGTGGCCTGGTACGCTAGCGGACAAAGAATAAACTAAAATAGTAGAGCTAGCGGCATTAATGAAACTGTAAGTTGTAAGTAGATAATTTAAAAGTTAATAAAATAACACTAAATGTTTGAATCATTTTTAGTTTACATTAATAAAAACTATTTACGTTGAAACAGTACGGTAACACACATAAAGCACGAAAACTAACTTTTGTACTTTGTATTGCCTGCACGAGCTCTTCTTACAGCTGCCAGACGATTGGGCATGCTGTTTATAAAGTTTATTATGCGATGTTGCGGGATATTGGTCCATTCTTCCACTAACAGTTTAAGGCACAGCATGTTTCAGGTTCCGAAGTTTGGCTGGGGCCTGTTTTGATTTCTTACACACGTCCCAAGCTCGTCCCAAGCGTGTTCAATTAGATTCGGGTCTGGGCTTATCAGTGGTCAGTCCGTGCGATTGATGCCAACGTCCTGAAAATACTCAATTACAATTTGAGCTGTATGTGGTTTTTTTTGTGTGTGGGAAAACATCATATGATTTCTCCCGCTCTGGGTGGAGCGGGAGAAATCGTGCGCGCGAGGGTGCAAGTTTCTCTCCCTCACGCGCTCCGCCTCCTCTTCGCAAGCAAAACAGCTTCGCAGAAGGTGACGGCTTCCCATTTGCTCTCGCTCCGTACCATGGCCAGAATCAGGGCCGGCCGCAAGAGAACGCCGCCGCCGATCGCCTCCGCGAGGGTAAGGCGGTGCTCCGCCCAAGCTAGGTAGACCTCCACAGTATGCTCCACGTTGTCCTCCGGGCGATCTACACAATGGTGACACCCGGGCGTTTCCTCCCGCCTTAAACGGAACAAGAACCTCCCGAAATAACCATGGCCGGTGAGGACCTGTGTCAGGCGGAAGGTGAGGACGCCGTGGCGCCTCTCTAACCACTCTTCAAAAAGGGGACTTACCGCCGCAATTGTGGCGTGCCCAGCACTGGGTTGCGACAATCGCACACTCCATGTCGCCATGAGATCCCGCCGGAGCTCTGCCCGCTGAACCGTGATCTCACGGCAGCGGAGTTACACCTCGGTATCCCCGGACCAGCCGGATGGCCAGGACCCTTTGGGACGCGTTATACCGGTGGGCTGGTCGGTGCCACAAAGAACGCGCCCACTGGTGCCCCGGGCCATAACCCGCACGAGCCACTTCAAGGCAGCCCCGGCCCGCTCCAGTCTGGAAACCAAACGTTGAAAATGCTCCACGAAGTTCCACCGGCTGTCGAGGACGAGTCCTAGGTACTTCATCGTCGACTCGACTCCGATGTGAACCCCTCCTACCATTATTTGGGAACCCGACTGTGGCGCGTTCTGACGACCATGAAAGAACATGGCCTCGGACTTGTGCAGGGCCACTTCGAGTCCCAATTGCCGGATCCTCTCGACGATTGTTGCAACCCTGTGTGTCGCTTGTTCGGCTGCCGCTTGGTGCGACCTCCTTTGTGCCTGCTGTATGTGGCCTGGCGTTGTCATTCTTGAATATTGAATTATCACTCATATGAATTAAAATTTGGAGCGCCATGCTAATTAAGAATTTCTTCCACATATTCATATAGTACAATAGTTAGCGTACCATTTTCTATCGGCACTAATTCCGTGCGACTCTCTGAAGAGAATTCAGCCCAAACCATTACAGATCCACCGCTACACGGCACTTTTTCCTCAAAACAAGCTGGAATTAAACGTTCCCCTGGCCGACGGTAGACTCTCTCCGCCCATCATGTGCATACAGCATAAATCTGGATACTTCAGAAAACATTATTCTTGCCAATTCTTCGTCTCTCCATTGTGCTTGTTCGCGGGCGGTAACTTAATCTTGCTACACGATGTTTCCTATCAAGTTTTGGACCAAATGCGGGTCTGCATTTGGTCCAAAACTGTGGGGTCAAATTAGCTTCATGGAGCCGCCGCCTGACGTCGTTTCTACGGTTCTCCCGAAGTTGATTTATTATTTCAACTGCCGTACGGTGCCGATTTCAGAGCATGGTCGTAACAATAAATCGATCCTCTCGAGCCGTAATACATCTAGGTCTGCGGTTCATGGTGTTCTTATGTCCTATATGTGTTCAGTTTCTTGGAAAAGTAGGATTTCTCGCCGCACTGTTTAAAGTGACACTGATATTATTTTTGCTGTTTTTCGTTGACTTTTGCCTTTTTAAATTTGGTGATGCTACGTGTACATTCTTCTGGTGTTGGCGACATGATAGTAATTTAATAATGATGGTGAAAAACGAACATGACCGCCTTTTATCATTTTTATTTGACTTATTGAAAACAAAAGTGAGAGCAAAAGTAAAACAACAGCGAATTTAATTTGTTTAAAAAAATTAACTGTTTAAAATTATGTTATATTGGTTTTATTTCATACGATATTAAATTTCTCTGTAATTGAAGTTCAATTCAATTCAATTAATCTTTATTGCAATCCATAATGTATACGATCAGGTGGTTAGTATTAATGAAATAGAAACAGTTATGTACCCTGTCGGGCACAGCAACATTTAAATAACTAGGAGAGAGGAAGAGCGCTATTATGATTTTTCTTATTACATCATCATGACATCACGCCTTGTTTCCCCGAAGGGTTGGGCAGAGGAGTACCTATAGTACACCCACATTTCGCCAGTTATGTTTATATATAGGGGGTATATATAGGGGGTGAGCCTATTGCCATCTACCGGGCACAAATCCAAACTCCGGGCTGCTACTGAGAAGTTCCAGATAGAAAAACCCAATAACACGTTGCCCGACCTAGGAATCGAACCCAGGACCTCATGCTCAGCAGTAGCGATTGCGACCACTAGACCAACGAGGCATTTTTCTTATTACTACATAATTTATATTGAAATTATATCCTATCTTTCTGTTTTTTACATAAATATTAGTACAAATTATACCATTATAAACCAATACTCATATAATTAATGTATGAGTATTGGTTTATAATGGTATAATTTGTGGTAGGAAATAAATTGTAAAAATTATGTTATTGAAGTCAATCTATTTTTTTGTATTTAATTTATATGTATACTAATATTGCTTATTCAATTATTCGTTTAAATATTCTGTATTTCAATTAGTGTATTTAATATAATAATACATTTAAATTGCTGTAATACTTATTTATTTTATTATTTTACTTATCTATGTTATTGAATTTATTTGTTAGATATATTCTATCTATTGTGTAATAACTCTAAGAATTGTTTAAGTTTATTTAGATATATGTTTTTATAGAATATGGACTAGAAGATAGCAGTTTAAGGCGGGAGGGGGTATAAAGTTAGTTTCATTCATGTACCGTTATTAATTTGCAAGATAAAGGGATTTTCTTTATCGACCCGTATTATTTGACCGTGAGTGTACTTTTAACAGCCAACTAGAAAGGGTACTTAATCCAAAAAGATAGATTACCTTGCTGAAAAAATAAACTGTATAAAAACGCGACTTGAACCTAACAACAAAGCTAAGGCCAAGTTTACACGATGAATAAGGGCAGACACGAAGCATTGCGTGTTATTTATGCATGCACCCTTACATCCCGCGATCACCTTGCTAGTGAAACTGATTGAATTCACCGGGTGAGGGCTGAGGGGTAAGCGGAGCGGATTCTAGTCAGTATATTCTATAAAAATCTCACCGAAAAACTTAAGTGAAGTGAGCTGATATTCCGTCTGATGCTAGAGATTGACACCATTGACAGCTCACTTCACCTATTAACACGCTTTTATTAGTTTAACCAAGTAAGTAATTCTTACGGCAGCGGAGTTACACCCTTTGATTTGCCTTCTAGCGCCACTCCCATACGTGCGCGAGGGGTTTTGCCTCCAGATCCTATGGCGGCAATCCGGCAAGGAGGCTCGCCGCCTCTCAGGAGACCGTGCGTATCTTCGGACCAACCAGATGGCCATGACCCTTTGGGACGCGTTCCCCGGGGGGCTGGTCGGCGCCTCATGTCCGCGAAGCCTAAGCTGAACTTTGCATATGTACATTGCACATAGCTACGCGTGTTTTGCTTGGCAATCGGACAATCGACCTGAGGCGCTGTGCGTTCGCGTGCGCTCGATTGCGTGATCACATATGTGCGATTGGTGATCACTCACACTAATGCAAAGCTCAGCTTGGGCCTCGCGGACTGTACCTAAATATATTTTTCTATTTTCAGTATGAGTGAGAGAGATAATTTAATCTAAAATTAGTTGGTTTGTTTGTTACACTTTCAAGCGAAAAAGGCTGAAATTTGGGACACAGATAAACCATGACCTGGGTAAGGACAACGGCTACTTTTCATGCATTATCGCAAACGAAGTCGCGAGCAACAGCTAGTAGATACTATTTTTGCTCGAAAGATCTGCCAAACCTGCATGGCAGATCTTTCGAGCCCCGCTACCCGCTCTGCTCGTCACCGCCACCTTTATTACTTAGTATATCAGTACTGCCCACGGTTCGTATATTATTCACCTCAGCCCCTAGCTATTGTACTTTTGTTTGTCCCCACCCTTATAAGGTAGTTCGCCCTTACGGATATACTTACACCAAACAATAACATTCAGGTACTTAGTTTGACCAAAATATGTGTTTTATTTTAAACAACAGAGCGGCTCGTAGCTCGTGGCCGGTTCGTGGATGAGTGATCGTCGATTACATTTCGATACCCCTCCGTTCCTCGAAAAGAAAGTGGTTGGTCTACCCGTTGGTCCCGGCTGTCATTCGTCGATCGTTGCCAGTCGTTATGGGTAGTCAGATTATTGAGGGGTATTGCGTTACAGGCAGTCTCTCCATGTAAGATACAGGTATTCAGCCTCTGTATCTGGTTAGACTAGAAGCCGTGCTCAAAGTAGTTGGTAGAAGGCTAAGCAGATTGATTGGTTATTATTAACAAGAAAAAAGATTCTAGACTCCCAGCGTTCGTCGGTTATCAAAAAAAATACCTGCTGTTTGATAAAAAAGTGCAATACATACGCGGTCAAAATGTATGAAAACACTTTTTTTATTATCCTGTTTTCGCCGAATTGCGATTCGAATCGATAAATAAGATCGAGGTTCGATTTTAAGTTTGCAAACCAATGATGAATTCCTGTTGTGGAGAGAATTAAGCAATGAAAACAAGGATGTAATGGGGATTTTGGATACACAATAACTTTGTTGCTGAGAGGAAGCTCCTAGTCGACCATTTTTGTCCAATCCCACGAGGTTTGAGTGAATCGGTAGTCGCGCGGTCAACTTCGAAAGACACACTGACTGTGTGACTGAACGCATTGGCAACTGATACATTGGCATGTCAAATCCAATATTTGGTTAGCCATGCGAGGGTGAACGTTGCTGTCTCTCTCATGCGCTAATGTAGGGTAATGCGTTGGGGCAGGACAGAGGGTGGGACATTTTGCAACCCTAGTCCTTACCTACTTAATTCGCATTACCAACACGAAATAGAAAGAAATGACAATACTGTACCTAATCGAATTCAGAACAGCGCGACCATACCCTATTAAAATTTTATGCCTAGTCAATTCCGATAACACAGGCTTATTGTTATATTTTATGATGGTAATTAATTTATTCATCTGCACAATGTACATTGCTTCAACATGTACATTCAGTTATTGTTGAAAGAATAAGCAGGTCCCATGAATAATGGTAAGTATTTTATTTATATTTATATGAACTGAATATCTCTATACGTAGAAAAATAATTAGATGACAAACTATTGAGTAAAGAGTACAAAACATAACTTTTTGTTTTTAGGTACACGGTTAAAATTATTAATATATAACAGTAATAGCATACGAAATTACTAGCTATGAGCGAACATTTAAATCTACAACTGAATTTCCAAACTGTAAGTTAGACTTTTAAAACTGATCGTACCCAGAAAGATTAAACGCCAGTATAAAGATTTAGAGATATGAGGAACAGGGTGTAAAGTTCACTCATACTCTTGGAAAAGGGAGGATCCTCCGACCAGATGGATGTCGTATCTGGTGGGCAACTGCCCGATGATTGTTGTCGGGAAGTTGTATATATGCTATCTGCGCGGTAAACTCTGCTTGCGCGATGCAGGATTGATGCGTTCGTTCATATGTGGCGGTGTAGATGCCGCCACAAAGATAACGTCATCGAATTATTTAAATATTGTAACATTCTGCCAGTTCAGACTAGACTCAACATATATACCACTTGATTGTGCAATTTTAATAACAAAGTCATTCAAATACCAATATCACATAAAATAATCACAAGAAGTAGCAACGAAAATAAACTAACACACTACCTCAGGCTAGAAATTATAATGGCAGTCGAACAGTAATTTTTTTAATTCCCACAATAGATAATTCATGAAATACCAAAATCTACAAGAAATTAAATAAACGTGAAAACTATAAGCGAAAATACATAGATGTTTACGGCTTTAATAGTTACGAGCAAAATATTAATCATGTACCTACATTACGTGATTATATTTACGTAATAGTGATTAAGCAGTGTTGATAAAGCTAATGTGAGTATCAATACAAACCATTTCTGGTTTAATGGTGCAATACAAACATGATCCTGTAATATGACTGTATGCATATTAAAAAAAAAAACACACACAGTTAAAGACTAGGCTAAAACTTAGGAGTACCTACATGAGTATGACCCTGTTAAGTACAGCAAGTATTATTACATCTAACTTATAAAGTGGGAGAATACATGTAACATCAACATCAAAGTAATAAGTCAATTTTTCACAAGCTCAACTCTGAACCTCTATGCGACCGATCTGAAATACGTCTGTATTTGTGTGGTTTCGGCTTAAGCGGCCTGTGAAGCCTCGAGAACGTTAGAACGGGCGGAAAAGTGGGAATTTGAAGTCTATAGCACAAAATAGATTCGTACAAAATGTTGGCTCCATACAATGAGTGAAACTGCACGCACACATAAACACGCTTAACGTAGGGACAGCGTGTGTAACATTATTTTATTGTATTACGTGTAAAACGAAACGCAGCCTTAAGCTGTCAGAAGTAAATCTGTTATATAAAAACCCTGCCATTGCTCTTTCTGATTAAAATTGTGTTGCTAAATCGACTGTTGAAAAATGGCAACAAGTGTTGCTCAGTTATTTTGACTTTTCTTTATTTTCAAAATAGTCTTCTTTCTATACCAGCAACGTCAGCTTTTGCTGAGTGCATATATTCAGTGATGAATGCAAAATCGCGAAGTGAGCAGAATTGGACCAGTATTCATCTCGTAAAAGGTGAAATCAAGTTATTTTGTAACCGAAATTTATTTTAGTTGTGAGACATTAAACAAAATTCCTGTTAGTAAAGGCTCAAAGTAGGTAGCAAAAAACTTTATTTTTTTAACGTACCTATTTTTTCGCCATCTGCTATATGTTTACACGCAAAAAGCGGAAATACTATCTTTTATATTATAAAATGTTGGCAACACTACTCGCGACTTTGTGCGTGTACCTGTTTTCGTTACCTATCTATTTAGTCTCTATAGTGAACTATAATAGAGCCGAATATAGTCCGCCTAGAGTGGGTTGCTCACTTCGCAATGTGGATTGAGAGACTTTAGAGCTATAATTGTTTCGTGGGCGTATTATTGCTCTTAAATGTCTAGTAGGCGCTTAAGTTTTACCCTTTTGCGTTAAATTGGATAAGGAAGTCGGTCAGTATGAAAGAATTCAAACCTATTACAAGTAAAAAAAAAATGTGCTAAGAGTTACAAAAAACTGACTTGACTGTACATGACCTAGGACCGAGAAAAAAAAGTACGTATTTAATTATATCAGACTTCAGAAAAAGGAGGAGGAGGATGGACACCGATTTTTCCGTGACTACTGTGTTGATTTACGTGTTTTTTTTTTTTTTGTTAGAGGAAGGCGTTCATTTAATTGAACATTAATAATAACATTGAGTTACCTTCGTAATACATTTTAATCCACTTAGTTTGTCTTGATGATGTTATACAAGTTCCTGTTGCTTTTGTTAACAAAGCAAGTAGTGGTATAATTATTTGTGTGGGGTAGGTTTTACAAGTAAAAGAAAAAAAACCTTTTTTCAAACACACATCCGCGTTAAAAGTAAATGACAGGTTAATCCCCTAAATATAGCTGGATGGGAGCTTCACGCAGTGGACCAATGACCTAGCGAGGGTCGGGGCTATCCGCTGGATGCAAAAAGAACCAAGTGATCTTTGTCCAACATTAGACGTCTTTTGGCTGAAATGATGAAACTTGGGATGTCGCTGCGATATTCTTACTTACTAAATTTTTTGATGTTATTAATAATAATAATGCCAGCCTATTAATGCCACACGCAGGGCACGAGCCTCTTCTAATACAGAGAAGGCACGAACATTGATCACCACGCTCAAGACGGGTTTTCGATTTCAGACTTGTCTCTAAACTATAATATTATAAAGATTTTACTTTTGAGTGTTTACCTTCCCCATCCCTTCAACATCTGAACGGTTTAAAAAAAAAAATTAGGCACATGTGTAGACCATGACAAGCAGCCTAATTGCGTAACACATTTTCGTAAACGATTACGACTAATCTGTTTAATTTTGACAGTTCAACAACATTAATTGCGTCATTTACCTACATTGTTGAGTAGATTTTTTATCGAAGTTATGAAGCAATGGTTTAGCAATCTGTTTCAAAACTATTCAGATTCCGATTGACTGTGTATTACGCAATTAGGGTACTGGATTATGACATGGTATACTTTCTATCCCGATATTCCCACGGAATCGATAATCACCCGCTTGAAACCGCGGAGCAGTATTAACAATAAGTCCAGGGTTCCTCGCGACGTTTGCCTTCTCCGATGAAAGTAATATCCAAGATACTCACCTAGCTCAGAAAGTGTTGATTAAAACCTCACCTAAAATCGAACCTAAATAGGTACTCGTACCTATGTATCTACCGTGAAATATCAATTTCATTTCCCAATTCATAACCAAACATTATGTTAACACACGTTCGCTCGTAAAAGAGAAAAGGGAACATTTTCGATACCTAGGGTCCCTCCTCACTCCATACGTTATGATATAAATTATTGAAAAGTCGCGCAATAACAGGATCGTTGTCCCGTCGGCGACATATTGTAGGAATGTACGAAGTTGTGAATATACTGCTTGTAACAGTCTGTTCGAGGATTCAGCTGACTTCTGTATTTTGTGTGTGAGTGTGTGTAAGTATTCAATTGTTTTAAACAATCTTCAAAAAAGGAGCAGGTTATGTGTAACTTGTATTTCACGACAATATGATTGACATATTTAAAAAACATGATGAGGTCGGTGATTCTTAGCCGACTATGTAAGTACTTTGAAAAGAAAACAAAATCAGAGCTCACAGTTTCTTTTAAAGTTTAGACATAATCTTGGTCAGATCATGTCAGGACAATGTAGACTGGTGCACCATGAGGATATGTGATTACATTTCATAATTTTCTAGCAGAAGCATGAAGACTGACTCCTAAATATTTTTTATTAACTTTGGTTGACAAGATTTTTGATTCTTTTGGCGCTCCAGGGCTGCGGTTGGTAATTAACATAACATTGGTAAACGTTTTTGTGCAATTGTTTTGTGAAATGTATTAAAAGGACAAGGGCGGTAGAAGTTCTGATTTTGGCCACGCGTCAAGAGGACTTTGTGGCGCTATAGGTTCAGTACCGGGGCGCAAATATGACATTTAAACGATGAAATATACAGTTTGGTGTTGCAGCTAGGTACATATCTATCATCTACGTTCAAAATATAATTAGACCACTCGATAGCTACAGAATCAAAGAATTTGTGACGTTGAGCCGGGACTGTTCGGACCGCGCGCGGTGTAGGAGGCGCCGCCGTTTGCGGTCACTTCGCTGTGTTACCTTGTGTTACATAATTTTCGTTAACTACAAATTTTGACTCAGTGAAGCTACGATGCTCGTACAGAAAATATTAGATTTATTTAAATCGTACAGACGTTCAGGTATTTACATAAAACACACGGCCGTGTCCACGACAGAGCCAAACTTTTTTTTTCTTAAACTAAATGTGCGGTTTGTAATGCCGAGTTTTATACTAACAAGAGACAGATATTCGGTGGTTGAGAAGGTTGAGAAGGTTGGTTTCCAATGTTCGCGCACCTATTGTGTTACCACCCATAATAATACCAGCATATTATTGTCCCACTGAAGGGCATCATACAGAGAAGGCACGAGCATTCATGACCGCGTGGTCATGAATGCTCGTTGCTCAATACGGGGTGGCGATTTCAGACAGGTTTCCTCACGATGTTTTCCTCAACCGATGTCAGTAATGCTCCTTTTACTATTACGGTTTCCGTGGTAATGTCCAAGATCAACTCAAAAAGATCCTTTGCATAACCAATAATAATAAGCCTCCTGTCTGTGAGAGGGAGTGGGTCATAGTCAACCACGCAGGCCCAGTACGGGTTGGTGGATGTCACAAGTCTTCGACTTTTTTTTCCAGGTCTTGCGGTTTCCTCTCGTCCTCATCTCGTCACCTTCTTTGTGTTTACATAACCGGCCACAAATGGTCATCTACCCTGCTTTTAGCAAACATGCCGGACGCACTACACCGCCAAGGCAGGCCCAGTATGCATCTGAATGCGTTATTATATTGAACACGCAAAGTGTTGTAAGCACGCTGCGTGTATTTGTTAAACAGGTGTAAAGGTTCCGGCGTTATGCGTTAAAAAGCGTGGTTTTTACTATTACCTATAATATCTGACCCCGCAAACATTTTTTTGCTTCTTTTTTTATTTTTTGAAAAATGATTCTCAGACCTACCCGATATTCACACAAAATTTAAACAAATCGGTACAGCCGTTTCGGAGGAGTTTGGTAACAAACTTTGCGACACGAGAATTTTATATATTAGATTAGATCAGGTATCTGGAATAGTTTTCGTTAGTGAATGTGTAACCGCTTAGTTGTTTTCACCACAATTAAGAAAATTGATTCCATTATTCTCGATCTTTAGTCAAGTCGTAAAACTGTGCAATGCAGGGGCGGGTCGCACGTATCTAAGTATCGTATAATTTACTTCGTCTCACAATCTGTGTTCTCCATACGGAAGGATAATTGCCTCCCCAGGCTCCTCTATCTCTCGTGTATACGGTAATGAGCCCTTTTTATTTATCCCTCCCCCGTCATCCTCCCATTTCTAACTGCAATGTGGGGTAATGGGGATGAGTGATATTAAAATAGTTCGTAAAATAAATGTACTTTCAAATAAGGCAATAGAAAAAATGAGATAATCAAAACAATCTGTTAAATGGATTGAATGTGAAGAAGATACACGCTTTGAATGTTTTTGTATGGGATTATTCCCGTCCTTTTCGCGCGGTACGGACAATGTACGGCACTACTATGATGTCACGTCGTGACGTCACTTCTACGATAGTGCTGTCCTTGTTTAACACTCATTTTAAAACGTTTATAACTTGGCAATTGTTTAAGCTTTTACATATTTTTTTTGTAATATTGTTTGCACTATTTGGAAACAAACAATTTTAAGTGAGAAAAAAAAACGCAATCATTCCTATTGCGTACCTAACATACTAACAGTAGCAGTGGATTAAATTTTGACAGTTCAGCAACATTCATTGCGTTATTTACGTTGTTGAGCATACACATTTTTCGAACCTAAGAAGCAATGGATTAGCTATTTCCTTCAAAATTGTTCAGATTGTGAATGGTGTGTTACGAAATTAGGGGCAGATTACCTACGATGCTAGCAGGTGTAGCTGAAGAATTTTATTATGTTAGAAAATAATCTTAGTAGGAACTTCTTGACAATTTGTGCTATTATAGGTCACATGGTTTTATTAAAGTTCGACTTTGTACCTACTTAATGGTGAATTTCACCAAAGAAACTAAACGCGTATAGTACATCTATACCGTGTTCAAGAGATGTCAGTGTAAAAACTGTTGCGGAATATTGACACTGAAGTGCTGATCGCGTTCAGTTTCATTGGTGAAATTCGCACTTCGAATGCTACAAGGATATTTTGACGCCTGAATGGCATTGATTGTGCGTTATTGATTTAGGTTACCTACTTTTGTGAAATTGTCACAGAAACTGTATTGATAAAACAAGATGGCGGCGTTAGTTCCGATTTTGCCTACGCGACATTAGACTCCCTTTAGAGCGATACGGACGTACCCGTGTGACAGTCTCTTTTCTACAGTTCGTTCACAGTTTTTTTTTTAATTAGACAGGTGCAACCTAACTACTACCTAATTGTAACGTTATTTAAAGATCACTGTGATTTTGACAGACTAGTCAGTGGCAACCACCCAACAGTTTTGTTTACTCTATTCTTCCGTCGACAAAAGTTGGTTATTCAACGCTTGCTGTATTTCTGTCTCTGTCTTCGGACTGTCCGTTGTATAAACACAAAAACATAACTGGTATTCAAATACACACATTTAGCCAGTCATGTTTTTAAGGACAAGCGGCGAGCCTATTGCTACCAACTTCTCAAATCTAACTACCAACGGGGCAATTCCCGTATTTTTAAGGACGTTCGCTAATCTAAACACAATTTTTAGACTGAAAAAAAAAATTACCAACAATTTTGATATTGATAGTCACTGAGATGAGATTACGACTTGAATTTGAACGTTTTTACTTAAAAAAATAATGGCCTCAAGAAAACTTTCAGTTTTGATGCAATCTGCTGTTTAAATAGTACTTGAAAATTCACGATATACTACTTTACTGCCTCGTTGGTCTAGTGGTCGCAAAGGATACTGCTGAGCTTGAGGTCCTGGGCTATATTCCCAAGTCGGACAAAGTTTTAGTGTTTTTTTTTCAATTTCTCTGTAGCAGCCCAGTCTAGATTTGTGCCCGGTTGATGACCGTAGGCTCGCCCCCATGGTATTACATGGTACTTAAGCATAACTGGCGAAATGTGGGTGTACTATAGGTACACCTCTGCCTGACCATTCTATTCAGATTCTTCTTCGGATTACAGGCTTAATGTTATGTTAATATATTGTACTTACAGCAGAGGCGGATTAACCTTGAGAGCGCCGTAGGCAAGCATCTAGAGCCTGAGTTTACATGAGATCGATATTGGTGCCGATTCTCTTGTACACCAAACTAAACTAACTAAACTATCACTAAAATTCCTTACTTTTTACTATGAGAATCTTGAAGCTATTCTGCAAAAAAAAACTGTAAATTTAAAAATAATTTTGACACAAATAAAATCGAATTTGACAATCGCAAGTTCACTTTTTTTTTTCTTTTGGTTTCTCAACGTCTTTGTTGGAGCCGTAGGCAGCCTGGGACAGCCTCGACGTGTTTTATATGGAAGTTTTTACTTCTTGTGTGGATAATATAAAATAAAAATATCTACATGTACAGTCTTATTCATAAACGTGTCTTACATTTTAATCAATTGCTAAGCAAATGTTTAGCCAAATTCTTATTCATAAACGTTGTTTAGCGCTAAGAGTTCGCTAACCAATTGGTTAGTAGCTGTCAAATTTAAACACCATCGGTAGCTTGTTAAGAGGATGCTAAGAGGAAATATGGCGGCTTTTATTTGAGTCAGCTGATCGATTCAATAGGATTATTGTTTGCCTCGAGGTTATTTTGTTCCTAATATCGAGCTGTGCCTTAGTAAATATGGAATTCGACAGTCTTTTACGACCTTTGTAAGAAGAATATTGGAAATCTAAAATAGGGAATTTATAACAAAAATGATGCTTTATTAAATATCAAAATAAATAGTTTTTACAAAATGTCTCTTGTTATTTGTGTGCTACGTGGCTATTCTTATAGTTTATGGCCTTAGAACTGGCGTCATAAGATTAAGGGCACATGGGATAACACATTGGAAAATAACTATCTCCTATGAGCTTCCTTACAAACTCATACTCTTCAAACCTCATGAGTAGGTACCTACTGAGCCTACTCCTGTTTGAGTTGTCCCTATAAATCCTTTCATCATGTGTACTTCGAATGAAGAAAATGTAATGTAATCATTCTCGTAACGGATTTTAACGAGCTTTGTAGGTCTTCCTTGGTCTACTTCCCGCTTGCGTTTAAAAATGATTCAATTTTTTTCTGCGTCGTTCTGAAAGGTCGTAAAAGATTGTCGAATTCCATATTTACTAAGGCACAGCTCGATATTAGGAACAAAATAACCTCGAGGCAAACAATAATCCTATTGAATCGATCACCTGACTCAAATAAAAACCGCCATATTGTCTCTTAGCATCCTCTTAACAAGCTACCGATGGTGTTTAAATTTGACAGCTACTAATCAATTGGTTAGCGAACTCTTAGCGCTAAACAACGTTTATGAATAAGAATTTGGCTAAACATTTGCTTAGCAATTGATTAAAATTTAAGATACGTTTATGAATAAGACTGCTAGAACAGGGCTTCCTCTCTCCTACCCTTTTGCTGTGCCCTACAGGTTTCAGAATAATGTAAATTTTATAGTTACCTACCACCTAAGTACACATAATGGTAAAGCAATAAAGATATTGAGTATTACGTAAATGATATTGTGTTTAGAAAGTAATAAAGTAAGATGCATGCTAAAATTCTATTCCGGGATTCCCATATATCGTTCTGCATATTTGACTGGGCTCTCTCAAGATAGATAGTTGCATATCAAGCTGAGTAAAAACAAAATTGTAGCCGGCTGTGATCTACAGACAAATGAGAGAGTCGGAATCGGCTTACTGTCCGATTGCTAACTGACGGTAGAATATATGCAATGGAGGTTTAGAGGTGCAGACAGGAAGAAAAGCATACGCCCCGTATTCTAGAACGAATGTAACCTGCCGTTACGATGAACGATGCCATGCGATGCTGAACGATGTTACCTTATAACTGCATGATTTAACTGTAAGTCAGTGGCGGATTATCCTTAAGGCAAACTAGGCATGTGCCTAGGGGCGGGAGGATACAAAGGGGCGCGCGGGCAGTATTGTAAAGTAAATAAAAAATTTACAATAAATAATAAAATTCATTGCGCCAATATGTAAGCCACCTACTTAGACAATAAAAAATATTATTTTTGATTACAACCTTAATTTGCTTCAACTTATAACAAAATATAAATTTAACGGATGGGACTGACTAAAACTTAAGTGAGGGTGTTCCTGAGCAAACACGTTCTACTGTATGTGAAGCTTAAGGCATAAGATTGAAATTAGAACGATTAGAAACTGCTTATAAGATCATGTTTTGGGGTTTAATTTTGGTTCACATGAACAATACCAACAAAAAATTGCAGTCGGTTGATATTGACATTTGCACTGTTATACGAATAAACGACAGTCTAATTAAAGGAAATTTTTAATAACTATGAGCAACAAGCCTTGGAACTCTCACTAGCCAAAGAATATGAAAAGGATTAAAAGAGGATTCCGAAGAGAAAGGTCACAGCAGATGAATCTGCCGAAGATATTACTTCTTCACTATCTGTTCGGGAAATATTCAGAGTGACAGTATTTTCAGTAATTATAGACAGACTTGTGGTAGGGAACTTCATCAAAATTAGCAACTTTAAAGGCGACCGAAAAAGCTTCTTAATTTTACATACATACACCAATACAATTTAATTTTTTAATTTAAATAATTTCTGCAAATAATTCAATTATTTACAATTATATCTAACTTTAAGTTACCCGAGTGCCTTTAAGTTCACTTAGGGTGTACGTACATAAAAAATTCAGATCGTGTTGAAAATTTAACCCTGTATTAATGTGTAAATAAATAATTCGTAACTTGTTTTTTTTTTCAAGTAATAATAAATTCTTAAAATTAATAAAAGCGCCAGACCATTCACGACGACCGTTTCCCAAATTTGCCCAACCGAGAAAGAAATCCGGGACCTTCCACGCTTACGGTAGACACCTAGGCCACTATACTATCGAGGTCGAGTAAAGTAACTATAATATATTAAAGTAAGTTAATCATATAAATGAAATATCAGATATACTGATTTAATTCATTTTTTGTCCTGTTCAATAATTTAATTCATACGACTGGCGTGTAAAGCCAGATATTATTTTATAGGGAATTTAATAATTTTCAGGTTTACATGCCAGTCGTCGTACCTTAAAGCTTTAAAATATTGTAAACCGAAATCGTAAGATCTGTCCGATAATGGTGCCGATTCTCTTGTCACAAATGCCTCTAAACTGGACAAAAAATCACTAAAATTTGGTTTATTCCTGTCAAATGACGATTTTCCATTCTGAAATTGACTAAAGTGACACAACTTAACTATATTTTAGTTTGACAGCACTAAGATGGCACTTTGTCACAAATGCCTCTAAACTGGACAAAAAATCACTAAAATTTGGTTTATTCCTGTCAAATGACGATTTTCCATTCTGAAATTGACTAAAGTGACACAACTTAACTATATTTTAGTTTGACAGCACTAAGATGGCACTGAGTTATTAGTTTAGTGAAAATGGCAATTTTGCTATTCTGAATTTTACGTTTTTCCCCTAAAACTTTGATTGTCTAACCAAATCTGAACATGAATTTGACTCATTTTTAATCGCGATTAAAAAGGTGTGGAATAAAATTAGTTGGCGTGAACTAAAATTCACACCAACACCTCGATTTCAGACGTGTAAAAACGGTACTTTATCTTTTTTGATTATATCTCGAAAACGGTGTGCCCTATCACAAAAATAAACCTCCAAAACACTACCAGCCTTATTTATAAAAATCTCGCTAACCATTAGTTAGCCACTGCTTAGCTAACCAATTACAGTCTTATTCATAAACGTGTCTTAAATTTTAATCAATTGCTAAGCAAATGTTTAGCCAAATTCTTATTCATAAACGTTGTTTAGCGCTAAGGGTTCGCTAACCAATTGATTAGTAGCTGTCAAATTTAAACACCATCGGTAGCTTGTTAAGAGGATGCTAAGAGGCAATATGGCGGTTTTTACTTGAGTCAGCTGATCGATTCAATAGGATTATTGTTTGCCTCGAGGTTGTTTTGTTCCTAATATCGAGCTGTGCCTTAGTAAATATGGAATTCGACAATCTTTTACGACCTTTCAGAACGACGCAGAAAAAAATTAAATCATTTTTAAACGCCAGCGGGAAGTAGACCAAGGAAGACCTACAAAGCTCGTTAAAATCCGTTACGAGAATGATTATCTACATTACATTTTCTTCATTCGAAGTACACATCATGAAAGGATTTATAGGGAAAACTCAAACAGGAGTAGGCTCAGTAGGTACCTACTCATGAGGTTTGAAGAGTACGAGTTTGTGAGGAAGCTCATAGGAGATAGTTATTATCCAATGTGTTATCCCATGTGCCCTTAATTATATGACGCCAGTTCTAAGGCCATAAACTATAAGAATAGCCACGTGGCACACAAATAACAAGAGACATTTTGTAGAAACAATTTATTTGATTTTTAATAAGGGAACATTTTTGTTATAAATTCCCTATTTTTTTTTCCAATATTCTTCTTACAAAGTTTTGGACTGTGCCATTCTTTTCTCATGCCACTCTCATTTCTCATCAATTCCACGTAGCCTCAGCCCTAATGGTCTCCTCCCTCCCCGTCTTTGGGGTTGAATAGTATTGGTGCTAGGTGCTAATAGTGGCTTTCATAGCAGCAGTCAAACTTGTACCTGTAAACAAGCATAATAATTGTTATTAAAAGACACTGAAACCCCGTTGCAACAGCGATAGGAATTAGGAAGTAATATATAATAGACTCAAGTACCTACATACATTTCCAAAAGAGTATTTTCAAGCTAGGACGTGAAAAAAACATAGCTATAATCAGCTACTGATGTTACATCAATTTTACATTCATTTGGTCAGTTTATATTAGTAAGTGTATATAAATTCAGGGATAAATACCTTTTCCAGTTTACTCCAATTATTGGAGCAAATTATTTTCATTGCTGTCAAATACAATGAAATAACGTAATAAATAATTATATTCAAATTAAAATTTTCCGATGTAATTTTTGACATACGTCTGTTAAAGTCACGACAGATACAAAAATCGTGGGTTTGACAACTTTATTCTTGAAATTATGTTTTGTAGTCGACTATTTTGATTATAATCTGTGCTGAATACATAATTTCACCTCTATTCCGTTTCTCTACTAATCACCCGCTAACTAGCGTTTATAAATAAAGAAAAGTTAAGCATTGATTTAGAGCTAACTAATTGGTTAGCTAAGCAGTGGCTAACTAATGTTCAGCGAGATTTTTATAAATAAGGCTGTTAATGGTTAACATACCTATATGCTTACGTTTATGCTTTCACTGCTGGCCAGGCGCAAAACGTCGTTCTCATAGTTACAGGTATACTGTTCATATCGGCAACGCGAACCCATAAGATTTTCCCCAACAAAAACAGTTCAACGAGCCAGAAGTTTACACTTCAAAAAACCGGTACCTATTAGGTAGGTTACTAATTAATTAACTACAATACTTTTTTGTCTTCATCAAAAGCATATTATAAGATTAAAGACTACGTCAAAGACAAGAACGTTTGGCAATAATTCCTTCTGCACATGTGGCTTCCCTGGTACCTCATAAACGGTATCACTGTGTAAATTTCTAATAACTGCTCCCAAATAATGGTGTTTTATTTTTATTTTTTATTATTAGATTTTAACTTTTTACATAACTCTGACATAATATTATCATTATTTCACATTTTAAACCTACAAATTTAATTTCAACTCTCCATTATTGGCTTTTGGTTTAAATTAGTTTTTTTATTTTACTTTATTTGATTATTTTATATTTTTTAAATGTGACAACGTTGTAGGCCATGCAGATTGTAATATAGACCATAGTCTGTTTGTTAAACATATGGTACTTGTTGACAGGCCTACACTGTCCTCTCATACCTATTAACACTGTAATTTGAAAACATTATAAAAGACAAATATTTTTAAAAGAGTAACCATGGAGTTCCTTGCCGGCTCTTCTCTATAGGAAACGACCTATTAGAACCGTGCACCTAGATTCTGACGTTTCATAAGTGCCCATGTAGGTGTGAAATAAAATATATAATTATATAATTTTTTGATTATGATTGTAATTAAAATGTGTCAATAATAAAGCGAGTAACGCACGATTGTCCTATGAAAAACCCAAATATTTGGTCTACTTATATTGCTATAACATGCATAAATACCAATTCCGAACCGTCATTACAATACGGGTAACCCCAATAGACTCCTAAGGATTACTCCTATTCGTAAAACGATGGGATGACCGTAATCTTCACAAAAGTGGTCTGGATCGCTGACGGTGCGCGGACAACACAATAAATCTTTGCCGGGATAATCCCGATTCGGGCTGACTAGGGAAGGCTTTGTGTGCCAGGGTATGATATGATGTATCCATTGAGGTGCTTTGACTGCTTGTAGTAAGCTAGGCTTTGGGAAACCAATTTTAGTACATTTTAGACGGCGAGAACTTTTTTGTTGGTTTGCATTCTACTTCAAGATTTCGATTATACTTTTCAAAAATATACTATGTTTTACTTGTACTTTTGTGACTGTTAGCTTTTAAATTATGTACAGATTAGATATCTTGGAAATGAGAATAATTTGTTTTCTAAAATGAATGCGAGTTTTTTTAAGGAAACAATCTTGAGTCAACAGTAGGTACAGTGCCGATTTTATGTACATATTAACGGCCATAGATGTTGCACAGTAAATAGGCAAAAAAACTGTAATTTTTCAAAATTGACCTTTGATATATGCATTTCGTGAGTTCCGGTGTAGTGACAGGGCACGCCGGAAGTGGACACGCAGCGGTGGCCACATCCGGCGGCCATAACTGTCGCCATTCGTCACATCCTGGCTCCGATATTAACGCGGGCTATTGATTGACGTAAACCTTTATATTGGGCATTCAATATTACTATTTTTATGTGGTGTTTTTATTGGAGCTGAGTATGTTACTTGTTACGTTGTAAAATACGGATGGGGTTGGAAAAATACTTGTTTTTCTACAGGTTTCTTCATCTACATAGTTACCTAGCTACGTTTTTCTTGTTTTATAAAAACATTTTACTTATTTCTATTAACTTTTTAGTCCTTTAGTTTTTAATACCATGATGCCCATTAGGTTGCTATTGTTGACGAACTGAGTACTGGGTACCTACTTGAAGGTAAAAAAAAACCGGCCAAGTGTTCGTAGCTGAGATGAATTTATTCTAAAACCAACTAAACATTTTAGAAGAAAAACATGTTCTCTCCCATACATCGATAAACGTCACGGTCAATTCTCCAACTGCCAATGTGAGTTTCTAATCACAGAAAAAAATAGCGATTTTCGGACCATTTCCCTTATTTGTGATGTGCGACCTTGCTTCGTGCCAAATTTCATGATTCTAGGTCAAAGGGAAGTACCCTATAGGTTTTTATTTCCTTGAGAATGTTAAAATATGCAGCAATATGTGGCTTAAACGACCGTATCTTTTGATTGCGTTTACTTAGAAGTTCGATTTTTTTACGGCTCCAAGCGATTGCAGATCTGAGCATTTGATTTTAATTTCAACTTGCTACCTCTACGCGTTCCTAATAAAAAGGGTCTTGACATACGGACGGATGGACGGACAACGGAGTGGTCCTTTATGGGTTCAGTTTTTTTCCATTTGAGGTAGGTACTGAACCCCAAAAACGTACAAAGTGACGAGTAGTTATACCTAAATCTGCAGGGCTAATATGCCAGACGCGACAATAACTCACTCTTGTATTTTCTCGTCGCGTCTAAACCGTCACTTTACTCGTTTTCTGACAGCACTGCCATACAAAATATTTGACTCGTTCTGTCAAACGTGATGTTTTCTCGTTAAACCCGAACATGGCACATCATTTATCTCGCATTTTGACAATTCAACACGAGAAAATCACCGATTTTCTCTAATTTAGTCGTCCTTAATTTTGACGACGAGAAGAGTAGACAAAATTATGATACAATAAAAATAAAACAAAAACTCCAAAATAACATGGCAAATTCATACAAGTAATTATACTTATATTACTCATCATTTTAATACAAATCATAATATTAATAGAAACACTTAGTTATAAACTACTATTTACATTGGAACGAAATTCCTTTCGGCGGCCGCGAGAAAAACTGTGCGGAGGGGAGCACTATTACATGGATGAGCATCACTTGCAGTAATAACTAGTCTCTTTTCCAATATCCACACCAAACTTCTAGATTTCGATAATCACCTTGGTTATCGAAATCTAGAAGTTTGGTGTGGATATGGCAATCTCAAACTTTCGCAACATAATAACTAAAGCCACTAATTTTGTTATTAAATTTTTAGTAAAAAAAAAGTCTGTTACAAGAAACGAAACACAAATTAAAAGAGGTTGACGTAAAATCATTATAGTACATACTAATTCCATGAGTAAAATCGACTGATGTTGCAATGATAAAAATTATTTGTTTATAATAACTTGCTACATCGGAATCTCGTCGCGAGATAAAGAAATGTCAAAGTGCCTTTTTCGAGTTTACTCGAGCCTAACGGTCACGTAAGGCATTCTAATAACGTCAGATTCGTAGACAAATTTCGACAAATAGAGCCGAGATAGAGAGCGTTCTCGCGCCTGTCATGTTAGCCCTGCTGGTTCAATTAACTTCCAAAACCATTCTCCACATAACTATGCCACTAAGCAACATTTATAAATGAACCCCATATTTGCGACCATACCTGAATACAATTTCTACTTAAAATTCAGCCACCGGAAAAATAAATCAAAGAAAAAAAAGGTCTGGTTTTGTAAAAGACAATTTTCGTGAGTCCATTGTGAATCGAATTTAAATTTTCTACTTTCCACTCCTGTGCGACGGCTGACAAAGGAGGCATTATTTTTTATTATTATTTCTTTTATTTTATTGTCCGTCACAATGGCGTGTTTTCAGACAGCCGGCGGGAAATTCAACGGAACTTCCGGCCAGTAGGGATGGCACAAAACATAACTGGTCCTTATTAAATCGACTTTTGCATAAAACTATGGTCGGTCATGTGACTGCTGAGCTCCTGCGTACGATTCTGAGGTCGCGTGGTTAGTTTTAAGTGGTGTTTCCTATCAGAACTTCTACAAAATACCCAGACTAGGATTTAAAGCCCGATGGCGCTGTTTTTTAGAATCCAACAAACGTCTCCATTCTCCAAGAACTCGGCAACAAACAGCGTCTATCAGCACTAGTAGAGTCTCGAATACTGAAGTTTTTTTGGTCAGGTATCCCGGCGGAATAATGATTCCATAGAGCGTCTAGTGGTCCGGGGCAGAGTAGAAGGAAATAGGCCACGCGGAAGGTCACCGATGAGGTGGACCGATGAAATCAAATCCGTGGTTGGAGGCCCTGTTCATGAATGCGCCAGACTGTCAGCTAACAGAACCAGATGGCAAGAGATCGTCAGGTGGGCAACGACTACACCTGCGATTGGACACAGTTGACCATCGTGACCACGACCGCTCTGTCAAGAGCGACACGAATCCGGCGGGATCTCATGGCGACATGGAGGGTGCGATTGTCGCAACCCAGTGCTGGGCACGCCACAATAGTGGCGGTAAGTCCCCTCTTTGAGGAGTGGTTAGAGAGGCGCCACGGCTTTCTCACTTTCCGTCTGACACAGGTCCTCACCGGACACGGTTGTTTCGGGAGATTCCTGTTTCGCATAAGGGGGGAGGAAACGCCCGGGTGTCGCCATTGTGTGGATCGCCCGAAGGACACGGTGGAGCATACGGTGGAGGTCTACCCAGCTTGGGTGGAGAACCGCAGTGTCTTCGCGAAGGCGATTGGCAGCGGCGATCTCTCCCGTCCGGCCCTGAAGTCGACGGCGCGTCGTGTTCCAGGCGCGGCTCAAAGAGATGTCATCACAAAATGACGGGGTCCGATAGGGCCGACGCCTCAGGGTCGGCCCTATCGGACCCCCCTGGCACAGGCAACTGAAGGTACACGGGTGGGTTTTAGTCAGTAATAATCTGACACGCCCTCCCGCTCCACCCAGAGCGGGAGAAGATATTTGATGATTTCCAACCCAAAAAAAGAAAAAGAAGAAGAAGGCGCTGTTCTTGGTGGCCTTGTTTGTATGCTCGTTTCACCCAGTTGTGAAGATCAGAAAGACCTAGTCGCTCCATGTAAAACGAATGGTATTCAACTGGATCCGGATTGGCAGATGTTGATAATGATATGCCGTACATGTGACTTAAATGGCAAAATGCGGATTTGACTTGTATCTTAATCTCTCTTAACAACACATAACATCATGCCTGTAATACCGGAAGGGTTAGGTAGAGGTGCACCTATAGTACGCCGCCATATCGCCAGTGTTATAGTCCCATTTAATAGGGGGCGACAAATCCAGACTCCGGGTTGGTACTGAGAAATTATTCTACATAGAAAAACCCAATAACACTTTGCCCGACCTGGGTGTCGAACCCAGAACCTCATGCTCAGCAGTAGCTCTTGCGACCACTAGATCAACGAGGCAGTCCCTCTTACTAATAACATTGTAATAATCAGTGAGCGGATAATCGGGCGCTTGTATATATACTGTGGAGCCGAAAATGTTTCGAAAAAGGTCATGCGTGGCTGTCCTCGATAGTACCTAAACTTCTTCCCACGAAAAATAATATGGACCTTCCTTTCTATTCTGAGTGCACTGGCGAAGTTAAAGGATAGTGTATTTTATAAGTACACCCTGTGTATTTTATAAGTTTTTTAAATTTTATTTATAATACATATTGTTAGAGATTTTAAAGTAATAATATTTTTTGTACGAAAATAAATAGTGTTACACAAAAAATTACAATTGTTTCAATTCCATAAGTAGGCTGCTGGCCTGTCAGTAAACCAGTTCTCATAAAAAACTTTCATTGCAAATTAAAAGTTCCTTAGAATCAGCTTTTTAAATGTACAAAAAATACAATGAGAGTTTAACAAGGAACAGCCGTCTTGAAAGTACGAGTAAGTATGTAAGCATTAATTATTCAGTGATTTTTTTTCATTTCCACAACGAATTACATAACATAATGATATATTTTGTATGCAAGTAACATTTATTGCAATCTCAGGAATTTCAAACGATTCCGGGATCAGGGATTTTTAAAGGCATGTCCGTATTATTCTTTCGTGGGAATAAAAGTGAAGTTTAGGTATATTAGCGCACGATTATCTGATCACTTGTAATAATTCATGGTAGTCCATGTCAGTTAGAGAGATTCAATTCAAAAGACATCATCGAATCGTGTAAAATGGTGGTCATTAAAAATAAACCAGCCAAGTACGTGTCGGACCACGCACAACGAAGGTTTCCGAAGTTAGAATGAATTTATCCCAAAAACAAATTAAAAACTGTACCTAATCACAAACGTAGATTTTTTGATGTAATAAAACTACATACTAACGATTTTCTTTTTCCCTGGCTTGTGCTGTGACATCTTGTTTCTTGCCAAATTTCATGACTTTAGTTCAACGGGATGTACCCTATAGATTTTTATTTATTTGCGAGTTCAAAAATATGTCGCTTAAATCGCCGCATTTTTTAACTGCGTTGACTTAGAAGCTTTTTTTAGAGCTTCAAAAGGACGGTAGACTACGTATTTGAAATTAATTTCAACTTGATAACTTCACGAGTTCCTATGATAAACGGTGAAAACAAAGAGATCCTATAAGGGTTCCGTTTTTTCCTTTTGAGTTACGAAAACCTAAAAAATCGGTTGTCTGTAAAGTCGTTTTAGGGTCCCTAAAACCACTTTACAGACAACCGATTGTTTAACGTGACAACGTCAAAACAAAACATTGATGAAATGTTTGCATACTGTATGAATAAAAATTTAATCATTTTTATTAATTTTTAATCTCACAGCAATAACCATGCAAAATTATTTTTTCCATTTAATTATAAAGAAGAGAAAACTTTTATCAATTTTTTTGACTATCATCAATCATCAATTATATGAATCAACATAATTTTTTAGTCAATTGTAACCTCGCCGACCGATGCTACTTTTTTAATAATAAAAGAATAAATACTTTAAATTATACTAGTAATCAATTTTATAAATGCTAGAATAATTTACCCTTATTGCCGCCATTGTTGTTGTAATAAATGAATGAAAACTACATTAACTTTTCACTTCACTTTATAAACAGTCGACGAAACAGTTCTTGTGTATCTTCTCCTCGGACGCAAAGGCCAATCGAGTGGAAGAGAAATAGATGCGGTGCAAGCCGAACGCTCAAGCCGATCGTGCCTTTCGCTCGCTCGTGCAGCGCTCTCGCTCCGATCGTAACGTTACCATCAGCGTAACGTTACATTGAGTCATCCTTTTTCGTGCATGCAGCCGGCGTTCATCGATTTACTTAATAGACGTTGTCACGTCAAAAATGCTTTCAGTTATTTTTATCCTTAGAGTAAAATTTGTTAGCATAAGCATAATTAGCCCATAATGTTCCCACTGCTGGGGCGCCGGCCTCCTCTCCGTGAGACGGGCCGGTGTTTTCCTTCATCGTATTGAGAGCAGTGGTGATAAGATAAATAAACAAAGTAAAGTCTGGGTTCGAACTCACGGTTTACAAATTAGCTAACCCACCATAAATAATTTAGGGTATGTACTATCTCTTTAGGGTCTTTCCACTCTGTATAGAGTTTTTTTTTCGTTCATTCGCACATCCCTAACAAAATGTTACCGACCGCGGTTGAAATATAAAATTATGTTTAGAACAATGTTGGCACAAAGTGTTTACGAACAACTGTGAACAAGAGTGGTTTGTGTATTATGTCTGTATCGACTCCGTCGCCGTTTCAAGTGGTTTTGTCCAATTTTAGTACTTTGAATAACTTTGGCTTTGGGGTATCGGTAAGGCCGAAGACTTTGAAGATGATGTTGTTTTTTAATTATAACTCAAAAAAATTGTTGTTTCCAAATAATGCAAACAGTATTATAAAAGTGGTAAGGATTAAAAAAATTGCCAATATATAAACATTTTAAAATAAGGGTTAGACAAAGACAGTACTACTACTAGTAGAAGGGACGTCACAACTATGTAACTTCATACTAGCGCCATACATTGGCCTTACCGCGACAAGGACGGGAATAATCCCCTCCAGAAACTTTTAAAGCGTGTAGCTTCATCATATTATATAGAAGGCAATGCTCGCAACAACATCCTGGCCAATCTATCCTTGCAAATCCAACATCTGGCTTAATGCTGGTCCTGCTCCACACCACAACTAATTAATTGACATTTGAAACACTGTTGAAGCTGCTGAAGATTGTAAAAATATATTTGCATTATATAAACTCAATCACCTTTTTATTATATAGATGCATTGCACAGATGTGAGTACTATGTACTTTATAGCTACCATTTACCGGGTAATGTCATAGATTGACTTGAATGTGCCCTAGCGGCTGATAGTATGTCATGCTCCCTCAAATTTCTCGCTGACGGTGGCGCGTGTGCCGGATCATTTAGCTCCCTTCAAAATGGTTGAGCTGATGTTCGTGAACGGGCGCCGTCAGTTGGGACTGGTCATCTCTTAGCTGCCACGGCTTATTTTAATAATTAATTTGCTGGATTGTTTTTAATTATGTTTTGCTGCACTCTGGACGCTTTTAACGTGTACGGTTTTTGTACATCGTTCTCACTTATAGTGTTACATTAATCGGTGTAACTAATATATTTGTAACAACAATATTATTTTAAATAGTGTCCATGGAGTTTCTTGCCCGTTCTTCTCCATAGTGACCTACTGCGCTTTGGAATGGCCAACTAGCTGCATATTTCTGACTGACCGATTTCTTGACAATTCAAAAGTGCCTGTAAATGGTTTAATTGAAATAAATGATTTGAGTTTGAGTTTTGAGTTTGAATCCCCCCAGACCCTTGCATCCCCCCCGACCCTTGCTCGACGAAGTGCCAGCCCGCGCCGTAGCTGAGCCTGTAGCTTTAAATTCCCCGACTAATAATAATATAAATCCAGATCCAGCCTGTCCCATCTTGCTGTCCTCTCGTCAGCGACGCCCTAAGCCGAGGTCCGTACCCCACAGGGGGTGCCCTTAGCGAGCGTTCGCTTAGTAATGTAAGTAGTGTTACGCCCCTGGCTGGAGGCTTTGAGTCCCCTTAAGGCAGCCACAGGATAGTCCGGTTAAGTAGTCACGACCTCTCAAGGTCAACTACAAGATGCCATACATAAAAAATAAAAACTCGCAACAACTCTCGACTCGGTCTCAGGGTACAGCCGCTTTTAGAGGCAGCTTTCGTTATGCGGCTTCCAAGGTATGGAATAACCTGCCACCACCGATTAGAATAATTAAGACGATAGACGCTTTTAGACGACGCTTAAGGCGGTACCTCATTGAAGCGCAACGGAAGTTGGACATGGTTACACTAAATGTCTCATTTATTATGATGTATGTACTTAACCACCTAATTATGTCAGTGTTTCTGTCGGTGAGTGTTGCACGAAAATGTAAAAATGACTTTTGTTATACTATACAGTTTAATTGTTGGGAACCGCTCTTGCTCATGCTCAAGCTCTGTTTGGCTCGCTGGCTCATATCCCGTGTATCCTCGGCTCGGAGGGTGTTGTTGCGATATCCGCGGCATTGCTGCGTCCCATTCGCAGATGTGAGACCTGTAGAATAAGAAAACACATTAAAATAAACGTTAATTTACAACTTTATACATTGCTATTCCACGTTTTACGTAACCAATGTGTCTGGCCTACTTGCACGCAACTGAAGCGTACGATGTCGGGTTTGCGCCAGTTGTCCCATCCTTCACCAAGTCCTACCAGAGGGCGAGCCTCTGTGCAGTTTGCGATTTGTCATTGCCATAGATAAGCATAAGACTGTAGAAATACACCGAGAAATTAGAAAATGGAAATTAAAAATTGTTCTGTGGGTAGGTTACTACCTTTCACCTTGTAAAGAATTGATGAAACTTTTTATTTATTTATTAACTTCCAATTTCACTTTCACAAAAATGTTTAGCTGACTTATTCATGTTCGATAACCATCGTATTTGGGCAATCTCGATGCCAACCATAGCTAAGAGTTTAAAACACTAAAAAGTTGGAAACTGTCCGTAAATAGTCCGCTGCGCTCGGCTGTTTGCAGCGTACTGTGCGTTGTATCAATGTAGTGCACGGTTTAATTAATTATACAATGCGTTGGAGCGTGGAAGTCTGGCATCGTTTAAAACAAGGTTTCGTTTGTTCCAGCTCGTTTTCGAAGTATTTGTTTATTTCCGTCTCACTTATTTATCAGTATATTTTTTGTTTTGCAATTTTACTCTATTTATGTACTTAATCATCACTTATGCATACACACGTCACGTTGCAGTATAATACTGATTTACATCCGTAACCTCACAATTCAGGTCCAGTTGAAAACCAGCGTCAGGCACTAGTTGTCTGGCATTTTTTGCTGAACTAGGCCTTTTTGGCGCAGCCGTGAGGCGCACTACCCTGCAAGTTTCATACTTCGCGCTGTACACTTTTTTATTTTATCTTCATTTTGATTGTTACTCTTATAATTTTTACCTGCTTTGTGTGCCTTGTAGTCTGTGCTAAATATATGTTTTTTTCTTCTTTCTTTCTTATATTTACATCGACTTAACCGATTTTTTCGATAATCTCATTTATACTATGCAGGCGCTTTGATGTTACACATTTTTTTTCGAACATATTTAATATTAGTCATCGTGACAGTTGTCCATCTGGCTGCCTCGTTGATCTGATTGTGGCTAGCACTACTGCTGAGCATCAGGTCCAGGGTTCGATTCCCAGATCGGATAAAAGTGTTATTAGGTTTTTTCATCAGGAATTTCTCAGTAGCAGCCTGGAGTTTGAGTTTGAGCCCGGTTAATGGCCCCTATAACATGGACTTAGGATTCTCTTCTAGTGCGTCTCGGCGGACACTGGCCGGCCGCTGCGAGCGTTTGAACTACTAGATTTTGTGTACATTTATTTTAAAAATAGTACCGATATAAAATAACCATAACCTAATTTTTTGTTAAACTTTTACATGGTTTCGAAATGGAATCTCTTCAAGGTACGTGTCGTGTCATACTTGTTTTTTTTTGTTATCCGATTGCCGATTATTATAATTCACGTTACTGTCTTCACACAGCGCTGGGCCACAGGTTCATTATTTTTTTCTCTCTAGATTTACAGAGGTTTAAGAAAGCGTTAAAAAGTACTGCAACCTCGCTGCCGAAATGTGGGTGTAGATACTATAGGTTCACCTCTGCCTAACCCTTTTGGTATTACAGGCGTGATGTTATGTAATGTAGGTGTTATCTACTTAGTGTTAGTGCGGGTATAAAACGCAATAAGTTTTAAAATGTCGTTGGTGCACCTAATTCGTTTTTAAAAGCAAGGGTAAATCATTTTGCTTTAATGATTTTTTCAATAAAAAACAATGATTTAATCAAAAATGTTTAATTGTGCTTTCTTTCAAAGAAATCAATATATAAAAAAACAGATTTATAAATTATAATTAAGTTACATACTAGGGTTGTTCAAATCCGAGAAATCAATATCATTATTATAATATTTGAATAAAAAATTAGTTTTCCAGCCTTTTCAATTCCTAGACGGTTTCTTAATTTGCTCTGAACAATTCCAAAGGTGGAAAACACTCTACACACTGCAGCTGAAGAAGCTGTCGCCCCAAACAATTGCTTCACTACGGGAAAAAAAAAAATACTGTTCCTCTTCGTTAAATTTTTTTTGTGTAAAATCTACCCCTCTAGTAGTGTCACATTTTTTACTATTTCTTCTGCGAACATCACACTTCTGAATGGTTTGATTTTGACTTAAGGTATACTATCAATGGTAGCAAAACTGAACCATCATAGTTATTTCGTGCTTCCTCCAACGCACTTTCTTCTTCTTCATCTGTCAGTGTGAATTCTGATTGCATTCACATGTCCGACAAAAGGGAAATCCCCACGGTGTGTCCGCGCAATCCCTTGAGGGCGCGTTCCGTTTTGCGCAAACTTATAGTTAAATTAAATAATAACATAAAAAATCAAAAAAATCGTGATAAATTAGATTTTTTTCAAAAAATCGGGCTTTATTCGATTTTTACAAAAAATCATGAGTTTTTCCAAAATTAAAGGACATTTTTATGTTGTCCTACGGAGATCACCTCTTAGCACACAGAGAAGGATGGAGTGAACAACACGATTGATTGCTTGATGATTTTAGACAAAATGATTTTCCACAACAAAAGATAATAATAATACGTTTTATTTCAGAAAATACAAGTGTAAAGCTTACAAAAACAATTTTTGTAAAAACAAACCTTAAAGAAGAAAGTGTAGTATTGGTGCCTATATACTAATGAAAAAAAAACATTGTATCAGAGACACCAGCGCCTTCCATCTTAGGTTACAATAAGTTTCTAAATGTAATTAAAATACCTTTAGAAAAGAAGCAGTAAAACGAGTTAAAACATAAAAATTTAAAATAATAAAATATAAACTAAACCTAATGAACTGAACGGTACAACTCCAATTACATTAATTAACATGGTAACAATGATTACGTTGACAATATTTATTATGTGGTAAATAATGTAATTTAAAACTAACATTGCACAGTGGACTCCCTTTGCGTACTTTCTCTCACAGAGGACCAGACATGTAATTGTTCTGTTAACTTATTTTACTTCGATGGTCCTAGTTTATCATTTGTGTTTACTTAAAAATAATCCAATAATGCATATGTAAGATGTCACGCCCCTTATGCCTGGAGGCTTTTATTTCTGTATTAATTATGTTGTTTTTTTCATTGTTTTTTTTATTGGTTTCTGTTTTGGGTATATTGGCGTGGCTAGCTTAAATATGGCAGATAATTTAATATGTTTTTTTTTGTGATTCGGTTTTTATTCTTTGATTACCTTATAATTATATAATTCTATGGTTTTCTAACTAAACAGACAGCTGTGCTGCTGGGGAGTTTGTTGCGCCACTTCTTCTTCCCAGCTAAAGCACTAGGAAGTGGTGAAGGGCGGGCGTTTTGGGGGACTGTCTTATGTAATTTTGACGTTCGAAAAGTGCTGACTCTCAGCCTAGTTTGAATAAATGACTTTTGATTTTGATTTTGATTTTGACTTACGCATAATTTTCTTCCATTCATACGCAAACACGCGGATTAGAAGTGCTAATCGCGTTTAGATTCATTAAAGAAATTCGCACCTAGGCGTTAGAAAAATGTGCCGGAAGAGATGCGACATGGCTTTAAACAAAACAATACATACAAGGAGTTAGAAGAAGGAAAAAGGGTGTTGAGTGAGGTGTTTTATGTTCCGAAATTCACTACCGGGAACTGAGGCCTGCACCTAAATTGCGCACAGCACTCAAATCACAATCCGAGACTGTTGAAGGAAATTTTGTCAGCTCAACAAAGTAAACAACGATATGAAAGTGGGTGAAGTAACAAAATGAAACCCATTGCGATCAATTGTCATTTTATGTGTGTAACGCAATTACGCTATATCACAAAACTCTAACCTACAATTTCCTTTGTAAATCTTAACAAGTGCGTGTACCAGAAAACTCTAAGTTACACAATTGTAACGGAAAACCCTTACTTATGTAAATTGTGGTGACAATTCTACAATTTACCGTAACACAAAAAATTTACAAACGACATGGCTTTTCCGGAAAACCCAACAATTTCGTAGCTGACAAATATAAAAATAAGGTTTGAGTAAACTGTAGTGATTAGTCTACATATTTGTAGTTTTCAGTTCTAGTGACAGTAGCAGTGAAAAAGAAAATGTAGAACTTAGGCAACCTAGAACGTGCAGAGAACGAATAAATAAAACGAAGTCGGGTTAGTTACAAATATTGCACCCCATGGGTATGTTACAGCGATACAACAAATTATAATTGTAAGAACTGTCTTTTCACCTGTGACAAACAATAAATAAATGAATATGAATATGAATACACCATTTATAAAACTCAAGTACGGCTGGATTGATTTTTGTGATCTTTGTTTGGTTGACTTGGATTTCTCTCCGTCCCGACTATCAGATAAATATTAAAACATGGGAAACATTCAAGAAAAATATAATATTCTGAGGCAATACGAAGTTCGCCGGGTCATGGGGCCTTAAGCCTATACTCTTGAATATAAAATTAACATTATTTTTCATTAGAAAGCTATAAACGGCAGAATTTTGGCTGAAGTAAGATTAGTAAAATACGGGACTTTCTTGGTAAATGCTGATTTATCTATTTATTTTATTCTCTTAATACAATTGGAACCCAAACAATGGTATAAGTAGCCATCAAGTAGATAGCTTTTTACTCTATTTGTCATGTCATCACAGTCACTACTATCGTTATTAACTTAAATCAAATTACTTTACCTAGAAATATAAAACAAATCTATCTAGTTTTTCTAAACCCGGAAATTTAAAACTTTATATGTATATAAAGTTTTAAATTGCCGGCAGAGGTGTACTATAGATACACCTCTGCCCAACCCTTCGGGGAAACAAGGCGTGATGTTATGTTATGTTATGTTTATATGTATATAAAGGATTGCACGAAACATTTTGAAATTGTAGACTTGTAAAGTTTATAGGGTCGAGATATGCATGCTACTCGTGTGTGTGCGTACACGAGGGTGTGCTAGTGGGTGGGTGATTGCGTATGTGTGAGCGTATGTATACCAACACCTGTTAAAACAAAAGGAAATAGACCTGTTAGCTTGGTTTACTGTCAGTCAATAATGCATAAGGAACCCAAATCAGGGTAGTATTGATTTTGTTTACGAATGCGATCGAAATTGAGCAAGTCATGGATGCCAAAGCTAATGAGGTTTTTCTCTTAAGGCGCTGACAAGAGACGAATTCTCCGAATATTCTTGTTTTTTTTGTCATCCGTCGCCGCGTCGGTGGAAAAAAGTTATTAACATACACGCTGAAATTATTGTGTTTGTTTTCTCACAGCGAAATGATTTGGTCTTGGAAGTACAAACGATTTATGACAAAAAATTAATTAAAATGGCAAATTTATAATTATTGTCGAAAACAGCGCTCTGGACATTTACGAATAGCTGAATTGACGTTGTCGGGCGACGGCGCGTGCATCTCAGGCTACCTACGTTACGTCTAGTGGATTACTATTGTTTCTCACGGTTTCGAGTTAGTGTTATAAAAAACTCCAGAATTCGATAGTACTACTGAGGCCAAATAAGACAATAAGTTACCCGCGGCAAAACCACCATAAAATTTCACCGTTTATTCATTTTTATTTATTAGAACTTGGTTATTCCCAAAACATGTTTTAAGGAAACGAACGGTAAACTTTCACAGTTCCATTTCCATTAATCCAAAATATCAAAGTTTATTATTTTTTCGTATCACGAGAGATACGTGGCTGAAATTTGTGACTGAAAACTTTGCTGTAGAATACTTAAATAATTAAAGTTCTGTGTATACTTACATAATGTTCACTCCGCACAAAACAATTTGTCACAACACCAATTTATCTCGTCTGCTCGACGTCCGTATGTCACTGCAGGGATCCAGCAGAATATCAGCGTCAGGTATATTTGCCTGACACATGCTGAGCTGGACTCATTTGGTGCAACCCTGAGACGCCCACTTTGTTTGTTATTTTGCATAGCATAATCAGGCTATTATGTTGCCACTGCTGGGACACAGGCCTCCTCTCTGTTAGAGGGAGTGGGCCGTAATCCACCACGCGGGCCCAGTGCGGGTTGATAGATGTCACATGTCTTCGAATTTTTGGTTCTAAGACATGCCGGTTTGCTCACGATGTTTTCCTTCACCGTTGTGAGAGCAATGGTGATGAAATTTACACAAAGTAAAGCGCCTGTCTGGGTACGAACCTACGACCTACAACTCGTAAGTTGCGGCCGTTACCACTGGGTCACCACTGCTCTATTTCATTTAAAGCATGTCATTGTGTCACTTTATTAATATAAGTGTGCTTTTTTTATATTGGCACCTTGTTTATATTTATTATTGTTTTTTTTTGTGCTTTTGTAGATTTGTGTTCTTTTGTGTGCACACACATCTAATGACAGTAATGCGTCATATTTGCATTGCAGAACTTTATTGTTTTTTTATTACTCAACTCATTTTTAATTAGGAAATAGGTAATTGCTTTGTACCTTCCACTTAAATGCTTACATTCATTAATTCATTCACTGCAAGGCATCGTTCAATACGGGGTGAAATTTTGTTTGAAAGTAAGCAATTTTTTCCTGTCGTGTATTATAATTTTGATCAACACAACCACCCACTGTCCTCCAAAATGCAAAACGCGAATGAAATGTTAAATTTCGCGGGCTTACTCCTACGGACATCCCCTTAATACAAGTGTGTGTTCAGTTGACTCATAATAGCCCAACGAGGCTTGATCAAACATTCACCCTGTATACTAACAAAACCATGAATTCCGACTCAAGGTTAGACCGAAAGAATAATTTATTATTCGATGGTTAGACCGCACGGGTGTCATTTGAATGGAAATTACGGGGGCGTAGTAAATATCAGTCCTAGCTTTTGCTGCTGTAAATGCTTCGAGTAGTACTTTATGTAAGTTCAAGTAAGAACAATCAGTGAACTAGAAAATTAAACTCAGGGTGTGAAAGGCGTTGGAGATGTCCAAGGACACCACCACCACCACCCCACCCCGGGATACCGTTTCCTACGCCAGGACTCTCACCCGCGATATAGCGTGGATGGTGGAGCGCCCATGCCGAAAGCCAAACTGGCTCTCGTCCTGGTCCGGCCCCTCTCTGCACAAGTGGCCGACGAGGCGGGCTGCGATTATCCGCTCGGACAGCTTACCCACCTCGTCTAGCAGTACTATGGGCCGGTACGCGGACGGCGAGTGCGCAGGCCGTCCCACCTTCCTGAGCGCCCTCGCCTCGCCGATGGCCAGCCACAGAGTCTCCTTTGCCGCGCGGTACACCTCAAACAGCGCGGTTTCTTCGTCAGGGACCCTACTACGTCTCCTCCGGTAATGGCTGTACTGGCGTCTAACCACCACGCACGCGACGCGTAATTGCGCGATTTCGGTAGACCACTAGTACACCTGGTGCCTTGCTGACTGCGGGTGGACCCGGGGCATAGACGCGTCGCAAATTGCCCCGCGGAATCACAGTTTCTCCTGTACGACGTCGACGTCGACGGGTCCGGTCGTTGCCAACTCCCGGATCAAAGCCCGGACAATAGCGGCCTCCTCGAGAAGCCCCCTGTCGATGCGCTTGCGCGCCCAGTTCGTGCCATCCATCCGCGGAACCGATTAACTGCGGCCGCCAGTGGTCTGGGCGGACACGTCGAAACGGATGACACGACAGTCACGAACACGGCTCGCGACAGCAGGGCTAGCGAACGACACGTCCACTATTGACCCACCCCGCTGCCGCACGCAAGTGTGAACCGATCCCCGGTTTAAGACGGCCAGGTCAGTCGTGACCAACCACTCCTCCAGTGCCTCACCCCTAGCATCGGTCACCGGAGATCCCCACGACGTAGACTTGGCGTTGAGATCTCCTACCAACAGCACCGGGCGAGGATGGAGTCGGCCCACGCCGGCACCCAACTCGACAAGGAAACTCTCGAAGTCGGCGAGACTCTTGTTGGGCGAAAAATACGCTCCAACAATGCCAAACCCGTAAACGAGGGCGGCTACCGAGCCGTGACCTCGGAACGGACTGACGAGAGCCCCGCCAATGATGGCCACCAAACCGCCCAGGTCCCCCACCCAGTTATCCCGGGAGGAGGGACCACAGCCACGTGAATCGACCACTCCGCCATGCTCTGGAGCAAGAGATCCTGAGCTCTGGCAGACTGGTTGATATTGAACTGGAGGAAATGGTAGAGCGCCGATGCACACTGCATCATGCAGATGCACGCGATCTTCTCGATCTCCGCAATCGCAAGTGCAGGTGTCGACGTTGGGAGCGGCAATGGAGCCGACGATAGTGCCGCGATGGATGAGGAGCGGGAGCTGCCCTCTGGCAGCGAACTGCCGCTTCAGGCCCTCCAACTCGGATCGGAGTCAGCCATTCTCCTCCCATAGCTTCTCCGTCTCCTCCGTGTTAGTGCGATTAAGGAGGACGTCAACCGCCTCCCCCCGGCTGCCATCCGAGCAGAGCGCCGCTCTCGGGCCTGTCCGGCCCAAGTCGCTGACCTCGTCAGCCGCGACAGTCTTTTTCTGCGCCCACTTTGCAGCACTTGCCTCCGCTCTACAAGCTCTCACCAACAGGGACTCCACCATGGGCTCGGGGTCAACCTCCACGCTGTCAATGCTCTCCACAGGAGCTAGCGTGTTGGGGCGCTTGAGAAACCGTCTCTGAGAGTCGCGCGACGCCGAAGAAGCTGACGTTCTGGTCTTGGCGCGAACACGTCCTCTTCTGTCCGTTGGCCCAATGGGGGCCAATATGTTCTCCTCACTGGAAGAGAGGCCTGTCATCCAAAACTTGGACGGACGCCCAACCATCTCTTATTCAGTCGCTTGCGTCTTGCGCTTTGAGCTTACGCTCGAGACGCTCACCACACTCATCCATTTTATAGTTGTTTCGCTTTTAAAGGGTGCGGTCGCTGAAGCGCTAGCGACTGGTCTCCCACCAGCCACTCATCCTCTCACGGCAACGGCACCCATGATGATACGCCTGCACCAGGGTCGCATCAGGTGTCAGTCGACGATCGTTGATCGATCTGGAGCAATCCATCTCCCTTGTTCCTCGACTGTGCCCTCTGCTAATCAGAGGGACATGTGGAAGAACCTCACTGATCGTACTGCTCCCCCCGCCCGCAGAAATTCGCCACAGACAATACACTCTCCGAAAAATAACCCCCAACCCCGTTTTTCTAAAGAGAATATTGTCCATGCCCAGCGTGCACCGGCCCGACAACTGCTCTTCCCCTCGAACGTATCCGTAAGGGATTAGCAGAGCAGCTATAAGACACACGAGGAGGTTTTTTTTTGTTCCGGGGTGAAAAATCCTCATGGATGTCCTCCGCCCTGGAGGGGGGTGGACGAGTCTGTCAGACTCTTACTGACTACAAACTACCCCGGTGTTCCATCTCACACCTACGTCGGGGTCGCGGGAACATACGATTCTTTCGCAATATCAAAGGTGTAACCTAGTCCAACCTTGTAGATCAATCGATAGATTGTAATTTAGATACGAAAAGCAGTAAAAAAGTTAATACCTTGACTAAAGCCAGTTGGCCATTAAGCTGTTGACAGTTTAGTTGCCCAACGTGGCACATTATGATTTTACTTACTACTTACAGGAATGGCCTATTATTTGGCCATAGAATCAGCATGGCCATACGAAGTGGCAATGCTGCCAGTGTTTTGGGCCCGTTTCCTGTTGACAGCAATGCGGGCAATATGATTATTATCTCCTTTATTACATTTAAAAACTTATAAATTAGATTTTTAAATATTTTTCATAAATCATTAAAAAAACATTTAAAAATATAAAAATAGTGTCCCACCGGTATCGGGAACAGGGTCCAAGCTATCGGCGGTCAGGGCTCCAGAGAGACCGTAAGTACCGCTTTCTGAATCAAGCCCTTGATCCAGCTGCCCAACGAGAGCCTCCTCAGGTGTTTGTCGAGGCTCTTGGCTATTAAGCCATTGGCTGTCACGACTATCGGCGCAATGATTGCTGAGTCCACATTCCACATGTCGACAAACTCGCGAGCCAAATCAAGATACTTGATTTCTTCATCTTTCTCGGCTTTCATGAGATTAGCGTCATGCGGGACCGTTATGTTAATTATTATTATTTTTAATACTTTCAGCTTTTTAAAGTAGGCAGATAATAGAAGTTACAAACAAGTTGACATGATTTCAAAGTAAAATGATATTAACATACTTACTTTAATTATGAGTTCTTTCTTTAGCCGACAACGGTGAAGCAAAAAGGAGAGTTATGATTTTGACCGTTAAGTATGTATGTTCATCTGTTCCTTCATAACTTCTAAACTACTTAACATAATTTGACAAATTAGAAATTGTTGGAAGCGTCTTAATCGTCAGCTGGTTAAAGGCTATATGACGTCACATTAAATTGAATATGGCGCCCTCTAGAGGATGTAAATTTATGAGCTAAAACAAAAACTATCTTTTTACATCGTTTTAAACACACTTTTGTTGGCTTTACTTGTGATTCTAATTTCATCATCATCATCAATTCAGCCGAAAGACTTCCACTGCTTGATATAGGCCTCCCCCAAGCATCACCACTTTAAACGGTTCTGTGCTTCCCGCATCTAGCGTCATCGGTCCACCTTGTGGGAGGCCTTCTAACGCTACGTCTTCCGGTACGCGGTCGCCACTCCAGAACCTTTCGGCCCCATCGGCCATCTGTTCTGCGAGCAATGTAGGGCACATTGCTACCCACTGCCACTTAAGTTTGGAAATTCTTCGGGCTATGTCGGTTACTTTAGTTCTCCTGCGGATCTCTTCATTTCTGATTTGATCACGTAGGGAAACTCCAAGCGTAGCCCACTTCATTGCCCTTTGGGTGACTTTCAGCTTTCTGATAAGGCCCATTGTAAGCGACCACGTTTCAGTGCCATAGGTCATCACTGGCAACACGCACTGGTCAAAGACTATCGTCTTGAGTCACTGCGGTATGTGGGACGAGAACATATTGCGTAGCTTCCCGAACGCTGTCCAGGCGAAGCGGATTCGACGATTTACCTCTTTATCGAAGTTGGACCTACCTAACTGGACAATTTATCCTAGGTAAACATATTCGTCCACGACTTCGAGTGTAGCGTCTCCGATCTTCATGAGAGTGTGTATTACATGGGCATTTGACATGACCTTTGTTTAATCCGTGTTCATTTTAAGACCCACTCTTTCGGAAGGTCTACTGATGTCATTGAGCATTGCACTGAGGTCCTTCATGGTCTCAGCTATGACTACTATATCGTCAGCAAAGCGAAGGTGAGTGATGTACTTGCCATTGATGTTGATGCCAACCCCTTTCCTGTCCAGAACCTTGAAGACATCCTTCAGTGCAGCGGTGAACAGTTTCGGGGAGATAACTTCTCCCTGTCTCACACCTCGCTGCAGAAGGATAGGTTTCGACGTCCGGTCCTGGAGTCGGACTGACATAGTGGCGTTTTCGTACAGACACTTCAGCACCTCGATGTACCGATATTAATCTGGCACCGTTGAAGAGACTGCAGTACAGCCCATGTCTCGATCGAATCGAAGGCTTTTTCGTAGTCCACAATCGCTTAGCACAGAGGCAGGTTATACTTCTGGGTCTTTTGTATTACCTGCCGCTCTAACAACAACAATTCTAACTTACTAAAAAATAATGTACAAAAATCTTAGAAGACAATTTTGACCTTCTTCTTATCGTCGTATCGACATGAAACTTTGTATCTATACATAGTTCAGATGACAAAACTATAATTTGGAATCTAGGAGCTGATCTAATGAAGAACCAGGAGGTGTATAGTGGAACTCATCAGTGGCTACTAATAAACCCATAAGTCAAATGATTCGTTTTGATGAGTCCAATATATTGCACATGGTGTCAAGGGTCTGATGATGGAGCTAGGAGGTGGATAGTGGAACTCTTCAGTGGTTACTAATAATGACTTCGTCTTTTGACTCATACTATTTGTTTTGATGAGTCCAATAAATTTCCTTTGATGATGACGGTCTGCTGATGGAGCCAGGGGGTAGATAGTGTAACTCTTCAGTATCTTCTAGTAAACCGCTCGAGTTTGGGCTCATATGATTCGTTTTGACCAATAGATTGGGCTTGGTAACGAGGGTCAGATGATGGAGCCAAGAGGTGATAGTGGAACTCTTAAGTGGCTCCTAGTAAACCGCTGATATCATTACTCCGTTGACTAATAACTAAATGTCGGATAAACTAGACTAAAAAGTTAAAAAAGGCACTTTAAAAGGCAAAAAAAAATGAAACAATTACATTAGTCACTTAAAGCACGACTCTTTAAACAATGCCGGTCATCATCATCAGCCCATGTCATTCAACTGCTGGACGAAGGCTTTCCAATCGCAAGCCAATTAACTTATTCCTCGTTAACTCTCATCTAGATGAGAGTTAACCAGCTATCCACCTTGTTCAAAGGCAATTTGCGTATCTCAAGAACACGTTTACCACAACGTCTCATTGGTTCTACGATTATGACCCATAGCCACTTCATAGTGCTACAAGGATTGTTTTTCGCTCGGATGACATTGACAGGGAGGCGCTGTTGGTTAACATTTGTGCATTTGTGTTGTGAAAAGTATTGAAAAACAAGACGGCGGCGTTTAGTACTGATTTTGACTACGCGCCAAAAGTGCTTTGTAGCGTTACAGTTTGCATATACTGTCATGCCTGAGATAAACTAGGCTAGTTACTCAAGTCGGAATAGTAAGCTAGTGTTAGTAAGCTAAAAAGCTAAAAACCTGGCTACGCATAAGCAGAACTAGCTTCATTTCTAGGCTAGTACGCTAGGGACTTAAGCTGGGTTTCTATTTTTCGAGCAAGTAGAACCCTCACCACAGTTCTTACTATCCTGCATGTCGATTCTACAAGAGTCTCACAGTGACGACTTGCGTGGAGTGAGCTGTCAGTGTCATCCCGTTTTGGTAAATCCCTAGCATCAGTGGCACTAACAGCTCACTCCACGCACACTTCACCAAAGTTTTCACGGTGAGATGGTTAAAGAATAGCACTGCTGGCTTGTGGGTGTACTGCTGACTAGCTTTATTCGGCCAGCGACGCTAGTATTCCATTGGCTAGTGAGCAGTGACTACACTGTTTTTCTGACCGCAACCACGTGTTGTACTGGCTTAAAAATATCTGGCATCATGTAAACAGCACTAGCATATGTCAAGCCGGGATAGTATAATTACAGAGGTTCTAACTTGCTAGTCTAGCTTTGAAAAACTAGCCTCATATATCTCGGGCATTTTACTGCATACGTAGCCACCATAGGAATGAATTTACAAAATCTGTAATTTTGTCTATTTAAATGCTTTTGGGCAACAAAAGTTGCCTAGTCTACGTCCAGCCTACACACACTCAGCGTGTATTAGAAATGTGTGATACACACACGATAACGAAAATTTGATGAATATTGAATGAGGCCTGATTTCATGGTTCCAATCGTGACCGATTTTATTTGATACCATCGAAGTTATATTTCGTGGCGTAGTGATTTCTAAACATTGTAATCAGGCACTTGTTTTATTTTTCAAAGTTGACTGATTATTCAGTTGAATATTTAAAAACTGTGTTGTTTTTTCATATTTATGGTAAGTAAATAGTGTAGTCATGTGTTTTTTTGACCTAAATCCTGTTAATTAAAGATAACTTGAAGTGTGCTATGTATGCTTTGCTATGTTCCTTTGTAAGTTTTCACACGCATAGCTAATTTAAAATATGCAATGGTGTAAGGGAGAGCACACAATAACCGGCCTTTAAATGTCAACCTTAATTGCGCGAAATCTACCCTGCCAATGACAGATGAGGCAATGACGACCAAACGATTCGGTTGCTTTCAAATTCTTTGAGTTCAAATGGCTTATCCATGTGTCATGTTCGTGAACGAGCGCCGTCAGTGGATACTGGTCATCCCTAAGCTGTCAGGGCTTATTTTTAAGCTTATGTTATCCCGTCCTTACGCATCGTGATTACATAATAGTCTACTTTGTGTCAAGTACCTACCTTTGTCTTTGAGACGTGTCGAGATTGATTACGACCTCCAATGGCAAAAGAGCTAAGACATGGAGTCTCTCTCTCTTTCTCTCTCTCTGGAGTCTCTCACTCGAACAAATTCTAATTAGTCGTCATCATGAACAATCATTCGATTGTGATAAACGGGAGAATTTGGCAGAATAAATGCGAATGTAACTCTGTAAGCTAGTCTGTTACCATTTCATGCCTAAACGGCTATACCAGATTTAGATGAAATTTAGCACACGTATATATCATAACCTGGGTTAGGACATACGATATTTCTTCGGGTGAATGTTCTTTTGTGTTTAATTCCAAGTTCACACGACGCCGACAAAATAACATAGGAATGAACGTTCATCTGTCACTTAATTTTTTGAGCATTTTCTGTTTAGTTTCCGAAAGTCATCGAAAAAGAAATGAACAGAAAGTAAAATTCCGGATATCTGGCGCGGGGTAATTGAGTATCACACTAACAGTAGCAATGGCTTTCATTTTGACAGTTCATCCACATTCATTGCGTTATTTCCATTGTTGAGCAGACAATTTTTTCGAACATACGAAGCATTGTATTAGCGATGTCCTTTAGAATGATTCAGATTGTGGTTGATAGTGTGTTACGCAGTTAATTAAGGTGATGTTCTTCTGCCCGCGACTTCATCAGCGTAATATTTCTTGTTTTAAAATATCTTTGACACTTGTCACTACTACAGCTAAAGCTTCCCATTAATTACAGAATTTCCAGAATTGGTTCAGTAGTTCCAAAGATGAACCCCTACATTGAAACTCGCATGTGCATTTCAGTCGAAAGAAGTCCACTGCCGGTTACCTTAGTTCTCCTGCGGATCTTTACATTTCTGATTCGATCACGTAGGGAAACTTTAAGCATAGCCCTCTCCATTGCCCATTGGGTGATTTTGAGTCTTCTAATAAGGCCCATTTTGAGCGACCACACTTCAATGCCCTAAGTCATCACTGGCAACACGCACTGTTCAAAAACTTTCGCCTTGAGACACGCGGGATCTTATATTAGTATGGAAATCATGCAGATAAGATTGTTTTTTTTTTTAATAAATAATCCCTATACTTACCTAGAATAATACCTTACGGTACGCAACAATAATATTAATATTAAACACTTGTCATACACTCGCATAATGCATGTTTGTTATGCACTATGCATTTGTTTTCTGATATAGTTCGAACAATGATTTCCTTATCAATAGTCCTTTGTTAGTCTTTGTTCATCGAATACTTATACAAAGTTTATTTTTCTTTGCGGCTAATGTGAACCGGCACTGGAATATACTGAAATGTACCCATTTCAGGGAATAATCCAGCCCAGTGTCTGGATTGACGGACTATTATTCCAGCGTAACTGGAATAGTGTAGACGGCCAATGCAGTGCCGGATTGCAATTCAAGCAGTAAGGTTATGGAATGTCTTGCCCTTGTCGATAAGGCGTGCTCAATCACTGTCCAATTTTAAAATTGTGTTTAAAAAAACACATCCTCTCTCCTTAAACATCATCCATTATAGTTCCCATGCTCTTGTTTCGTGTTTATTATCTATAAATATGTGTGTAGATAAATATATTTTTATGTACTTATGTAAGTATTTAATGAATATGTTAATGGTATACCACTGGACTACTTGCAGTATTGTCTCTCCTTCTTCTGCCTTTAATCCATCCAAGGTTGTCTGTAAAAGATCGCTGTCACCTAATGTAATATGTCTACGTCTATATCTGTAATTGTTAATTTTGTCGATGTCGACAAAACCCGCGGGGTAATTGCTTAACAGATTATCAGTAGGAATCGGTTTAATTTTGACAGTTCAACAACATTCATTGCGTTATTTACGTTGTTTAGCAGACAAATTTTTCGAACTTATGAAGCAATGGATTAGCAACATCCTTCAAAATGATCAGATTGTGGTTGCTGGTGTGTTACGCAACTAGGGTGCCGGTCATTCTATGCGTGCGTATAAGTAACGTTTCAGTGATGTCATCACATGTCAGAAGGTGGTTTATTTGAAGAAGGTACCTGAATGCGTTGACTTTTCGATAGCTAAGAAAAATCAAAGTGAAACATTCAAGTTTTTAACTTACCTATATTTTTAATGATTTGTATTTGTTACAAAGGTTTGACATTTTTGTTTACAAAATGAAACATTAAGGAAAATTACACAGTATGTATTAAACTGATAGAGTACCTACCTCATAATTTAAACAGTACGGTGCATAATGAATGTTTAACGAAATTAAAATAAATGCTTATTCATCGTTGTAGGTATAAAGGGCGGATTCAATTTTATTCCTGTTTCTGATATGCATTGTAATGGGTAAAATACATGGTCAAATTAAATTACCTAGCGAAACTCCGTAGCCACGATATGAATGGCATGTTAACATGATGAAAGATACTTTTTGTAGGGTCAGAGTATTTATAACCAGTCTGTGATGTTCCCACTGCTAGGACACAGGCCAGGAGTGGGCTGTAATCCACGACGCCGGCCCAGTGCGGGTTGGAAGATGTCAAATATCTTCGAATGTTTGGTTTTAGAACGTGCCGGTTTCCTCATGATGTTTTCTTATACCATTTTGACAGCAGTAGTGATGAAATAATTAAAAGTAAAGCGTAAACCTACAACTCGTAAGTCGCGGCTGTTGCCACTGGACCACAACTGCTCTATTAGATATGTCTATATATGCTCCGTCAGAGTACTCAACTACTGGAAATATCTGTAAAAAAAAAAGTTTTATATTTGTGTCAACTTCTCAGACGTAATGTCTATAGATAATCTTAACACGATAAAGCAAAAATACCAGCGATCATACATACATAATCGGCCTATTATGTTCTCACTGCTGGGACACAGGCCTCCTCTCTGTGAGAGGGAATGGGCCGTAATACAACACGCGGGCCCCGTGCGGGTTGGTAGATGTCACATGTCTCCGAATTTTTGGTTCTAAGACATGCCGGTTTCCTCGATGTTGTTTTCACCGTTTTGAGAGCAGTGGTGATGAAATAATTTACACAAAGTAAAGCGCCTGTCTGGGTACGAACCTACGACCTACAACTCGTTAGTCGCGACCGTTACCACTGGGCCACCACTCTTCGATCACCAGCGATCGTTGTCCCCAAAGAAAGTATCTTTAAATAATTTTTGTTTTAATGTGTCTAGAAATCGATCATTAGATTTAAATTGTCATTTTCAATTCACACGTCTTGCTGAGGAGTCCAATCCACATCGAAGGCTCACTTCTCGAAGTTGTGAAGGAGTATGTCTACCTTGGGCAAGTCATCCAGCTTGGGAGATGCAACTTTGAGAAAGAAGCCGACAGAAGGATCCTTTTGGGTTGGGCAGTGTTTGGAAAACTTCGTCAAGTCTAAAGTCTTTTCGTCATCAATCCCGCAATGTTTGAAGACCATGATCTTCAACCAATGCGTCCTGCCCGTTATGACACACGGTGACAATCGTATTGGTCCACGAATTTAAGGCCACCCAGCGCGGAAACTGGAAATTTTGAAATGGGGTTATGTTCGGAGTTTATTTGAAGGATAAAGTCAGGAATGAAGTTGTCCGGAAAAGAACCGGAATAACGTGTGAAGTGGCAGTGAGCTGGCGACGGTTGTCAAAGGACCGATGGCCAGTGGAGCAGACGAGTCCTGGAGTGGAGACCGCGCATCGGCAACGTAGTGTGGGACGCCCCCCAGCTAGATTGACCGACGACGATGGGACTGACTGCTGAAGGCGGAGATCAGGGTGTTGTGCTAACAAATTTAGATCGACCCTGTAAAATATATGTCTATCCTTTTCTGTAGTAGGGAAGTTACCTCCAAGGCGTACAGACAACTGCATGTCCGTGGTAACAATTTGATAAACACACTGTCTTTATTCCGTAGCGGTAGTTCCAATTTTACCACTGACTGCCCTACGCTATTATTTGTAGGTGATTTCATGTCGCAAAAACTGCTTCTAATTCAAGCATTTTAATACCTTTTTTTGTTGGCCTATAATGATGTATAATACATTGTATCCCAAAGCTGGGCAAAGTCCTCTTCTTTTTCATTCCAAACCTCGATGTTTTATGCGATCTCTGGCCATGTTGGCCCTGCAAAAGTTATCAGGTCGTCACCACCTTCGCCGTGGTCTACTTCAACGGCGATGTCCTCCCTCAGGCGTCCAGTGAGTGACGATCTACACTTGGCATCAATCACTTTAAAACTATCGATAAATTATTCATACAACTTTAACTTACTGACCAACTCTGAAATATCGAAAAAGAAGTGTTCCATCATCCAAAAATGCGTAACACTTACAAACGACCTTGAGTGTTCGGTCCTTTTCCGTCCCGCCGCTAAGTTTCGCTCTGTCCCGTTCCCTGCGCACGCCCCTTTATCATGGAATACGCATTAGAGAGAATAGCGCTGTTTTGAAACAAAACGTGAATTATTTGGATTTTTAAATTATCTATTCATTTGTGTAATCCTCAAATTACAAGAACGTCACTGATTTAGCAACAGATGCATGCAATCAATAATTTTAGCAACTTTACTACAAGGATATTTCAAATGTATGTACCTATTTATAAAAACAATTAAGAACGTACAATGTGATGTTAAGATATCGAACATTAATAACGTGCTTTTAGATGTTATGATTATGATTTATCACTCATAGTTAATGACTGTATTAGCCCATGAATAACGCATTTTCGCAAGTTTTGCTCATGAAAATTATAAAGAAACCTACGTATAAGTAAAGTATGTGATTATCGTAGGAATCGGCGGTCAGTAGTTTCTGCCTACCCTCATAGGAAAAAGGTATAGTACTGAATCAGTTAGATGATAATTGATATGAATTAAAACCAGTCTCTTGGTTGTAGCTATAATATATGTAGATAGATGGGTTAGGTAAGTAAGTACCTACCTTTATATGCTGTGGAATGGGCAACTAGCTTCATATTTCTGACTGACCGACCTCCTTGACAATTCAAAAGTGCCTGTAAATAGTATAATTGAAATATCCTTTAAGTTTCCTTAACTTTAGAGTTCGTCACTCAAAGTTTCTATGTTCAGTTTTACCTCTGGCAGTCGCAACCAAACAGCAACCTTATTGTAACATAAAGAAAGATGTTTATGATTCTTCTGAGATGTTTAGAATGATCTTTATCTTACAACCTTATTGTAAGATAAAGATCATTTTGATTTTGACAGACTTGTCAGTGGCAGCAACCATAAAACAAAGCGAATAAGGATCACTATGATTTTGACATTGATGCAAAATCTTAAAAATAGGCAAATATTTGGTTTTTATTCAACCAATACTTGCAAATGTAGCATGACCACCATAGAAACGAAATTTGTCGACGGAAGAATAGACAAAATAAGCAACTAAAGAAACAGAAGAAACAGAAGACAAAATTAGGTATGGATTGTAGAAAGATGTCAAAATTCAAGAAAAGAAATGTTAAGAAAGTGATTTGTCTTCTCTTCGTAGACTAGAGATAAAAGTCGTCCTCGTACGAATGCTGGAAACTTTTATTCCAAACTACCCTTTTCCCAAATGTGTTGAGGTGGACCATGCAGCTGAATGCCAGTATTTTACAGGAGCGACGCATCTGACTTTTAGACTTATAAATACCCGTAACGACCGTCAAAGATCTATGAATGACAGCCGAGACCAACTGCTTGAAGTACATCCGATGCACAGGGTTTCCGAGTCTCACTATGTAATGGTTGGTCACCCATCCACGAACCGACCTCGGCAAGTGTTTACAAATAGTGCACAAAACATTTTTAAAATTGTTAAAGCTAAAAAAATACAAAGATAAAGACGTTTTTAAATAACTTTTAGACAAAGACAACACTATGAAGAAGTGACGTCACGACAATGCAACTTCATGCTAGCGCCATAAAGGCTCCCGCAAACAGGCGCGACGCCACAGCGCGACACAAAGGCACCGCTCGTAGCGGGACACGCGATGCCTTTGTGTCAGTCTGTGGTGTCGCGCCAGTGTGTACGAGACTTTAGTTGTCCGTACCGTTCGACAAGGAAAAGAACAATCCTCTCAATAAACTTTCCATCGATTTTACAGATTTTTTGGATTAGGTGTCTCATGTTACTATTACTTCTTTGAAATTGCATTATTTGTTCGTACATTTCTAATATTAGTCATCAACCCTATTGAACCTGCACCCTAATTGCGTAACACATTTTCGTAAACGATTACGACTAATCTGTTTGATTTTGACGGTTCAAGAACATTCATTGCGTTCTATATATTGTTGAGCAGAATTTTTATCGAACTTAAGAAGCAATGGATTAGCAATCTGTTTCAAAACTATTCAGATTCCGATTGATTGTGTATTACGCAATTAGGGTGCTGTTTTCATTGAGCCACGAGCCGCTCACAAACTAGGTATTAAATCTCGTGCACACTAACGCCACAGCGCGACACAAAGGCACCGCCTGTCGCACCGGTGCCTTAGTGTCACGCTGTGGCGTCTACCCGTTGTGCAGGAGCCTTTAATCTAATTGAAATGAATTTGGACGTGCAGCTATACTACCATTATTTTTAATGATGAGGAAAATGCTGCAGCTTATAGGACGACTAGATTTTGTTTATTTCTGGTTAAGGAAGTATGTACTGTCGGGTTATTCCAATTTCAACTAATATTTTTAGATGTAGGTAAGGTTAGTGTCTGATTTTAATTGTGCTGTGCGGGTGTCAGTGACAGGTAAAAAAACAGGTAAAAATATGGCCAATATTGCGAAAAAGACAATGGTGCCGATTCTCTTGTCACAAATGCCTCTAAACTAGACTAAAAATCACTATAATTTGGTTTAATCCTGTCAAATGATGATTTTACATTCTGACATTGACTTTACTATATTTTAGTTTGACAGCACTAAGATTACACTGAGCTATTAGTTTAGTGAAAATGGCAATTTTGCTATTCTGAATTTTACGTTTTTCACCTAAAAATTTGGTTATCTAACTAAATCTGAACATGAATCTGACTATTTTTAATCGCGATTAAAAAGGTGTGGATTAAAATTAGTTGGCGTGAACTAAAATTCACACCAACACCTCGACTTCAGACGTGCAAAAACGTTTTTTTTTTTTTTTTTTTGCTCATATCTCGAGAACAGTGTGTCCTATCACAAAAATAATGAGAATTTCGATCCCCTTTGAAACCCCGGAACCTACAAAATTCTAAATGCAGATACCTATTTTTATTTTATATTTTCCATACAAAAAGTAAAAACTTCCCTAATAAAACACGTCGAGCGAGGCTTCCCCGGGCTGCCTCCGGCTCTAACAACAAAGACGTTGCGAAACCAAAAGAAAAAAAAACACGTGGACTCGTAATTGTCAAATTTGATAGTTGTGTCAAAATTATTTTTAAATTTAGATTTTTTTTTTCACAGAATAGCTTCAAGATTCTTATAGTAAAAAGTAAGGAACTTTAGTGATAGTTTAGTTAGTTTAGTTCGGTGTACAAGAGAATCGGCACCAATGTTCACGAGCCACGAATATGTCCGAAAAATACCGCATAAATTATAACCGTACCGGATTAAGACGTCCCTGTAGGTACCTACGTTTGCCAACTGAGTAATGTTCGGTTCCTATTAAAAAAAACGAATGGTTTTGCTTACCAATGGTAGCATATTTTTGTTTTACCAAATTAAGCATTTAAAGAGATTCGTAAGCTTATTTCACCTGTGATAGCTACTTCCACCATATGGGAGGGTCGACTACGAAGCTATGAATTTTTCGCATCATTATTGGTAAAGAAACATTAAGGGTTCATTTTAACCAATAACGGTTCGTAAATTATGGGAATCGGCTATATGTAGTTAGTGATGGCCTAATTAGGGAGGGGAAAGCCATAAAAACACGACTACTGAATCACGAATCACGCTCAAAAAGTACGAACCGAGAAAAAAAAAATCTGACAGAAATCAAGGTAGGTACAAAAAAGTGTCAGGGTAAAGCCGTGATCGCATGCCCGTGTACCATGTGGTTACCAGGGACACCTACAAAGTTATAACGGCATGCGACCACGGATTTTCCCTGACCATTTAATATTTTAGTTCATGAGTTTACGTCATTTAGAGGGCACCATGTTCAATTTAATGTTACGTCATTTAACTTATCAAGACGCTTTTAGCAATACCTTATTTGTCAAATTATGTTAAGTAGAATGAAAATTTAAGACTTATGAGGGAACAGATGAACATACATGCATACCCACATACATAAATTCATACATACGTACATCCCGGTCAAAATCATAACCCTCCTTTTTATTCCGCCGTAGTCGGGTAAAAAGGGTTAATCTCTAGGCGAATTAAAACGATGCGTGAGAAATAGGTCACTAGTTCATAACTTGTACTTAAAGGTAATACATAAAAACTTGTTTTTAAACAAAATCTTGTAATCGCACGGTGCGGGTAACACAATGTTTATTACGCTCAGTACGCCGTTCGGGCCCATGCGTGGCGGACCGTTTATAGAAAAATCAAAACACGTGTCTGTCTTGAAGTGTGTAAAAGAATATTTTTTGTAAAAGGTGAGTCACCCCGTAACGTCCATATTCCGGTGACCTTGTGTGTGTCAGTCGCGGCCCGCGGAGCGAGCGCTAAGCCCGCCCGGCCCCAGCGCTCCCGCCATTTTACAAGGGACACACGACCCCACAAATTAATAACACCTCCACCGAATAACAGTGATTTAAGAACGAATAAAATTATTAATCACAGTTTACGCGTGCAATACAGAAGCATTCGATTTAACTCGGTCCGAGCCGTACCTTACGTGATGGTGATGCTCGGATTATCATAATGGCCTGTCTCTCGACTGCGCATGTGCGCGCAACCCGACCAGTTTAAGATGCCAGTGAAGTTGATAGTGAAAGTAGAGTTGAATCATCGTTTCAATATGGTCGGAGTATAAAGTCCTGGTTGGCAACCCAACAACAGGTTTGTGAATTACACAATAAGAATCAAATTTGAGTAACACTAGTTTGATGTAAGATTTGGTGAAGCAGTGACTGAATGGATGCGTTTTATTCATACTTTTAGGGTAACGTTTTATTTCTGTGAGGATACGAGAATGTTGTTGGTTTGTGTATTAGTAGGTACTTTTGTCACTATTTCAAGGACAGTTAAAATGTTTCAGACGTTTTTAATAAAGTTCTTATGTCTGACAAGATGTGTTTACTAATATCAAAAATATCTTAATACACTTTTAAAAAAAAATATGCAATATTAAGATTACCAATGTTGTTTGGTGGTTATCTCGTGTATTTAAATTGTAACCTATGCTCATCCACACTAAGGTTAATCATAATTTTAATTAATTGTTTAAACAGACAATTATCTCACATATATTATCTCCTTTGGTCATTATGAGAGGTGTGGTTTGACTTTGAATGATAGGCTGAGGAATGAAGTGATAAGGCAACGTATGGTTTCAAAGAAGTTGTGACAAAAATTTAAAAGAGTATGTTTAGATGGTTTGGTCAAGTTGAGATGATGAATTAAAGGAGAGTAACCCGAGGCAGATGTGAGTGGAAACACCGGTAGGGGACGCCCTAGGAGGACATAATTATAGTGACCTTACTGGTGATGTTCTCCAGAAAGGTCAGGTGCGTAGTACCAGATGTATGAACGTAAACGAGGCAAAAGGTGTGCCTATGGAAGGATCGTAACAGTTGGCGTTCTGTGGTTTCTGCCTAACCCAATGGGAAGAAGGCGTGAGTTTATTAATGTTTACAGTAAGATTTTCTGATGATAAGTATTGAATAATAATTACAATTTGTTTACTAGGATTTAAAGAGGTGAAATTTGTGAGTTTGTATGTAGGGGGAATCTTGGACGTAGAACGATTCCGAAAATATGTTCACTTATCCTACGGCTTCATTGTCGGGGTAAAGGCTCCTACTAACACACGCCACGCGAATCGCACGTCAAAAAAATACACCGGGTGTCGCGCGACAGAGGTGCCTTTGTGTCGTGCTGTCGTATCGCGCCTGTTTGTGGGAGCCTTTATGGGAACCTAGAGTATTGCCGAGTAAAGTTGCAGAAGCTAGTAGCATCATAAAGTGGCGTACGGTAGGTCCCACATCAGTGGTAACAAAACCAACATAATTTGGCCTGACATGCTATTGAAAATCCCTACTACGCTAGGCCAGCTCAAGGTCAAAGTGTTAAGACAACTGCCGTTTGCCGCTGACCTTCAGGGACTCAAAGTGTAAAAGCTCCCACAAACAGGCGCGACACAAAGGCACCGCTAGTCGCGCGACACGCGGCGCCTTTGTGTCGCGCTGTCGCGTCGCGCCAGTGTGTACGAGTTTAACAGTTACAAGTTTTTTTAACAAAATCAAAATAAATCAAAATCAAAAGTCATTTATTCAAACTAGGCTGAGAGTCAGCACTTTTCGAACGTCAAAATTACATAAGACAGTCCCCCAAAACGCCCGCCCGTCACCACTTCCTAGTGCTTTAGCTGGGAAGAAGTGGCGCAACAAACTCCCCAGCAGCACAGCTGTCTGTTTAGTTAGAAAAACCATTAAACTATACAATTATATGGTAATCAAAGAAGAAAAACCGAAACACAAAAAATCATATTAAATTATCTGGCACATGTAAGCTAGCCACGCCAATATACTCATTCTCACTTTTTATTGAACACCCCTCGCATACTCAAAACACCAATGTAGGTGAAGTGTCGTTTGTAAATTACCAAGAAAAAAAAAATTGCGGCTCGATTTGACTTGTACCCCTTGCCTTTATCATGTTACTCATTGGGTGGCAAGTGGCAACTCAGATCTGACAGCAGCAAGCAGTCATCAGGCCCAGCTAATTAAGTGGTCACCACACCTCGGAATAAAGATATTTGCAATATCATCCGGTCCATTCTGTAATATATCACCGTGGAAATTTAGGTGAAGTGAGCTTGAAGTCATTCCACCTGCATGTAGATTCTGTAAAAAGGTCACCCTGAAGACTTCCTTGGAGTGAGCTGTCAGTGTCATCCCGGCTTGGTCAATCTCTTGCATAATTGGCAGTTCACTCCACGCTCACTTCACCTATGTTATCACGTTGAGATGGTCATGTCACTGATAGCAGTAGCAATAAGTACTCATTTGTTCATTGTGATTGGGTAATAGTGATTTGTCAATAACGCTCTGTTAATTATTTAGATGGCACACAGGCACTTACCAATTTAAGGAAAGCCTATTATTTAACCATTTTTTTAAATAAAAGTTTCCTCGTTTCACGAATTGGACTGGACGTCTTTGATTTCAATTTCTGATGTCGTAATGATTCATTGCGATCGTTAAAATATTCAGTAAGGATTAAAAAGAAATAAAAAAGTTAACTGTTTCACTGAAGGTTAGCAAAACTCGACTTCACTTTCAAATGAGCAGTTGAGGCAGTTGGGCAGGGCACCTAGCAAGGCGTGGTGATTACAGGTGGAGTAAGTCTGTGTGTGGTAGATTGGCGGACAAGGACTGGAAGACGAGGTTTCCACATTGTTACCACCGAGGACAAAATATGGATGAGGCTGGCACAGGTGCGTGTGGATTGGGCTGTCTGAGGGGCGCAGGTCCTCCGACACAAACTAGCAATCCAGCAGATGACTCCCGGCCCAGGGAAGGAGGAACCGAAGAAATGGAATGCCACTGATGGCACAAATCCGTTTCCTCTAGACTAATATCAATCAATCTGCCAGAGCTCAGGATCTTTTGCTCCACAGCATGGCGGAGTGGTTGATCCACGTAGCTGTGGTTTCCGAGCCGTATTTTGTCCACCCCCAGGCGGTGTCTCTCCCAACAAGAGTCTCGCTGACTTCGAGGGGTTCCTTATGGAGCTAGGTGCCGTCGTAAGGCGGTACCTCGCCCGGTGCTTTTGCTCGGGGACCTCAACGCCAAGTTTGCAGCTTGGGGATCCCAGATCACCTCTTCGGGGCGAAGTGTTGCTTTTCCGTCGGCCTCGCTAGCCCCTCGAGGCGATCCGACCTGTGCTTGACGAATAGCTCGGGAGGAGGCACGCAATAACGGATTATTTTTTAAGTACACACAAATGATAAACAAGGACTGTTTTTGAAACTGTTTTGAAAAGAAAAACCTTTATCAATCTAACAGGTACAATTGAATGTTACAGCATCAAAGAGTTACCTTTCAAATGTGTTAATAAGTATTAGAACATGTTGCAGAAATAAGCAGTTTTTGGTATAAATGCACGGTACAGACAGACTTCAAAAAAAAAAAACTGTTAAATATTATGCCCGACTCCGGCTTGACTTCGACTTACGGCCGAACCCAATAACGTATCTGTCTCCAATTTTGGCTTACTGGAGATAGAAAAACCTATCAATCTCTGGCTTTAACGTCTTAATAAAGCTAAAGGTATACGTGTTGACGGCTATTTGTTTGACAGGGACCGATAGAATTGTATCGTCTATCATCAGAAGCTATCTGTTTTAAGTTATTGGGTTTGGCCGTTACGGGATACGGGTATAATAGTATAATGCTAGTTGCGCGGTATACTTCGCTTGCGCGAAAAATCCTGCAAATTCCTGCAATTTTGCGCGACGCGGCGTCAAAGAATTCTTCCTTCTGAGCACCTGAAAATTCCTGTTTTGAAGAGACTACTGCTTCATCATCTTCAAATTTTGTTCTCTCAGATACTCCTTAAACCTCAGAAATAGATAGAAATCACTAGAGACATGGTTTGGTGAATTAGGAGGATGCTCAAATATTTCAAAGGAAGTATCTCGAACTGCAGACTTGTGGGCGGGGGTGTTATTTTGATAAAACAAGAGAATCTTTGCAACTTTTCCTAGACGTTTCTCACGGATTTCGTAGCGATTTTTTTTATTTTTTCTGCATTCGTAAAGTGCCCGTGACAGTTGATCCATGATCGAAGTATTCAATCATTACTAGCCCTTGACTATCCCATAAAAAAGAGCCCATGGAGTTGGAGATGATGGTCTTTTCTGTAATTTTGTTTCGGGATCGTAATGGTGAACCCACGTTACGTCCATTGTAATAAATCGAGCCTAAAAATTATCAGGACCTTGTTGCAACAGTTCCAAAGAGCCTCGGGAAATATTCAAACTCGTTTGTTTTTGCGAATCGGTAAGCATTCTGGATACCCAAAACGCGGATACGTTTTTCATCCCCAAACGTTCATGTAAGATGCTGTGCACACTACCTGATGAAACGTTATTTCTTCAGCAATAGAATGTACCGTGACACGACGTTCTGCTAAAACTATTTTTTTATCTTTTCGACTTTTTTACCCATTTTTTTGACTACTGCCGTAGGACGCGGACGTCCCGAGCGTGGGTCATCTTTGGTGGATGTTCTTCAACGTTTGAATTCGGCGCACCAACGAACGATGAAATACGACGGAGCATTTGCTCCTAATGTGGGATGAATTATGTGCAAATTCTCCGCCGTATTTTAAATCTTGATTGACTTGTACCGTTACAATTTTTCCATTTTTCAATTCTTCAACCAACCTCTAACAAATGACTTCTATTATTAAAAATAAAAGATAATCCCTTTATTTATTTTTAAGATTTATGTCAGATATTCCGCTTTACCATAAGGTTTACCAGCCAGTATTATTTTTTATACTTCCAAAGAGTTTGTACCGCACCCTCTTTTTTAATGGATGCCCGTCGTATAAATGGGCACATTCAAAAGGTCTTAGTAATGGTTGTACAGTTCACTTGACCCTGTCGTGCACAATAATTTAATAACATATGAGTAGTATCATGATTCATAATAAATAAAGCAAATTGGAATTACATATTGTTAGCAATGAAAAAATCTAATCCAACTACAATAAATAATATCACATTTAATGTATGAATAATAATACAATAAAAAATGAAAAACCGCCGTATACACCTAACTAAAACTTTACGACTTACGAATCAGTCAGTTCATTTAAAATATTTAAAAAATTAAATCAATGTCACAGATTAAAAATATTATCAAATATAAAAAAAGCCATTTCAAAAATAAAAACTACATAAACTATATACAATACATCTTTCATATATGAATCAGTCAAAATTGAAATAATTTAAAATAGATAATGTCACAGATTAAAAATAATATCAAAAAGTTTATAATAAATCTGAATAAATAGATGTCATCATTAAAAAAATCAGTAGTTTCCTGAGCCGTTTAATAATAATAAAAAATATTTTGTTCCATTTTTATGTCGTTATGTGTGTATATATTTTAATTGATGTTACATGAGGACTTGTGCTGTGTAATTTGAGCCTAGATAGTGTTATTACGAGCGTGTTTTCAAATCGTGACATAAAATAAATAGGTATACAGAGTGGCGATTAGATTATCACATTAAATAGTACAGCGGTTATAACAAGTTGTCATCAGTCTGTAAAAATATTAAAATGAAAAATTTTACCAAAAATATAGACCATTTTTTTATTTTTCATCATCATTATCACTTTTCTCAACTAAGTTGGAGTCTGCTTCCAAACTTACCGGATGCAGATTTTCAGGGTTCTGACGACTGCCAAAGATCCACGAAAGACAGCCGGGACCAACGGCTTAACGTGCTTTCAGAGGCACGGAGGGGTCTTGATATGTAAAGTTGGTCACCCATCCACAGACAAACCGCGGCAAGTGCAGCTTAACCTGATCAATCGACCCGTACCGCTGTTATTACTTAGCCACAAGCCAAACAAAATATATATAGCGTAAAATTTGCAACGAAATAAACCACTCTATACATAATAAGGCACATGATGCGCGCGGGGCGATGGTTTCAACAATTCAAAATACCCAAATAATCAAAAATTAAGTAGAAACGAAAAAAAAGGTCCCACGGCTGGAACGTTATTTGTTATTAATTATTTAAATAATGTGTATTTTAATATAGGTACTTATTGGGGTTGGAAAAAAACTGTTTTTTTTTTAATTGATTAAAGTACGTTTTTTTTTTAAATGTAATAAATCGCGATTTCTTTGATTTTTTCATTTTATTATTCAACTATGTTTTTGCGCAAAACGGAACGCGCCCTCAAGGGATTGCGCGGACACAGCGCAGGGATTTACCTTTTGTCTGACATGTGAATGCCAAGCAAAAGAGAAATCCCCCTCATTATTTATAAAATAGTCTGTGATCCCCGTGTAGTGTTTTGTACGCATATTGAGAAACTTAACAACGATTAATTTTCAAAAAAATAAAATAAAACCATCATCACGTCAATCCGTCTTGTGTTGGGAACTAGCTACGACGGCGACAAATTGACAGTTGGCTTCCCCATTGACACCTATAGTAGAACTTGACAAATGCTCAACTTCAAATTCTCAACACAACTAAGCGCTAAACAATATCTAGTGGAATCTGGAGGAAAATGATTTCGATGCCAAATCTAGCATTATTATCATAAATATAGCACTGAAATCTAACGTACAGCACCTAGCACTAAATAGCGATCATGCGGTGTTGAATTTTCAAAACCGCAGAACAAAATGCAGCAACGCGGGAAGTAACAAATCGCTTTAGCTCTATACTTTCTTTGCTTACACTTTTGCAGGGGATTCCTCGTGAATTAGCGACTACGCGATGTACCTTTTTCCGAACAGTCTGAGAGCTCTCTCGCAGTCTCTTACATTATAATATTATTCGTCTAAGCTTTACTAAATAAGAACAAATTTTTCTTGCTTTTGATTTTCGTGTTAGCTTCGGTCAATTGTTTCTTGTGTCGTGTCCTGAAAATTTTTAATGGAAGTGCCACTACGGAAGATGGCTTACAGCCAGAAATATAGATCTGAGTGGGTGCAAATTGAAGGCTGTACCAAAACTGTGAAAAAAGGCAGCTTGTGTAGGCTAATCATCGGTATCTGGGTGTGATGATGACCATGAAGACGTAATGGAATTAATTAATTAATAATTAGTTGATTTTTAGTACCTAATGTTAGAGTTAAATAAAAACAAAAATGTCTTTAAATTATCGCTTTTTTTCTTATATCCATTAAAATTCAGAACAAAACTTTGGGGAATTAAGTAGATTTTAAAAACGGGATTTTCTTCAAATTTAGCGCAATTTTGATAAGGGTTTAGTGCATATTTTTTTCTTCATACGGCAACACTGTATACTGTATCATTGTATTCGGTAATTGGTTGGTCTTGGTACAATACTAGTAGTCGGCGCACGACGTTATGTGCGGTGCCGTCGTGCCGGTGACACTAATTAATAATTTAAAAAAAAAAAGAACTTCTTGGTGGCCGTTGTTCGTTGAATACTGTGTGATGTAAAATATAATTTGAATTTAGAATTTGGTATCTCGCTTTCAGGCTGAATATTTTTTATGGTAGGTACGTGAAAAAAATGTGAATTTAAAATTGTTTTTGTGTTCTATTTATGGGTATGTTATTTTTTTTCTGTGACGTGAAAGGCAAATATTTGAAAAAACTTTTTTTTATTTTAAAAAATATTAAAAAAGGATTTTTTGAATCTGTGTAAAAAAAGATTCTTTAGTTCCATGTAAACAAATGCAGTTTTTAATGTTATGCTAATCAGTATAAAGTTAACTAGCATAGATTGATGTATTATCAACAAATCTGCGTTTTTGTATGTAATAATGCAATCAGTACATAGCTAAGTCATCATGCGGGAATAGGTCACAGTTTATGACTAATTAAAACACTCATTGAAATATTAAGTATGTATATATATTTTAGAACGATCGAGTTAGACCGTAATTGAAAGAAAATCATTTTGTCAATAATTCATTCACGATACTTTTGTTACGTCATTAAAGGATCGTGACGATCAAAATGTTACACTTTTTATAATAAGTATATATTGGTAGGTAGGTACGTAGGAACTGTTTATTTTTGCGTCATCATAACTTCACGTCGAGTATACCTGAACTAAATACAAACCATCTGTGTTAATAATGTGGTGACAATACAATAACAATATAAAATAAGAAGTTGATTCACTTATAATTATTTATTGCTTTATCCATAAAAAAACGTAATTCACTAAACTTCTTTAGTTATAAAAAAAAAAAATAACACGTCATATTATTATTAAAACAATGAAAAAAGTTACTGCTTTGTTTCAAATTCAAATTTATTAATTTTGTGAACATAGGGTAATATTATACAGATTTTATATAAGAAAATATGGGTCCTTAATATGTTCCGCCAAAGTTCATACAAAATAAGTAGTCATAGGTAATCGAATGTCAATTAACAAAATAGACACAAAAAAAAGAAAAAAATAGGTGTCAAAATTTTATGCCAAAAACTTACTAGTAGGATGTCAATAAATTAAGACGGCACATAAACAAGTGAGTATTCTTAAATCACAATTTCGTATCCTATAATAAATGTCAACAACGAATATCAACTCAACTTCAGTTAGTTTACAACAGGTATAATAAACAGAGTCAAAATCGGGTTCGATCCCCAGGTCGGGCAACGTGTTATTGGGATTTTCTATCTGGAATTTCTCAGTAGCAGCCCGAAGTCTGGATTTGTGCCCGGTAGATGGCAATAGGCTCGCTCCCTATTACATGGGACTTAAACATAACTGGCGAAATGTGGGTGTACTATAGGTACACCTCTGCCCAACCCTTCGGGGAAACAAGGCGTGATGTTATGATGTTATGTCAAAATCAAATAATTTATTTCAAGTAGGTCAAAAAGGCACTTTTCAACGTCATTTACAAATAAATTATTCTAGTTTGTCTTCCAAAAGGTAGATTCGTATAAAGAAGAAAGGGCAACCAACAGCATTGAATATGTTTAGGTAGAATGGACACCACACCTAATGTGCTCTGTGGTTTAAGAAGTGCCTACCATAGACATAGAGAATGTAGGTACTGAGTATTCCGTATTGAGTTGTGCAGTGTGAAAAGTACGAGAGTCAAAGCGTATGTCTCGTTGGCTCACACTTGTTTACACTGTTCATATGTTTAATTTTTATTTTTTTCTGCTTTATATAGTTTAATAAACTGTGTGCCTTTTAGTCTGTGCTAAATAAATGTATTTTCTTTCTAGAATTCTGATTTTGAATAAACTATTGAATTTCACACATTAAAATTGATTTGACAATATGACAGACATGAATTTTCGTAGGCTTGCAGAAAAGAAACAGATAATGACCGGACAGTCGCTTTGTCCCTTTCTTTCCAGAGAATGGTCACTTTTTGTGGCCCCTTACCTTACGCCCTTTTGTTGGTACTCTTTGTGAACGAGTTCTTTCTTAGGAAGTAATTACTACCATCATCGTACAGCCCGCGAGGCCTAAGCTGAGCTTTGCATTTGTGTGAGTGATTACCAATCGCACCAATGTGATCGCGCGAGGGACGCACAGTGCCTCAGGCCGATTGTCCGATTGCCAAGCAAAGGACGCGTCGCTATGCACTCACACAGATGCAAAGCTCAGCTTAGGCCTCGCGGACTGCACCTATTTCTGCCATCAAGCACCGCAACTGTACTGTCTGTAAACTTAGAGCGAACGCGTATCACTCCGGCTTGAAGGGTGTGGGTGCCGCGCCGGTGTAATTACGCCCTTATGGCGAAAGCGATAGGGTAGCCTTCGAAATTCAAATACGCGACTTACGAATTACTAGCTTCAGCCCGCGACTTCGTCCACGTGGAATTTCTTGTCCCCCGGTCCACCCTGTCGCATCGCGTCGCCTGCCGCGCTATTGCTTCGTTTTTACTCTTAATTTATTATAACTCTATAAAATAAATGAGAGGCCTGTGTCCCAGCAGTGGGAATATATAATAGGCTGATTATGCATGCGCTATGCATCTGTCATTTTGTCTAGTCTCTCGTCGACAAAACCCGGTCATGGTAAGTACGCGTGCTTTTTCGCCAGCTAAGGTATAGTTAGGGGAATTAATTGTTTATCAAATCAGCACTACGTACAATGCGATTGAAATAAGAATATTGTGACCATGCGTCATAAGGCTCCCGCAATTAGGCGCGACGCCACAGCGCGACACAAAGGTCAGTGTGCTCGAGACTTTATTGTGACGTCTTAAGGCTCATAGACACTGGAGCAACGCTACAGCGCGACACAAATGTGCCGCGTGTCGCGCTACGAGCGGTGCTTTTGTGTCGCGCTGTCGGGTAGCGCCTGTTTTTGGGAGCCATTCAATACAGCACAATTTTTTTTTTCATCCCGATATTTCAACAAAAACGGATTTAACAAAAAAAAAATCTTTGCAAAGTGACAATTGACGGATCGAGTTCATTGACGTTCCTATCCTACTAATATTATAAACGCGAAAGTTTGTGAGTATGGATGGATGTTTGTTACTCTTTCACGCAAAAACTACTGAACGGATTAGGATGGAATTTGGCACACAGATAGTTTATAACCTGGATTGGCATTGAGTACTTTTTATCCCGATACTCCCACGGGATCAAGATTCATGCAGGTGAAACCGCGGGGAGCAACTAGTTCTTAATAAAATCGCATTGTACTTGCGTCAATTTGACAATACTACAGTTATTTTACATTTGAGTTTGCATGTTTTGCATTACTGTCAAAATCATAGAGACCTTTATTGCTGTTGGGTTGCCGCCATTGACAAGTCTGCAAATTCAAATTCGCAATGATCTTTATCGTCGTTATCATAAGGTTGATAATGGATTGCTGCTGCCAGAGGTAAAATAACTGTGTATGGACTGGGGGATGACAGTGGCGATATTAGAGGGATGATGTAAAATGAGATAATCGAAAAAAAAAAACAGTAAAACCAAAGTTTTAAAGGTTTTGTGGAGGGGATTATTCCCGTCCTAGTCGCGCGGTACGGACAATATATGGCGCTTAGTCTTGTGCCTGCTCGGTCATTTTTAAGATCGCTCCGTACTAGTTCATTTCGGACAGTGAACTAGTTCATTCTATTAGTTCTAATAGCTCTATTCGGTCTTCGCTCTCGGTGGTCAGCATCTCATCTCATTCTTGCAGATTCGGTCGGACGGGTTCGAAAAGCATCGTCATTCGTCGGCTATTCTCTCTCATTCTCATTCACAGACATCGAACGTATCTGTCGAACAATCAGTGACTGTTTATCATTTCTCGTTCTCGTTCGCATAAACGATCGCGCAGTTTACAATGTCCGAGATCGAAAAGACCTATTAGACCTAATAGACCGATTACGAGTCAGCGTTCGGAAACGTTTCTTTTAGTACAGTGCGAAGATACGTTTCCTATTCGTTCATCGTTCATGAACTACACAAGACTAAATTGGCGCTAGTATGAAGTTACATAGTCGTTCTAAGACAGTGCTGTCTTCGTCTTGGCAATTTGTTAAGCTTTCACACTTTTTTTTTTGTAGTCTTTGGAAACACATTTTATATTTATTTTTAACTGAATGACAGAATGTGGTGTGAAGTGAACAAATAAAGTGTTCAAAAAAAAGATGGCGGCGTTAGTTTCGATTTTGGCCAAGCGCCATAAAAACGTGTAGCGCTAAAGGGGCAATTTTATTTAGTAAACAATTAAATTCCCTGACTTTATAAACCACAATAAACAACAACGGTTTCCGCTATTTATAGCTTGAGGATGTTGCTACTAATCAAGCATTTCATTGACGTCCTTTTAACCCGTGGTTTTGCATACCAAGTATAGATGAGCGACATTGTTGCACGAACGATATTTTTTGCTGAAAACAAAACTGAACCTCAAAGCGGTTATTTAAATTAAACCATTTACAGGCATTTTTGAACGGTCAAAGGAGTCGGTCAGTCAGAAAGATGAAGTGTCTTGATTGTCCGCTGGTTAAAGGCTATTAAGATGGAACATTAAAATTGAATATGGAATTGAAGAATTAAAGGTCATTTTTTTTGTCGTGTTTTGTATCAAATGAAAGGGATTAATTAGCACATTTAAAAAATAAAATATATTAAACCGTAAAATAATTTAAGTAAAAAGTACTTAGTTCAAAAACTAAAGCCAGACTACTGAAAAATCATGGTCAAAAAAATAGGAAACAAGAAAATATTTCAGACAGCTACAAGAATGGTCTGACAGTTTCAGTAATTTATTCGGCCTTCCCAAAGGTCCTGTCTTTGACAATGTTCGTCGAATCGTTGTGCTCCTTAAGTTCTGAGTTTAGCTGCATGATTGACAGGTCCACTCGATCTGTATGGTCCTTTCCTCAAAAGACCATTTCAGACACCAATCTACATGATCTTCACATGATCTGACCAAGATAATGTCTGGACTTTAAAAGAGACTGACCTCTGAGTTCGTTTCGGCCTTTCTTCTCAGAGTAGTCAGATAGGAAACGCCGATCTCATCTAGCTTTTAAAATATTATATGATTGACGTGTAAAAGTATTTGTGCAAACCTACTTACAGAAATAACATCATTTATCATGCATCATGCATGTTGAAAATAAATATACACGAGGCTAAACATCAAGCTATACATTTACAGTATAAGCTGACCTCTTATTGTACGGCAATCCTATACAATGCGAGATCAGCTTACTGGAAATGTATAGCTTAATATGTAGCCGTGTGTACCTACATATTATTGTGAGAACGATCATATTTTTGCCAACACTGTTTGCTGAGTGTGTGTATGTTTCAAGCATCACAAAGTTATGTCAATGTTGCAAAACTTGCAGAAAAATTGTCCACCTCGTCCACCTTTGAGTACAAGATGTGAAAAGAAAAGAATAAACTTAGGGCTGAACCAGACCTGACCACCCGAATTCGGATTCAGTTTTATTAATTATTATTGAACCAAATCTGTATTAAAACAGAAAAAAAACAACTGTTTCACCCAAAATGTAATAGGTACAAAATTCATCCAATCAAAACGTGTAAACAGATACAATTTTTTTCCGCAGTTGATATTATATTTTCAGCGTTTTGCCCGATAGTTGATATCACAGAACAGATAAAAGAGGTTGATATGATATCTATTTGACTCGTGAGTCGTGACACATGAGACCTTATGGCACTGAGATGCAAGTAGCTGCGGCAGTTGCTATCACAGTTTAACAGGAAACTAACAAACTGGCATCATATCGACACGTCCGGTTTTTATGGGATATCGCACAATTTCTTATCTTGTTTTACGCACACATTATTTTATATTGCTTTTGAAGTGTTTTGTTTTAACATGTGCGTGACCATATGGTCGGGCATTATTAATATGCAAAGTATGTATGCCTTTCTCTGTGTTATGATATGAGTTAATAAACAGGGCTATAGTTACAGGTTATGTCGACAAAGATCCTTTAAGAGGTCGTTTGTTCAATTATTCCTGACCGATTTGACTATAAAACAACCATACGTCAAACTGAACCGTTTTCAAGATAATGGTCTTTGAAGATTTTTTATAAAAATTGCCGATTTTTTGTCTGTTGGCCTAGTTTTTTTTGGTGCTTTGCCTCTAATTTGTATTTGTTTGAGATTTTTCTGTAGTAGATAAGTTGCTTTAGTAGATTCAACACAAAAATTGCAGTTAACTGAACCAACTGGGTCGTAATAGTCGATTGATAGTTATAACATGAAACAAATTCATAAAGATATTATTTTCTTTCAGATATAGGTATTTAAATAAATGTTTATCACAGTCATGCTGCAGATGTGCTTACATCCACGTTTCATTAGCTATCCAACAAGGTATAACAAGCTAGGGTTTTGTCAGAATTCATAGAACAAAATTGATAAAGGGCTCCCACGTAGTAGTAGAAAATAACGGTACTTAAGCGTCAAAGGGGAATTCCCACCCTCCATAGTGTCCTAGGCCCAAAATGGACATCAAGTATTACTATAAAAATTGAGTGTTTTAAAATGTTAATAATATTGGATATCTAAAAAATATATTCAAACTGACGCCACAATTTTAGAAAAAATATAAAAAAAATAATTATTTAGGTTAATTCTCTTTTTTTCGTAATTAGGGTAGGGGTGCTTTTGCAATTAGGGTAGATTATTGTGGCGCTCATTTAGAAGAAAGCAAATACATAATTTTTAATAGCAAAATTAATGCATAAAGTATTTTTTCTGTAGTCTAATGTGGGCCTGAAATGGGCAATGGCCTTTATCACTTTGGTCAGAAAACAAAATAAAATAATACGAATAGGTACAAATTGACGTTTATTACTATTTTTACAGAAAGTCTACGATTACAATTCATGTTCCACGTGTCCGCCTCTGTTTCGCACACATACTCTCATTCTGTGTCTTAATCCACTTATTACTACACCAGTTGTTAAACCCGTTGTTAATTTATTTGCCGCATCGATTATTCTCTGTCTCAAAACATCAACAGATGTGATTGGGTTAGGTTCTTTGTACACCAAACTCTTCATGTGGCCCCGCACATAAAAATCCATGGGGGTCAGCAGCCTAATTTCGTAACACATATTCGTAAACGATTACGACTAATCTGTTTGATTTTGACAGTTCAACAACATTAATTGCGTTATTTACATTGTTGAGCATAATTTTTATCGAACTTTTGAAGCAATGGATTAGCAATCTGTTTCAAAACGATTAAGATTCCGAATGATTGTGTATTACGCATATAGGGTACTGTACTAGGGTACAGGTCATTGCGTACGAGTACGCAACAATGTAAATAACGCAATCAATGTTGTTGAACTGTCAAAAATCAAACAGATTAGTCGTAATCGTTAACGAAAATGTATTACGCAATTAGGCTGCAGGTCTGGACTTCTAGCTGGCCACGGTATTGAATAAAACTATTCGATAAATGTCTCATATTTATGAAACGTCAATTAAAGTTGATAAATAATTAACATTTTCTAGTTACTTAGACCCTAGTTGAGGCTAATGGCTATAACCATAAGATTAAAACCTCTTTTTTATGCTTGTGGTATATAAACACAGTCATTTAAATTCATAATTTTTCGTTACAGATATCCAAGATTTGGAGATTGGCACATTATAAACTCACAAATGCAATCAAACGCCGCACTTATAGTGAGGTCTGGGTGCCCGAATATGAAGCCACTGATATGTCTCTACGCACTCAGGCCACCTGCCACGGCTGCCACCTACAGTTCCTAAAACAAATGCGATCTATAAAGTTCTTCTTTCTAGTCAGCTGCACGAGTTTTGCCTTCTCCCTCTTCTGGGTACAACTTGCTTCCAGGCCAGACCAGCCTGCTGCCACTGAAAGCCTAATCCAAGAGGCGCTCGAAAATGTCGGACGGGACAACAGATACAAGGACGTCTATAGAAAGACGAATATGCTCCCGAAAGACTTCAAGTACATCTTACTCTGGACGCAGAATGACTACGCGCCCTTCTACTTCCTCGGCAAGGGGCAGAGAGCGTTCCTCGAGAACAACTGTTCGGTGATCAAATGCTACGTCACCACGAACCGAAAGTTCTTCGGCGGTGATTTAACAAAGTTCGATGCCATAGCATTTAACGGACGAAACATGAAAGCATCTGACTTGCCCAGCGCCCGGTCTCGCCATCAACAGTACATATTCTTCAATATGGAATCAGCTGACAACTTTCCTGTATGTGGAGCTCGATTCGATGGATTTTTCAATTGGACGTCGACTTACAGACTTGATTCAGATATACCGTACCCTTACATACTGATTCGGGATAATAAAGGTGAAATCGTTGGTCCAAAACGGAAAATGCGATGGAAAGAAGACGACATGGCAACAGTTGATGATGAGTTAATTGATAGAAATAGAATACAAAATAAAACTAAAGCGGCGGCTTGGTTTGTGTCCAACTGTAAGGCCAGAAGTGGTAGACAAAGCTATGTGAAAGCATTGAAGAATGCGTTAAAACCGCATGGTTTTACGGTAGACGTTTATGGGAAGTGCGGTACCTTGCAGTGCCCTAGAAACGTTCCGTCAAATTGCAAATTTCTGCTGAAGAATGATTACTTCTTTTATATGTCTATGGAGAACTCTTTCGATGAGGACTACGTTACTGAGAAGCTGTTGACGGCGCTCCAGAATGATGTTGTGCCTATTGTTTTTGGTGGAGCTGATTATGCAAGGTGCGTACATTGAGGTGCTCAGTTCTATGTAGTTGTAACTTCTACTAATCAGGCAATATTACTTCATCCGTTTATTCTGGAAATAGATAAGGCTTACATGCTCTTCGTGATAAAAATGATAAAATCTAAATTCCTATGTCAACTATCATAGCTTGGTTGTTGAGCATTCGTGAACATTGGTACATTATTTATCTTGTGTACTCTGAAAAAAAATAAACTTTATTAGCACAAGAAACTCTGGTGATACGTATGTGTTTTTCATTTTGGGTTTTTTACTGCATGATGTATATATAAGCCGAAGGTCTCGGTGCGACCAACTGTGTCTTTCCTGTTAAGGCTTCCGCAAATAGGCGCGACGCCACAGCGCGACACAAACGCATCGCTTGTCGCAGGACGAGCGGTGTGAACGAGACTTCATGAGTATTTTATTTGTTGAATTTCTAAGTGATCTGGCTTATCATACACTCTTAAATAACGGACGAAACTATGGTGAAGTGTCACTCGATTTTGTACCTTGTATGCATTGGTAACGTTCACCTTGACCTGCCCTATACACCACCTTCCCCGCAAACGACTTTTATAAGGTTGGACCATTGTCATGTTCTTCCAATATTTTTTATTGTTTAGACAGTTGTTACAAAAACTAGCTGTACCAACAACAGATTTTCATTTTCGCGACTTCATTGTTGAAGGGGTCATTGTACTCACCGTTACAAAAGATTTTAAACTTTAAATTACACATGAAAACGTCAATACGTCAGTAAATTAAACTTCGTTTATCTAATAGACATGGCTAGAAAGGGTGGGTGACTACCGAGTTGACGCAAAACCCATTGTAACCTTCATTGCTAGGTATAGATCGCGCCAAACTTTTAGACGCCTCTGAAGTTGGCGCGAGCTATATCAGAGGCGTCTAGAAGTTTGGCGCGATCTATTCTTAGAATGTTGTTTTTTGTCTTTTCGATTGTTTGATGCAATAGTACTGTCAGAATTTGCATATATTGTCGTTTTACTGTCCTTACATTCTTAAGTTGAGTCACTGCCCACTATGAAGATATTAGCATGTGGACCATCCGATTGTGTTCAAAATATCGTTCAATTTAATTATAGGAAAGGTGTTAAAAAAAAACACAAAAAAAATTGTTTTCAAATAGTGCAAACAATGTTATAAAAATCCAAGTTATAAACATTTTAAACGAGTGTTAGACAATGACAGCACTATCGTAGAAGTGGCGTCACGACTTTGTAACTTCATACTAGCGCTATACATTGTCCGTATCGCGCGACAAAGACGGGAATCCCCTCCAGAAACTTTTAAAGCGTGTGCCTATGCGTTATTTGAAATTACATAATTTTTTCGAATATTTTTAAATTTGTCATCATCGCTATTGACTGCACCGTTCAATTAAAAGACCGGTTGCAGCTAATGAGTGTTTCAATTAAGCAATGTCAAACGAGTGTGTCGTGTATTATCATATTAGGTCCAGTGACCACTGTTCTGAACGGCCAGCAGTTTAAATAATGCATTACTATGCGGTTGGTGAACATGTCTACAGCCTACTTGATTTAAGGTTCAAATATTCTAGTGGTCGCAATCGCTACTGCTAAGCATCAGGTCGCGGGTTCGATTCCCAGGTCGGGCAACGTGTTATTGGGTTTTTCTATCTGGAATTTCTCAGTAGCAGCCCGGAGTCTGGATTTGTGCCCGGTAGATGGCAATAGGCTAGCCCCCTATTACATGGGACTTAAACATAACTGGCGAAATGTGGGTGTACTATAGGTACACCTCTGCCCAACCCTTCGGGGAAACAAGGCGTGATGTTATGTTATGTGTTATGTTATATTTATTCTCAAAAAGACAAAAAAGCCACATAGATGAGAATGTAAGATAACATAATGTAATAAACTTATTCTAGGTGACGGTCACTGATACAATACAATTTGTCTTACACATTATTTGGTTTTTAAATTGATTAGCTTACACGTTAAACGGGTTTAATACAAACTAGTAGGCTGGTAAGGCTGTTAGTGAGTGGTTTCGTATATGTCATTTGCTAGTTTTAATATAAAAATGCTGAAAGAGCTTACATCTTTTCTATAGAATGGTAGGTTATTAAAAATGTATGCTCCTTCATTTAAAAGTTGTTACCGCCTTAAGACCTTCAACATTCATGAGTTTGGCGATGCGTTGCCATAGAGACGAAGTCGATGTGTTTATTTTGTCGTTTGCCTATTTTATCAGTGGCAATAGGTACCTTTAATTCAAAAGTAACACTGTCTCTCTGTAGATCTGTCGATCTGTCTGTCTGCCTTTTCACGACTTTAAGGCTGAACGGATTTCGATGAATGTTGGCGCACGTGACCTGCGTTAGGGCATAGGATACTCTTATCCCGATATTACGTTGCCGTGGAATAATTTCCGACCACCACACGGGCGCAGCCGCGGGCAAAAGCTAGTGTGGCGGCATCTACACCGCTACATGCGAACAACGCATCACACTGACGTCACACAAATCTTGCATCGCTCAATCAGAGTTTACCGCGCACCTAGCATATTTACAACTTCCCGACATCAATCGTCGGGCATCAACCCCGATAAGAGTCAGGCGGTTCTCTTCTCGAGACGTCGTCGAGTCCCACCCCCCCTTCCTAGCCCGATCATTATGTACGGCAAGCCAATCCCTTGGGAGAAGCAAGCCAAATACCTAGGCGTGATCCTTGATCAAAATTTAACGTTTAAACAGCATATTAAGGCGGTTCGCGTGCGCGCCGCTTTCGCTCTTGGTAGACTTCACTACATTCTGACAGCCCGTTGCAGACTGTCACTTAAATGCAAGCTGCGCATCTATACCGTAGTCATCCGTCCCATCATGACTTATGCCTGCGTTGTATTTGCGCACGCTCACCCACGTCATCTTCATAAGATGCAGACCCTTTCCTCAGAAAGGTCACGGATGCTCCCTACTATGTCCGTAATATAAATCTCCACGTAGACCTTAAAATGCCCACCATAAAACAGTTCATGAAACGCTTATCTAAGCGTTTCTTCGACTGTGGCATCAAACACCCAAACCCATTGATCTCAGCGGCCGCCCGCTACACTCCCTCCCGCATTAGCAGTATTCGCCGACCAAGGCATACCTTAATCGCCCCCGACGACGCTACTACCCTCCTCCAGGAGAGTAGTAAGGCCACCAGCACTCTACGTAAGCCCAAAACCCGGTCGCCGTCCTACCGCCCTCGCCGCAGAGGCCCGCCGCGACGTCCAATTCCACACCCTTCCCGACCCTTGCTCGAGCCAGCCCGCGCCGCTGAGCCTGTAGCTTTAAATTCGTTCCAAAAGCAAATAAGTCCTGATCCAGCTAATCCCTTGCTGCCCTCTTCCAGCGACGCCCTGAGCCGAGGTTCGTACCCCACAGGGGGTGCCCTTAGCGTTGTCGCTAAGTTTTAGTTAGTATTTAAGTTTAAGTCCTGGCTGGAGGCCTTAATTTATTAGGGCACCACAGGCAAGTCCGCTTAAGCAGACGACAACCTTACAGGTTGACCTGCGAGATGCCATACACAAAAAAAAAAAAAAAACAATCGTCGGGCAGTTGCCCACCAGATACGACATACATCTGGTCGGATGATGCTCCCTTTTCTTAGAGTATGAGTGAACTGTACCTCATATCTCTTCAGCTAGTTTAAATAAAGTCAATTGGTAGCCTTCCCTTGCCAAGAGTTTTTGGAGAAATTGTGCAGAGGTTTTTGGGTTTAGGTCGTAAAATATTCACCTCAATTAAAATGACAATTTTCGTTACAGATTTCTTCCACCGGGGTCCTACATCGACGGCAGAAAGCAACACGTTATTGAACTAGCAGCCATGATGAACAAACTGATGCACTCCCCAAAAGAATACAGTCAGTATTTTAGGTGGAAGCGTCATTACACCTTCCATAACCCGTCAGCCGCTGAGAACGTGTGCGCTGTCTGTGAAGCCCTTCACGACAAGAAAATGCTTCAAAAAACAACAATTTATGATGATTTCCGACAGTGGTGGAACCCCAATTATGAGACACGATGCCCTCGTAACAAACGTGATTGAATTTTGTATTATGTGAAAACCAAGGCTGCCTCGCTCAAAGCGAAGGTAGCTTCCAAAGTACCTACGCTTTGTGCCTCGATTTGAGCAAATTCATGAGGTCTGACGTCTTTTTTAAAGGACGTCGTCCTTAAATGAAAGTTGCTCGTATCGAGGTTTGAAGATCTTATATTAAGTTAAATTGTAAAAAAATAGAATAGAACGCCTCATAAAGTAAGAAATAATAATCTCACTAGTCACATTTACTTAATTACTTACTTTAGTGATATGAAGTGATTTTGTCATAAGTTTTATTAAAATTAAGAAAGGTCTCATATTTAACGATGTTTAATTACCAGATAAAAAAACCAGTAGTAAAATAATCTCACATGAGTAGGTACCTACACATATGTATATCGAAGCGTCATGCTGCTTAACCATGAACTTCCCTGACTGAACATTGCACAAACATTACGTTTCGTCATTTCGTGTCAATGCAGTTGAAAAAATAAACCGGCAAGGCGAGTCGGACTTGCGACCCGAGAGTTCTGTTCCTTGGTACGAAATATCTTTCTAATATGAAAGTTTAAAAAAAAATTGTGACCCCATAACTAAGTATGATTATGTAGGGTTTTTACTGTAGTGCTATTCTGTGACCATTTCACTGTGAAAACTGAGGTAAAGTGAGCATGACTGAGGTAATGCCACTAATGCTAGGGATTGATCAAGATGGAATGACACTGGAAGCTCACTTCACGCATGACTTCACGATGAGAATGTTACAGAATCGACCTGCTGATTTCTAAAAACCTGTGTTAGATACGTCTTTTTTATCCTTCAATATTTATAACTAGATTTGTTTCAGATTTTTACCAATATATTTCAAACCATTAGATAGTTTTACTAGTTCCTCAAATATGTAACTGTGTTACGGACAAATAGCCGAAATCGCACCATAGAAACCCATAATGATTCGATTTCGTCTGCCTGTTTGTTTCTGTAATTTTACCATTACGTTGGTACGGCACCCTGAAAAGTCCTACCTAGCTGACAATGTGTCATGAATGACATTCTGTGAGTGACATCATGGCATTATCTCGACATTTTATGTTCACAAATGCTTATTATTTTGGATAATGATTTCGGTCACTAGTAAAATGATTATCTAGGATTAGCTATCAGCCGTATGCCTTGTGTGATAGCGATAGTCTTTGAATGTCACTTGTCACACAAAATAAAGAAATTGTATGTGACAGCTGGGTGACAGCCGTTATTTGTTGGGCCTCAGACCAACAGGCCAGACAAAAAGCATGCACACGCGAAGGCGATCGAGTAAATATATTTCTGTCTTGTTTAGTCTTAAATACTACTGGATGTAATAAGTGTCTCCTTTTATCATTATTATTATTTAGTGACTTTGTCTTTAATCTGTCTACGAGGTAGTTAGGGAAATTATTGGTTAAGCTTATTAACTACTATCTTAAATTGTTAAATTACAACCTTTTTTCTTACAAACATTCTTTGACAGATGTATGAAATGGCTACAACACGGGAAATTGACGGAGGGTGTCAAAATGCTTTACTATTAATTTCTCTAACTGAAATTGAAGCATGTAATTAAAAACAAAAAACTTTTTCGTACAAATGACGAGTCAATGTTAGTTTTTTTTCTGGTAATAAAATATCGGTATTTTAGTAATTTATCGGGAGAAAGCATGTTACTTAATATTGTTACTTCAATTAATTCTTCTGGAGGATGTAAATGATAATATCCGAGTGACGAATTAATTATTACAAGACATGTGTATGCTCTTTGGTTGCTCTGAATGTGACCAGTATTCAGTATAACATGGTAGGTAGCCAAAGATATTTAAAGATTTTATTTTAAAAGAGGTAGATAGTTTACCTACCCAACATTTGAGTGACGATTTTACCAATGAAACTGAACGCTGAGCACATCTCAAACACATTCAAGAGCTGTCAGTGTCAAAATTGTTATGGAACATTGAAACTGACAGCTCTTGAACTGGGTTTAAAAGCAGGGACAGTTACCGTTACTAAAAAAATACCGGTATAATAACCAAAACATTTCGTTCTGTTACGTTAAATACTTAACGTTACAAATAACGTTAAGTCATGGCATTTAACGGTATCAAAATAGCGTTACTAATAGCGTTATTTCGCTAAAATCTAGCAAGATCTGATGCGACGTTGCCAAACCGAAACGGACGCCACGTGCTATGCGTTCGGTTCTTGTATTGTAAGCGAAGCGGCAACCACTAGCATTTATCGTTATTGTTACGCTTGCGACGATCGGAAAGATACGAATACGAGACGTCACGCGCTCCCGCGTGTTTCATTTCATAATCATACGGCACAGAAGCAACGCGTACGCCGATACGTCTATTGCCTATTATTTTCAACTAATTATATTTTTCCTAATGCAACTGCTTTAGTAAAAATATTATTATGGGCCGAAAGAAGTGCAACAAAGTTTACCGATATCTCAAGGTTTTCAAAGAAAACAATGAATCAACTAATATACAGTTTTTTTTTGCTATACCTTTATATATTTTGACATAAACAATAACATGAGTATTTACTGTTTAAATTATTATATTATTTTAATTTTGCGAATGTGAGGACTGTATGAGTCATCGTTTTTTTTTTTTTCATTTATTTTTACTGGTCTGGCAGTTTTAGTACTTCATGAGGCCTACCCAAATGTCCTTTCTTTTGTATTGTTCGTCAAATCGTTGCGCTCCTTTAGTTCTGAGTTGAGCTGCACGATAATTGACAAATGCGTGCACTGACTGGACAGGTCCACTCGATCTGTTTGGTACTTTCTTCAAAATACAATTTCAGACACCAGTCAACATGGTCCTCAAATGAGCTGACCGAGATTATTTATTATATACACATTGACATTGATGACTAAACATATACTATATACAATGATATGAAAGCTTACTTTGCAATATTATTATAATTATTGTGAATGTGAAGACAATGTGTTTTTTTAATAAATTTACGTCTTTTTTTCTCTGTTAGTTTTAATCATAGTCTGGCAGTTTAAGTTACTCAGGCGGCCTACCTAAATGTACTTTCTTTGATAATGTTCGTCGAAACGTTGAGCTCCTTAGTTCTAAGTTGACCCGCATGATGACTGACAAATGCGTGCACTGACTGGACAGGTCCACTCGATCTGCTTGGTTCTTTTCGCAAAATACCATTTCAGACACCAATCTACATGATCTGACCAAGATTATGTCTGGACTTTGAAAGAGACTGTGACCTTTGAGATTGTTTCGGCCTCTCTTCTCAGAGTAGTCAGACAAGAAACGCCGATCTCATCTAGCTTTTAAAATAGTATTGACGTGTAAGTGTTTCTACAGAAATAAAATCATTTAACATTTACTTGCACATTGTGCAATAAAACATTAAACGTGATGTTTAGGAGGACATGTAGGAGGAAGGCGCCGGTGTCTGTCACACAGTTAATACTAGCACAGACATCGTCGTTTACTCTATCTTTAAAATACTCTAAACTTTGTACATTGTGTTTTGTTTAGGATAGATGAGATGTACCCACATTTGTTTGTTAATAAATTATTATTATTATTACTTGCAATGGTTGTTGTGAAAAATAAATTTAAATAACATTAACTTTAATCTGAGCCACCTTGTTGCTAAATATATGTCAGAAAGGGAGGAAGTACTGTTTCAGAATTACTGTTTTGTTAATGCTGTATTTCTAGATTCCAGAGTTAATTCCACACTTCCCACAGTTCAGCGAATTAATACATATAATAACTTGATTCGACTTCACAACAGTTTACCAAAACTTACTAAAAACAAACGAAACTTACAAATACGTGGGACTATGGGGTTCTTTAAGTTTTTTTTTTTAATCTTTTCAAAGTACTCTCCACTAGCCTCTTTACAAAGTTTCATGCGTCTGAACCAGTTTTCGAACCACTTTCGCAGTCCGAAGTAGACACCTCGTTTACAGCCTATTCGAACGCTGACACCGCATCTTCCGGAGATGAAAATTGTATATCCCTTTGAGCGGATTTTTTATTTTCGGAAATAAAACGAAGTCCTACGATGCTAGGTCAGGACTGTAAGGAGGGTGACCTAGGAGTTTGACTAGCGTGCTGTCCAGCAAGTTCCTCGTTTTGAGTGCGGTGTGCGAAGGCGTGTTTCATGGTGGAGCAGTAGCCCGCGGAGCTCTGTTTGGTCGCTTGTTTCGCACACCAGAGGAAACTTCTGCCAAGCATTCAGCGTTGATGCTTCTTTGGTTCCGTAAAGGAATTGACACCAAGTAGCCAGTCAAATTAAAAAAGCTCGCAATCAAAATGTTACCCCGCGCTTCTAGATCGCTTCACTTTGACGCAACACCCAAACCGCTGACCTGTTATAATTTCCTAAACACGCCGAGACGAGCCTGCTGCAAATTTGTTTATCATATCACGGCACCTTTCCGCCCGTGCCTGCTTCTGAGCATCGGTGTGGTTGTGCGGCAACCAGCGTGAAACTATCCTCCTCACGCGAAGACGCACGTGTTGTATTTCGTGAAGGCTTCCCGATCGAACCTGCCGTATGTGCTGAATCTCTTGATACGTTACTTGCCCATTGTCTTGAATTAAAATGTTCACTGCTAGCACGTTTTGTTCCGTAACAGCCGTAAAAAGGCGACCACTTCTTTCTTCATCCCCCAAAGTTAGCCGCTTGAATTCGTTATACCAACGATACACGGTTGCCTTAGAAGGGCCTTCATCCATGAATGTCATTTGAAGTATATCGTACGATTCTTCCTGTTTCAGGCAACACTTGAAATCGTAAAAAATCACAGTGCGAAAAAGTTACCGGCGCAGATCCATTTTTTTTAATTAGACAATATATTTTAAATTAACTCGCAAACAATGTTGAGGGAAATTTTGAAATAGACTATAACTGGCCAGTCTGTCTTACATAAAATCATTTTTTGCAATACTTCTGAGTGGCCTGGAATAATACTAATAATATGTTTTGTAGATTAATAAGAGCTACAAAAAGAAAGCTCTGGTGAATTGGCAGTGGCACCCAGGACCGGGAACAAACGAGCACAATTAGAAAAGATTTCATCAACAATAAATATTTAGAAAAGCATGATGATGATTTATCAGTCCGCTTGGTCAGAGAAAACAATAGTTTTACTTTAATAAATATAAATAGACGAAATAGATACTTTTAAAATAAAACCGTTACTTTATTCTACTAATAAAAATTTTTGATTACTGGGAAACCAAAAACATAAGTTTCTATTTTAATGTGAATGATAAATTATCAATTATTTTATTTCTGTAGGTAGTAGGTTACACTTTTAGACGTCAATCGTATTTTAAAACCTAGATGAGATCGGCGTTTCCTATCTGACTACTCTGAGTAGAAAGGCCGAAACAAACTCAGAGGTCACAGTCTCTTTTAAAGTCCAGTCATAATCTTGGTCAGATCATGTGAAGACCTTAGATTGGTGTCTGAAACGGTCTTTAGAGGAAATAACCACACAGAATGAGTGGACCTGTCCAGTCAGTGCACGCATTTGTCAATCATTATGCAGCTCAACTCAGAACTAAGGAGCTCATAGATTCGACGAACAATACAAAAGATAGGATATTTGGGTAGGCCGCATAAATTACTCAAACTGCCAGACCATGATTAAATTTACCTTAAAAAAATACTTTGAAAAAATAAACAACATTTCCTAAAAAAATATGGACCGTGATTTTGGGTGCAATTTTGAATTCAAAAACTCATACTAATAATCATGGCGTATGATTATAATTAGACAATTAGAATTTTAAAATATAAATCCTTTAGTGTAAAAACAGTACTGTTTTTGATTAGTTAGTGTTTAACTAGTGCTAATAAAAAATTCAAATATATTTTAGTGAACATTTTAATTAATGTTTTCAAATAAAGTTTAAATCGTATTTTTTTCACATATCACTTTTTTATCCTAAAACGTAGCTTAAACAAAAATCGCCATAGTTCTTTATCTGTGATTGTTCACCAAAGATAAGATAGACGGTGGTTAGTTTAACTCGCGTTGATTTGAAAAGATTTTTTTACTCTCTAACGTACTTTGTCGTGTATATTCTTAGTCAGCTATACCTTTTTAATTCTGTCAAAAATATTACTACTCCGAATGAATGTCCTTCGTTTAAGTGTAAGAGTTAGCAGTTGCTAGTGGATAGACTAGAATGGGCGTAATGTCGTATCAATGGTTCCGATATCAACATACACAACTGCATTTTGACAGAAAACAAAGGTAGCTATAGTCGACCCTTAAACGTTAACACCGAAAGATTCTTGTCTCTCGGCCGTCATTGTTAGAAAGAGATAGGCGTAAAAATTACCGGTAAAAGAATAGTAACTTTTACCGGTACTAATACTGGTAGTTAGATAACGTTAACTGACTCATGGGTTTCGTTATTAATATCGTTACTTTTTTATCGTTAACATAACGGTAATTCGTATCGTTATAAAAAAAATAACGGTAATTCGGTCCCTGTTTAAAAGTGCTGATCGAGTTCAGTTGCATTGGTGAAATTGGCACTGATCTTCAAACACGGCACAGTGACACACAAATAAATAGACGTGGATGTAGAACGGCATGTCGTCATTATCAAGAGCGTAAAAGAGACGCCTAAAACCTCTTTTTTATGGTCTGTCCCAAAAGTGTCTAATGAAAATGTTGTTTACATTTCATGAATGAATGGATCGGAAAACTTACGTGGTGCATGTTAATTGGTAGTTACACTTACAAATTGAGCGCTTTGATTCATTATAAAACTTAAATAAGACCTTTTAATTTTAAGTCATTTTAAAAATGTTTTGTTTTACAATTTAGGTTAATTTTATGAAAAGTATCGACGATGATTTTTAAATTACAATTGAATAATGTTATTCAAAAATTATTAGTCAGAAAAAAAGTGGTGAGAATACAGCGGAAACCTTCTAAATAGTGACGAATGTGTTATAAAGGACAAAGACAACGAAATGTAACTCAAATTGTAGGTAAAAAAGAGAAAGAAAGAAAAATAGATTTATTTTCCACAGAAACACTGCAAAAAATACTGCTGGTATTTAATAAGTCATACAATACTGCATACAAATCATCCTCATCGAAATCGATGGCTAAGTGTGTGAAAGGACTTACATTTCGTTTGCTCCAGGCCGTGGTTTTTTCCATACATTATGAGCATTGTCCTTTACTTTAGTGATTGACTGCCTAAGAATTAACCCGTATACGGTTTGTTTACACTTTCATTAGATTATTTTGGAACAAGATATACATACATTATTGATGGTAGCCATTCAAGTATAGAATAAAGTCATTATTGTTCCAGAAGACGAAATAGAATTTTTAGAAAAAAAATCATTAGGTAATTTTAAATTGTTTTACTAGGTACATCAACGAACATTTATAATGCTCTTATAGGTACCTCTTAAGAAATATATAATCTATGATTGTAAACCTTCCCTATTAGATATTGCTTCCGTTACGTATGTAGTTTTGTGTGTTCGCGTAGGCGTGTGCTATTTAAAAGTATGCAACGAGTAATACAGGGTGAAGATTTAGTCACCCGCTTCAAGTGGGTGATTCTGATTATACCCGATATACTAAACCACTGTCGCAATAAAACTAAATTCATAAGTATTTTTTTGGCACTACTGTTTTTGTTTGAATTTTAAATAATCGGAGTTCTCAAGGACGAGGTTCACAATTTATTTGCATTTTTTTTTCTTGTATGTTTGTTAAGCGAGATTTCCGACAATTGAGGATCGATTTCAATTTATTGGAATTTAATGGATAGGGTATACCTAAGGAGTGGTGCCATAGACATTTTATTAGTAAAATTATATTAGTTATTTTTTTTGAAAAAAATAAACAAAACCAAACAACCGACTTCCAAATTAAAGAGTACAAACTTCTAAACAACTTTAATTTCGGAAGTAGGTGACAAAAAACGAAAATACAAAACCACATTCACCGACTTCCGAAATTAAAGTATTTTTTTGTTTGTTTTATACTGATGAGATATGGTACCCATCTCGTGTGTGAAGTTTCGCCAACGAATTAAATGAAACCATTTTAATGGTAATATAATGGAACACCTTGCCTTCAATCTCTCGAATCTTCCAAAGAATGTTGTTTAATAAGTTTTTTTAAATTATTTTACGTGTACTTTTCGAGAAATACATGTGTTAAATAAACACTAGGAATGAACATATAATTCCTAGTATTGAGTTAAATTTTGGTGACATCAAAAACGTTTGTCTACATATTAAAAAAATTGTGGAAATTGATTTACCGGAGTCGGAGCCTTACCGTAGGTAATATTTAGTACCTACCTACAGAATAGAAACATGCCAAATAACTGTAAAAAGTAACTATAGTTCAAAGGTTTTCATTACTGAACCCAAAAATCAAGTTAATTTTTATGTACACGCAGCTGGATATCAAGCTATACATGTCGAGGATAAGCTGATCTCGTATTGTATTGGATTTCCGTACAATGAGAGGTCAGCTTATACTGGAAATGTTTTTGGTATGGAGCCGAGTGTACCTACAAACTTTTTTATAACATTCTGAATACTTAATTAGTTTTATATTTTTGATGTGTTTTTAAAATCAGGTCTATATTGTCATCACGAGAAATGCTTTAACAACAAATAGGTACTTAAAACTTAGTGTGTCTTCATTTATTTTCATAATAGCTCTTAATTTTAATTTTAGGATTCAAACACGATACGCATATTTTGTTATTTTTAAATAATTTAAACTATAATTAAAATAAATTTACTTACAATGTATGCTTATCTAATATTTTTTGATTTCATCTAAGATTTTTTGGTTTTTTTTTCTTTTTGTCATCATTTATTTTCATAATCGCTCCTAATTTTTTTTCAGTATTTTGAAATAATAAGCATAATTTGTTAAATCATTAAAATTATTTTACTTACAATTTGTTATTTTATTTAAAAAATTATGATATATAATAATAAGCGTAAATATTTCTTAACTTCTTTTATTTAAAGTCGATGAAAGTTGTTTAAAATGAAGATGATTCATTTAGTATAAGAAAATCCTAATTCTGGTCTAGTAATTCTAGAAAATATAAGTCTTAACTCTCTATCTGAAAATATCGTACAGACAAACAAAAAGACGCCTTTATTTTCTTAAATTTCGTTACTGTTGTGGATAAAACTCAGCAAGGAGTGTATGCCTGCATATTAAATGTATACAACGTTTTCTTAAATTTTAATAAAGCCGTATAACTTAAAATAAACGGTTTTAAAACACACAAAGAGCTTTTTATATTTTATTTCAGTAGCAATAGGTACTTACATAGTCGTAAGATATAGGTAGAAAGGTACTAAAATAGTTATAAATACTTAAAATGTAATGTTCATTACTTCCATTTGGTACCTACTGCTGTTGAACTTGATGTTAGTTGTAGTTATTAAATTAAAATTAATATAAGCTCTAAATAAAACTCATCTTACAGCGAATCTCCAATAGTGATAATAATTCTATTTTAAGTGTTTTGATCAAATTAATACGATTAAAACAAATTTAAATAAATGATATCTAGGGATTGATAAATAAGAAATTTAATATTATTTGTGTTATTTTTGAAAGGCAATCGAAAACATTGTTACCTAGATAATTAAGTCTTACATAAAGGCCCACCGATTGAAATAACTAAATAAGGTATTTTATTAATTAATTTAGTATGCGGAAGTAGGATTCTGACACAGTTAGTTTTTACGATATTCGTTTCTCCAATGAACGTTCATCGACAGAACGATTCAGTTATGGGTGTTTCGCCGATAAGACTTTTCATCGGCGAATTGTTTGCCGACACAACCGTTATTCTATGATAGTTTCGCCGATGGTATTTTTCTACGGCGATCGATTCGAAGACACAACCGTTCATTTGAACTCCCTGATTCGGGTAAACGTGTATGCTTATTATTACCAATGATTTTTTGATGAAATTAATATTTTTAACAATTTCTAGGGTAGTAATGCCATAGACATTGTTGAATACTACATTTATCAGTGAACATTATAAATGCAATTACGAACTTTTTTTTTTAGTTTTAGTTTCAAGTTCAAACAGTCACAGAGACCAACAGTTGTGTCGGCGAATGGTTCGCAGATGAAAAGTTCTGTCGGTGAAACACCCAAGTAAATCGTTCTGTCGGCGAACAGTACGTCGGAGAAGCGAATGTCTTAGAACTGTTTCAGAATCCGTAAGGTAGAATTAATAACTACCCCGATACACAGAAAGTCATAAAACCACTGCTTTAATCTAGCCGTCAGATAAATCATAAAACCACGTTCGCACGAACGTCAAAATGTCACAACGGGATTTTATGTCGCACTGGATTTTCAACTGTCGTTGTGGAACCGAGCATTGAGAATCCAACAAAGTGCATCCCAGTGCAGTGCGTTGAAAACGTTTTCTCATGTACAGTCAGGGAAAGATTCATTATCAACTAAAACTGTTCGTATAATCAAAACATACTGTTATATTTCATCATTCATATGCAAGGCAAGATATAGTGCTTCGTTGACTGTACTGTCAAAACGTAACCTTTCCAAGCCATTTAGAAATACGCGCTTCCGTATGAAACTAGAGCTTTACTTAATTTGGTAATGTTAAGCCTTTTCTAAATAATTGTTGAATGAATGTAAAAATACGCCATTGAAGATTGAAATAAATCATGTTGTTGTATTCATTGTTTTTGTGTTCCTTTATTTATCACTAGCTTCTGCCCGTAACTTCGTCCGCATACGATTTATTTTACCCTCCCGCGCTTTTCCTTCATTTTCGCGTGAAGTTCTTTCTGATTATTTTTCTTTTTGCTCAGCTTGAGGGGTCGTAGCTTGATGTTAAATAACTTCCTCGAGAATTAGGCTACTAACTGCAAAAAATATTGTTTAAATCCGACGGGCAGTTTCAGAGATTAGCGCGTGCAAACAAACAAGCTATTCAGCGCCATCGTTGGTATAGTAAAGATAAGAAGAACCTAATGTCTTGGCAACACTTATTTATTATTCAATCAATCGACTTAGCCTAGCGCACCTCTGCTGGACATAGGCCTCTCCTAGACCTCACCCCGACCTCTCCCAGACTAGATAATTAAAACGCTTCCGCTACTTAGATCCCTAAAACCAGCGAAGTGCCACACTAAATAGCCAAGTAGGGGGGGGTGGAGTGAGGTGTTTGACCAACGTAACGTCTAAGAGGTGGCGGCGACCTCGGGTCCTGATATTGGCAGCGGAAGTCCCCGAGTCCGTCGCCCCTGGATTTCACTTGAACACATTTCCACAGAAACGATTTACACATATTATGCCTACGTTTGCTTTACTACTCGTCGGGTCACGTCGATTCGGGGTGGCTGACTGCTGGTGTGGACCAGGAGAGCGATTAAGCGCTCTGATTGTGGACCGGCCGAATGTGCAGTGTGCTGTGCCAGGGTTCCTGATGAGGCTATAGGTGATGACCAGGTATGCGTTTGCGCTACATGCTGATGGTCAGGGCAACCGTTCAAGCCGTGGTCGGAGGATCCTCCCTTTTCCGAAGAGTATGGGTGAACTTTACACCCTGTTCCTCATATCTCTACACTGGTGACCCCGACGTGATGCGTGCATGTGGCGGTGTAGATGCCTCCACACATCAAAAACATTGGGACTATGCTGGAATTCGACAGAGGACAAATTTACAATGTTCAATTTCAAGTGTCAACAAGAAACAAACAAAACGCAGCTTATTAGTTGAAATTAATATCAAAATTGTTTGACCCACTTGGCTGGTCTATAAGTCAGACTAAGAGGTGAAAACAACAGCAATTAAACAAGTCAATGCTGTCCAAACCAAGACAGAAACCATCAAAATTATCGAAAAATTATTGCAAAAACATGGCTCTATCATGCAATTCGAATAGTCGCATGGATACACAGAGCATTGAACTTAGCAGTTCGAACATTGGACTCGAAACATCGCAGTTTACCGAGTTACGTTGCAAGAATTGAACGGTGCAACTAAGGCAATTGTGAAACAAACACAAGAAAAGGTATTTGAAACGGATATGAGTCATTTACGTAAAACACTGCAGAGTGACATCAAATAGCAAGTTATTGCCTCTTAACCCTTATATTGATCAAGAAGGTTTGCTAAGAGACGGGGAAATAGAAAACACCTACAGGAACGAACAACTACAGAAGGAAGTCGCCGAGATGTTCAAACAGTGGCCCTTCAACGCTCCTGCATGGCCTTCGGCAGGCGGATTGTGGGAACGAGCCGTAAGAAGCTTGAAACACCATTTAAAAATAATGGTGGATGAGCCGAAGTTAACATTCGAGTTCAGCACAATCTTAACAAAACTGGAAGCTTGTCTAAACTCCAGACCCCTGTTCGCGCTGAGTGAAAATGTGGAAGACCTAGACTGTCTGACGCCAGCACACGTTTTAACAGGAAGGTCAGGTTTGACCGCCATCGAAACAAGAGAAGACGCCCGAACAAGATGGGACTTAACTAGAAAAATATACATATAAATCTGGAATTAGTGGAAAAACGAGTACTTGTACCAACTGTTAGCAAGAACAAAGTGGCAGAAGCCTCAGAACAACGTGAAGATTGGTGACTTGGTTGTTGTACATGATGACCAGCGCCCCGCTGAAAAATGGCTGATGGGCAGAGTAACAGATCTTCACCCGGGGATCGACGGATATGTTCGTATCGTCACCCTAAAAACAAGAAATGGCTCCATAAAGAGACCCATAACAAAGCTATCTATTTTACCAATAGACGGCGAGCAAAACTCTGTTCCACGAAACAACGAAAAGGGACACATACAACCAATTAAAAACGAGACCGCATCAAAACGTTAACAAACTGCCAAGACAAACAAAATCAACTTGGTCGGATTAGTAATGACCCTGCTGTACCTACTGAGTCCAGCATGCGCGATAACAAACACAACAAACTTTATCGAATTGCAACAAGGCCTATATTTCGATAAAGCCACCAACATGAAATTGATTCGCGACGAGTTGAAGTTATTGGTTTACTACGACGTCACACCCTAATGGCATGGAACAACAGTTTTCACCAACTTCAATGATCTTCTCGAAACCGTATGTTCAAAACTAAAACAGAAAACTCAATGTGACGTCATTTCATTCTTTCACAATTACATCATGCGTTCGCTGAACTCGAACACTACAACCGTATGTTGCTGAATCCGCAAGGTCGGGTGAATATGAGAAGCAAACGCGGCCTTATCAACGGTGTCGGGTCAATCGCACGTTCCCTGTTCGGAGTATTTGATGACCAATTCGCCGAACAATATCAACGGGATATAGAACTCATTAAACAGAATGAGAAACATCTGGCCCTATTGTCAAAAAATCTGACAACTATAATAGAAGCCGAATACAACGTACTAAGAAGATCGGAAGAAACAATCGCAAAATAATACAAATTATTCAATCAACATCTGGTATGCCTAGACAAGCTAACGAACAAAATTCATCAAGAAATTGAATCTCAAGAACTGTAAATCGAGTTTCTGATGTCTGATATCTCTGCAAACAACTTTATAGATCATCTAAGAAACGTTCAAGAGATTCTGTTGGATACCGTAACCAACATTTACAACGGCAAGCTGAACTTACACCTCATTGCGCCAGAACAACTTCGGGACGAATTGAATGTCATATCCGGTCAGCTCTCAAAGGATGTGGCTTTTCCCATCGCCAACATTCAAGAGGATTTCTTCCACCTATATCACCTTCTACAAGTGAAGGCAAAAATGACAGAGAGCTATCTAATCATTGAGATACGGGTGCCGTTAATCAGTAGAGAAAACTGCGAAGTTTATCACGTCATTCCTGTCCCAAAAAAGAATGGCTTCGACATGGTCACCCTACTGCCGATAGTGGAACTATTAGCCATTAACATACAGAAGAATTCATACCTACCGATGACTGGAACCGAAATAAATCAATGCATGCACTACGACAGCACGAATATATTTTGCCCCATGGGTTCACCATTTTACCACATGTGGTCTGACGAGAGCCTTTGCAAGAATAGACAAGACTCGTCTGACGGCAAAACAAATCACGAGAGTTGTCAAAACACTTGTTAGAACTTAGCAACATAAACAGCTATTCATACTTTTGCTGTGACGATTGCAAAATACACGTCATACGCGGGAATCAAGTTTCAACTGCACTACTCAACAACGCAGGGGTAATGCTCGGTAGCGACTGCACTATCAATAGTGACACGTTCACGGTTTTGCGATATTGATCGATAGATGATCCGATTAATTGGAGGGGTTAGAGAACTCTCTCTTACTGGAGCGTAAGTTCTTCAACCCCTCCAATTAATCGGATCATCAATCTATCGGTACCGGAGGAAATCCGTTCCTAAACACCCAATGATGGTGAGCCCACACCCATCGACTGGGGCTCATTACATATGTCTCAAGGAGTTCGGTTCATTTTACCTCATGACGAGGATCTGACAACTGACCTGGGCGCTTAACGGAACTGTTGAATAACTACTTGTAAGCCCATCGAGTGTGGGCTGATCTGATGACTGACCTGGATGCTCGACAACAAAACTCTTAAATAGCTACTCTACTAGTAAACCCTTACAATGTAAGACTCATTAGATGTGCATCAACGAGTCCTGTTCGCTTTACCTGATGACAGGACTTGACGACTGACCTTGACTCTTGAAAATGGAACTCTAGAATAGCTACTGGTGAGCAGCGTGTCATAAATAACGCGTTCCATTAAATTCAACCTGAAACCACATCACATTGAAGGTTGCTTTTGAACTCTTCGCCTGCTGCTGAACTTTTCAGTAGCAGCCCAGAGCGTCCAACATAGAACTTAAACATTTAGACTACTGGTGTTCTTTGATTACTGCACTCCTACCTATCCCTTCGGAAAATCAGGCGTGTTAATATGCTAAATGATTGACAAACCTCTAATTCTGCGTTTTCTAGCACGTAAACGAAGGTTGATTTTGAAGGACGTCTTCACTCAAAAGGTAACGCTGTAACTTCGCCGTTGTCGGTCCCAAGCCCGAATGAGAAAGGAAGAGGGTTGGTGTGGAGGAGACCTACCCAAACCGTAAAACAGTCAACGCCGAGTATCGGGCGGTGGTAATTAACCCGTCAACCCTAAGAGATCCTAGCGTCCAAGGGGCGTTAACCAGTGACCGTGAGGACTTAAATACCCTCTGAAAGACTGACGCGGAAGGAAGTGGGAACCCACCGCGATAATTTTCTCATGATAACCCCCCTTATGGAATCAATAACAGAGAGAATGTGTATTTAACTATTTATAATACGTTAGCCTACAATTGCTTCCACATTACATTACATTTAAAAGTACATGATATACATTTTTAAGTGTAGCAATTATTTACAGGCTAACACCACATGCACCATAATTATATTTAAATTTTACATTATTAGTACTGCAAATGTAGCAATTAATTTTAGAATTAGCGAGAACAAATCATAAATCTAGCAATGTAACACACACATAGGTAAATTAAATTTATAACAATCGAATTAAATTGTGAAATAGAGTGACGGATTATAAATAAATTAAATTAAAACCAAGATTAAATACTTGGTGCACATTAGATAAAAAATTAAAAGGTTAATTAATTAAAAACCAATAAAATAATGTTTAATAATTATGTACATTAACTAAATTCCAATTCAGGTCTTGCGTTGTTTATGTGAGTAGTATTTAATAATTAATTTACAAAGTTTCCCTATGCTATCGTGGTGTTCATCGATTAGGTCACTACAACTGTTTAATATATTGCAAATTCGCGGAATAGGTGAGTTAGCACCTAGGACAGTTTTACGCAAGGGCGGGTGGAGCGGAGTAATGGGTTTACGAGGACAGCGGTTTTGGGCTCGAAACTTGATGAGACTTAGTAACTGCGGACAGTCTATTTGCTTCCTGAGGAGTTTGTACAGAAACAGGGCATCCATAACTTCTCTTCGAGGCGATAAAGAGAGCATCTTGAAAGTTTGTAGATAAGACATAGGAGGGCAGCTGCTATACAGCAATATTTTAGTGCTGTCCTGTTTAAAACCCTTGGCATTACGTAGCACAAAACCCAACAGGTGTATGTTGGGCGACCCGACTAACCATCGGCGCCAAACAGTAGATGGTGTGAAATTGGGTACCGAAGATTCTCCTGGGGCGAACTGACAGGCTTCAGAAGGAAGAGATGCTACTGTCGGTACGACAACATACAAGATTGAGAAGACTTCAATACGATCTCATCACCGCATTGGCGCTTGGAACCTCCGAGGTCTACTAACAGCGGGTAAACTGACCATCGTAGAGAAGGAAATGGAATCACATAACATTTCCATACTAGGCGTCAGTCAAATACAAATGCGTGATAATGGCCACTTCACCAGTGCGACAGGAAACACCATGTACTTCTCGGGCTGTGACGAGTCGAGCAGGAATGGGTTCGGAATCATATTGCCACCACATACGACCAAATATGTCCTCGCCTATAACCCGGTGTCTCATAGAATCCTGGCAATGAAGCTGAATACCAAACCCTGCGTACTGAATATTGTACAAATATACACACCGACAGCACAAACCCAAGAAGAGGTAATTGAAGGATTTAATGGGAAACTGGAGGAAACTTTGAATTCAATTCCTGTTCGGGAAGTTTAAATAATTCTTGGTGACTGGAATGCCAAAGTCGCTAGTACACTTGCTGACGATCATATCAGAAGCACACTTGGAATATTTGGACTTGGCACTAGGAATGAACAGGGTGATCGAGTTCTATAAAGACAGAATGCTCAGTATTATGAACACGTACTTTCAACATCACCCAAGACGTTTATACACATGGAGATCTCCAGGCGACAGGCACAGAAATCAAATCGAATACATCGTTCTAGATACCCGCTGGAGATCCTCAGTTTCCAAAGTGACAACCTGATCCCTGATCAACTACCGCGTTAGAGGCGAAACTGAAGGACAGTCCAGCAAATGAACACGCTAACGCTGACATACAGTGGAATCACTTGAAAGGTCATATCACCGACGCATTGGATCAGGTCTCTAACAAGATGAACCCAAAGCTGAACAAAAAATGCTGGATCTCCGATTTTTCGTGGGAACTCATCCAACGCAGGAAAGACTTAAAACTAGAGGTCTGCAAGATTGTGCAATAATGGCTGAATACTCCGAGCTTAGCAGAACTATCCAAGCCAGTTGTCGCCACGACAGTAACAATTTTAGTGAGGACATCTGTAAAGACCAAACAAGCTACAAACTGCAGACCTTTTTAAGAAAGTCAGAGTCGCCAGGAAGTGACCAAATAGAAGCAGAGATACTTGAGGTTTTGGGTGACTTGGGCGAAGCGATACTTTTACGATCTGCTCACACGTCTGGGAAAACGGTGATTGGCCGCGGGAGTGGTCAGAATCCGTAATTCTTCTTCTGTACAAGAAGGGATCAACCAAGAACTGCGGCAATTATCAAACCTTGTCCCGCATCTCACATGCCAGTAAAATCTTGCTTCATATTCTGAACAATCTCATCCACTACTACCTGGATTGGCAAATTCCGCAGGAGCAAGCAGGCTTCGTGAAGAGCAGGGGGACTCGAGAGCAAATTCTCAATGTCAGGCAGCTCGTTGAGAAGGCATACGAATTTGACACGCCAGTGGTAATGTGTTTCCTCGACTACAGCAAAGCTTTTGACAGTCTACTGGGGTTGAGTCTGAGTATGGAGAGTCCCGCAAGAACTTGCAGTACCAAACCATCTCATCGCCCTACATCGCACCCTGTATGGCTCAGGGAGTTGTAAGAGTCGATAAATCAACGTCAAAAAAGCCTTTAAATTTAACCAAGGAGTACGCTAAGGGTGCATTTTATCGCCCATTCTGTTCAACTTCTATTATGAGACGCACGTGCGAGAACTGGGAAGGTGGCATCACAGTTGGTGGCGTGACAATCACCAACCTGCGAAACGCTGATGACACTACTCTTCTTGCAGCTAATGAGTCGGAAATGGCTGCACTCATAGTCCGGATGGAGCGGATGAGCGAGGAGATGGGACATTGTATAAACAGGTCGAAGACCAAGGTCATGTTGGTGGATAGATCTGGGAAGCTGGAACTCACTGGCGCATTGGACCTAGAAACAGTGGACAATTTTATTTACCTGAGTTCCAACATCAACAACAATGGCTCTTGCGAGAAGGAAGTGCGCAGGACAATTGGCATGGCTAAAGGCGCCATGTCTCAGCTTGATAAAATCTGGAGAGATCGCAACATTTCCGTAAAACCAACACCAAACTGGTACCGACCGTGGTCTTCTCGATCTTCTCGTATGGTGCTTAGACTTGGACGCTGATAGCTGCTGACCGAAAACGCGTTGACGCTTTTGAGATGTGGTGCTGGACAAAGATGCTGCGTATCCCCTGGACAGCACATCGGACCAACGTCTCAATACTGCAAGAGCACAAAATCTCCTCACGGCTGTCATCCGAGTGCCTGCGCAGAATCTTGGAATACTTCGGTCACATTAGGAAAGACGATGGTAACCTAGAAAAGCTAATTGTGACCGCCAAAGTGGATGGGAAAAGATGTCGTGGACGCAGCTTAATACGATGGTCTGACCAGATCCGCACCGCCCTTGACATCACAGTCCACAGCGCCCTTCACACAGCCAGAGACTGAAACAGATGGAGAAAGATCATCGGAGAAAAGGTCTCTAAAGGGAGGTCACGACCCTCAGCATTGAGGAATACGACGCAGGGAGGATGGGAATCTTCTGTTGTAAAGTCATAATACATTAATGTGGTGATTTCTTCCATAATTAAGACGAAACGTGGTCAACGCGTGGTTTGGCGTTCATTAAATACGTATTCCTCAGTTTTCTTCCTGTTTAATGATTACTAGTCCAAATGTTTTGACCAAAACAAAAACAATAACATGGTGCATTACATTAGAAGACATAAAACTGTTTATCTATTCTACTTTTTATTATTTTCATTAATTATGTTCTTTTATTTGGACCCGTTAGAGAGAAACATCTAATTGGGTGATGAGATGTTTCTCAAGGAGTCCAAATAAAAAGGTCTAGTCTTCTCTCTTTCCAAATAAAAAAGTATATTCATCTCTTTTTGTTATTCGAGGGGTTTTCTTGTAGCTATTCAAGAGTGCTGTTATCTAGCGTCCAGTTCGTTCATCAGGTCCTCGTCATCAAGTAAATGAACAGGTCTCGTTGATACTTATCTATTGAGCCCACACTCGATGGGTTTACTAGTACCTAATTATTCAAGAGTTCCGTTATCGAACGTCCTGGTACATCATCGTAACATTTTTTTTTATCGTCGGAATGCATACATTTGCTAGTATTCAAACTAAGACCACTACAAGCATTCTGTTATCTAGGTACGTCCTACGAAACATCGCCGTATTTTTTACACATCGATTTGAAATGTACCGCCTTAGTAATTATTGCTCTAGATTAAAAAATCTAATGACATTATTTTTGGTTGTTATTGTTCGTGGGGACCATTTTGTCCGGTCCTCCTTTGTTCTTGAAACTCCGCAGACTTGATGGGTAGCGAATTATCGATATCTAAACATAAAACCAAAAATAAACTCAACTTCAAGTACCTAACTGTTCTATAGTCCCAGCGATCGTTGATCTCAAAAATCCCTTTTTTTGTGTGGATTACGATATCATCACGTCTGCGGAGTTTGAGTTTATATAGTCTACATAAAACACACGGAAGAAAAATGAACATCCATTTCCAGCTTTATTTCTCCAGCTAATTTTATAAGAAAAACTATAACAGCGTATTAGCTAATATTGTTAGTTGGGATCAAATGCGGGGAGTCTCGAGGGGATGTAGTAATCAAATATTTGCAGGATAGACCGCCAGAGGCACACATTCCACTGTTCGATGTTTACCAGTACTATGAGATATTTTATTAGAGAGTAAATGCAATTTTTCATTGAGAATGTTGTAGAATGGAGTCCGGCATTTTGTGTATGGTTCATTTTGATTTTAATTATGTTTATGGACCCTGCAATGTGAGATAAAAGCGCAGTAGCTAAATACAATAAATACAATCCGGTAATTTTTTCACAGTTTAAATAATACTGCAGTAACATTTTAGTTATTGCAAGTGATGACAATTAGCATAATAATAAAAAAAAAAGGTATCACAAATACGATATGATATCGCTCAACGGTAGGCTATGAAGTTACTGACACGAAAACTTTACTATCATCTAATTAAAATACGTGTTAATGGAAAAACATTCACGGTACCCGCATGTGGAAAGCAGGTAGGATGGTAAGTATTTTACTAACGTTTTCAGTAGGTCGCGTCATATATAAATACGCGATCGACGTATTCGTAACGTTCGTATGTCACATTTTTTTCCGGAAAACTGAAAGGCGGGTCGGCGCCGTCGCCGCGTCGGACCGCGAAAGTGAAATATAAACGTGACGACGCCTATTAGCGCGGCGATTTCGCGCTTGAGGCATAGTCCTAATAGAACGCGAATGCGCGATCATCGCGCCAGTAAGCGATGCGACCATCGCGTGTACGCGCGATGGCAAAAACTGGAGTCCTGTTGGTCATCGCGCGAATTGACGACGTGAGCAAGCGACCGTGTCTTAGGGCGGGGTGCCCCGCTGCCCCGACGACGAACTCGAATAGGTATCCGAATTTCAAATGACACATAATCGAGTTCAATATGTTTGATCGCGCGTTCCTACGAGTAAAATTCGCGCGAACCTACGACGACGATGCCTGAGATGTTAAGTTGACAGCTGCACTTAATTCTTGCGGATCTAATAATAGTACTTTAAATAATGTTGCCTAAAAGATTACAATGTTTTAATGGCGGGTGTAATTGGACACTTAGCGAAGCCGAGAGTAATTTATTCTGCCAATTGGGATGATGACTACTATTAAAAATGTTTGTAAAAATAATGTAATTTCTAAGAAGGCATAGTAAAAATGAGATAATCGAAAAAATCTGTTAAATCGATGTAAAAATGAAGAAGATACAAGCTTGAAAAAAAATTGGAGGGTATTATTGCTGTCCTTGTCGCGCGGTACGGACAATGTACGGCGCTAGTATGAAGTTACGTAGACGTGACGTCACTTCTACGATATTGCTGTCCTAGTCTAACACTTACTTTAAAACGTTAATAACTTGGCAGTTTTTTAAGCTTTTACACTTTTTGTAAAACTATTTGCACTATTTGGAAATAAACATTTTTTTGAGATAAAAATAAAAAAATTGTCATCATCCCCATTGTTTCTATTTTTATTTTTTATACCTGTGAAAAAGTTGAAACCTTTTCACAAGTTTTTATAAGATAACAAGTATAAAATGTTCTAACATAACTTTAAATACCCACACGACCCCTGTTTTGTTGCATTCACTCATAAGCACAATGTTTTTATAAAAAGCGATTTTTCTTGCCAATAGTAAAAGTGGTTTTCTACCAATATCTTTACTCAATGTTACTAAATTTGATGTACGAATACGAATTCTATGTGATGGGTCTTTTAATGTTTTTATGTGTACCATAAAATATTAAAAGACATCACATAGACTATCTAGACTATTTATATGATTTATAATATAATATATCTATACGAGTATATCTTTATATCTTTATATTATATAATAGGTACTAATAATAAAGCTGAGGAGTTTGTTTGAACGCGCTAATCTCTGGAAACTTCTAGTCGGATACAAGGAAAAAGAATTTGATAGACAAATTCTTGAGGAAGGCTATTGGTAAAACGCTGAATACGAAGTAAAAGCGCGAGCAGGCGATGCGATGCGATGCTACTGGGAACAAAAGGTTTCAAGAAGACGAAATCGCTTTGTACTTACGGACAATCCGTTGTATTCAAAAAGCTGTCAACATAACACCATTAACAAGTTTATCCAAACGTCCCGGTGCTCAAAGGTACGTGGAAAAACGTGCAGTGTATCCCAAATACGGAGTCACAATGGGAAACAGGATTATGTAATCTATACGATATCTTTTGAGAGTATTCGTTAAGGACCCTGTTTGGGAGCTCAAGTCACGTGTCGCTACAGTACTTCGCAGATCATGTTAGACTTGTTAAGTGAATTAAAGAAAGGAAATTATTAAAATATTAGAATAACACGTTGGTCTAATGTAAAATCCAAATCCTTATCCTAACTTATATTGTAAGTTTGTTTCTAACCTTTTAACGCTTGAACCACTGAACCGATCATCATGAAATTATGAACTTACGTGGTCAGGGGTACCTACAGAAAAGGACATAGGGTACCTTTCATCCAGACAGAAGTACTGTTGCTGAAAGAACAATAACTTTCGACGGACACAATTGCTTTAGGACGCTAGATGGCGCCATGTGTCTTTCGAATCATGATTGAATGATATTATTAGAAACTTTTATAGTGAGTTACGAGTTTTTTTTTAAATATAATAAATACATTTTGCGAGTTTATAACCTGTTAACAACGGATACTTTTAATCCCGTTAGTACGTTTCCGTGGGATAATTACAGAGCTCCACGCAGGCGATAGCTGGAGGAATGATATAGTTAGGGAAATTTGTTGCATAGCTATAATTATAATGTTAAAATAATATTGAAAGTTACAGCTATAATAATATTTTTCACAGAAGCACGTGCGTGTACAATAATATAATTGACTCGAATAATGAAGAAAAATAAGAACAAAATAGATATATTAAACACGAGCAGAAAATTTAGTTCCTCAATAATTAATTTCCCTGACCGTTTTTATGTTTTTGTTTTACCGTGTTAGGTTATCAATACTCAAGTCTCTAAAGTTTCGTCAGCTGGTTTAATATGACCTTGTATAATATTTTTTGTATCTGTATAAACTTTATCTATATTTATTAACCCTTTGCTAACGTAACGTTGTTTCGTAGTTTGTCCGGCGACCGGTTCGTTTAGCAGGACAAACAAAGGTTAACGTAATGTACAGTACGTTTGTTTACAGGATGGGTTCCTACTGGATCACTTAAAGCAGCTTCATTTTTTTTTTTTTTTGTAGATTATTGTAGTTTTTTCATCAATTTATAGCAATATGATGGTCGCAAGCGCTACTGCTGAGTGGTTTTTCTATTTGGGATTTCTCAGTAGCAGTACTGATTCTGGATTTGTGCCCGGGTGATGGCAATAGACTCGCCTCTTGTTACATGGGACTTAAACATAACTGGCGAAATGTGGGGGTACTGTAGAAACACTTCTGCCTGGGCAGAAGTGTTTCTACAGTACCCCTTCATGGAAACAAGGCGTGTTGTTATTTTAATACCTTTCCTTTTTCTCAGTATTTTTTTTCGACATTTTAATTAATGGTTATTAAAATAGGATTCCGGAATGAGGTGATCCGGCAGAGAACCAAAGTTGTCGACATAGCTCACAGAATAAGCAAGCTGAAGGGCAATGTGCCGGCCATATTAGCCGTAGAACAGATGACCGTTGGGGTAGATGTGTTCTTGAGTGGAGACCGCGAATCGGCAAACGTAAGGTAGGACGTCCTCAGGCTAAGTGAAGCGACGATCTTCGCAGGGTGTCTGGTAGCAGCTGTATGAGAGTTGCCGAGAGTCGAGCTGAATGGAATGCAATTGGTGAAGCCTATGTCCAGCAGTGGACTGCTGTTGGCTGATGATGGAAATAGGACAAATATTAAATTATGTCATTTTAATAACCCTGGAAAACCTAAAAAAGGTTAGCGCAAGATAGAGCTGCCATAGAGTCATCTCTGTTAAAAATACACCCTATATATCCATACAATACATCTCCATATGCATGTACGGATATTTGTAGGTACAGTGTGTGCTTGCAGACGGAATGTTTATCTCATTATGGAGGGTAGTTTTACGTGTTTTGTTTTGTGATTGATTAAGAAACATACCTACCTACATATAAAATGTTTCTGTATTAGTTAATCTTTTCATTTAAATAAACAGCTCTTCGTCAAAGCATCAAAAGCAATACCTACATTCATGTTAACAGAAGCTAAAGGAACATAATATTCTGATCTTATCGGCGATGTTTTCAAGAAAAGTCAGGTGCGTAGTATCAACAACAAACCGGAGTGCGTGTATGACAGGCATCTTAATTGCGTAACAGACTTTCAACCACGGTACGAGTGTTTTGAAAGAAATTCCTAATTCATTACTTCGTAGGTTTGAAAAATTCATCAGCTCAACAATGTAGTTAACGCAATGAACTGTCAAAAAGAAAAGGCATTGCGATCGATTGCCGTTATATGTGATGAAAGTAAACGAAGCAAAAGGAGTATCCTACAAATTGTAGCAGGTCGCGTTCTGTAGTTTCTGCCTACTCCCATGGTAAAACTGGGAGAGTGTATGTATGCATGTATGTAATGTTAAAAGGATAGTAAAAAGGGGGTGGCTGTGTCGTGGACACGGCCGTGTTTTTCACGTGAATACGTTAACGTAACGAGTAATATTTTCTGTGCTGACTCGACACAAATTCTTTGATAGTTTAGCTATCGAGTTGTGGAGATTATAGATAAGTAGCTGCAACACCAAACTGAATCCCCCAATTTTGTGATCATCAGTTTTTTGAATGGCCTCATAATATGACAGCAAAGGACAATGTCAGGTTTTGGCCTACACAATTTTTTAAACTAAATTCAAACGGACACAAAGATTTTACTTACAATGAATTAAATATAAAATCCCACCTTATTAAACAATATTTATTCCTTTTCGCGAACTTTTCGAAAAGAAAGTCATTTTAATAAGTAATCATTTTATTATTAATGTTCTTGAATGACAGGTTTTCTTTTTTAAATAAAAAAAGTGTCAGGTAGTTACCAGCACCCTAATTGCGTAATACACAATCAATCGGAATCTGAATCGTTTTGAAACAGATTGCTAATCCATTGCTTCTTAAGTTCGATAAACATTTTGCTCAACAATATATAGAACGCAATGAATGTTCTTGAACCGTCAAAATCAAACAGATTAGTCGTAATCGTTTACGAAAATGTGTTACGCAATAAGGGTGATGTTCTGCCACTGTAATCGATAATTCTCTATGTTTAAAGCGATTTACTCTTTACTTTTTATTCACCACCTTACAGTTTTTATTTTTATTGTTTTTACCTTAATAATACGTTCACCGTGTTTATTATAGATACATGTAGTATTTTTTAAAGAATTTAAAGACGAAATTCAAGAAATCGATTTTCCTGATTTGTGTTCGATAACTTAATCGCCATGTAATGGCAACCCTGTTATGTTACGTCTTCTGCAGTTGTGTCAAAATCTCGCGCGATTAAACTGACAGTGAGTTGACGATAACAAGATGTCAAAAATCTTTGTTGTTGTCGGTGTTTTTCTACGTGTACGTTTGTTTCCTTCTCGAATTCCTCTGCGTTTGTGTTATAGTCTTACTGTGTTTTATCCATACAACACATTTTGTGACAATGTCTTATCAACTACATTGTATTAATTGTAGTATAAATGTGTTCCGGATAAAACGGCATTTCATTTACTCTATGTAAAAATACATAACCTCCAATTTAAAATTCTGAATAACTTCTTTTATAAAAGTTCAGTGTAAAAGTGGAAATCACAGAATAGCTTTTTAAATTAAATTCGACAAAAAAACGTAAGAATTTTCACTGTCCGTGACAAATTAATATTGAGTCAAAGTTGCTATGGATATCTGACATTGTTCTTTAGAGACGTATTCACGTCAAAACCTAACTTTGAACCAGCATTACGTACTTGAAATACCAAAGTCAACTTAATGTTCGCAGACTACTAAAATCGTAAGACTTTTTCTATTTTCAGAAATGGAAAAAAAAGGAAAAAACAAACTCGAGAAGATAAAAATAATCATAGTGAGGGTCGGTTCGACCGTTCGGTTTTATTAGTACCCGCGATCGCTGATACTGTTCCGATAAGAATGGAGCAAACGCGGACAGTTATCAGTGAGACACGGCGCCATCATGGGACATGAGAAGTGCCTGGGAAAGTTGCTAGACAATCAACGGTTGAAAACTGTTTTATGTTTGTTTTCGGCAGTGTTATAGTGTGACGTTTATAGAAATATGTGTTGTGGGCTTTCTTCATCAACTTATGTTGTTGTAAAAGGTTCTTTGGCGCGTGGCCAAAATCGGAACTAAATAAACGTCGTCATCTTATTATCGATACTATTCAAAATCAATACTTGAACAACAACCACAACAACAGCAACAGCGTCTACGTCATTCGACGTCAAAAAATCCTTGTAGCAGTGTACCTAGTACCTACATTAAGGACACTAACTTTATCTAGTTCTTAATACTAAATTTTTTTAGGGTTCCGTATATGAAAAGGAAACGGAACCCTTATAGGATCACTTCTTTGTCCGTCCGTCCGTCTGTCAGTCTGTCAAGACCCTTTTTGTCATGAACGCGTGGAGGTATCAAAATGAAATTAATACCAAATACCTATGTTAGTCTACAGTCCCTTGGAGCGCAAAAAAATACTTCTCTATAGGAGACATATTTTAATACTCTCAAATAAATCGAATCATACTTCCAATTGACCCGGAATCATGAAATTTGGCAAGAAGCAAGGTCTCACAGCATAATTAAAGGAATCTTCTGCAAAAAGTTTTAATTTTTTTTGCGATTGCAACATTACAGTATCAATAGGAGAATTGACAGTGACGTATGTCGATATTTGGGAGAACATGGTTCATCATGGTCATCCCAAATGGCGCGTGGCCTAAGACGCACTTAGCCGGTTTTTTTTTTTATTACTTGCCTATCGTGAAAAACACATCTAAGTAAGGTTAACAAAACAATTTCAGCTGTTGTTCATGTTTATTTTTCATTTGATAATTAAGCGACCATCTCTATTTACGAAAACGTCAAAACCAAACGCGATGATACACACATTTTGAATAAAGAACATCACAACAAAAACAAATGCTTAACCCTTAAAAAGCGGAGGTCATTTCACGAACGATAAATACTTGTGAGACGTTGTGTTCTCGCTCTCGGTACGAAATACGTTCACCCATCGAGTTGGGTTACGTGGCTCGTAACCCTTTGTCACTGTTTATTGGGGTACCGAAGTGAACCAAAACCATAAGGAACCCTACACCGATACCGAATGGGTTTGATTGAAAACAACACAACAAGCGCGGAGTTTTGCTTTCTTTGGGATCTTGTTTACTTTTCGTCTGTTTTGATCTTCGTTGCAAATGGCTTTGTTTTGATCTTTTCTCAATTTTGTTGGGGTCAGTATATTTCATGTAGTAACTGCCTAAGATCTGATCTTCACATCCCAGTTATTGGATCAAGTAATACCCCTTGGTTAGACTTTTGAGCTTCTAATTACCCGTGTCAAAGATTTGAATAATGAATGACAACCGATACCAACTGCTTATGGTGAATCCTTAGCTAAGGCCCGCCAACTTATTTTTTTTGCAAATTGCAGCAGTAAATATATCATTCCTAGAGTCGCGATACGCAATTTGATCAACATATGACGTAAAACCGAGCTGCAGTTTGCAAAAAAAAAATTTTGGTGGGCCACAGTTAAGGATTTACCTTAACGTGCTTTCCGAAGCACGGAGGGGTTTCGATACGAAGGTGGCCACCCATCCAACAACCGACCACAGAAAGCGTACCTTAACCTTCAATCGACCCGTGCATCTGTTATCATTTAAACACACAATCCTGTTGAGAAAATGCACAAGTACATAATTATTTTAAAAGATAATTGCCATTATGCAGGACACAGACGTGGTGAGTAATTCATATTTTTTATAACAGAGAAAAATAAATAAAAAAAGCTTTTTCTAATCTGTAATTGCAAAAAAAAAATGCCTGCTATAAGCCCAAAATTAATAAAACAATATCGTGTTGATACATTTTTCATTTACAACTTACAGTCACTGCGCGGAGATCGTTCCGATGCTTTTACTGTGTAAGGTGCCGTTCACAACGGAAACCGGGAAAATTACTATGAGAATAATAACAAAACTATTTTTGGAACGAAGTTTGTTCTCGCAGGATTTTTTTTGCACTCTTGGCGAACGAGAGCTAGATAAAAAGTGTTACAAAATTGACGACACTTTTGTTTGACAAAATTGTTTTGTAACACTTTTGTTTTGCAAAACTTTTGTTTTTGTTTTGTCGTTCGTGACGTTTAAAATGTGTCTCTCATTCGCCAAATGTGCAATAGCGAAAGGAACTTCGTTCCAACCAGCCTGGTAACAGCTTAACACACTAACAGTAACAATGGCTTTCATTTTGACAGTTCAACAACATTCATTGCGTTATTAACGTTGTTGAGCAGACAAATTTTTCGAACATATGAAGCAATGGATTAGCAATATTCTTCAAAATTATTCAGATTGTGAATTGAACGTGTGTTACACAATAAGGGTACAGGTGTCCATGTGATATTATAACGTCGGTTTCCATCGCCAGATACGAAGGCCCTCATAAGCAGATGAATAGGAAGTCAGTTAAAATGCGAAAATAGACGAACTGCCCCGAAACCAATAAGTGAGTAAGACAGTAAACACACAACATAACATTACGCCAGTAATCCCCCAAGGGTTAAGCAGAGGTGTAGGTACTTATAGTAACAACCACATTAAACAAGTCATGTTTAAGTTCCATATTATAGGGGGGAGTTTTTTTGCTGACAACGGGGCACAAATCCGGACTCCGGGCTGCTACTGAGAAATTACAGATGGAAAAACCCAATAACACTTTGCCTGACCTGGAAATCGAAGCCAGGACCTCATGCTCTACCAACTAGACCAACGAGGCAGTCTAAAAGCAGTAGTCTTAAAACAATTATAAATAACTTACCAGAGAGAGATTGCGGTAAGATATAAGGCCGCTATATTTTTTGTAATGTATAATCTCCGCGCGAAGTTGTGAAGTGTTCTCAGTGTAACATAGTTATAAATGAACTATTATGTTTCACACAAAATAAAATCTGTGTTATGGATGAAGTGAGTCTAATAAGACTTATTACAAGTGATTTCTCCGCATGAAATCAGTGCCGCGAAGGAACTCCTTTTTACGTCTTTCTCAACTACCGTCAGAAAAGTGGCGCGACGAAAAAATAAAGAACAAATGTGAGATGTGGAAGATATCATAAGTGCCTTTGAAACTGTTGATCCTGAACTTAACTGAGTTCATAGACTGTCTAAGTACGATTAGTGCTATTATTGAGGAAAGTAGTGTTGAATTTGTTTTCATTCTCGGAGACGTAAATGCACATCCAGGTGAGCGTTTTACACTGAACTTTTGGAATTCTCTGCTGAACAGGATTGGATATGTGCGGACACTAATAAACTGTGTTTATCGTCCGATACTTTCACTTTCATTAGTGAGGCACATGGGTGTCGTAGATGGCTAGACCATTGCATTGTCACAAGGGCCGCGTGGCCGTGTATTGTAGATATATATGTAAAGTAAGTATGATGTGTATTGGTCAGACCACTATCCATTAGTTGTTACATTCAACTTTAATGTTATTGCACAAAAAACCGTATTGAAGAGTACTTCCTGTAATAAAGTTAATTGGGGTGATAGGTGCCCGGAGCACATAAACGAGTACACAAAAATATGTAATACACATTTAAAAACTATAGATTTTCCATATGAATTACAGAGTTGTTGTGGAAAAATCTGTCACAATGATTCCCATACGGTTATTGTGAATAATTTATATGATGATATGATTAATGTGTTACGAAAGGCTGCGACTACTACCTGTGTTGAAGAAAGGCAAACATAGAAAGTTATTAGCAGGGTGGAATAAACACGTGAGCGAGTCTTACTCGGGTGCCAGGCGGACATTTAATACATGGGTAAGCTTCGGCAAGCCAGCTAGCGGGCCATTGTTCAGAGACATGATTGAGGCGCGTAAAATTTTTAAAGGTAAACTTAAGTGGTGTCAAAACCATCAAGATCAGATAAAAATGGACCTCATGGCGACACACTACACGAATAGGGATTTTATGAACTTTTGGAAGTGTACAAATAAGTTGAATACTAGACCTGGCATCCCAATGAGTGTCGGCGGTGTTTCTAGCCCTGAACACATTGCTAATGTTTTTAAGGAGCAATTTGTAGCAAAGTTACCCTTAGGACCCGCATGCCGAGGGTTCAATGCTGAGACTCAGGATGGATATTTCAATTTTAATACTTTCTAAGGATATTGATCTTGCGATTAGGGGTATGAATGGAGGAAAATCACCGGGGTATCAAGTATGCTGGTTCCCACCTTCCTAGAGTCCTTGCAATATTATGGAATTTGTGCATAAATCATTCCCACTTACCCCCCGCCATGATGAAGACTCTGGTGGTACCGATTGCCAAGAGTAAAACGGGGGATGTGTCTGAAAAATCTAATAGGCCCATTTCGCTAGCCACGATTGTAGCAAAGGTAATTGACAGTGTGCTTAACTCATATGAACAAGCATGTTAAGTTACATGATGTTCAGTTCGGCTTTCGTCCTAGCTTGTCGGCTGAGACTGCTATTCTTAGTCATAAGCACACTGTTAAATATTACACTGACAGACATCCCCCGGTTTATGCTTGCTTTCTAGACCTCTCGAAAGCATTTGACCTAGTGTCTTATGATTTGTTATGGCAGAAGGTAAAGGAAACGGGCCTACCGCCAGAGTTGATATCACTTTTTAGGTATTGGTACCTTAATCAGAAAAATAATGTAAAGTGGGCGGGTGTATTTTCGAGTGAATACAGACTGGAATGCGGAGTGAGGCAGGGGGGGTTGAGCTTGCCCTTGCTTTTTAATCTGTACATTAATGCGCTGATCGAGGAACTCAGTCAAATGCCCGTAGGATGCTACGTAGATGGTGTCAGTGTAAACAACCTAAGCTACGCCGATGATATGGTGCTACTGGCTCCCTCGATTTGTGCATTGAGGAAGTTGCTTGCTGTATGTGAAAAGTATGTGGCCACACACGGTCTGAGTTATAATGTGAAAAAATCAGAGAGCATGATCTTCTCAAGGCGGGTACAAAGTGTCCAACTGTGTTACTCAATGGTATTCCTCTTAGTCGAGTATACCAATTCAAGTATCTTGGGCATGTGATTACTGAAAATCTTGGAGATGATGTAGACATGGAGAGGGAGCGTAGGGCATTGTCAGTCCGGGCGCACATGCTGGCCCGCAGGTTCGCTCGATGTACAGATGCGCTGAAAGTCACTTTATTTTGAATAAAGTGACTTTCAGCGCATCTGTACATCAGCGTATTGCACATCTCTGTACTCAGCGAGCCTGTGGTTCAGATATACCCAAAGGGCTTGCTATTCTCTGCGTATCCAGTTTAACAATGCCTACAGGACGCTGTTACGTCTGCCGCGCTTCTGCAGTGCGTCAACAATGTTTGCTGAGTCTCGCACAGACGGCTTTGATGCCACATGGCCCAAAAAGACAGCCTCACTGCTAAGCAGATTGCGTGGGAGCAGTAACAGCATCCTGTATGTAATAGGCAAAATGTTGGACAGCCCACTGGTGTGGAACCTCACCCAGAGGACTAAGTCCCTCTTAGATATTAGGTACTAACATAGTTTTTAAGATCATACTAACGGTATTAATGTAATTAATGGATCAATGGTTGTCTGAATAAAAATATATATATAATCTGCTATACAACCTATACATAATAGTATTTTTTGTCCGTTTGTCTGGTTCTGGATTGGTACAAAAACGGCTGAACGGATTTCAATGAAATTTGGCACACGTATAGTTTATAATATGCATCGGCAAATAAAAATCAAGTTGACCGAAGATCTTTGGGGAATGTCTATCAAAGTTTGTACATCCATAATCGAGACCATAGCACCATACTTAGCTTTAATATTTAATTTGTGTGTGGATCAAGGAGTCTTCCCGGATTTAATGAAATACAGTAAGGTTATACCACTTTTTAAATCTGGGGATAGCAAAGACACCAACAATTATAGACCAGTATCCGTGTTGCCGGTATTTAGCAAGGTGTTCGAAAAGGTAATGCTCAATCAAATGCTTAATCATTTTAACATCAACAAAATCTTACACGAACAGCAATATGGTTTCACCAAGGGTCGTTGCACGACTGATGCTGGTGTCACTTTGCTAAAACACATATTTACAGCGTGGGAGGAGGCCCAAGATGCCATAGGAATTTTCTGTGACCTCTCCAAGGCATTTGATTGCGTTAATCACGAAACCTTGCTCCTTTGCATGCCTAAATTGGTGCAACGCAGTGGACTACGCATTCACATGACATCTAGAAATGTATGATTAATTATGTACTGTGTTGAGCAATAAACATTTGAATTTGAATTTGAATTTGAAAACTGGAGCATTACGGACTAGGTAAACCTGCACTAAGTTTAGTTAGATCTTATTTACAAGATAGACGGCAAAAAGTTCAAATTAATGGTGTCAATTCACTTGGATTAAAAGTAAAATTGGGTGTTCCACAAGGCTCGATATTAGGTCCTTTCCTCTTTTTAGTATATATTAATGATCTACCCCATTTATTAAAAAAACAACCACAAATGGTGTTATTCGCTGATGATACTTCTTTAATTTTTGAGATAAGTAGACGTTCATTAAATCTTGACGACGTAAATAACGCACTGTTGCAGGTACAAAATTGGTTTACTGCTAATAATTTAGTATTAAATGGGAAAAAATAAAATGCATAAGGTTTGCTTTGCCGAATGTTAAAAGTACTGATTGTGACATAGTATTGAATCAAGAGAAACTAGAATTCTTTGATAAAACGGTTTTCTTGGGTATCACGCTCGACTCGAGGCTGCAATGGGGTCCCCATTTAACATCTCTTGCAGGACGGCTAAGTTCAGCAGCATATGCTGTAAGAAAAATCCGTCGGTTTACTAATGTAGATACCGCGAGGCTGGTCTATTTCAGTTACTTTCATAGTATCATGTTTTACGGTATCTTATTATGGGGACGCGCTGCAGACATCGAGTCTATTTTTATTCTGCAAAAAAGAGCCATTAGAGCAATATATGGCCTCCGCAGGCGCGATTCTTTAAGGGAAATGTTTAAAGATATTAACATCATGACCGTACCTTGTCAATATATATATGAAAACATCATGTACGTACGGAAAAACTTAAATCTTTTCAGTAAAAGAGGTGAGAGACACAACTATGGGACTAGAAATAGGGACCAATTGGTTCAACCGGGTTTCAGGCTGGCTATAGTAGATTCATCCTTCATGGGGTACTGTTTAAAATGTTATAATAAAATACCTCCCTACATTCTCCAACTGAATGAAACGAAGTTCAAAACCTGTATCAAACGCACACTATGCAGCCAAGCATATTATAAGTTGGAGGATTACATCTCTGCCAAAAATGCTTGGCTCAACGCTGGTTCTGCTCCACAAGGGCGCCTAAACAATTGATTAGCATTCGGAAATATTGTTGGAGCTGCTGAAGATTGTAAAAACTATCTTTGCACTGTATAAATTCAATCTTTTAGTATTGTATAATTGCAAAGCACACGTGTGAGCACTATGTGGTACCTACTATAAAGCTACCCTATACTGGGCACGTCTGTCATTGACTTGAATGTGCCCTGGCGGCTGAGAGTATGTCACGCTCACTCTAATGTCTCGCTGGTGGTGGCGTGTGTGTTGGATCATTAAGTTCCCTTCAAAATGGTTGAGCTGAATGGTGCTGATCCATACGTCATGTTCGTGAACGGGCGCCGTCAGTGGGGACTGGTCATCTCTTGGCTGCCACGCCTTTTTGTTTTTTTTTTTAATTTTTCTTTTCCGATTTTTATGTTTTTTATTACGGGTCTTTCTACATCGTTCTCACATGTTTAATTTCAACAAGACTGATGTAACAAATTTTCTGTAACCATATTATTTAAAAGAGTGTCCATGGAGTTTCTTGCCCGTTCTTCTCCATAGGTACCTACTTCGCTTTGGAATGGGCAACTAGCTTCATATTTCTGACTGACCGACCCCTTGACAATTCAAAAGTGCCTGTAATGGGTTTATTTGAAATAAATGCTTTGAGTTTGAGTTTGAGTTTAATACATAGGATACTTTTAATCCCGGTGGTACCTTCCCATCGGATATTTTTCTACATCCAGGATTGCGAAGCCGCGGATAAAAGCATGTGAAGCCGCCGTATTAATATTTATATAAGTAACCAACTACTTCCAAATCATTAAATAGGTACACAACGGCTTTCAGATTGTTTTCCGTAAAATTCCTCCACAATTCACTTCGCACGCGTCACCTCCCACCAATCCGTGCGCCGCCTTACCCGAGCAATTTCCAGATTGAATTTTTACGACATCAACAAACAGACGGATAAAGTGATAAACAAATGTGTAACCGGGGAGTTGAATGACTAAACTGCGATATAAAACGGAACTGAACTTGGTAATACATAAATTTATTAAATGGGCTTAAGATATCTCCGTCGCGGGCGGAGGGTTGGATGTTGTTGGGTTGTTTAAGATTGTTCACGTATTAGGTGAACAAAGAAAATACTGTGTATACCTATAATTATTTGTTACATTAAATTTTTATTGAATGTTAGTAAATCTAAATAAATAAATAAATACCGAAGCCCAAATCAGTTTTGTGTTTTTAGTGAGGCAACCGTTTTTGGAACTTAATGCCCAATCACACTTACCTACACCATCCCACAACGCAGCGACAAAATGTGGGCAAGCAATGGTTACGTGTGAATAGCGTCGCTGCAGCTTCTTGCAGTTGCGTTGGGGTAACTACAAAATTGCGATGTGGTTGTGTGGTCGCTAGTAGTTTCCATATGAATGCGTTGTGGCTAATGTTTGTAGACAGACAGATCGACTCAGGCTGTGACAGTGTCGTCGCGCCGACGCAACGTTGTGTTTGCGATGTGACCGGCCGCTGGTTCGCGGTCTCACTGGTGGCTAAGACATTAATGTGGTCGGTGTCGCCCTTAGATTTATTTTATTTTGACGGCCGAATGTGGTCTGTGTGAATAAACTATTCAACTTCTTTGCCCACCCTAGAAAATCGTCAGTATTAAAATATTACTTACTGTTTAACCCCTTTTTTATTAGGGTTCCGTACCTCAAAAAAACAAAAGGAAAAAACAGAACTCTAATAGGATCACTTCGTTGTCCGTCTGTCTGCCTGTCAAGACCTTTTTTTCTCAGGAACGCGTGGAGGTGTCAAACAGAAATAATGGGCTTGGCTCTCAACAGATCCGATAATTTTTTTTAGTGAAAACTTCTTTAGCGGCGTTGTACACTTTTTTTTGTAATGGGTAAAAAAAAACTCGCGTCAGGACACGTGACCTGATCGAAAATTCGTAAAACGGATGACTATGGATTTTTGATTTTTATTGATTGATTTTTCTGAGAGATAAACTTTTTAATTTAATATAAATTGACGTGTTTGTGTACGATAGCGCAATAAATAAATATTGTATTCTATCACATAAATTATAGTACTTTTATAATGATAATTAAAGCAATTCGTGCAAAATTATTCCCTAACCATTACTAAATATCAAAAATGCACAACGTTAATATTCAAGTTTTCACTTCTGCCGGCACTCCCGGAGTGCGACCCGTCGTTTTTTTTTAATGTTAAGTCTTGAAATGGTTTTAAGTAATCGATGGTTTCAAAAATTGTTGTTAAATAAGTTCGCCGGTTTTGAAGTAGAAAATTTATAGCTGCCAACGTAGATTTGAAATTCAAATGATGTCGACCACTTGATTGAGTACCTAGTTTAAAACATAATGAAATTTGGGTGTACTATAGGTACGCCTCTGCCTAACCCTTCCGGGTTTACAGGCGTGATGTTATGCTATGAAATCAAGCAGTTAAAAAATAATGACTACTTCCTAAAATAAAAGAAAGCTATCGTGATTTGACGTCGAGAAACATGAATTGTGCAAAATAAAACCAAGAAAAGCAAAAAAAAAAACATCATGAATGTGTAATTCCAAGATATGATTCTTTAGAATCTGAATAGAGCTGAGACTGCGCGTGTCTACATGCCTCTGCCAATTTAATAATGTCGTCTTGTAAGCCGTGTTCATGCTCGGAGCCGGTTCAGATTTTTCTCTCTAATAATATTATATTGTTGGTCCATATACGCGAGCAGAAGTAGAAATGTTTGCGTTATGTTCGAGTGAAACGCGACGCAATTTGCTGATTTTCTTTGAGGAATTGAATTTAGTAGGTGCAGGATTCCTTAAAACAGTTTTTGTGGTTCTGTTGTAAATCTCTCGCATCATTGTCTGCCTAGTCTTTTACCAATATTGAGGTCAGCTTTGAGTCTAACTGTACGCAGATCAATGTCAGTATTTTACATGAAGCGACTCCCTATCTGAGCTCTTCAACCCTGCATTTGCTGCTCCATACATTTCGACCGTGCAGGTTTTGGAATTTTGTATGAAACGGCATTTTTTGATAACCTACGATTAAAGCTATCAACTCTGGGTTGTCTAGAATTATGTACCTACTAATAATATCCTTATACATCATTAAGGTGACCACGTAAAATCAGCGCTGTGCTGTGGGTCCCCTACAGCTCAGCATCATGCTGAGTGGAAGCCTTCTTGTCACAGTCACGGCGTGCAGCTGCCGACTATTTATTTTCTATGTCCGTAAGTATAAATCTGCTTTGTTTTTATTTTTTGTAATCGAGTAATATTTTTTTTAAATTTTATATCTATTTTTCTTTCTTTCAATATGTGCTGAAATCGTGGTAACAGTTTGCTCGCCAATGTCCCTTACACCCATTATGCAATTTTAATAATTTAGTGTTGGTTCTGTCAAAGTCTCCTCAAAAATTCACAGTTAATTTTCTTTTACAAACATTTTCTAAATTTGTGCAGTATTAACTTTAGCATTTTTTTCTGGCTACCTGTTCGTTGCGGCAGATCTTCGAGTGACCTCACTAACTGGTATCGCTAATTTCCCCTGGGAAGGTTGCACTCGGAACTAATACTTTTAACGTGTGCAAAATTTTAGTTTCTATTTTTTTGGATTTTAATCGGTATGGTTTTTACATTTTGCACCTTACTACATACAGTTAAACTTTTATATTTAAAAAAGTTTAAAAAAATAACGTTTGTCGGTCTTTGTGTCGCGCTGTGGCGTCGCGCCTGTGTGCACGAGCCTTTAATGTGAAAAACGCGATGACATCAATATTAACCTCTTTTTTCGGTATTAAAATTAAATGTTAAATAAGTACCACAACACCCAATGATAACACCTGCATTACAAAAAACAAGCCAAGTGCTTGTCGGATCACGCACAATGAAGGGTTCCGTAGTTTAATGAATTATTATTTATTCCAAGCACAAATTTAATTTTATAGTTGAAAAACATGTTATCCCATAAAATCTAACTGCAAATGTAAGTTGGTCGGCTCTAACTCGTTGTAAAGCCTACTTATTTGGGATCGTTTTCCTTTTAACTTAGTTACATATATTACTGCAACGAACTTTTTCACAAATCCAAAAACAAACAAAACAAAATATTTTATAGAATTCGCAATTTTGTTTTTCAATATTGTTACGAGACTGCAGCCAAAGCACAGGTTATCTTACTTACTATAAAACTCTTAGCGTGAACCGGAAATTGATTCCAGCTATCACCGGGAACCGGGAGGATGCCAAAGGTAACCATTCTGACGTCCATATTATGTTTATTCCCACACACCAGACTCTAACAAAAATTAGCACTTTAAAGCTTAAAACTTCGCAAACGGATCAATGAATCGTCATATGTCTTTTACTAAAAAGCAATATTTTTGTTCGACCTTCCAAACGACACCATGGGATAGACGAGAAAAAAATATTCATCCCCACTTAACGTGTATGGGATACCTCCCCGACTCGTAAAGTGGGGATGTTTTTTTTTTCAAGATTTTATTTTATCACTTGGTCGTCGTGACTAATATGTATATCCATGCCATGGCGAAACTATAAGGGTTCTTTGTTGACTACGGAACCTTAAAAAAGGGTAAATGACAGAGGTGGTGGTGGTAATGGTTTAAAGATACACCCACATTTCTCCAGTTAATTATTTTACTAAATATACCTGGAGAAATGTGTGTGATCGTGATTGTTTCAAGTCAATGTAAACTAAAATTAAATGTTCTTTTCTGTAAATAGGACATTGGAATCATTTTTACATATCGTATTTAAAAAAAGGGTTATTACAGTCGTCATTTCATATATGACTACCCCTGAGAAGAAATGGCTACACAAAGTTTATTTTAAAGTCCAAACATAATCTTGGTCAGATCATGTAATGCATGCAAAATTAATCAACACAACCAAAACTTTAGTATAAATCTGGCAACTGTTTCCGTTTAATATTTGTGATATAACCGATGTCGGGCTAGATGTTAAATATAGCGCTTAGATTATGCGCAATAGTCTGCGGCTGGATGTCGCCCTGCTTGCAGATTAAACAAATATTACCCGCCGATCAACACGCACTAGGAAGATACTACAGCTACCCACGATACATTTTGAAAAACAGAGTCAAGTAAAATTTGGCTAGAATAGGCTATTTTAATAAATTCATTTGGGGTCGCAGGAATGACTTGAAAGGCCGTCGGGAAAAGTCGGGTTTGCCCGCCAGAAAATTTTCAGAGACCAGCCCAGTGTCACTGAAAAATGTGTACCCAATTCATATCAACAGGCCTCCTATTACAGACATATACGTAACTGACAAAGTGTGAGTGTACAGCGCCATCCCCCTTTGGTAAAATACAGGAGTCATGGCAGGACGGGTCCTCTCAAATCTGTATGTTTATTTCCTTAAAATACTATTTCCGATAATATCCTACATGGTCCTCACATGATCTGACCAAGACTATGTCTGGACTTGAAAACCCGCTGAGTTTGTTTCGACCGTTCTTCTCAGAGTAGATGCATAGGAAACAGCGATCTCATCTAGTTTTAAAATATTGTTGACGTGTAAAATCATTTACCATATTATATTACGTTACCACAGATTACCAGTTTCTATGTCAAAATCATGTGAGAGCTATGGCTGGGATGAATTCATCGTTGATCATGCTCTATGTTGTAGAAAGGGTGGTCTAATAACACGTCGTCATGATGAAATTAGAGATTTATTCTGTGACTTAGGTCAACATGCATGGGCAACAAACGTAGTCAAAGAACCGATCATCCCCGAAGGAAATGTGGAGTACGTGGAGGCCTTTCTTTCCGGGGCGTTTGGGATGTGCAGAGGGAGGCGTTATTTGATATCCGTGACGTAGAAACTGATGCTCCTTCTTATATTTCACACCCTTTCATCTCTGTACTAAAATCCGCCGAAAAAGAGAAAATAAGGAACAATTCAAAAGGATTTCAATTGAAACATTTATCTCCCTTGGTATATCCGTTGACGGGGACTTCGCTCCACAAATGTCTACCTTCGTAAAAATCTTGGAGCTGCAATCGCTGACCGCTGGAATAGGTTCTCTATCGTAGTGATGGGTTGGCTAAGATCAATAATCATCACCTCAATAATCCGTGAATAATCTAGCATGTGCATTCGCGGCACAAGACAATTGAAACCAATAGCCATGTTATTCGGCTTCGATGGTGGAGGCCCTACCTAGACAAGATGTGAATGCGGCCGAGGAAATCATGATCGACGACTCAGCTTGTTTTATGTGTTAATCAATAATTTGACAGTACTGATAGTGATAGATTATTTTGTATTGTATTTTATTGAATAAATGTTAGTAGTATTTTTATTAGGTAATAAGTGCATCGTTCGACTATAACACAATTTTCAAATGGTTTAAGATAATTTAAGTCTAGAACTCTCTATACAGTGTTAAGTCTGTGGATGACAGAAGCTTTTGGCGCGTAATACGGTGCAATATCAATACTGGAGTCGAACCTGAGAAATGAGCATCGAGCCCCCCCCAGCGCCTCCCGCCTCACCCCTGCCACCACCTTCCACCGATATTATTGTAAAGTTATATCGATAGTTATGTAGAACAGTAGGATGTTTTAATTAATATTTTTGACAGCTCTTCGGTAAACTTTTTGACATTTCCGTTTTTAATAAAACCCTCAAAATAACTTGCTACATTTTTTTAAGTTCCATTGTGTGGCAGTTTCTTGCCTCAGCTAGATTGACCTAATAATAGTGTTTTATGGTTTACATCCTGCACTAACATTACATATTTCAGGGTGAAAGGGACAAAGACGCGCAAACTGAAAGCATGAATTCAGCAAATGCATCTAGATCCCCTAGCGTAGAAATTTTTCGTCGATTAAGCATAAAAAACTACCTAACCCACGCGGTCAAAATGTATAGAACACCGTTTCTTTTAATAACCGACGAAAATTTTCAACGCTGTGGAGTTCAGAATAATGAACAGGTTGCACGTCGATGTCCCTGTATGGGTACTTTACTGTATTTAGGTACCTGCACCGGAAAATACTAACAAAAAAAAATTATATTACAAAACTTATAATAGGCGGCCATAGAGGCAACCTTGGAATGGACAATGATTGCGTGGACATAAAAATGGGGTTGCCATTGGTGCAAAATAATAACCGTCCTAATCAAACTGTTTTGTCCCTTTCTGTCAAACTTCATTTTAACTTGACAGAAAGGACTAAACAGTTCGATAGCTAAAAAAGGTTTTTAAAGCGAATGGCTTTATTATGAATAATACGGTAAGTATTTAGATACAATACATATACTATTATTTATTTATTTAAGTTTACATGCACAACATCACAGAATAGAATCCCAAGCCGTTATACATAGCAATAGATACGAACTAAAAAGCTACTTACTTAGGTTAAGTAAAATACAATTAAAAGAAAAAAAAAATGTAAACACGAGAAAATAACAAAATTGTCAACAAAATAGAATGCCATCAAGTCAAATAAAATAAAACATTATTTATACACTAATTATTATCTTTCATACATCTTCTCACAAAATCTTAAATATATATAATAGATACATAGATTATGTTATATATTAGTTAGGTATACCGTCAAACCTGGCAATTTTGCCAATGCTTGTTAAATTTGCCATATAGGTACCGACTTACAAGGCAAAATAATTTGTAACAACGAAACCGGATTTTTTAAGTGAAAACGTGGGTGATAAATGTTAAACTCGCGTCAGGACACGTGACCTGATCGAAAATTCGTAAGACGGATGATCGTTGATTTTTGATTTTGATAGATTGATTTTTCTGAGATATTAACTTTTTAATGTATTAAAATTTTACATTTTTGTGTACGATAGCGCAATAAATAAATATTGTATTCTACCACATAAATGATAGTACTTTTATACTGATAATTAAAGCAATTCGTGCAAAATTATTCCCTAACCATTCCAAAATATCAAAAATGCACAACGTTAATATTCAAGTTTTCACTTCTGCCGGCACTCCCGGAGTGCAACCCGTAGTTTTTTTTAGATTTTAAATAAAATTGGAATATTCTGATTGGCAATTTTCAAAAAAAAAACTTTAATAAAACTGATGTTATGATCTTTATTAGAGGTTATAGAAATATCGAATAAAGCAAATATTAGCTTTAGATTTAAGGCAACAGGCATAGTACCTTTTGAAGCCCGTAAAATATTACGAAAGCTATCAGTTTATAAAGAGCAAAACAACTTTACAACGATACCGCACTCTCTAGACTATTTGAATTGAAAGCAAATTGGGCAGCGAACCCAGTATAAAAGGTTATGTCAATCTCACAATTGCTTTTTGCATTTTTTTTAGATTTGCTGATAAGTTCAAAGAATTTACATTCCTAAACATATTTTCATATTAATTTGTTTACATGGATTGGCGATATTGTTTACAACGCAACTAAAAATATGTATTTATTAAAATTAAAACCTAAAAACAAACATAATAAAGATAGTTATATGATGTAACCGTGAGGCACACAATGCTATTTTCTTCTGTTTTGTTTAGTTTTGTGTGAATATTGTGTGCCTTAACCTGGGTCAAATAAATTTATTTTCTTTATTTTTTAACCTATATATATTATGTTTGTTTTGGGTTTTCATTTTAATAAATACCTACATATTTTAGTTGCGTTAACGTTGTTGTTTCACAAATTTGTACTACAACAAAAATCTTTTGGAGAACGAATAACGTTGACGGGGCACTGTCGGTAAACATTTGTGCAATTGTTTTGTGAAATGTCAGTTGTCATTTATAAAAATAAAAAAAACTAGCTGCTTCCCGCGTGGATGTCGGAAATTATCCCACCGGACAAAAGTATCGTATGTGTTAATCCAGTTTATAAACTGACAATGTGTTTATATAAATAAACAACTCTTCATTCCCTGTTAGAGTTTCTAATAATATAATACAATCGTGATTCAAAAGACACGTAGCGCCATCTAGCGTCCTAATACAATTGTGACCAAGTTATTGTTTTTTTCCTCGAAAATAGTACTTTTTTTCTGAATGATTGTTACTTTATGTCCTTTGTTGTATCCCTGACCACGTACTTGCAAAATGTCATGATGATCGGTTCCATGGTGTAGGCGTGAAAAGGTGACAAATAAACAAAAAAACAAACTTACTTTTGCATTCATAATATTAGTTAGGAAGTTAGGACAAAATGGCGGCAATAGTTTATAAATACAACCACGTTTTCAGTTTTTCTTTCCATAGACAAAATGGCGGCAATAGTTTATAAATACAACCACGTTTTCAGTTTTTCTTTCCATAAATACCTTATTTGAACAATAATGATAATTTATAAAAGAAAACTTAGTAACCAAATTGGTCAAAGCCGTTCTCAATTGATGCGCTTATTGACGAACATCATTCCATTTTTTATTTATATGTTGAAAATGTTTGTATTGCCCGTCACTTGTCCCTAGGTTTATTAAAAAACCAGCGTCAGACAGCATCTGTCTGGCATTAATGCTGAAATGAACCTTTTTGGCGCAGCAGTAAGGCACACACTATTGTTGTTGTTATTTTCACTTGCTATTAATTGTATTTTGTGTTTCACGAACTGTGACCAAATAAACATTATTCTTTGTTTCTTTCTAGATAAAATGGCGCAGAAAACAATGTTGTCAGTATTACAAAATATTGCCAAATTAACAGGGACTTTGATTCATACGGCCTTACCCCAGCGCCGAGCTTACCCCAATCGCGTGCTTGACAACCAGTCTTACCAAGGGGTATCGTGTTAAGGCTCCCGCAAACCGGAGCGACGCCACAAAGGCTCCGCATGACGCGCTACGAGAGGTGCGTTTGTGCCGCTCTGTGGCGTCGTGCCTGATTGCGGGAGCCTTTACCCAGTAACTGTATCGTAGAGGTCAGATAGGCTATCGCTCCATGTAAAATATAGATATTCAGCTGCATCCAGTTAGCAAGCGCACCCAAAATAGTTGGGAACAGGCTGGCCAGATGGTTTCTGATCTTATCACAGAGCCAGTTTTTTTTTTCTTTTTTCTTCTTGTGGCTTCGCACGGTTTGTGCATTCAGCCAATGTCACTTTAAGCAGTGCCTACATGCTGTACCATATTAAGCGCCGATTTCACCTATGAAACTGAACGCGAACAGCACTTTTAAACAGTTCAAGAGCTGTCTCTGCCTCGTTGGTGTAGTGATCGCAATCGCTACTGCTGAGAATGAGGTCCTGGGTTCGTTTTCCAGGTCAGGCAATGTGATACTAGGTTTTTCTATATGGAATTTCTCAGCAAACCGGAATCTGGATTTGTGCCCGGTTGATGGCAATAGGCTCGACCTTTATTACATGGGACTCAAAAACATAACTGGCGAAATGTGGGTGTACACCTCTGCCCAAACCTTCGGGAAACAAGGCGTGATGTTATGATGTTCAAGAGCTGTCAGCCAACTTTCCATAACAATTTTGATACTGACATCTCTTGAACGCGTTTTAGATGTGCTGAACGCGTTCCTTTTCATGGGTAAAATCGGCACTAAATCGACAATAATCTCCCTTGCTCGTGATTGACACACGATCCCCTTCCTAATGAGGTGGCATTATAAAGACTCCTACAAATTAAAAATGTGCAGTCTGTGTAATAATAGGTTGTTAGGGTATGTTAAATGGCTTCGTTCCACGACGAGGGTAGACAAAAATCTCATTTCCGTAGTAAGAGTGAGCGCACTGATAACCGGTGCGCCTGCCTGGTTTGCGTTAACGTTACCTACTCGTATTTAGAATTCTGTTAAATTAATCCTTTTTGCTTCGTAACGAGGTTTAAGGATAGTTTGACGTAAATCAAGACCCGTTTGTAATAAGAAGAATGTGAGAAAATATTTAAAGAAATAAAGAAAATAAGTTTATTTAAGGTTATAACATAACGTAAAAAAAACACCAATAAATAAAAGGACAAGTTGTGGGAAAATATGCGTAGGTACAGTCGGCTATTGACTTAGAAGCTTTAAAATCAAAAGGCATTTATTTAAACTAGGTTGAGAATCAGCACTTTTAGAAAGTGAAAATTACTTATTTATGACAGTCCCCCGGCACGCCCGCCCTTCACCACTTCATGGTGCTTTAGCTGGGAGGAAGAAGTGGCGCAACAAACTCCCAGCAGCACAGCTGTCTGTTCAGTTAAAAGAGCTTGATGGTATACTCGTATTACAATCTATCTATACAGTCACTGTGTCGAATGTAACTGCAACTATGTGTACTGTAAGGGCGGGCTCGAATAGAAAAAAAAAATCAAGCACAGGGCTACTTGGAGTTATTATTTTTTTTGTCGCCATTTTGTTTTGGTGGCAAATATGACAGTTGTTTCATGAAAATTATTTTGTATAAATACGGTAAATTTCGATTATGGAGCGTTTTACGACTAAACAATGTGTTTTAATGATTAAAACATTATACCCAACCCAAACGAGACATTGAAAAGAACGTTTCCGGGTCGATTAATTATGAGAAATGGTGACATTGATTGGCCCAAAGATCCTCGGATTTAACAGACTGACTTTTTTCTGTGGGGCTATGTAAAGGGACGTGACCATACTAACAGGCTAATGAATCCGAGACACTGTCACTGAGATAACACAGGAACTGTGTGAAACTTTCATGAAAAATGCAATGAAAAGGGTTCACATCTGCCATGCTAGAGGTGGACATTTGTCTGACATTATTGTCCATTCTTAATTGCCGGCCCTGAATACTATACTTTCATTTAAAAAAAACTTAATAATTTTCATATTTCAAAGATTTTTTTTTTTAATAATGAGTTAGAATGAGAAAGACTGTAATTTTTTCAGTAGGATCGTTTTGCTTTTGCTATACTCACACTCAATTCAATTTATTTATTCAGTAACAATTTACATTGCGTTCGAATATAAAACAGCATCCAACATTAACAAGAAGAATACATACAATTCAATTGAAATACGAAAATATTGTTTAGATTAAAATGACACGAAAACACAAAATAATAAGTCATTATGTCAAAAAATAATAGAAACACGAGTCGTCTCATCTGCATAGCCTTTTGGCAAAAATGTTGGGGTCGAGTTCCAGTATAACACCAGTAATTTAAATGCAGTGACCACATAGCTGACCCCCACTGGAGAGTCTACTGGTTGTCGGACTTTTGTGGTTCTGGCTACTACTGTCAAAGATCTACGGAACGACAGCCGGGACCAACCACATAACGTGCTTTCGGAGTGCCTAATGAGGGACGCTTACCAACTCGCCCCACAAGCCGTATCGCCCCATACCCCACCCCATTTACACAAGACGATAAAAATCGCTGGTGAAAAGTTAATTCTGCATCAAAATGGCGACCTGCGTGGCTTTCCCCGGGATGCCATGTATATTCTTGCCAAATTATATCGCAGTTTAGGCGTGAAAACGTAACATACACATTTACTTTGTTATCTATAATTTTTGTATGAATATAGTTAGGATTTGATGCATGTTGTTCTCGTAGATTTCGCGACAAAGGCATTCTTAGTGCCAATTTCACCAATGAAATTGAACGCGATCAGCACATCGAAGCCGCGGCACAAGAGCCGTCAGAGCCGTCAGATTCACAGAAAATAAAGAAACTGACAGCTCTTACCTATAAGTAGTTTATGTGCTGATGGCGTTCAGTTTCATTGGTGAAATTCGCCCTTAGTGTGCACGTTTGGCAAAATGTGTAAGATATCGTCGTTTATCTGGAGTTGCGTGCTCTGCTGGGACAAGTGCCCAGTAATGGTTATCTATTAGCCGCAGGCGCGGGTAAGGCGTAGGGCTGGCCATTTTGAATTCGGAAAATAGAAAAAAAAGTTACCTCCTGAATTGTATTGAGAAGAATACTCGAAGGTGCCCTGAAATTGAAATTATCTTACGAGATGTTTTTTTGTTACGACACTTTATTGTAGACATGGCGATTCTCAACAAATATAACTGAGAAAGATCGGCACCCTAATTGCAAACACTATTAATCACAATCTGAATCATTTTGAAGGAAATTGCTAATTCATTGCTGCTTATGTTCATAAAAATTGTCTGCTCAACAACGTAAATAAAGCATTGAATTTTGTTGAACTGTCAAAATGAAGGCGATAATTACTGATAGTGAGTTACGTAACTACCCCGCTCGTTTAATTTCTGAATATTTTATTATCAACAGAAGTTTTGAAAAAAAAAAACAGTTTTTGGTCGATCGTTAATCGAACTCATGGTTGTTTTGACCGCTTTGCTGTAGTGTTTATAGTTTCGGGTTCATCTCTAATTTCTCATTTCAAAATTCACCCATACTATTAAATAACAATTTTTTGGACTGTTTTTAAGCTTTACCTCAAATCAAAATAATAATGTACACTGCCTTAAATTGTATTTTTTATATTTATGTTTTGAAGTTTCATATTAATGCACATGACACCAGTTTAAGTGTGCTATTTATTTTGAATGCACTGAATAAATGTTGTATCTTAGAAACATACACCATTTATTCAGTCTTACAACCGTTGCGTAGCAACCCTCGCCATCCCATCCATTACAGTGATTTCCGACTCCAGTGGCTGACACAGCTCGCCCACTTACGACCAGATCAAAGAAAGTATTCCTCTTGACTTCTGGGCCGCTAAAAGCCAGGTGGATAATGATTTTTTGGCGGGAAAGTGTTGTTTAGTCGGAGAAATTTTCTATTACTATTAATGAACGCGTAGCATGAAAACGTGTTTTATCGACAGAGGAATGGATAAAAGTGACAGTTGAATAATTGAAATCTCTCATTTTGTCTACTCTATCTGTCAGTTCTCTGTTGTTACGTCGACAAAACCAGGTCATTCTACGCCTGCTGAAGGGGTTGGCAGAGATATAGGTATCTATATAGTAAACCCACATTTTGCCAGTTATGGCCAGCCTAATTCCATTAACCGGGTATAAACCCAGAATTTAGACGATGTAAGTGTTGCGGGCTACTTGCGTAACACACTATCAGCAGTGACGGCTTTAATTTTGACAGTTCAACAACATCCATTGCGTGATTATACGTTGTTGAGCAGACAAATGTTTCGAACAAATGAAGCAATGGATTAGCAATATCCTTCAAAATGATTCAGATTGTGATTATTTGTGGGTTGCCCAACTATGGTGCTGGTTTGATCACCACAATTTCTTTAATGCCATAAATAAGACAACCGGCGTGAGTACGAACGTAATCGAAGCGAAGTAGTGTGTAAGGATCGTGGCAGGTGGCTTTCTGTAGTTTCTGTCTACCCACATACAACCTGACACTGACTTTCCTCTTAATGGCGGGCGAATCTATTGACAATAACCGGACACCGTTGCAGACTCTGAGGTGTTATTGAGTAATACCATAGAGATTTTTTCTCTATGGTATTACTCAATAACACAATGTCACGTTTTTTTAGTTTTTTTTTTTAGTAGACGCGTATGAACGCGTCTACTAAATAAAAAAAACTTTTCGTGAAAAAAAATTAAAATGGATTTTAATTTTTTTTCACGATAAGTTTTTTTATTATTTGGGTTTGCAACATATTAGCAATGGTTTTGGTATCATAGTATTTTATCAAATGAAGTGACGCGCGCTTCACTTATGGTCACCGAGTGTATTGACACGCTGTGAATTTGTGTGTAAGCGGGGGAGCTGTCGGTCTCGGTAACGTCCGAGACAATGACAAACTCGCAAAGTCGCAATGTTATAATTTGCTGACGTTCCTAGTCTTCACGCACACATTCTCAGCGTGTACACTTGGTTACAACAAGTAAAGCGCGCGTGGTTTCGTGATAAATACTGTATCTCTTTTGCTCACTGTACAAAATATTTCCAAAGGCTCCGAATTCAGGAAACAATGGATTGCTCTTAGTTTAATCTAATTTGGACGAAATAAGTGTAATCCTATGTTATTTAGAGTAATTCTGACTGCAAATTATGGACTTAGTAGAGGATATCCAGTGATAAATGGAACTTATTTTGGTGTTATATAAGGTTTTGGGTTCCTTCGTCAGAGCGGCGAGCGCAAAAATATTTGTCTGTTAATCATTGAACTGAAGGTTTTCAAATTGAAAATGCTTTTATAAAAATAAACCATATCATCACTCCTGTTCACCCCGAATGGTTAGTCAGAGGTGAATAATCGTGACACCACATTTTGCTAGTTATGTTTAAGTCTGAAACACTGCCCGACCTGGGTAACGAAACTGGGACCTCATGTTCAAACCTATAATGCTTCAACCTCATCATAAAGTCTAACTTGTCGCTTCAAACTCGAACCATTTATTTAAATTAAATCAACTACAGGCACTTCTGAATTGTCAAGAAGTCGGTCAGACATAATGATTAAGCTAGTTGTCCGTTCCTAAGCGAAGTGTAGAAAGTTCCTATGGAGAAGAACGGGCAAGAACCTCCATGGACACTCTTCTTAGTTTTTTTTTCTCGTATTCAACACCAGACGTCATGTTAACGCCGGCTGTCGCTCAAAACCAGCGCTGGAGCTCTGTTTCGCATATGGTCGTAGCATTATGCTGAGCGATGGCCGTTTTGCGTAGATGTGACGCATTTTTTTCCCATCTTGTTATTTTTTGTGTTTGTGTTATTTCTCTGTGTCAAGTTTACCGTGAATAAACGTATGTTATTTCTTTTAAATCAGTATATTGTGTAATTTTTTGATGCGAGGAGAAAGAATCATAATCTTTCTCCTCTTTTTTTTGTATACATTTAAATATTATAAAATTTATTTTAAGACTGTATAAAGAAATTATTGTAGCCAACTAACCAACCATCAGACCATGACATCACTACAAATAATTTATAAAGGCTTCCCGTCTCACTATTTCAAAATCGGAACCCCAAAGTGTACTCATACATCTTCGAAAGTTTCCGGCAAAAAGGCGTGTGCGCGATGCGTGTCGATTGACCGGAAATAGTAGCCTTGTATTTACAACTTCCGGACCGGGGGTGGCTGGAACCAATTAATAACTTTTATCGCTTTCTGTGCTAGAGCCTGCTCAATTAGCACCAACATAAAAATGTTCACGGCTGATTGGATCCAGCGAAATCGGCGTCTTGGTAAATCTGTTGGTACGTTACGGAGATTTGTTGGTGTTCGAGCTGGAATGTATCCTGTTTGGTGATTATAGGTTCGGTTATTTCTTATTAAATTTGATGGTGTGTAGGTATACACACCGCAGTTTGAGCGTATTACCCAGTTTAATGAATGTTAATCAATAAACAATCATAAATCCTTAATTGAGATGGCCATTATTTTGATTGAATTCCTTGTAATACTAAAACTAAATGTGACAAAAACCATATCAGTTAACCCTAATAATTCACAATTGTTTGCTATTTTAAAGCGCCTTAAGTTTTTTAATAGCAAAATCATAATCTATACACTTACTGCCAGCGATCTGGTTAAAAGGTTTCATGAAACTACTTATAGTCAGTACTAATAACATGTTCCTTGAGTTTTTTATTTATAGCAATTTAATATGCCAATATTCACGAATATAAAACACCAAAAATCGTTTGTGTACACTAAATTCGAAAACTATGCCAACGTCCATAAATAATTTGGCCATGTCCTTTTTATTTTAGCCAATCACTGTCTTACAGAAACTCACGCCGACCAAAGGGAAGGGAAGCCTTACAACAGGGTTGAGCTACATAATGACTGATGCATGCCGTCTTTTGGGACAGGTCAACTCAAAGCTGCAATGGCACTTTCTTCAAAAGGCCCTTCCAGATATGGCCCTGCATTGTTAGACTTACATAAATATAATGTTTGGACTTTAAAAGAGACCATGTTCTTTGAGTCTGTTTCGGCATTTCTTCTCAGGGATCAGTCAGCTAGGAAATGCCGGCGTCATTCAAACATTTCATTTCATATCATTTCTTCCCATGGGGGTAAGCAGAAAATACAGCTCACAACGATCCTTACAATCATAAGTGTTCGTTTTCTTATTAATTATGGTATAAAACATATGTGGCGAGGTAACCAGGATTTTACATCCTCTTCTCATAGATCATAGAGACCATATGCAAAGGTTACCCAATATTTTCTGCCTGTTGGTATGTATTAGTGTTGCTAGTGTGACCGCTGAGCTCGGGGTTCTGGGTTCAATTCAGTTCAGGTTGCGCGTTTTTATAATGATTTTCACAGTTACAGTCTGAGGTCTGGATTTGTGATCCGGAATGTGGCAATAGGCTAAAGGCTCGTGACGCGTGTCGCGAGACGAGCGGAGCCTTTGCGTAAACTAAACTGGCGTAATGTAGATGTTACTGTGGGTAGAACAGGCGCGTGATCTTACGTTTACAAAGAGCATTATTACATATTTTTAATATTTTTTTGATGTTGAATACTTCGTCAATTAGCCCGCTAACCAACCAAACTAATACTGCCATTTTTTATTCTTCGGATAAAAGTTAAGTATTGAAAATCCACCCTCAGTGTTTTGTCGACAAATGAATAGACAAAATGACAGGCGAACAAAATAAATCTGTCATTTTGTCTATACCATCTGACATTTAGTCTATTCTTCCGTCTACAAAACCCGGTTATACATAACTACATTAACAAGTCCACTTTCGCAGGGACGTAAACATACCGCGGCGGGATTTTATCACGCACTGGATTTTGAACTCTCGGTGTTAAGTTGAGCGTTGAGAATCTAACAGTGCATCCCAGCGCGTCGAAAAAACACACTATTGGATTTTCAAATCTCGGCGCTAAGCAGAGCGTTGAAAGTCCAATGCGCGATAAAATCCCGTCGCGATATTGTTACGTCTCCGTGTGAACGTGGGCCGCTCCTATTATACTTACGAGCCGAACGGACCAAAAGACTTTTTAATTCTGTAAATAATTTCCATTGATCAATGATTACTGATTTTATTTCTGTAATTAAGTTTTAACAAACACTTTACACTTCAATGATATTTTAAAAACTAGATGAGATCGGCGTTTCCTATCTGACCACTCTGAGAACAAAGACCGAAACAAACTCAGAGGTCACAGTCTCTTTTAAAGTCCAGACATAATCTTGGACAGAACAAGTGAAGACCATATAGATTGGTGTCTGAAATGTTGTTTTGAGGAAAGAACCATTTGTCAGTAATCATGCAGCTTAACACAGAACTTAAGGAGCTCAACGATTCGACGAACATAACCAAAGAAAGGACATTTAGGTAGGCCACACAAATTACTCAAATTGCCAGACCGTGATTAAAACGAATTAAAAAAACACATTGCTTTCTTAAGCACAATAATAAAATTGTATAATACCTTACAAAGTAAATGTTCATGTCATCGTATATCATAAAGTCCATCATTCATCATTGGATATGCTCTACTTTGATGCCCGTAGCCCCCGATACCCTTAATATCTGTACACAGCAAAGCCGCTTGGCGGCAGGCATTCTCGTAGTACTTCTTAAGAGCTCCTTCGTGAAAAGCTATATTTTATCGAATGCGTACAAAATGCAGTAATTGAATAAGAGCGGCCGGAGCCGCGGGCCGCGTTTGTGGGGGCTTCGCAAATCTACTTACTACCTCCTTTGTATTGACTATGGCGGCCACAGGAGCTACGAAGACTTCGGCGATGGTTTTCAAAGTGCCAGTTAGTGGTTCACTTTTCGGACTTCACTGTGTGGATTCGGAGGAATCCATGTCTAATTCGATAAAACATCGAATAACTTATATTAGGAATACCAGCCTATTATTGACCAACTGCAGGGTAAAGACCTCTTCTCATGCGATTATAAATTAACTATAACTCCATGTATCCTCAAGATGTTTTTCCGTTACTGATTTCAGTAGTAATGTCCAAGATAAACTCAGAAAGTACGAAGTAGAATAACCAGCCTGTAATGTTCCCACTGCTGGGACATTGGCATCCTCTCTACGAGGGGGAGTGGGTTGTAATCTACCACGCGAGCCCAGTGCCGGTTTTCAGTTGTTATAAGTCTTAAAATGTTTGGGTCTAGAATATGCCGGTTGCCTCACTCTTTAACCGCTTTTGAAAGCAGTGGTGAAGAAATTATTTACACAAAGTAAAGCGCCTGCCTGGGTCCGAACCCACGACATACAACTTGTAAGTCGGGGCCGTTACAGCAGGGCCACCACAGCTCAGTTCTCAGAATAACTTGATGTGTCATAAATTAACAGTCTAGTCCTGTTTATATGGCACATCGAGTTATAGCCTGGGTGACTGGGATACTCCAACCCTTTAGCAAGCAATTAGGATACTGGACGCGTAGCATATTTAACTTTTGTCGACGGAAGAATAGACAAAATGACATAGAATAGACAAAATGACTGATAGAATAGACAAAATGACTGATAGAATAGACAAAATGACTGAAAGAATAGACAAAATGACTGATAGAATAGACAAAATGACTGATAGAGTAGACAAAATGGCTGACAGAATAGACAAAATGACGGATAAAATGGACAAAATGAATGATAAAATAGACAAAATGAAAGATTTCGTTTATTCATCTGTCATTTTATATATTCTTCCGTGGACCAACTTGTTTCTATGGTGGTTATATGTACTTATTTCAATCATTTTAGTTCGGTTTGAGTTTAGGTTAGACGGCAATTTAAAATTTTCCTTTCAATTTGTTGTGGGACTGCTGAGTCAAAAAGGCCTATTCTCTATTGTGCCATGCTTCCTCGAGTCAGAACATTATATAAATTCCTTATAGCTAGTTCATCCGCCAGATAGCAAGTACCAATGACCTACATTTCTCACTTAACTACGAGATATAAACAACACGATTGCGATCTTGACATTGAAAGCTTTCAGTGCTGTCATCTGGCACTGTAGACTTGGACTGGATAACTCTATGAATTGGGTCAGGGTTACTTAGTAAACGAGATCGTGGAGGCCGGTCAGAGCCAGACACGGGAAGGATAAAGCGCTGTTTACGACCACCAGCATGTAAGGTGTTCAGCCCGATGCCTTATCGGGCTGGACACCTTACATGCTGGTGGCTGTGGAGAAAACAAATGAAAGAAGTAGTTTAAAGCATAGCATGAGTCATTGCGACGTGACCCACGGAACGAGGTACGGAAACAGATGGCGCACTCGCGTTTCGTTTGACTATGGTCGAGTCGCAAGTCGCATCGCTCGATGCTGTGAACAGGGCCCTACGTGCTTTAGCTACGCTGTTACGTGCAAAAAAATGCCCCGTGTAAGTATGTCTACTCATCGTTACGCAACGAAAACGGGCAGGTGTGGTTGGAATGTATTGGCTCCTACCGACGTCCGACATTGGACAAGCTCGGGGCTACCATTCGCAACCCGTGCCATTACTGAGTGCCAGACTCTCCGGTAGCGACCACCAGAAAAGCGACGCAAAAATGAAGATTGATGAGTCCCGGAGAAATTATTTGACTGCCTCGGAACAGGCAACAAATATTTTAAATCAAAACGTGTAAAACAGATTCCACTTCCCTCTACATCAAGCAGTCGCCAGAAAAGAGTTAGGGAAAGAGGCTTATCTAATAACGTTTCGTACATCTTGGGGTTTCACCAAACACCCGGAGGGCTACATTATGACATCACCTACGTAGTAATAGGCACTCTTTCGCTTATTTCTGAAGATTTTATGCCTAAAAGACGATGTATCGATGCCAGCCATTACTTGTAAGCCATGATGGAATACATAAAAGTTGGGAATCTAAGGTTAGTCTCAGTAGAAGCCCAGAGCATGATTTGAGTCTGGTGTTTTGGCAAAAAACTCACCCTGTTCCATTTGTGAACAGTGGTAGCCCAGCGGTAATGGCCCCGACTTACGAGTTGCCTGTGCCCTAATTGCGTAATACACAATCAATCGGAATCGGAATCGTTTTGAAACAGATTGCTTATCCATTGCTTCATAAGTTCGATAATAAACTCTGCTCAACAATGTAAATGACGCAATGAATGTTGTTGAACTGTCAAAATCAAACAGATTAGTCGTAATCGTTTACGAAAATGTGTTACGCAATTAGGCTGCAGGTCGTATGGTCGAGATCTCAGGCTTTATTTTGTGCAATTTATTTCGTCACCCACCACTGCTCTCAAAACCGTGAGGAAATGTTGAGTCGAAAGGTCGTAGAATAAAAAAAAATCAAACACATGTGACATCTACCAACCCGCACTGGGCCCGCGTGCTGGATTACGGCCCTCTCCCTCTCACGGAGAGGAGGCCTGTGTCCCAGCAGTGGAAAAGTTATGGGCTGATTATGTATATGCTTATGCTGTTCCATACGACTTAAACATAACTGGCGAAATGTAGGTGTGCGACGTGAGGCGTGATGTTAAGATATAACAGGAACAGAAACGTTGAAAATTAGAGGATATTTAAAAAAAAAATGTCAGCAAGACCAACCAGTATTTGGCTGCCGAAAGATAGTGTTAGAAGTATAACAAAAGTGTTGGAACTTCGGATAACGAAAAAACTTCTGGGGAACTTAATTAGAAAAGTTTGGTGCCTTCTCTACACATTGGTAGTTGACACGGATGAGCGAACAAACAGAGTCGTCATCTTACATGGTCGGTATATCGCCATAAGTCAGGACTCTAACTCTAATTATGATAAGGTCATTTGGTATAGGCTAAAAGCTACATGTTCAGTTTCACCTTCAGATCCGTCATCTGACCAAAATACTTACCAAGTAAACACACGTTCCTGTTAAGGTCTCAAGATCGATCTCTTCGAATCTGAAATTAAACAGATTCTGATTCTGATCTTATTGTTTTGTGTATTATGTACACGGATGCGGTGGACATATCCAATAACACTATTCCGACTTGGAAATTAAGTACAGAACCCGACGCTCAGCCAACCACTCGAGTCTAGTGGTTATGCTGAGCGGCGGGTCCTCTGGCCTAGTGACTAGCCCATCTAGGCAGGACCGATCAAGCCCATTCCCATTCTTACTTTTAGAAGCTGCTCTTCATTTTTTATTTACTCCGTGGTACTTGTTAATGTGTTCGCGGTTAGATAGTTAGGGAGCCAGGAAGTAAGTATTTGGTAACTTGCTTGACTCCTAAAGCAGTCTGACGTGTCGGTTTCAATGATGTTATTATTGTACAGGCGGTTCATGAAAACGGTAGACCAGCACCATGTTAAGTGCAACCACTATCTTTTGGCACCTTAATGAGATTGACATTGATTTGTGAAATTGGCGAGAAACATTTGGGAAAAATAACAGGATGGCGGCGTTTGTTCTGTTTGGGGCCACGCGCCAATAATATTAGCTTTTTAACACGTTCCGAATGACATTATGTACCTATGTTTTTGACAATTCAAAAATGTCCAATAATTACATGATTGACGTTATGATATCTGGATAAGAGTCCAGTGTGAAAGTCAGTTCAGTTGACAGTTTAATCAATAGTTTACTATTTAGCCTCGTGTACTTATTAGGATTATATTTATTTGTTACGTATCGTAAAAATATCACAATTAAATAGATGTCAAGTTTTAGTTTGGTGCACTCCTTCACTAAATAAACTTAAAACTAATACGAAAATTCTACTTTAGTTTTAACTTAAGATGAAAATACACAAGTGTGAAATTCAAACACGTGACTTAAAACTTCTTTCAAAGTTTCTTTTATTTCACCTCACTGATGTATATTGTAGAATTTAAAACTGAAAAATAATCTCAAATTTTCAACGGCCGTAGACATGAAATATAGAAAAATATAAAACCACGAACGATATCAATAATAACACATTGGAACACAGTCCAGTGTGTAAGTCAGTGACAAGTCTTCGTGACTTTACTGACTCGCAAACAGGGCCGGAGACCGGTAGGACCATGAACCATGACACACATTTCAAATACCTGGTTAACTTCGAGCTTTCCGCAAATCCAAACCAACGACCTTTGTTGCACACAATATTGTTTTATATTAACTTCACATAGCAAACAATATTCTTTAAACAACTTTATAAAGAAACAAAGCAATTTAATTGAAAAATATTCAAAGTGTGGGCGGTCACGTAAGCAACCCTCCACTGCTATGCACATAATACCCCGTGTAATACAATACCGGGGCCAACACTAAACTGCTATAAGTATTGCAAGTCGGTCCGGCATTTAGAGGCGATGGGGCGCATACTGATGCATCCTTTTGTACGGAGCTCTGTAGGGGTGGATGAGGCATTCACGGAAAGTAAATCCAAGTATTATCTTTGACTGTCGGTAGTCAGAAGCCGTGTTACCCAGTATCTGGGTTGTGACTTGGGGAAGTCAGGTAGGCAGTCGCTCCGTTTTTGTGTCCGTCTTTGTGACCACGCAACGGATTTCAATGCGGTTTTCACCGTCAATTAGAGAATTTATTCGGGAAGTTCTTTGGTGTTATAATACATTATTATTTAACTTGTGTATAATAAAGAGATTTTGACGTTTAGTCAAGTCACAAAAACCGAGCGAAAAGCTATCTGCCCGTCTCGACTTCAAAAGGCAATTTTCATTTTGAAATGTTTTTTTCTAATATTTTCTTTCATACAAACCTTTTCCCGAGACTTAAAACACACACAACATCACGCCTTGTTTCCCCGAAGGGTTGGGCAGAGGTGTACCTATACTACACCCACATTTCGCCAGTTATGTTTAGGACCCATGTAATAGGGTGCGAGCCTATTGCCATCAACCGGGCACAAATCCAGACTACGCGCTGCTACTGAGAAATTCCAGATAGAAAAACCCAATAACACGTTGCCCGACCTGGGAATCGAACCCAGGACCTCATGCTCAGCTGTAGCGATAGCGACCACCAGACCAACGAAGCAAACAATAAAAAATATAACAAAAGAGAATTTGCCAAATATGTGCAGGCGTTTTGTAGTGATGCGCAGACAAACATTTTTGGCAATTGAGTTATGAAAAAATAATTTTATATTTTTTCAGTCAACATATTTGTTTTATGCTTCCTAAAATGTCACATCCACCGTTACCAAGCCTTCGAATCTAACTTAGCTACTTTATTTCGAGAGGTAAGGCCGTTGAAAGTGAGATAGTTCACTTCACTTTACTAGTGAGGAAAAGTGTTTGAACCCAACGCACGTACGTGCGAACTTTTTAACTTTGCTCCTGTATTTCTTTAGTGATTATGTTGTGCCAATGTACGTATAGAGCACCGTAAATCGTTGGCACGGACAAAGAATAGCGATTGTATGGAGTTCAGTGCTGGGGAGTCACTGCGATAGAATGCACTATGTAGATTTAAAAGGTTCAACTTTGTTGGTGCTTTTGCTCCGTAACTTTTAAATCTAAACTGATATTATAGATGCGAAAGTAACTCCGCCTGTCTGTTGCATGTCGGTCCGTCTGGCTGTCGGTTGGTGGGTGGGTCTGTAACCTTTCCACGTCTGAACAGCTGAACGGATTTGAATGGGCGCTGGGTTTGGACACAGGATCCTTTTGTATCCTGGTAGTACATTCCCGACCTCAATGCGGGCGAAGTCACAGGTCAAAGCTAGTAACCAATAAATTGGGAATTAAACCACTTTCCGAGGCTAGGGGTTGTCACACAACCAACTTCCAAACTCCGGAGTGCTATTGAGAATCTTTTGACAGGCTCGCAGTCCGCATCCTAGGCCCGCAGCCTAATTGCGTAACACATTTAGGGAAACGATTAATTGCGTTATTTACATTGTTGAGCAGATTTTTTATCGAACTTATGAAGTAATGGATTAGTAATCTGTTTCAAAACGATTCAGATTCCGATTGATTCTGTATTACGCAATTAGAGTACAGATCTGGCGTTCGAATCCGATATCTTACGTTTCATAGCCGCTGACTAGCAACAAGAGTCTAATAGTTCAATTAGCAGTTAGTAATCAGTCTAGCAATATTTACTTTTTAAGTTTAATAGAATGTCAGTGTCACATTTTTATTTTGTTCTGACATGTAAAAAAGGGCAGAATACCATTCTGCGGTATTAAGGTTACAATGCAATGTACGTTTATAATGTTGAGTCGGTAAAACAGATTGTATTGTGCAATGAGCAGAGAAAAATAACCATTAAGGTGATGAACATATTTTGGCTATGTCTGTACCAACGACCATCTGTACATTGGGAAGAGCGTCGCAATATACAAGATAAGATATTTATGGTCGACGTCATAAATAAATCCATACGCGTTGCGGGGGAAGGGGCTTCGGCTGCACTAAGCCCCGATTCTGTAAATAAACATAAGTGAATGGACGGAGGAACTATCGTGATTTCTTATTTATATGGGCACTACCCTGAGCAGAACTTTTCGATAGTGCGTTATTCGGAGGCTATTAAATCATTAATAACAAGAGTAATTAACCACATTTAAAAGTACATTAAAAATGTTTTAAATCCTATCTTCACATTGCACGTTAATAATTGTGTTTATGGGTTATAAGTACATTTAATTACTCAGTAAAAAAAAACTGCATAAAATTATAGATTGCATGCATCTGTTGCTAAAGGTGACGTTCTAATAATTTGAGGGAAGGCTCGCCCCCTATTACATGGGATTGCTTAACCCTTCTGGGGGGATTATGTTATGAACAGATAATTTTAAAATCTCAATAGTCTACGTTTTATTTTATTTGAAAAGGTCGCTATTAGTATTATATTTAAATAACTCAACAAATTAAAATTTGAATTCATGCGATAATGGGGCGTGCGCAGGAAGCAGGACAAAAGGAGACGTAGCAGCTGGACTGAGAAGGACAGAACCCTCAAGATCGTTTGATCGGGGATCGCCTTAAGGTATATTCTTATTTGCTTCGGTTAAGTGGAACGTACAACCAGGGAAGTTATCCGAATCAAATTGCCCGTTTAATCAAATCACAAAACGGACACGTATGAAATGGCTATACAATTGGCAATTAAAGTAGGTAATGTGTCAATCTGCTCAACAACTGATTGTTGAGTCAAGTCTTCCCTTTGTTTTCCTGATTTCAGTTTCTAGATTATTTTTATAACATTTATTCTAATTAATTTTTATTTCTCTTTTCTATTATTTCATCACCACTGCTCTCAAAACTGACAAGGAAAACATCGTGAGGAAACCGGCCGTCTTAGAACCAAAAATTCGAAGTCATGTGACATCTACCAACCCGCACTGGGCCTGCGGTGGGTGGATTAAGGCCCACTTTCTCACAGAGAGGAGGCCTGTGTCTCAGCAGTGGGAACATTATAGGCAACTTATTAGGCTTTTGTGTGGCACAAACTGCATTATGGAATCAAACAGTACATAAGCAACAAATTTGAGAACTTACTTTTCCAGAGACACTTTTCACACAGATATTTTAAATGTTATAACTACCTTGTGGACGTGACTTCGTAGTGTAAAATTTATTGTATTAGTAACATAAAATATATCCTATGGCAGTCGGGAGTACTGTAGCTTCCCATAAAAGAATTTTCGGAACCGGATCAGTATTTCCGAAGATCCTACATACACACTCACAAACTTTATAGCTAGTTGTTCCCGCGACAACGTCAGCGATGCAGAATGAAAAAAGCCTATGTTCTTACATGACCACCACAGAAACGGGTTTTGTCTTGGGAAGATAGACAAAATGACAGATAAACAAAATAAATCTGTCGATTTGTCTATTCTATTTGTCATTTTGTCTGTTTCCCGTCGATAAAACCCGGTTATGCTACGCGTGCAGGTCATGGTCTATCTGTGTACCAAATTTCATCCAAATCCGTTCAGCCGTTTTTGCGTGATTGAGTAACAAACAAAGAAAAATAAACAAGCAAACTCAGTTTCCAATTTATATTCTTAGATATGCTATATTTTTATAATTATACATATATTTTATATGAGCATATATTTCATGCCTCACATTGAATTCATTGCCGAAAACGAAGAATATTGATCAAATGAAACTGTTATAAGTTCTTATACATCGATCGAACGATCTGAGCGAGGCAATAAAAGGCTCTTGATATTAACATGTCCTCGCCTGAGGCAGCAAGTCTATTGGCTCTCTCCCCTCAGTATTATGTGCTGAAGTAAGTGTGTCTATAGATATTAAACAGTATCGATTTACTATTCACAATTCATAATGCTGCATCATTGTACTGTTCCTAAGATTGAACTTAAAAAAGCTCCTAGGGCCAAGATATATACATACATACCGTATATACATACATCCCCGAAGGGTTGGGCATAGGTGTATACTACTCCCACATTTCAGCAGTTATGTTTATAAGTCCTATATAAACGATAAATGATGATAAATGATTTTATTTTCTGCAAATAGGTTTGTACAAACACTTTTACACGTCAATCATATTTTAAAAACTAGGTGAGATCGGCATTTCCTATCTGACTACTCTGAGAAGAAACGCCGAAACAAACTCAGAGGTCACAGTCTCTTTTAAAGTCCAGACATAATCTTGGTTAGGTCATGTGAAGACCATGTGGATTGATATCTAAAATGGTCTTTTGAGGAAAGAACCACACAGAATGAGTGGACCTGTCCAGTCAGTGCACGCATTTGTCAGTTGTCATGCAGCTCAACACAGAACTAAAGGAGCTAAACGATTCGACGAACATTACCAAAGAATTGACATTACCATAGAAATTTGGGTAGGCTGCATAAATAACTCAAACTGTCAGACCATGATTAAAACTAATAATTAATAAAAAAATGCATTAAAAAAACAACAAATCCACAATGTCTTCACATTCACAATAATTAAAATAGTATAATCCTTTACAAAGTAAATGTCATTGCATATATAAAGTGCATCAATGTCAAAGTGTAAATAAAAATATGAAAATAATCTTGGTCATATCATATGAGGACTATGTAGACTGGTGTCTGAAATGGTCTTTTGAGGAAACAACCACACGGATTTGAGTGGGCCTGTCCAGTGCATGCATTTGTCAATCATCGTGCAGCTCAACTCAGAAATAAGGAGCTCAACGATCCGACGAACAATAAAAAAGAAAGGACATTTGGGGAGGCCGCGTAAAGTACTCAAACAGCCAGACCATCATCATTAAAAGAAGAAAAAAAAATGCAATGACCCACATAGTCCTCACATTCACAAAAAAATTAACAATATTATACTTTATACAGTAAATATATATATCGGGATAGGCCCTCATCAGCGATATTACACTTGCACTTTGTAAGTAGGCGTGGATTGTCGGGCGAAGAAAATAGAGAAACTAGTTACAGCACAATCACTTTATTTCACTCACAACTTCTTATAAAATAATCACCATGAAATAACCTGAAGGCAGAGGTCCGACATATTAAATGAAAGTATGAAATATAGCAGTAACCAACTTATTTATTCCAACCGCTTGTTAATTAATTAAATAGATCGCTATAATAGCTCTAGGCGCCACAGCAGGCGCACCGGGCCGAGCCTGCCACAAGAATGATCCCTTCCAACGCTGCGCACTCGCTTACATAAAGTGGCCTGAGTAGTGGGGAGAGTGGGGAGGTGAATGTGCCATTTTGCACAGCGAACTCGGCCCGCTGCACTTGTTGTTTACATAGATCACGCCGACACGGCCATACTGACGTGCGGACGTCCTCGTACGCGTAGTCTCATCAAGCATTATCTAAAATGACAGAACGTTAGTACTAATGTTCGTTCATCCTGACTAGCAATCTGGTCTGGATCATCCCTTCACAGTTTGCCACTTACTCTAGACCGCTCGACATCGAGCCTTCGTTATTTATCCTAATACTAGCAATCTGGTCCGGTTCACCCCTGCAGAGTTTGCAACTAATTGTGGACCGCTTGTTATTAAGCCTACAGGACTTTAGCAATCTGGACCGGTTCACCCCTTCAGAGCTTGCTACTAATTCTGGACCGTTCATTTTTGAACCTTCAGTACTCATCATTTTTTTTTTCCTTTATTTTTGTTCTCTGGACCAGTCATTGCGAACTCTACAGGGTTACCTCATATGCTAATTATTAGTTTTTATTTGAATTTTAATAATAGACACAACTTAGACACTCCACCGAACACGTAGCAGGCCTGTGTAATGCCGACCGAGTCTCAAGTCATAAAGCCAGCAAATCGTCACTTCAATGTGCATAAGCGTTCGGTGTTGTGTCATAGTGTCATGTCACCGAATGTGTCGTATCAGACACATAATTCATGTTCATGACACTAAACTAGCAGCGACAACTATGAAATCTAAATAACAATAATTTTAGTATTGAAGCGCCGTCACGACCAGACTGACATTCGCGCGTCCTTGTGCGTCTCCATCCTCATATGTCGCCGTAAGTAACCGCGGGCCTATTTTTCTGTAAAGAGAATAAAACTGGTAGAAACATTACTTTTACGCTCGTCCATCAGTGACACACATTACAATGTTTTATATTCCCACAAACTCAACCTTTAGGAGCTGACCCGGACAACTGAAATAGGCGTCCCTCCAACCAGCTATCTCGCCAAATAACATGGACCGGGCAACCCATCGGCGTCGCTCCGATCACTCACTAGTACCACCCACACATCTCCATTGATCTCATAGCCTCTCAGACTAGACGATCACTTTATAATAATTATGATCCAGAACATCAGCCTGCATATTCCAGTTCTATAGTCCACCCAATGACACACATCATAGGACGTCAACCCGCATGAGTCTGTCCCTTATATATTCCTTTTCCGATACAGAGAGGTTTCCAGAGCTGGTGGTTAACGTACATGAACTACAAATAGACAATACATCACTGCCACCACCCGACGACACCCATTCCACTCGTCAATCCCGGACTGCCGCCATCTTGGCCTCCTTCAAGCTACCAGTCAAGGTGGTAGCTACATCCACCAAGCCCTCACATTCCCCGGGCATGGCAGGCAAACGCTCACGACTATATTTGTATGCTCTAAGACACACAACAAAGGGAAGTCGGTACTCCCTGCAAGGTGACCCATCTGGCACATTCAATGAAGAAGGTATCGCCACTATAAAACGGTCTCATTTTTCCCTTTGCGACGCAGCAGCTCTCCCAATATTCTCAGATGCTATCTTACGAATTTCAACCAAACCTAACCGAAACCCAGACTCAAAATATGAAGCCAGACTTAAAAGCCGCGCCCGAGTGCCGAACACAAGTTCTGTTCGTGTGTACCATAGACCTTGCACAATCCGTCGCTAGCTGCACTTCGAGAAGCTTGCCGCGCCAGGTCCCACCCAATTCACTTTCGATTATAACGAGTAAGCACCAAATGTTCTCATGACTCTCTGCCAGCTCTGCCAGAACCAGTAGCAACAAGGTGCAACTTTTCACCATCGGCACCATAACATTGCACTGTCTGCGCCTATACAATACCTGCTCCGATCCGAAATGATCCGCGAAATCGCACCGAAAAGACAGACAGCATCCTTAAGAACTTAAACTGCACCAGCTGCATCCAACTAGGAAGTGCACTCGAAAAGGATGCATTTAGTGGAAGAGTTAACAATGACAAGAAAACTCCTTGCTATCGATTTCTCCACTAAACTTCCCCGCGGTGTCTAAATGTACAGTATGCCATTGTGCAGAAACCCTAAGCATCGGATGGAGTCCCCGTACCTATTGAGCCCCGAACAATCCCTTGAGGCCCAGCAAACAATGCAGGACTTACTTTCGCACCCAACTAGCCATCTCAGGGAACCAGAATTGCTCACAAACCCCAGCAAGGGCTTCATCCGCACCAAAGAATCCAACCTCTGTGTGAACACGACTTATCAAAGTCCATGTTAGTGACCCCGGAACTAATGGAAGCCAAAATACACACTTACCACGCTCAATTCTCCTGCACTATACTAACCCACGAACGTCGCAAGTGTGAGCCACAGCCTGACTGCTTCGCCCACCCATGATATCATGGATCTAGAGTCGCGGCGGCCCGACCAATGAAAGCCAACGCAGATGCAATTTAACAAACTACACAATTTTTCCTGCCAGACCATGGGACGTGACCATGCACCAACTCCGTAATTCGATTTCGGGAACAGAAAACCTGCATGCTCTATGCCACTCCACGGCCCGTGGATTCTATCGAAGTCATAGACCCACAAAAAGGCCCACCTCACGTGAGCACCTGGAACGAGGCCGATCACTAAACTAGATGCCTTGACGGAGCTACGATCTGTAAACACAGTATACGCCCGTCGCTGGAAACCTTCAACAGCTTCAATGACGGCCAGGGTCTCCAACTTGCAAAAACAACACTGCGATTCTGTATCAGTTATTCGTCGGCTAAAGTCAGACAAGACATAAGAAACAAAAAACTTACTTTCTATCAATATTGCCCCGTACCCTCAGAGCTCGGTGTTTAGTTCCATCAGTGCGTTACAGTCAAATAATTATAGTCAGAACCGGTTCTGATGTAAGTAATTCGATCATTTTCTTGTGGATATCTTATGTCTGTCCATTTGATAGGCCCTTTTTGATTTGATTCAAGGTTCAAAACGTAAAACACGTGAAATATGGGGCAACGAGCCAAAAACTAACCTCAAGGACCTACAGATCGTTCAAAATAAAATGATTAAACTACATATTATTTCACTATGATTACCTTGCACCTACAGTCACATTTCACAAAAATACATCAGTGACACAATCGCGGCTGTCGTAGGAAGGATCACATTTTACTACCGCGAGTGCGGACAGTCAATGGCGAGAGAACAATTATTTATTCAAGGTGCAATAATAAAATAAGCTACCTAAAGAGGTAAAGAATGCAAACTCGTTGGGTATTTCCAAAATTTAATTTAAGAAAATCACAATCTGAATGATCAAATACTACTCCAATAAACAGACTTGCCCTGCTGCTGTTTTGCTTTATTGTGGCACCGGGATCGCATTCCTTATCTACGGTAATTATTTCTTTTGCGGGTGGATCGAAAAGTTTTAAGTTTTGTGTTAGTTAATAATGTTATTTGAGTACGAAAAGAAATGTTATTACTACTTAGATGATAATTAGATTAGCAGCTTAGTTTGTGTGTGCAAGTTATATTTAAAGTTTAAAAATGTTCTCAAGTAAGTGAAATCTTTGTAAGTTCTTAATGAGAAATAAATTTATTTAGTCATAAACACCAGTCGTAATGCAACGCGGTATACCTGCCATAAAGAAATCATAATCCTTTTGCAATATCTGAACTAATGCGAGTTTACCTTCACCATGTAGGTCAGTATTAATGTTATTTATGAATAATGAATCTCTTCAGTAACGTTAACTTCTTTCCCCGGATATAGTGTAATTTTGTCAATATCTGTACGAACATGGATACCACTATCTAATAGATCTCTACCTATAATAACTGGTTCTGAAATTGAGTTAACAGGCACAACATGAAACATAAAAGGACAATGACGTGTTGAACTTCATCACGGCTCAGTATTCTGCTATTCATATTTAACGTTTTCTTTACCTATATACGTAAGGTAAACTAAATCACAGCGCATAGTGCCCGGGAACTTTTTGAAAAAGCTAAAAGCTACAAACGAACTAGCACATTATCTATTAAAAAGAAAAGGAACGAGCTCACCGGATGATGTGGTTGTCCATACACGTAACAGGTGAGACGGTTCGTATCACGACCGGTGCTGGTGCTCGATTCGAATTCTTCACTTCGTTCAAAGGTTCGTACTGCCACTTGCTTCAATCAATTGATTTTTGGTCCGTTGTGCTTCAACGATGAGATGTGCCATTGAAACTATTGTCATTATCACGATCAAACCGTGAAATTTGAAGTTTGCGGTTAAGCGGTTGCCGGAAGTCGCGATAGCAAAAACTCCATATTTTGAATAGATTAGACGTTGGTCCACACTTCACTGTCGTCACTATTTTCTTCAGGTTTTTGCCCTGCGAATCCCACTTCTGATATCGGGATAGGCCCTCATCAGCGATATTACACTTGCACTTTGTAAGTAGGCGTGGATTGTCGGGCGAAGAAAATAGAGAAACTAGTTACAGCACAATCACTTTATTTCACTCACAACTTCTTATAAAATAATCACCATGAAATAACCTGAAGGCAGAGGTCCGACATATTAAATGAAAGTATGAAATATAGCAGTAACCAACTTATTTATTCCAACCGCTTGTTAATTAATTAAATAGATCGCTATAATAGCTCTAGGCGCCACAGCAGGCGCACCGGGCCGAGCCTGCCACAAGAATGATCCCTTCCAACGCTGCGCACTCGCTTACATAAAGTGGCCTGAGTAGTGGGGAGAGTGGGGAGGTGAATGTGCCATTTTGCACAGCGAACTCGGCCCGCTGCACTTGTTGTTTACATAGATCACGCCGACATATACATGCCATTGTTTAGATAAAATGGTACGTATATAGAAAAAAACATTAAAATAAAATAAAATAGCAAATTACACATCAATTATGTCTGTGTAAACTTATTGGAGCAGATCAATCCCAAGCCTTCTTGTCCTCAATATAGTGCTTGACAGTATAATAGGCTTTCTGGCATAATTTCCGCTTTATAAAAGATTTGAACTTATTAAGGCTTAGTTTTTGAATGTGGCTAGGAAGTTTATTATAAAATCGTATACATTGACATTTAAACGAGCCACCTATTTTCTTGAGCCTGGTAGTGGGAACAACAAATTTGTGTTTATTCCTAGTATTTTTGTTATGGATATCACTGTATTTTTAAACAGATTAATATTTTTATGAGCATATAAAAGATTTTAATAAATATACTGAGAAGGCACAGTCATTATATTAATCTCTTTAAATTTGTCTCTGAGGGAGTGTCTGGGACTTAATTTATAAATTTCCCCACAAAAGAATACCGTACGACATCACACTATGAAAATAACTAAAGTAAACTAAACGCGCTGTCTCTAAATCAGTTAAATTACGAATTTTTCTAACGGCGTATGCTGCAGAGCTTAGTTTTTTTGACAATTTATCTATATGGGGGCCCCATTGAAGCTTGGCATCCAAAGTTATGCCTAAGAATACTGTACAGTTTTCGGGTTTCAACTCTTCACCCTTTAAAAGAACACTAGTTTCTACTTGTCTAACATGAGGTTTCGTAAACTTAATACATTTAGTTTTTTTCTCGTTAAGAAGTAGGTTATTAACATTAAACCAGTAAACTACCTTAGCGAGGGCGCTATTTACATTGTCAGTAACGAGCTGCTGACATTTCAATTTAAATAAAAGTGAAGTGTCGTCTGCAAACAACACTATATCATGATTATCCTTTATGAGGTATGGCAAGTCATTAATATAAATAAGAAACAAAAATGGCCCAAGAATTGAGCCCTGGGGGACCCCCATTCTTACTACAGATCCAGGTGATCTTTTTCCGTTAACATCTACTCTTTGAATCCTATCACTTAAGTAAGAAGTAAGAAATGCCTTGGACAAATCGCAAAAGATGCCCAAAGCATCGCACTTGTCCTCCCATGCATTATAAACATGTCCTAAAAGTTCAACTCAAATCAGTAGTCGAACGACCCTTTGTAAAACCAAACTGTTTGTTATGCAGTAATTTGTGTTTATTAAAAAATCTTTACAATTGATCTAAAATTAGTTTTTCAAAAATTTTACTAAAGTATAATAGGGGGCGAGCCTATTGCCATCAACCAGCCACAAATGCGGACTCCGGGCTGCTACTGCGAAATCCCAGATAGCAAAACCCAATAACATGTTGCCCGACATGGAAATCGAACCCGGGGGGACCTCATGCTCAGCAGTAGCGATTGCGACCACTAGACCAACGAGGCAGTCAAAATAAATAATTATTCAATAATAATCCTATAACGTTCCCATTGCTAGGACACAGGCCTACTCTCGGTGAGAGAGAGCAGGCCGTAATCCGCCACACGGGCCCAGTGCTGGTTGGTAAATGTCACAAATGTTCGAATTTTTGGTTCTAGTAGGTACATGCCGGTTTCCGCATGATGTTTTCCTTCACCATTTCGAGAGCAGTGGTGATGAAATTATTTAGTGGGCCACCACTGCACCGTTGCTGCAATAAGTAATAATAAGCATTAAAAGAAGATGTAGTGACAAACATTTAAAAGAGAATGGTGCCGATTCTCTTGTACACCGAACTAAACTAACTAAACTATCACAAAAATTCCTTACTTTTTACTATGAAAATCTTGAAGCTATTCAGCGAAAAATAATCTCTAAATTTAAAAATAATTTTGACACAACTATAATCGAATTTGACAATCGCGAGTCCACGTGTTTTTTTTTTCTTTTGGTTTCGCAACGTCTTTGTTAGAGCCGGAGGCAGCCTAGACGTGTTTTTTATGGAAGTTTTGACTATTTGTGTGGAAAATATAAAATAAAAATATCTAAATGTAGAGATTTGGTGGTTTCAGGGTTACAAAGGGGGTCGAAATTTTCATTATTTTTGTGATAGGACACACCGTTTTCGAGATGATCAAAAAAGCAAGATGAGCAAAAAAAGAAAGTTAAAGTACCGTTTTTGCACGTCTAAAGTCGAGGTGTTGGTGTGAATTTTAGTCCACGCCACCTAATTATATTCCACACCTTTTTAATCGCGATTAAAAATTGTCAGATTCATGTTCAGATTTAGTTAGACAATCAAATTTTTAGTCGAAAAACGTAAAATTCAGAATAGCAAAATTGCCATTTTCACTAAATTAATAACTCAGTGCAATCTTAGTGCTGTCAAACTAAAATATAGTTAAGTTGTGTCACTATAGTAAATAAATTACAGAATGGAAAATCGTCATTTGATAGAATTAAACCAAATTTTAGTGATTTTTAGTCTAGTTTAGAGGCATTTGTGACAAGAGAATCGGCACCAATGTTTCAATGCTTTGGTCATGTTGGGGATAAATGAAAGACGACTAACAAAAGGTATTTACAAGGCAGACGTGAGTGGAAACGTCGGGGACGGGACGCCTTAAATTGACATACTTATAGTGACCTTATTGATGATGTTCTTCAGCAAGGTCAGGTGCGTACTCTCTCACTCGGTGTATGACCAGATTTATGAACGTAAACGAAGCAAAATGAGTTTGTAAGTAACGTAGCAGGTGGCGTTTTGTAGTTTCTGCCTACCCCGTGGGAAGAGGGCTTGAGTTTATGTATGTGTTCATATAATTAGTTTTATTCCTGTCACTGTCAAACTTTTTAGAGCTCCAAGGGACCATACACTTACGTAATTAATTAATTTCAACTTAATACCTTCACGCGTTCCTGAGAAATAGGGTCTTTACAGACTGACAGACAGACGGACAAAGGGTTTTGTTTTTTCCTTTTGCGGACCGGAACCCTAAAACCAAGATGGCGCCGATACTTCTGATTTTAGTTACACGCCCAAAAGATCTTTGTACTGCAGCTATATTCGTGACTGCTCTTTATCAATATTAAGGCTACCACTCCCACAAGCAGACGCAACGCGACAGCGCCCCTCAAAGGCAGCACTCGTCGCGCGGCACGTGGTCCCTTTGTGTCGCGCTGTCGCGTCGCGCCAGTGTTAACGAGCCTTTATGCCTCTTATGTCCGGCGTGGACGCGTGGTTGCTACCCGTAGGCGCAGAAGTAATGTTTGTACGGTTGTAGGCCAATGTTTGCACTGCACTTGCGCGTTGCAGACCACGCATCGCATCCTCTCTCGTCTAGCTCGCTACTACTCAGTGTGGATACGTTCGCGGGTTTTTAAAACTGAATATATATAGGTATATAGGTTTGATTTAAAGGGATTACAGGACCTAAACGCAACTTTTATTATTCCTAAAAGTATATGATCCACTGCTGTCAACAAAATCAGAAAAATATATAATATTCTTCAGGATATTTGCTAGTTTGATAGTGTGTTGAAAACATAATGCAACCAATAGTCCATCCAACAAAGATATTGTAGGTAGAGTGCGTGACGAAGGCCCTAAGCAATTGCTTCAGAAAACTGTTCAGGGTGCTTAGAGAGTTAACATACTAAAAGTCCTGACATCTAGAGGGTGAGTCGGGTGATGGGAGGGGGTTAAAGTTCCCATTTTTCAGTTTTTCGCTAATATCTTTTAAACGGTGCTTCATGGAGATAAGAAGTCTTCTACGCAATGAAACCTTATAAAATTATGTACAACTTTTATCGTAGACACTTTTTCACATTCCTACCTATTTTCGAAGTGAAAATTGAAAAAAAAACTACTTGAATTGAACACTACCTTTTGTATACTACTTCCTTCACGTTATTTGGGGATAAAAAGTATCTTATATCTTAAATCAACTCCTACTATATCAATTTACTAAATTTTATCCAAATTTGTTCAGCCGTTGGGATATCAAAGCTTTTATCTACACTTGTCTTATACACTTTTTCCAAATTTTCACCAGTGTTAGAGTATCGTGCTCCGAAGAAAGTTAAAATGGAGTTCATTTAGTGTGATGTGACAAGCATTACCGAATGTTAAATATGAGCTAGTATATAAATTAGGTATTTTATTGATAACATAAGCTGGGAGTGCTTTCATTCCATATTTCCTGTCTTAGGAAACGAGATCTCACTGGCTAAAACTCCCATAATCATCCATGCCTTCGGGCATATGTTATTGTTGTCGTTTATGATTTCAACCTCTTTGGCACGGTAGCCTACCCGGTAACGCAGGGGAGCAGCCAGAACAGTTCTTTGCTTTGTAATCGTCATTAGCTACGCAATTGGATTATACATCATGAGTGCTAATAATAATAAGTGTCCTGTGTGTGAAAAGGACATCGTTAAAGGGAGTAAGGATGTTTATGAGGTGAAACAAAAAGGAATACTCGGCTTTATCGTGAAGACTGCTGTGGAATTATCGACTCATAGTTCTGTCGCTGTCGTTGGTGAGGATGTGACCTTGCTGTCCTTTTGATAGCTTTAACTCCTCCCACCCAAGACATTATTCTGCTGAAACCCGGCCAAGGAAAAACCAAAACAGTTGCATTCTCCACCCAAGAGATGCAGCAACATGGATTTGAGCACATCCTTTTCCTTCATTCATTTACAGGTTGTGACACAACATCTGCAACTTTCAGAAGAAGCAAAGTGGGTTTCTTAAAACTGTACTTAAAGTCAGATATTATCAAGGAAGCGGCTGCGATCTTTTACAAGCCCACCTCCACGCACACTGAGGTTGAAGAGGCTGGGAAGATGTGCTTCCTCAAATGGTATGGCACACCAGCAAGACTGACCTCCCTCAATGAGTACCGACACCAGTCATTCTTGAGATCAGTGGCAAATATCAAGCCTGATTTCAGCTCCCTCCCACCAACTGAAAACGCAGCTAAACAGCATTCGCGGCGCACTTACCACCAAGTGCAGCTGTGGCTCGGAAATGAGCTGCCTCCTCAAGAGTGGGGATGGAAACATGAAGGGGACAGCTTGGTGCTAATAACAACCGAAGATTCGCCAGCACCAGAGATACTACTAAAAACAATATTTTGCCGCTGCACGAAGGATTGTGGTAGTAGAAAATGTGGATGTCGGAAAGCAATGTTGAACTGTTCCTCGGCGTGCCTCCACTGCCAAGGGAATTGCCTCAACGGCGTGTCTGTTGACGTTGACGATGATGAAGACGACGTAGAGCCTCTTCAGCAAGTACCATCTACTGAGGATGAAGGAGCCTTGGAAAAAGAACCATTGTCAGGACCCTCACAGCCTAAACGAATTAAAAGATAAAAGATAATATGTATCAAAGATACAAGTTTTCATTACTCAACGGCTGAACCGATTTGGATGAAATTCGTTATGATTAAAGATTTGGATTTTTAGGCTACTTTTATCCCGAAATAACGCAAACAAAGTAGCAGGCAACAGGTAGAGATTCATAAAAGTAGTTTTTTCGAAAATTTTCACTATTTCAGAATGTATATGTAAAAAATGGGTGGTAATTCGAAAAAGTGTATAAGACTAAAGTTGTGGGAAATTTTATAAGCTTTCATTGCGCGGAAAACTTTTTTTCTCTAAAACATACCGTTCTAAATATATTATGAAAAAACAAAAAAAAATGAACTTTTATCCCCTACCCCCACTCCGCCTCACTCCCTAGACGTCAGGATTTTTATTATGTTTATTCCTTAAGTACCCTGAACAATTTTCTGAAGAAATCACTTAGGGCCTAACTCACGCACTCTACAACTCCTTATGGGTGATTTATTGGGTGAACTACAATTTGATACGATAGAAAACATCACGAAGATACTTCCAAAAAATTCTTTTTACGATTGAAAACCATACTTACTAATATACTTGCAATCATTCTGGTTTTTGGGCTGATTATTCTACGAGCAATATATTAACGCAATAGTGTTTTATTTTTTAGTCCAATCAACAGATTTTTTTGTAAATAGATTATTGCTTCATTTTTTGCAATAAATTACCAGCATTGTGTCATCGCGCTTCTCTTTCTTTTCTATGCCCTTTGACAGTGACCGCGTTTTAGCTCTTGTCAGCTTCTTAAGTGGTTTAACTCAAACTCAAACTCAAATCATTTATTTCAATTAAACCATTTACAGGCACTTTTGAATTGTCAAGGAATCGGTCAGTCAGAAATATGAAGCTAGTTGCCCATTCCAAAGCGCAGTAGGTCACTATGGAGAAGAACGGGCAAGAAACTCCATGGACACTCTTTTAAATATTGTTGTTACAAATACATTAGTTACATCGATTATTGTTGACACTATAAGTGAGAACGATGTACAAAAACCGTACACGTTAAAAGCGTCCAGAGTGCAGCAAAACATAATTAAAAACAATCCAGCAAATTAATTATTAAAATAAGCCGTAGCAGCTAAGAGATGACCAGTCCCAACTGACGGCGCCCGTTCACGAACATGACGCATGGATCAGCACCATTCAGCTCAACCATTTTGAAGGGAGCTAAATGATCCGACACACGCGCCAGCGTCAGCGAGACATTTGAGTGAGCATGACATACTATCAGCCGCCAAGGCACATTCAAGTCAATCTATGACATTATCCGGTAAATGGTAGCTCTATAGTACAAAGTACTCACATCTGTGCAATGCATCTATATAATAAAAAGGAGATTGAGTTTATATAATGCAACTTACAATCTTCAGCAGCTTCAAGTGTTTCAAATGTCAATTAATTAGTTGTGGTGTGGAGCAGGACCAGCATTAAGCCAGGCATTTTTATCAGTTATGTAATCCCCTAACCTATAATACGCCTGCCTGCATAGTGTGCGTTTGACAAAGGATTTGAATTTTGTCTCATTCAGTTGAAGTATGTGGGGAGGTATTTTATTATAACATTTTAGACAGTACCCCATGAAAGATGAGTCTACTTTAGCCAGTCTGAAACCTGGTTGAACTAATAGGTCCCGATTTCTAGTACTATAATTATGTATACTTTTACTTTTAACGATTACGTAATTGAAGAGCAGTGGTGGGCGGTGGTAGCGGCCAAGGCTTAAGAGTTTAACGTCTACGTCGTGGATCTAGCAGGCATGCAGTTTACTTTGTGCAATTTATTTTATCAACACCACCTATGCTTAAGAGAAACACCTCGAAGCATGAAGGAAAACATCTAGAGGTAGCCGGCATGTCCAAGAACCAAAAATGCGAAGACACGTGACATCCATCAACCCGCACTGGGGGTGGTGGATTACGACCCAATTACTGTCATGGAGAGCTTAGGGCCAGCAGTGGCAACTTTGGGGGTCATAGAGAGCTTAGCCCCAGCAGTGGGAACCACTTCTGTCCAAAACAATAAATGGAGTATACAAGGTGAGCCGTATAATATAGGCTGATAGTGGTGCCGATTCTCTTGTACACCGAACGAAACTAACTAAACTATCACTAAAATTCCTTACTTTTGACTATGAGAATCTTAAAGCTATTCTGCAAAAAAAAACTAAATTTAAAAATAAATTTGATACTACTAAACTAGAATTTCACAATCGCGAGTCCACGTGGTGGCAGAATGTTTAAAAAATACCTACATGTAGAGTCCTAAGGGTTTAAAGGTCTCTAAACCCCTTTAGAGACCTTTAAACCCCAAAATCGAAATGACATGGCCGGATTCTGCCCGCAGAAGCCATTCAGAGTACATAAATGTACAGTAATGATTACAATATGAAAATTACTTTTTAAATTTGCTGAAATAAATCGCAACAGTTACATTTCTTTAGAAAGGCGACAAAAATGCCAATAAAAATATGTGTGTAGTTGATTTTGTCCGGTTTAAAAACCGGAAAAAATCAATCAATGTCATAATCGTGAAAACTAAATCAGAACGCAAATGATCGCTGTGAGCTCTGTCAGCGATTATGGTCTCACTTGGAATGCGGCCTCTGTATCTTGATCTTCTCACGACAGAGGCTGCATTCCGAGTTAGACCATAATCGATGACAGCTGAGAGCTGTCAACAATTCGTTCACAGTGATATTATTAAAGGGCATGGTCGGCGTTATCGCAAGATGGCGCATGTCATGACGTCATCTATGACGATTTAGGGGACATCGTTATCACGCTCACGCTAATTCGGTACGGACGTAAGCCCGCTCAAATCGATTACATCCCAATTCGGAATGCAGCCATTCATTTAATCGCGATTAAAAATAGTCAGATTCAAGTTCAGATTTAGTTGGAAGATCAAAATTTTTGGTGCAAAACTTCAAATTCAGAATGGCAAAATTGCAATATGCACTAAATTATAATATTTTTCTTCTAACTGTAGTCTTAGTGCTGTCAGACTAAAATATAGTTGTGCCATTTTAGTCAACTTCAGAATTCACAATAAAATAAAACAAACACAACACCTAATTTTAACTTACTTATTATAACACAACACCCTAAAAGTCGCCAGAGTAAAGTCATTCAGTGTACAAGAAAACAAGTCTATTCTATCGGTTACCACGTTGAGCGTGCACAGCGGGCGCGTCAGCGGTGCATGCTGAAGCATATTGGTGCTCGCGGTCGGCACCACCAGCAGCTGCGGCCGACGCCGCTTGTTCACATACTCGTCTGGCACGCACAGCCGAACTGTCTGAATTATGGCAAAATTTGAAATTTTATCCCTCAATAAATGAAACAAGTATGTGGCTAGTGCTAGTTCTCGCTTAATTTCTAATTTATAGTAACCAACCATTCCCAAAATGAATAGGGTTGGATACAGCTAGGGGTATCCAGGATATACTCCATGTAACCTCAAATACATAAACCTAATATACTTATTTTGTATCCGATCTAGCATCGTACTGTATTTGGCTTCACTAGGACTCCAAATAGCCGCGTTGTACTCTAAGTGCTCTTAAAGCGATCATATAAGAAAATTCATTTGCCTGTCGCAAAACAAAATCTAGGTTACGGTATGCCTTTTTGCAAACCTCTACATGTTTCCGGAAGTGCTAATCAGCTGTGAATCGAATGCCCAGATCTTTGTTCTCCATCGTCGCTTGACAGGATTAAACCAAATTTTAGTGACTTTTATTCTAGTTTAGAGGCATTTGTGACAATAGAATCGGCACCAGTGATTATCTATATAGGGTCAAATCAAATTATGTAGCGAAACTCCGCAGAAAAAACAATAAAAATAGGGGTCAATGACCGTAGGCAGTGTGTAGATTTCATAGACGTGATGTTTTTTTTTGTTTGTTTTATTGTTGTGTTTTTTTTTGTTTTATCATTTTGAGAAACACGATAAAACAAAAACAAAAAAATCACAAAAAATAACATATTATTTTGATAGCTTTTAGATAATAATATCTATACCCATCACGTTTGCGAAGTTTCGCTAGCATATAAAATTTGACCTGTAGGTATTGATGTACTAAATGCTAAATCCCGCAATGCGTTGACTACATTTTTGAAGAGTCAATCAAAAGTAACACAAAAAATCCACTTCTTTTCACACAAATCTCGTGATCTTCATAGTAAGTTCTACTGGCCCACGTTTCTGGCCATAGTGATCCGTAGTCTGTCAATAAAACTGAAATAAAACGCGTCGTATCACCCATCGTAAAGTAGGACGGCCAAGCCTCTGCCTTATAATGTCACATAAAAGAGACCCGTATACAGTTTGCCTTTATATTTTTAATGGCCGACTCAGATATGACAATTGGATTTGGACAGAATTCAGATTTATAGTTATAAAGGTAAAAAAACAGGGTGTGTGCTTGTGACTTTAGTCATAAGCATAGTTATATATATTTATATAATAAATACTATAGTTTATCGTATACGATAGTAATGAAACGTTACGACGAAAGCCGAGTAGGAGCCGAGCATACGCGATTCAGCGTCGTCAGTGGATTCAGGACTCAGCGTTATGTCAACAGTATACTTAAGGTACCAAATTGTGCATTAATAAATAAAACAGCATCGAAATATTAAACAAAGTAACGTAACAAACTGCAACTCTAAAATCTATCGGCTTGGTATGCATTCTATCCGCATTCAACGTTCAATTTCCTTCGGGGTTCACTCGTAAAGGGACGCACGGCGGTTGCACCAACCAACTTTATTAGCTAAGCTGGTTGGCGTAATTGTTGCTGGCTTTGTATACGACACCATGTAGTCTTATGTGACGTCACAACGTCGGAAAAAAGAAGTACTTCCACCTCCTGTCGTACATTGTCAGTTCTTCCTTCAGATTAGTCTGATATAACCAAAATTTGGACTGAGAGTGTGTTGGTCGAAGCGATCACTGCTTGAAACGAATCGCTTAATCCGATACGACAGTTACTCGTAATGAGTTGATGCGACAGCGAAGTAGGGTATGATTGGGAACGGGATGCAAAAAAAATATCTTCTCACAGAAAAAAATACCGGCCAAGTGCGAGTCGGACTCGCGCACCGAGGGTTCCTCACAATCCTCTAGGTATATGTATAAGTAAAAGTTCACACGCGTTCATGAGGAAAGGGGTAGTAAGTTTAAAATTATTAAAAACATTTTTATTAAATGATGTAACTAAAAATTTAAGGTTTTCGCAATTTTTCCTTTATCTGTGCTATGACGTTGCTTCGTACCAAATTTCAAGATTCTGAGTTCACAGGAAGTACTCTGTAGGTTTTCATTCCCTTGCGAGTGTCGAAAATTTGCGGAACTTTGCGGCATAAATATGAAGCCAAGTAAATTATATCGCGAATACTGCTAATGCGAGAGGGAGTGTAGCGGGCGGCCGCTGTAATCAGGGGGTTAGAATGTTTGATGCCGCAGTCGAAGAAAAGGTCTCTAAACCCCTTTAGAGACCTTTAAACCCCAAAATCGAAATGACATGGCCGGATTCTGCCCGCAGAAGCCATTCAGAGTACATAAATGTACAGTAATGATTACAATATGAAAATTACTTTTTAAATTTGCTGAAATAAATCGCAACAGTTACATTTCTTTAGAAAGGCGACAAAAATGCCAATAAAAATATGTGTGTAGTTGATTTTGTCCGGTTTAAAAACCGGAAAAAATCAATCAATGTCATAATCGTGAAAACTAAATCAGAACGCAAATGATCGCTGTGAGCTCTGTCAGCGATTATGGTCTCACTTGGAATGCGGCCTCTGTATCAGTGATATTATTAAAGGGCATGGTCGGCGTTATCGCAAGATGGCGCATGTCATGACGTCATCTATGACGATTTAGGGGACATCGTTATCACGCTCACGCTAATTCGGTACGGACGTAAGCCCGCTCAAATCGATTACATCCCAATTCGGAATGCAGCCATTCATTTAATCGCGATTAAAAATAGTCAGATTCAAGTTCAGATTTAGTTGGAAGATCAAAATTTTTGGTGCAAAACTTCAAATTCAGAATGGCAAAATTGCAATATGCACTAAATTATAATATTTTTCTTCTAACTGTAGTCTTAGTGCTGTCAGACTAAAATATAGTTGTGCCATTTTAGTCAACTTCAGAATTCACAATAAAATAAAACAAACACAACACCTAATTTTAACTTACTTATTATAACACAACACCCTAAAAGTCGCCAGAGTAAAGTCATTCAGTGTACAAGAAAACAAGTCTATTCTATCGGTTACCACGTTGAGCGTGCACAGCGGGCGCGTCAGCGGTGCATGCTGAAGCATATTGGTGCTCGCGGTCGGCACCACCAGCAGCTGCGGCCGACGCCGCTTGTTCACATACTCGTCTGGCACGCACAGCCGAACTGTCTGAATTATGGCAAAATTTGAAATTTTATCCCTCAATAAATGAAACAAGTATGTGGCTAGTGCTAGTTCTCGCTTAATTTCTAATTTATAGTAACCAACCATTCCCAAAATGAATAGGGTTGGATACAGCTAGGGGTATCCAGGATATACTCCATGTAACCTCAAATACATAAACCTAATATACTTATTTTGTATCCGATCTAGCATCGTACTGTATTTGGCTTCACTAGGACTCCAAATAGCCGCGTTGTACTCTAAGTGCTCTTAAAGCGATCATATAAGAAAATTCATTTGCCTGTCGCAAAACAAAATCTAGGTTACGGTATGCCTTTTTGCAAACCTCTACATGTTTCCGGAAGTGCTAATCAGCTGTGAATCGAATGCCCAGATCTTTGTTCTCCATCGTCGCTTGACAGGATTAAACCAAATTTTAGTGACTTTTATTCTAGTTTAGAGGCATTTGTGACAATAGAATCGGCACCAGTGATTATCTATATAGGGTCAAATCAAATTATGTAGCGAAACTCCGCAGAAAAAACAATAAAAATAGGGGTCAATGACCGTAGGCAGTGTGTAGATTTCATAGACGTGATGTTTTTTTTTGTTTGTTTTATTGTTGTGTTTTTTTTTGTTTTATCATTTTGAGAAACACGATAAAACAAAAACAAAAAAATCACAAAAAATAACATATTATTTTGATAGCTTTTAGATAATAATATCTATACCCATCACGTTTGCGAAGTTTCGCTAGCATATAAAATTTGACCTGTAGGTATTGATGTACTAAATGCTAAATCCCGCAATGCGTTGACTACATTTTTGAAGAGTCAATCAAAAGTAACACAAAAAATCCACTTCTTTTCACACAAATCTCGTGATCTTCATAGTAAGTTCTACTGGCCCACGTTTCTGGCCATAGTGATCCGTAGTCTGTCAATAAAACTGAAATAAAACGCGTCGTATCACCCATCGTAAAGTAGGACGGCCAAGCCTCTGCCTTATAATGTCACATAAAAGAGACCCGTATACAGTTTGCCTTTATATTTTTAATGGCCGACTCAGATATGACAATTGGATTTGGACAGAATTCAGATTTATAGTTATAAAGGTAAAAAAACAGGGTGTGTGCTTGTGACTTTAGTCATAAGCATAGTTATATATATTTATATAATAAATACTATAGTTTATCGTATACGATAGTAATGAAACGTTACGACGAAAGCCGAGTAGGAGCCGAGCATACGCGATTCAGCGTCGTCAGTGGATTCAGGACTCAGCGTTATGTCAACAGTATACTTAAGGTACCAAATTGTGCATTAATAAATAAAACAGCATCGAAATATTAAACAAAGTAACGTAACAAACTGCAACTCTAAAATCTATCGGCTTGGTATGCATTCTATCCGCATTCAACGTTCAATTTCCTTCGGGGTTCACTCGTAAAGGGACGCACGGCGGTTGCACCAACCAACTTTATTAGCTAAGCTGGTTGGCGTAATTGTTGCTGGCTTTGTATACGACACCATGTAGTCTTATGTGACGTCACAACGTCGGAAAAAAGAAGTACTTCCACCTCCTGTCGTACATTGTCAGTTCTTCCTTCAGATTAGTCTGATATAACCAAAATTTGGACTGAGAGTGTGTTGGTCGAAGCGATCACTGCTTGAAACGAATCGCTTAATCCGATACGACAGTTACTCGTAATGAGTTGATGCGACAGCGAAGTAGGGTATGATTGGGAACGGGATGCAAAAAAAATATCTTCTCACAGAAAAAAATACCGGCCAAGTGCGAGTCGGACTCGCGCACCGAGGGTTCCTCACAATCCTCTAGGTATATGTATAAGTAAAAGTTCACACGCGTTCATGAGGAAAGGGGTAGTAAGTTTAAAATTATTAAAAACATTTTTATTAAATGATGTAACTAAAAATTTAAGGTTTTCGCAATTTTTCCTTTATCTGTGCTATGACGTTGCTTCGTACCAAATTTCAAGATTCTGAGTTCACAGGAAGTACTCTGTAGGTTTTCATTCCCTTGCGAGTGTCGAAAATTTGCGGAACTTTGCGGCATAAATATGAAGCCAAGTAAATTATATCGCGAATACTGCTAATGCGAGAGGGAGTGTAGCGGGCGGCCGCTGTAATCAGGGGGTTAGAATGTTTGATGCCGCAGTCGAAGAAAAGGTCTCTAAACCCCTTTAGAGACCTTTAAACCCCAAAATCGAAATGACATGGCCGGATTCTGCCCGCAGAAGCCATTCAGAGTACATAAATGTACAGTAATGATTACAATATGAAAATTACTTTTTAAATTTGCTGAAATAAATCGCAACAGTTACATTTCTTTAGAAAGGCGACAAAAATGCCAATAAAAATATGTGTGTAGTTGATTTTGTCCGGTTTAAAAACCGGAAAAAATCAATCAATGTCATAATCGTGAAAACTAAATCAGAACGCAAATGATCGCTGTGAGCTCTGTCAGCGATTATGGTCTCACTTGGAATGCGGCCTCTGTATCAGTGATATTATTAAAGGGCATGGTCGGCGTTATCGCAAGATGGCGCATGTCATGACGTCATCTATGACGATTTAGGGGACATCGTTATCACGCTCACGCTAATTCGGTACGGACGTAAGCCCGCTCAAATCGATTACATCCCAATTCGGAATGCAGCCATTCATTTAATCGCGATTAAAAATAGTCAGATTCAAGTTCAGATTTAGTTGGAAGATCAAAATTTTTGGTGCAAAACTTCAAATTCAGAATGGCAAAATTGCAATATGCACTAAATTATAATATTTTTCTTCTAACTGTAGTCTTAGTGCTGTCAGACTAAAATATAGTTGTGCCATTTTAGTCAACTTCAGAATTCACAATAAAATAAAACAAACACAACACCTAATTTTAACTTACTTATTATAACACAACACCCTAAAAGTCGCCAGAGTAAAGTCATTCAGTGTACAAGAAAACAAGTCTATTCTATCGGTTACCACGTTGAGCGTGCACAGCGGGCGCGTCAGCGGTGCATGCTGAAGCATATTGGTGCTCGCGGTCGGCACCACCAGCAGCTGCGGCCGACGCCGCTTGTTCACATACTCGTCTGGCACGCACAGCCGAACTGTCTGAATTATGGCAAAATTTGAAATTTTATCCCTCAATAAATGAAACAAGTATGTGGCTAGTGCTAGTTCTCGCTTAATTTCTAATTTATAGTAACCAACCATTCCCAAAATGAATAGGGTTGGATACAGCTAGGGGTATCCAGGATATACTCCATGTAACCTCAAATACATAAACCTAATATACTTATTTTGTATCCGATCTAGCATCGTACTGTATTTGGCTTCACTAGGACTCCAAATAGCCGCGTTGTACTCTAAGTGCTCTTAAAGCGATCATATAAGAAAATTCATTTGCCTGTCGCAAAACAAAATCTAGGTTACGGTATGCCTTTTTGCAAACCTCTACATGTTTCCGGAAGTGCTAATCAGCTGTGAATCGAATGCCCAGATCTTTGTTCTCCATCGTCGCTTGACAGGATTAAACCAAATTTTAGTGACTTTTATTCTAGTTTAGAGGCATTTGTGACAATAGAATCGGCACCAGTGATTATCTATATAGGGTCAAATCAAATTATGTAGCGAAACTCCGCAGAAAAAACAATAAAAATAGGGGTCAATGACCGTAGGCAGTGTGTAGATTTCATAGACGTGATGTTTTTTTTTGTTTGTTTTATTGTTGTGTTTTTTTTTGTTTTATCATTTTGAGAAACACGATAAAACAAAAACAAAAAAATCACAAAAAATAACATATTATTTTGATAGCTTTTAGATAATAATATCTATACCCATCACGTTTGCGAAGTTTCGCTAGCATATAAAATTTGACCTGTAGGTATTGATGTACTAAATGCTAAATCCCGCAATGCGTTGACTACATTTTTGAAGAGTCAATCAAAAGTAACACAAAAAATCCACTTCTTTTCACACAAATCTCGTGATCTTCATAGTAAGTTCTACTGGCCCACGTTTCTGGCCATAGTGATCCGTAGTCTGTCAATAAAACTGAAATAAAACGCGTCGTATCACCCATCGTAAAGTAGGACGGCCAAGCCTCTGCCTTATAATGTCACATAAAAGAGACCCGTATACAGTTTGCCTTTATATTTTTAATGGCCGACTCAGATATGACAATTGGATTTGGACAGAATTCAGATTTATAGTTATAAAGGTAAAAAAACAGGGTGTGTGCTTGTGACTTTAGTCATAAGCATAGTTATATATATTTATATAATAAATACTATAGTTTATCGTATACGATAGTAATGAAACGTTACGACGAAAGCCGAGTAGGAGCCGAGCATACGCGATTCAGCGTCGTCAGTGGATTCAGGACTCAGCGTTATGTCAACAGTATACTTAAGGTACCAAATTGTGCATTAATAAATAAAACAGCATCGAAATATTAAACAAAGTAACGTAACAAACTGCAACTCTAAAATCTATCGGCTTGGTATGCATTCTATCCGCATTCAACGTTCAATTTCCTTCGGGGTTCACTCGTAAAGGGACGCACGGCGGTTGCACCAACCAACTTTATTAGCTAAGCTGGTTGGCGTAATTGTTGCTGGCTTTGTATACGACACCATGTAGTCTTATGTGACGTCACAACGTCGGAAAAAAGAAGTACTTCCACCTCCTGTCGTACATTGTCAGTTCTTCCTTCAGATTAGTCTGATATAACCAAAATTTGGACTGAGAGTGTGTTGGTCGAAGCGATCACTGCTTGAAACGAATCGCTTAATCCGATACGACAGTTACTCGTAATGAGTTGATGCGACAGCGAAGTAGGGTATGATTGGGAACGGGATGCAAAAAAAATATCTTCTCACAGAAAAAAATACCGGCCAAGTGCGAGTCGGACTCGCGCACCGAGGGTTCCTCACAATCCTCTAGGTATATGTATAAGTAAAAGTTCACACGCGTTCATGAGGAAAGGGGTAGTAAGTTTAAAATTATTAAAAACATTTTTATTAAATGATGTAACTAAAAATTTAAGGTTTTCGCAATTTTTCCTTTATCTGTGCTATGACGTTGCTTCGTACCAAATTTCAAGATTCTGAGTTCACAGGAAGTACTCTGTAGGTTTTCATTCCCTTGCGAGTGTCGAAAATTTGCGGAACTTTGCGGCATAAATATGAAGCCAAGTAAATTATATCGCGAATACTGCTAATGCGAGAGGGAGTGTAGCGGGCGGCCGCTGTAATCAGGGGGTTAGAATGTTTGATGCCGCAGTCGAAGAAAAGGTCTCTAAACCCCTTTAGAGACCTTTAAACCCCAAAATCGAAATGACATGGCCGGATTCTGCCCGCAGAAGCCATTCAGAGTACATAAATGTACAGTAATGATTACAATATGAAAATTACTTTTTAAATTTGCTGAAATAAATCGCAACAGTTACATTTCTTTAGAAAGGCGACAAAAATGCCAATAAAAATATGTGTGTAGTTGATTTTGTCCGGTTTAAAAACCGGAAAAAATCAATCAATGTCATAATCGTGAAAACTAAATCAGAACGCAAATGATCGCTGTGAGCTCTGTCAGCGATTATGGTCTCACTTGGAATGCGGCCTCTGTATCAGTGATATTATTAAAGGGCATGGTCGGCGTTATCGCAAGATGGCGCATGTCATGACGTCATCTATGACGATTTAGGGGACATCGTTATCACGCTCACGCTAATTCGGTACGGACGTAAGCCCGCTCAAATCGATTACATCCCAATTCGGAATGCAGCCATTCATTTAATCGCGATTAAAAATAGTCAGATTCAAGTTCAGATTTAGTTGGAAGATCAAAATTTTTGGTGCAAAACTTCAAATTCAGAATGGCAAAATTGCAATATGCACTAAATTATAATATTTTTCTTCTAACTGTAGTCTTAGTGCTGTCAGACTAAAATATAGTTGTGCCATTTTAGTCAACTTCAGAATTCACAATAAAATAAAACAAACACAACACCTAATTTTAACTTACTTATTATAACACAACACCCTAAAAGTCGCCAGAGTAAAGTCATTCAGTGTACAAGAAAACAAGTCTATTCTATCGGTTACCACGTTGAGCGTGCACAGCGGGCGCGTCAGCGGTGCATGCTGAAGCATATTGGTGCTCGCGGTCGGCACCACCAGCAGCTGCGGCCGACGCCGCTTGTTCACATACTCGTCTGGCACGCACAGCCGAACTGTCTGAATTATGGCAAAATTTGAAATTTTATCCCTCAATAAATGAAACAAGTATGTGGCTAGTGCTAGTTCTCGCTTAATTTCTAATTTATAGTAACCAACCATTCCCAAAATGAATAGGGTTGGATACAGCTAGGGGTATCCAGGATATACTCCATGTAACCTCAAATACATAAACCTAATATACTTATTTTGTATCCGATCTAGCATCGTACTGTATTTGGCTTCACTAGGACTCCAAATAGCCGCGTTGTACTCTAAGTGCTCTTAAAGCGATCATATAAGAAAATTCATTTGCCTGTCGCAAAACAAAATCTAGGTTACGGTATGCCTTTTTGCAAACCTCTACATGTTTCCGGAAGTGCTAATCAGCTGTGAATCGAATGCCCAGATCTTTGTTCTCCATCGTCGCTTGACAGGATTAAACCAAATTTTAGTGACTTTTATTCTAGTTTAGAGGCATTTGTGACAATAGAATCGGCACCAGTGATTATCTATATAGGGTCAAATCAAATTATGTAGCGAAACTCCGCAGAAAAAACAATAAAAATAGGGGTCAATGACCGTAGGCAGTGTGTAGATTTCATAGACGTGATGTTTTTTTTTGTTTGTTTTATTGTTGTGTTTTTTTTTGTTTTATCATTTTGAGAAACACGATAAAACAAAAACAAAAAAATCACAAAAAATAACATATTATTTTGATAGCTTTTAGATAATAATATCTATACCCATCACGTTTGCGAAGTTTCGATAGCATATAAAATTTGACCTGTAGGTATTGATGTACTAAATGCTAAATCCCGCAATGCGTTGACTACATTTTTGAAGAGTCAATCAAAAGTAACACAAAAAATCCACTTCTTTTCACACAAATCTCGTGATCTTCATAGTAAGTTCTACTGGCCCACGTTTCTGGCCATAGTGATCCGTAGTCTGTCAATAAAACTGAAATAAAACGCGTCGTATCACCCATCGTAAAGTAGGACGGCCAAGCCTCTGCCTTATAATGTCACATAAAAGAGACCCGTATACAGTTTGCCTTTATATTTTTAATGGCCGACTCAGATATGACAATTGGATTTGGACAGAATTCAGATTTATAGTTATAAAGGTAAAAAACAGGGTGTGTGCTTGTGACTTTAGTCATAAGCATAGTTATATATATTTATATAATAAATACTATAGTTTATCGTATACGATAGTAATGAAAAGTTACGACGAAAGCCGAGTAGGAGCCGAGTATACACGATTCAGCGTCGTCAGTGGATTCAGGACTCAGCGTAATGTCAACAGTATACTTAAGGTACCAAATTGTGCATTAATAAACAAAACAGCATCGAAATATAAAACAATGTTACGTAACAAACTGCAACTCTAAAATCTATCGGCTTGGTGTTCATTCTATCCGCATTCAACATTCAATTTCCTTCGGGGTTCACTCGTAAAGGGACGCACGGCGGTTGCACCAACCAACTTTATTAGCTAAGCTTGTTGGCGTAATTGTTGCTGGCTTTGTGTATGACACCATGTAGTCTTTTGTGACGTCACAACGTCGGAAGGAAGAAATACTTCTCTTATACCTTCTCCTGTCGTACATTGCTAGTTCTACCTTCAGATTTGTCCGATCTGACCAAAATTTGGACTGAGAGTGAGTTGGCCGCAGCGACCATTGCTTGAAACGAATCGCTTAAAAACCGGTAATGAGTTGATTGCGACATCAAAGCAATGTGAAGATGATTGGAAAAAAAACAGCTTCAAAAGCATTGTCATGGTCTGGCAGTTTGAGTAATTTAGGCGGTCTACCCAAATGTCCTTTCTCTGGTAATGTTCGTCGAATCGTTGAGCTCCTTATGTTCTGAGTTGAGCTGCACGGTAACTGACAAATGCGTGCAGTTACTGGACAGATCCACTCACTGTGTAGTTCTTTCTTCAAAAGACCATTTCAGACACTAATCTACATGGCCTTCACATGATTTGACCAAGATTATGTCTGGACTACAAAAGAGACTGTGACCTCTGAGTTTGTTTCGGCCTTTCTTCTCAGAGTAGTCAGATAGGAAACGCAGTCTCATCTAGTTTTTAAAATAGAATTTACGTGTGAAAGTGTTTTACAAACCTACTTACATAAACAAAGTCATTTATCATTATCATTTAATGACGTATCATAAATGGACGCATCATACACGAACATTAGTAAACTCAAATACAGCGTTATCCATTAATGTAGCTCTACGTTCTAGTACACGCAAGCGCGAAGTAAAGGAAATACCCATAACGATACCTGTTGTTAGAAAGAGATGAACATACAAACCTTGTCAATTTTATTATGTCACTAGCTGCTGCGCCAATGAACATCAGCAGCATGACAGTTTCAAGTCAGGCAATTGCCTTGCTCTATTCTTGCCAATATTGAACTCGGGTAACGCATCTTAAGGCGCATCGGAAAAACTGGGACAACTAATATAATAATAACTTTCCTGCCACATAACCTATATAAGTACAATCTGCGAGACCTAAGCTGAGCTTTGCATATGTGAGAGTGCACATAGCGACGCGTCCTTTGCTTGGCAATCGGCCAATCGGACAATCGGCCTGAGGCGCTGTGCGATCGCGTGCGCGATCACATTGGTGCGATTGGTAATCACTCACACAAATGCAAAGTTCAGCTTGGGCCTCGCGGACTGTACTTGTTAGAAGATGGTGTTTTGTTTCTTGACTTTCATAACAATATAATTTCAACAATTTATTTTCATCCAGAGAAAATCAATCAAGTAAGGTAAATTATCGCTTGTTTCGAGATATAATTTACTTGGCTTCTTTATCTTCAATATGGTAACATCGCCGACTGTCTATCCAATAGACGCGCGCACCGCCTGCTGGTCTTTACACGAGTAACTATAAAACCGTTTACGAGCGTGTCTCACACCGCCATCTAGCGGCGGAGATTGGCAACACTGCGTAAATCTCCCGTCGCCTTAAATGGCGTTAAACCAGATCTTTTACGGCGACTAAGCTGAAAATGAGTTAAAGTTAAACGACTTAGTCGTTTGTCAAATGTTTTACGGTTATTCTAAGTTATGGGCGAAAGGTTAGTAAACGGGGGTAGTGTGAAAATGTGGTGAGGAAGATTTGGTAGCTACCATCTTTATGAGTGTTACCGGTTCTTACAGTAAAGTTTGGTTATCAATCAAGTTGAGATGGTTGGCTTAACATTTCTAATCACCCAATACATACCTTAGTTAATCTATTTGTGTAATTTTAATTAATTTATGTTGGGATATTTATATAAATAAATATGAGATTGATAAACTCAAAGAAAGATGGCATATGGGGAAGGATATATAGGTTTATTTGGACTGCCTCTTTGGTCTAGCGGTTGCAAGAGCTGCTGCTGGGTTTCCATCTAGAATATCTCAGTGGCAGCCCTTATTTATTTATTTTTTTGCGTGGAAAATCATCAAATGACTTCTCCCGCTCTGGGTGGAGCGCGAGTCACGCGCTCCGCCTCCTCCTTCGCGAGCATTACTGCTTCGCAGAAGGAGGTGACGGCTTTCCATTCCCTTTCGCTCCGTATCATGGCCTGGACCAGGGCCGGACGCGAGAGATCGCTGCCGCCGATCGCCTCCGCGAGGACACTGCGGTGCCCCGCTTAAGCTGGGTAGACCTCCACCGTATGCTCCACCGTGTCCTCCAGGCGACCCACACAATGGTGACACCCGGGCGTTTCCTTCCGCCTTATGGGAAACAGGAACCTCCCGAAACAACCGTGTCCGTTGAGGAGCTGTGTCAAGCGGAAGGTGAGGACGCCGTGGCGTCCAACCACTGGGTTGCGACAATCACACCCTCTATGTCGCCATGAGATCCCGCCGGAGCTCTGTCCGCTGTACCGTGATTTTTTGCGGCAGCGGATTTACATCCCGGCGTTTTGCCTCCTCGCGCCATTCCCATACGTGCGCGAGGGCTTTTTCCTCCAGATCCCATGGCGGCTATCCGGTAAGGAGGCTCGCCGCCTCGCAGGAGACCGTTCGGTATCCCCGGACCAGCCGGACGGCCATGACCCTTTGGGTTCGTTCGTTCAACCGGCGGGCTGGTCGGTGCCTCAAAGAACGCGCCCACACATCCCTGAGTCTGGATTTGTACCCGGTTGATGGCAATAGGCTCGCCCTCTATTACATGGGACTTAATAATACGACGAATTTTGTAATGTTTTTATGATAGATGCTGAATACATCAGAAAACTAGGAGATAAACTGGATCGTCGCCTGGCACCTGACGGTTTTATTAAATAGGCCCTAGATTCTAGTATCAGTGCGAACTTCGGTACACAATTTGGTAGTCAGCCCGATGGTAGCTAGGCTGAACGCAGTAAGGGACCCAATACTCAATCATTTGTTGATTAAGGATGACGATTTTTTTTAAATCAGAACAATATATTTGTTTCCAAATAGTGCAAACAATATGACATATAGTGTTAAAGCTTAAAAAAATGCCAGGTTATTTTAAACGTTTTAAAATAAGTGTTAGGCAAGGACAGTACTATCGTAGAAGTGACGTCACAACTATATATCTGCATCTCATCGCCGTAGATTGTCCGTACACGGACGGTTAAAATACACGGGCTTTATATTTACATCGATTTAACAGATTTTTTCAATTATCTTATTTTTACTATTTCTTCTTTGAAATTTATTTATTTTTACAAACATTTTTATTATTAGTCAGCATCCCTTTTCCACAATGTGTACTTAGGTGGTAACTTAAAATTGTATGAGATCAGGACCTTGTCGGTCATAGCAAAATAGTAGTAATATTCGCGACCGTAACAATATTTATAGTAAATCGTCAGTACGATTTTAATGGTGCCGATTCTCTTGTCACAAATGCCTCTAAACTAGACAAAAAATTTGGTTTAATCCTGTCAAATTACGATTTTCCATTCTGAAATTGAATAAAGTGACACAACTTAACCATATTTTAGTTTGACATCATTAAGATGGCACTGAGTTTAGTAAAAATTGGAAATTTTGCTATTCTGAATTTTACGTATTTCATCTAAAAATTTGATTGTCTAACTAAATCTGAACATGAATCTGACTATTTTTAATCGCGATTAAAAGGTGTGGAATAATATTACTTGGCGTGAACTAAAATTCACACCAACACCTCGACTTCAGGCGTGCAAAACCGGTACTTTATCTGTTTTATTTAATTTTTTGCTCATATCTCGAAAACGGTGTGTCCTTTATCAAAAATAATGAAAATTTCGACCCCCTTTGAAACCCCGAAACCTCCAAAACTCATCAAAAAAAAAAAAAAAAGATTAGCATTCGGAAATATTGTTGGAGCTGCTGAAGATTGTAAAAGTATCATTGCACTGTATAAATTCAATCTTTCAATATTGTATAATTGCAAAGCACACGTGTGAGCACTATGTACATACTATAAAGCTACCCTATACTGGGCACGTCTGTCATTGACTTGAATGTGCCCTGGCGGCTGAGAGTATGTCATGCTCACTCAAATGTCTCGCTGGTGGTGGCGTGTGTGTTGGATCAAAATGGTTGACCTGAATGGTGCTGATCCATGATCCATAAGTCATGTTCGTGAACGGGCGCCGTCAGTGGGGACTGGTCATCTCTTTGCTGCCAGGGCTTTTTTTTTCAGATGTTTTGTATTTTTTTGTTTTACATTCCGGACCATTGCCTTTAATGTGCACGCCTTTCTACATCGTTCTCACATGGTATAATTTCAACAAGTCTGATGTAACTTTTCTGTAACAATATTATTCAAAAGAGTGTCCATGGAGTTTCTTGCCCGTTCTTCTCTATAGGTCCCTACTTTGCTTTGGAATGGGCAACTAGCTTCATATTTCTGACCGACCGACCCCTTGACAATTCAAAAGTGCCTGTATTTGAAATAAATGCTTTGTGTTTGAGTTTTGAGTTGGATTCTATTAAGGGATTTTGAATATTAATCGTTTTTGTGCTAATAATTTTATACAGTACTTAACTTTTTATTTACCTACTGCCCAGTGTCTAGGATCCGTTTACCGACACCCATCTCTCCCACCCACCCACGACACCCATTACAAAGTCAATCTCGATAGCGATCTTATGCCTCTGTAATCAATCGGAATCGCGATTTAAAGATCTCAGATCGCGTTGCAGATTGATTGTGAAATTGGCGCTGCCTTAAGTTCGGCTCCTTACAAGATCATTCTCAAGAAACAATTGGTACAAACTCAGCATTGTTTTATGCTTGTCTTTTATGGAGACCATAATGTGTCGGCAACTACCAATAGGAAGGGGGAAGGGGTAAAAATAAAATAAAATAATACTAATAATGAAAAATTTTTTTATTTAATTCCTAGTCGTGAATGAATTAAATTGCATTCGCTTCATATTCTGGTAATTAATAGAACACTTATGAATACCGTTTTTTTATACAAGACAGAAGCGATTGGAAACGCCGGGAGAAGGAAATTACATCTACATCTTTACATCTTTTTGGTGATGTTCTTCAGCAAGTTCAGTACTCGCAACCAGCGTGCGTATGTATGAATTTAAACGAGGAGTATGTAAATTTCGGATCGTATTAAGTCGGTGGCGTTCTGTAGTTTCAACCTACCCCCATGGGAAGAAAGTGTGAGCTTATGCATCGTTATGCTACAGAGTAAGGTGTTGGATTTCACATCAACCAGTACTGTAATAGTACATTGTGATACAAGTGTGCTCTTTTGGTCATGGACCCGAGTGGGTTATGATCAATGCAAACACGTGTCACACGACGTTTTTCAACACACTTGCGAAGAAAAAAACAGACTACTATTGTTATTATCTTTAATTATTGAAACAATTAGTGAAAGTACAATTCTCAAAATGACACCGAACAGTTTTTGTTGGTGTTTTTACAGTTTGTTATGGTATTAGTATTTTTAATAATTTCGTTGTTTTCATTTTCTTGGGTATATATCGAAGACGATAAAAATATTCATTGTACTGTCTAAGTACAATGAATATTTTACCTTAACAACTCTTTACGGAGATGAAAGAAGAAAAAGTTAAATATAAAACACGAGTGCGGTAATGTAAAGTAAAAAGCACGCGTGTTTAATACACTGCATTATTTAAGAGCTATTTTATGAGCAACTGTGTTGAAAAATAAGAATAAGTCGATCAAAATCCCGTTCCTAGAATTTTATCAAACAAAATAAGTGTAAAAATTTGACACTACCTAGTGTTACTCAATCAAGCAAAAATGGCTGAACGGATATCGATGAAAAGCATACAAATAGTTTATAACCTGGATTCACTGATACTTTTTTTATCCTGGTTGCACGTTCTCGTGAGATAATTTCAGTCAAGCCGCAGGCATAAGCTAGTGAAAAAATAAAAGGTCACCCTTCCCTTCAAAATCCCAATTCAAAGCAACACATTAAAAGATTTCTATGGTTGTGCAAGTACAAGACAAACGTACAGAAGCGATCGTCTGACGTCAGCCTTTATAAAGTGGACTTTTATATCGGCGCCCCGCGAAACACGACCTCTCTGCGTAAAGTATACTGCACAGACATACTTGTACTAGAAAGGACATGAAACTTGCCACTAAATCTGAATTAATCATATTGTAGTGGATTATACATGGCTGGCATGGACATGGAACATCGGCATCTATACCGTCACATGCGAAATAAGCATCACACTGACGTCACGCAAAATCCTGCATCGCGCAAGCAGATTTTACCGCGTAACGCGCATTTGCAACGTCCCCATATCAATCGTTGGCTAGTTGCCGACCAGACACGACACCCGTCTGATCGGAGGATCCTCTCTTTCTATACAGAAACTTTACGCGCTGTTCCTCATAACTATATACTGTCAATCGTGTAAACCCCTGGCATCGGGTGGAATGGCAGCTTACTTAAAGCTCACTCGACCTGTTTTTACGTTGAGATCTAAGGGGCTGCTTCTAAGAAATTTCTGATGTTATAAGCCAATAAAAAATAGGTTCCCCGATCTGGAAATCGAGCCCAATATCGCAAATAATGTGGGGCAATGTTGGTTGGTGTTGTCTATGGTGTGCAGAGCCCGAGGTATACAAGAAGCAGCTCATGTGCTTTCTAAACTGCACGGTGGCAGCCACATACAGGAAGATCACACGCAGGTACCCTTCACGAGATCGTCAGTTACACCAAATGTTGCTGGCGCTTCTTGAAGAGCCGCGTACGACAGAATCGAGCTTGGATTTGCGGCCACCATCCCGTTATATAATTCAATACAATGGTGTTTCGTGTATAATAATCTCGTACAGAACAAAACAAATTCGCAAATGATCTTAGGAAAAACGTATCCAGTGACTCAACATCCTCGTCCCTCATTCCCCCGGAGATTGAATAAGGCCAGAGTGAAGTCGACGCCGGATTTATGAGGATTCCCTCCGACACCGCACTCCTCTGATTGCCAGTTTATTTCGTGTCAAAGTGCGTGTGCCGACACTGTAGCCCCGCTAAGCGTGGCAAATGGTTTCTGGAGCTAATTTTTAGATTTCATGTTACATTTTTTTGGTAATGTTGAGAGTAAAATGGACTTGATAAAGACTGAATTTTTATTGTTATTCTTACCGGACTACGGCGAAGCAAAAAGCAGGGTTTTGATTTTAACCGGTATGTATGTGTGTGGGTATGTATGTTTGTTTATCTGTTCCCGCATAACTTCTAAACTCCTTATCATAATTTGACAAATGAGGTATTGCTGGAAACGTCTTGATCGTCCGCTGGTTAAATGATTAATGACGTCACATCAAATTTAATATGGCGCCCTCTAGAGGACGTAAAGTCGTGAACTAAAAACTGCGTTGTGTTGGGTAAACACCATTGCTTTATCCTGGGCATTTTTGTACCTATGTCTTGATTTTTTGTACTTTTTTTTTTGTTTTTGAACTTACTTATCTTTAGTTAGGTAGTAGCAGCCAAGTGTTTGGATAACATAGACATGGGACTTAACGAGAGCTGACATTCACTTTCTTACTTTCATACGCTGTTTCACGTTGTGATCACGATGACGATTTGCAGCAAATAAAATTTGTTGCTACATATAAGTAATCACCTTAATCTTAACTATGAATTACATTTCACGCCTGCCTAACTCTTCTGCAAATACAAGCATGATGTGGAAATAAAATAAAAGGAAATCATTTCATTAAGGTTTTACAACCCAGTGTACCTACATCTACAGAGGAAAACAAAATCGTAAAGCCTTTTGTCATAGAGTAACATATTTTTCAAACTTCGCTCTTTCACGTTACACAAGGGGTATGGACACAGACGGTTTATTGACTTCATAAAATAAAACGTGTGCAGTTCCGGTAACTGGACTTTACGTCACTTCCTGTTCCTATTTCAAAGTCACGTTATGACTATGAGCAAGGGAGGGAATGTTAAAATGATTAGCTGTTTCTGAGAAAGTGTAGCTTTTACTTGCATTGAAAGGGGGAGTTTTATGCCGTTAGGTACACAGTGGGTTTTCTAGTCATTTTTACTGGTTTGACCCGCGGGTTCGCCCGGGTCGAGGTCGAAAGTTATCCCACGGAAACTTACTACTTACGGGGACAATAATGATAAATGTGGTTGGATGATGAGATGGATAGAGTTAGATTCGCATTTTAATATGGATAACCTCATACAGTACCTACGTGAAGCTGCCACGTTGAACTACTACTGGTCGCAGGTACCATTGCTGTGTATGAGTTTGAAGTTCGAACCTCAAACGAGCAAAGTTGTATTTAATCATTTACTGCCTCGTTGATCTAGTGATCGCAAGAACTACTGCTGAGCATGAGCTCCTGGGATAAAAAGAGATGCCAGTTTATAAAATAATAAAAAATGTATCAATAAGGTACAGTAGGTTGCTAAAAAGTACAAAACTGTTCACTTATTCTGCCTATAATGTTGGCGTGCAAATAAAAAATTAAGTTTAAAAAAAACACAATCATGCAGTCATAAAACAGACAATCCATTAAAATTGTATTATTGAATAAAGTAAATGTCATAACGATGCAAAAATATTAAAAAAATAATCATATCAATAATGGGAGAGATTCGCCACACAATAATAATTACATTAATCATTTTAAATGCTTGTGCAATTTACAAAACTTTCAATTTATAATCCAAAAACTCATGTACAACATAAAAGCATTTTTCAATGAAAAACCTCGTCAAATTACTTTTAAATCTTGAAAATGGTAGCGTTTTTATGGAATTTGGTATTTTGTTAAACAACTTTATGCACATAATATAGCTGTTATTACCTGTAAATGTGAGATTCGTCCTCTGTTGAAATAACTTATTTGTATAGATCGTGTAGCATAGCATAGCATAGCACATATAACTTTTTTTTAAATTAAGTTTTGAGATATGTATATATACTCCCTTCTTTTATTATTTTTATGCCAGTCTGAACAACCTGCATAATGTCTGTCTGGACATTTCAATCACGGTGCTTAATTTTCCAGAATTAAACTAGATTTAATGATCAATTATTCTGATCTAAGTGCAATTTGTATGTTAAAATTAATAAAGAAAACTTTGGCAAATATAATCTAAAACAAAAAAAGCCTACCCAAAATATGCAAACTTTATCCCCATAACAACCCAAAAAAAACTAGATCTGACAACATTTACAAAAGGCAGAAGGGTATCCCAACTTATCACGCCATTTTCACCCAATCCTGCCCTTATCTAATCTACAAATACATAGCATCCTACTTGTCATTTCGAGGCGCATATTTTTTATCTCCCCCCAACGATCCGCTGGCAACACTGCCATTTTTCGGGTTATTTCGTTGTACTAGAGAGGGAATTACGGGGAGTTAAAATTGCATAAAAAAATTTATGCTGGCAACTCCTTTGGGAACCAAGTGACGTTAGCTTGATGATTGAATTTTAGGTGTTGTGAAAAATTTAATTTGAAAAAATGCTCTGAATATTTTTTTTTTAATCATAAAGCCATATGTTTTATGATTTTTTTAAAAAATGTTTTGGAGCTGTTTTGTTTTAATTTAAGTGAGCGGTGACACGTTACACACCGACTTATAATTAACTAATCGATCTTATACATAAGTAATTATGCCAAACTACGTAAATAAAAAGTACCTATACTGTTATAGGTTGTATTTTAGCATTATCAGCATGTAAAGTTCTCACTGCTGGGATACAGGCCTCCTCTCTGTGAGAGGGAGAAGTGGGCCGCAATCGTTCAGTCGTTGGTAGATGTCACATGTCTTCGAATTTTTGGTTCTAGGACATGCCGGTTTCCTCACAATATTTTCCTTCACCGTTTCACGAGCAGTAGTAATGAAATGAATTACAAAAATTAAAGCTTCTGCCTGGGTTCGAACCCACCGCCTAAAATTCGTTAGTGGGGGCTGCCACCACTACTCGTCTGTGCCATAACTACTCGTAATATTTAATTGGTAATAAGGTTGTATGATTTTTTTATATATTTTTCACCTTCTCAAAGCATACAGATACAATAAATTCTCATTTTGAATTCACATTCCGTCCACAAAACAAACAAAGAGTATCAAAACTATAAATCCAAGTATACAGTCGTAATTTTCTTAAAGGGCGGTGCTGGAACGCCCATCACTGGGTAAATCTGTGATGACTCCAAGGATATCGTAGTCAGCTGATTTATTGCCCGGAAGTGACGTAATGACTGTGTTTACTTTGATAATAGATAGATAGGTATTCCTCATAGAACATTGAAATGGCACAACATACATTAGAATGAAACAAACGACGAACTTATCGCAAAGAGCAATTTCTTTCAGAAATTGTGTTTCAAACCGGGTGATTGTTAGTGATGCCGCGAATACTGGCTAATATTCGGTATACGGTATCACTCTTTTTTATTCGTAGAATACCGCATAAAACCTAGTATTATTCGACATTCGGTGAACAGTTGTCCAAAATAAAATTGAACAGAACATAAAAAAATTGGACTTAAAAATTACTTTTTTTTTATAAATTACAGTAACAAATTAATTATTCATTTAAATAAAAGCCATATACTATCATTACAGGTCTTAAAGGTCAGGCCAGGATTAATGTAAGATCAAGACTACAACAAGCGTAAAGTTATTAATAGATAACAAATAAATATTTTTGGATGTCGAATAATAATGGCTAGTTATTCGACTATTCGCCATAGGGAATGGCGATTAATCGGTATTCGACTATTCGCTATAACAAATATTCGAGGCATCTCTAGTCATTATGTGTGTGAAATAGATTACATTGATTTTGATTGGGGTTAATTTCGAGGCATTTAGTTTAAATCACCAATTTGAAGAGCACCCATGAGAATATTACCCATAGTTATCCACACCTACCCACAACGTTGGATGGGATTATCAGTAAACAACGCATGTTTATTTATTATCTTATCACAACATAACATCACGCCTAATAGCAGAAGGGTTAGGCAGAGGTTTTCGACAGTTATGTTTAAGACCCAGGTAAAAGAGAACGAGCTTTTTATCATCAGCCGGGTACAAATCCAGACTTTAGGCTGCTACTGAGAAATTCTCCGACTGGAAATTGAACCCAGGACCTCTTGCTCAACAGTAGCGCTTGCGACCACTAGAACTAGATCAACGAGATACTAAAACAATCGCTCTTTATCTGGACCTCTTTATAGAAAAACCCCGATCTTGATAATCTTAAAAACAAGGTCAAATTAAATAAGCTGGTGAAACTCCGGTATGAGTATCGGGTCATCGTAAACAGTAAAATACAGCCTTTTTCTTTTTTGGGTTTCGATATCTAAACACGATTAAACAAATCAAATCCGATTTTCTCAACTCAATCTTCAAGCAACATAACTAGCGGTCGTTAACCCCCAAAAAAACTATTTATCATTTTAGATCACGTCTGCGGAGTAGTAGTTATAGTCTAAGTTGACGAACAATAGAACAAGCTAATCTGCCCTAACCTTTAATACTAATAGCAGTTAGCTATCCCACTAATATTACAAACGCGAAAGTTTGTCAGTATGGATGGATGTTTGTTACTCTTTCACGCAAAAACTTCTGAACGGATTTGGATGAAATTTGGCACACAGATAGTTTATAACCTGGATTAACACATAGAGTTTAACTTTTTATACCGATACACCCACGGGATTAAGATTTATCAGCTAGTTCTTAATAAGTAAGTAAGCTACACACATCAAAAAAGTCTAAGCAACACATACAAATTTAAATTTTATTATGTGTTTTTGCATTAAATCCTTAGTATTTCTCATTTATATTATTTTTTAATCCTTTTTTTAAATTAAACAAGAACTGTTTTTTTTTAATAATCTCAATTAACAATAATTACGAGTAAGTACTGTAAGTACGTAGTACAAAGTAAGGTGCCTAATCAACTAAACTAAAATTAAATGGTTGTACAAAAATTGCATAAATTAATACAAAGTGTGGCCTCCCCTGTTATTCAGAACTTGCTGGCACCGATTATTCATAGAATCGATGAGACTGTTACTGTTATCCTGCGGCAATTTTTGTTGGGTGGTTAAATGAAATTTTAGTAAGTCCATTAGTTGTTGGGTGGTTGTCACTCCATCCAAGTCCTTTAAAACACGTCTCTGGAGCATGTCCCATGCATGCTCGTTGGGATTGAGGTCTGGCGATTGTGCAGGCCAAGGCAATACCAGGATGTTTTCCCTTGCCAAGTACTCTCGTGTGTACAAAGCTGTATGCGAACGCGAATTGTCATGCATCAACGTGAAATCGGAGCCAAGCGTTTGTGTGAATGGACGGACATAAGGCCTTAGAACATCCTCAACGTAATTTACAGCGTTCATGTTACCATTTACAAAAACGAGCTCAGTTTGTCTGTTCTTCATAATACCCGCCCATACCATAACTGTTGAGCCGTTATATGGATGCACTTCCTGAACGCACCTCAGTCTTTCAGTATTTCCAGGACGACGGTACACTCTTACGGCTTGCACCCAAATCGAGACTCATCGCAAAATAAAAATTTATCCCATTGTTCCCGGGTCCATGTAATGTGTTCAACATTGCACACCATTCATTTCGACGAGCGTGATTCCCGTGACGTATCGGTGGGCACCTAATTGGCCGTCGTGCTCGTAGGCCATACTCATGCAGTCGATTTAGCACAGTTTAGCAGCTAACAACAACACCACTTGAATTTTGTAGCCTTTAACCTATCTCTCGGGCGGTTAACATTGGCTGGCGTCTTGCAGTCAGTTGTATGTATCGATCTTGCCGTGTGGTTGTACACCTTCCTCGACCTGGGTGTTGCTCAGCAGGATCTCCCGTGTTAGTGTAACGCTGATGAAGATGGCAAATAACGCTTCTGTTGACACCAAAATACCGTGATACTTGAGATTGACTTCTTCCCGCTTGCAACATCCCTACAGCTCTTTGCATTTCATCTGCGTTCAAATGACGTTGCTCCATGACGTAAAAAATGTCTTAAAATCCAAATTTGGTCAAAACTTTTTTTAAATTATTGTTTAATTCTATAATTGATACAGAATACTAAATTTTAATAAGCAAAGAAAACGCTATAAAATTCGAACTAATGTTCGCTTTTGAATTTGTGAAAAAAAAAACAATTACTCGTTTTTTTTACAACCAGCCAGTATGTCCTCTAGTTTAAAAAAGTTTACATAGGTATTACCTCCTTGGTAAGAAATGATATAATAATTTGAATTAGTATGTGTTGCTTAGACTTTTTTGATGTGTGTATTATAAATATACAAGCAGCTATTACAAATCAGAGGTGAGTGGAAACGCCGGGAGGGGACGCCTTAGGAGGACATTAGAGACCTTATTAGTGACGTTCTTCATAAAAGTCAGGTGCGTAGTACTCGCAACCGGCGTGTCCCTATGACCAGATGTATGAACGAAAACGAGTCAAAAGGAATATGTAAGGATCGTAGCAGGTGGCTTTCTGCGGTTTCTGCCTACCCCCATGAGAAGATGGCATGAGTTTATGTATGTATGTATGTGTATGTTATAAATACAATGGAAAGAAGGGGGAAGGGGGGGAGAAGACTCTATAAGGGAAACATTTCTTACCAGGTGTTGCCCGCGACTTCGTTTGCGCTCCAGCATGAAAAATAGCCTATGACGTTACCCAGGTTATGGTCTATCTGTGTGCCAAATTTCATCCAAATCCACTAAGCCGTTTTAGCGTAACAAACAAACAAGCAAACTTACTTTCGTATTTATAATGTAAGTTAGGATACTCACGACTTCTCAAAAAATTTGCCATTTGAGAAACAGAGCCATATTATAAGTAAGTAATGCCAAAGAGTTAACGGCCATATTCAAAATACTCTGTAATATAGTGAACAGCAAGTGTACCCGTCACTCCGAATAGATCGAACATTGTTTATTCCTAAGAACTTAGCCGCAGCCGGGTGTAATATACGTCAAAGTTTAAAAGCCTCAATGCATGTGTTCACTTCCTTCGCGAACTTTATTGAGAAATGGCTGCAAGAATTGATTCTGACATGCTCCTCTTCCACTTTAAAATACGCCAAAATGTCTCGGTAAAACCACACATTGTAATTTCAACCATGTAGTGGAAATCATAAAGTCGCAAGTTGGTCGGAGGTTTCCAAGAGGTTTTTATCAAGAAAGTCTTCGTTCTTCATATTTATTAGTTGGTCTTTTTGTGCGTAATGGATTTTTAAGTGAATAAACAACAACAAAAGTTGATGTTGCTTCTTTATTTAGATCAGGCTACAATTTGCGGCGTATTATGTAGGCAAGACTATGTGGCGGCCTTCAGGAGCTAAGTAGATTTTTCTATTGATCTGGTAGTTTTTTATGAGCCATATCTAATATGTTTTTGAAGTTTATAGACAATAGACATGCTAATTATTACACTGCTACAAATATCTTTTGGCGCTCGAATGTCCTTGCCAAGGCCGCTGTTTGAAAACATTTGTGTTATTTTGTGAAATGTCACTTTTAAATGTATTAAAAAAAACAAGATGGCGTCGTTAGTTCCGATATTGGCCACGCGCTAAATAACCTTGTAGCGCTATATGTTGTATTATACGTATGTCAGTACCTACATATTTTGTCATTGTAATGAGGAAAAAAGTCAGAGGAAAGACTTTTTAGAACTTAAAATTTCAAACAGCGGCCTGATCGCTTCAACTTTTCGTCGTCTAGGTTTAATAAAAAAGCTGCGTTAACTTGATGGTAGCAATGAAATTAATTTTAGCACTATCGTGTCATTATTATTCTCCTGTAAAGTATGTTTTTATACCAAAAAAAAATAACACACGTGATCAAAAAGTATATCGCATGGCAGCCATGACAGGTTTCTGAAAGAAAATATATTACCTCCTTTGCAATGAGTTCCTCCACTTTCCCTAACAAGTAACTGATACCTTTGCCTGAGCACATCCTTTTGCAACGGGATATTCTAAAGACTGGGGATCTTTGCGCTAGTAGGATTTTTGTTCATTCCTTGTTTTTATTTCATGATTCTCCATCTTTAGGTGCTTAAGAGGAGACAAGGAATTTTGACTTAAAAATGAATGGAGATTAACTTTCGCAAGTTAATGTTCCCGTTAACTTGGCACATGACATACAAATATGTTTCATACAAAATCATTTTTTTTTATTTGGGCAGTATTAGTTGACATCGTGTACCTAATGGGCCCTTAAATCCTGTTGTAGTTTTTTTTTTTTTGGCGGAACACCGATGTTTCCATAGATAACATTAGTGAAACTAGTCCCTCGAACCCCATACAAACCTGAAACTTCTTTTTAATTGAATTTTTTAAAATAGTATTTATCATTTTAATAAAAAAAAAACATGCTGTAAAAGTGTCGATTGCGCATTTTTCAGCGGTTTGCTGAGGGCCGACCGCATAGCGATATATTTGTTTAATGGCCAAAGGAATAATTTACGGGAGAAGCGCTTTTTTATCAGGTTTCAATTGATTGTTTAGTTTTGATACCTGCACTTGCAGTATTATTATTGTATTTCTTGGCAGTTTTAACAACGTTTGAGTACATCACGTACAAAATATTGTCAAACATTCCAAAATAGTAACGATGTAGTTTCTTGCCTGTTCTTCTTCATACGAAACTATGTTTTGGAAAGGGAAACTTCTAGAATCAATTCTTGCTTCTTGTAAATTTTGTCGTTTAAAACGGTCTTTTAATGGTCTTCCTAAAATTCATGATTTTACTTTGACTTTGATCAATTTGTATTTCAACTAAGTACAAAGAGTCCATAGTGAGAGATACCTAATTTATTAAAACCACAGAATTGTAGACGTGATCAAATTGTAAAAGATTTCTTTATTTTCATGAGTGCTTTACCATTATAAACACCTGATTTAAAGATAATTCTTAAGAAAACAGCTGTTTCATATATTCGAAAATGCAATACAGACACATGTTTTTTTTTGTCTGTAGGTCCTACTGCTTGGTCCTGGTTTTTGCATCTGGAATTTATTAGTAGCAGCCCAGAGTCTGGATTTGGATGCCCGGTTGAAGACAATAAGCTTGCCCCCTATTATATGGGACTTAAACATAACCCTTATTTAAACCTAACACCTCTACCTACACCGTCGTGGAATACAGACGTGATGTTATCTCAAGTCCAAGTATTTTGTAAGGACCTTAATTAAATTAGACAAAATAATATTCAAAAGTACCAAATCATTGCGATCCTAGTATACCTTACAAAAGTGCGCCTAACATAGGCGGGCCACGGAACGAAATGAAAAATCACAGATGACTTTTTTTATTGTAGCAGTCACCGCCCTAGAGAGCGGTGTAATTATCGAGAAAAGTGTCTCGTATAATTTATTACTGTTTGTTATTGTAATGGCAAGACTAGAAAGACAGGAAGTCGAGAAAATATTTTATGGGTTTTTCTGGTGGGTGGATGTTTGACGGATCCGTTGTACAGCTCATACCAGCGGAAGGGTTATTTTGTTTTGAAGAGTAAATAAAACTGTTATGTTTTTTCGTTCGTTGCTTTTTTGAACATCATACTCTTAAAGTTCAAGTAAAATTCATCTAGTTGTGATCGAAAACCGTCATAATACATACTTTTATTATTATAATCCACATAGAGTACTTAGATACGTTTGTGAATAACTTACCAAAGAACTTAAAGTTCACCATTTACATAGAATTCAAACAATATAAGCACCAAAACAACAAAAGTAACCAAGCGCCAGAAAAGGCTACGGAAGGAGCAAAAACAATAAGAAACACTTCTCTCATCGTCTCCACTATTAATTCAATTGGACGGAATAAGGCAGTCCGATACAGCGTCGCGTCGCACAGTGGGTCGAAACTATGATTTTAGTGACTTAGGGCTCAACTTTGCTTTTTTACTTTTTTCCTCATGTGGATGGATAGAGCTCATTAACCTCAACAATAATTGTTCTGATGTATTTTTTCCTAAACTTTATACTTTGGGTAGAAAAATGTGTTTTGTTATTTTTTTGTATGGAGCGGATCAAATAACCTTAAATTCCTGCTAAGTAGCGTGTGATCCCGCGTTGAAACTTTATTTTTCATATACCTTGTCTAGTCTATTATCATTTGATGCTATTAACGTGTGCATAAAGTTGCAACTCTGCCAAATAAATGGATCGAAAAAAATGAAAAAATATATAGAATAAAAAGCTACATTTTTTACTTTCGTAAGTTCTTTTAAGTTAAATTTGATATGGAATAGTAAGTAAAAGCACGTAATAATACACATAGTTACTTAACAACTAACAACAATACATTTAAAAGGTCCCTAATTAGCTTAAATTTACTAATATATGTAGTATTAGTAAATTTAAAGCTAATCACACTAATCATAATACATTTAAAAGGTCCCTAATTAGCTTAAATTTACTAATATATGTAGTATTAGTAAATTTAAAGCTAATCACACTAATCATAATACATTTAAAAGGTCCCTAATTAGCTTAAATTTACTAATATATGTAGTAGTAGTAAATTTAAGCTAATTAGGGATCTATGAATTTCAATTTCTTTGTTTTAATGACTTTAACATGTTTATGAAATGTTATTTTAAGTTAGATTTAATACTGAATAGTGAGTAAAGATAGGTACATAATAATACAAATTAGTAAAGGTAAACTAACATTACTACAACTAACACAAGCAAACTAAAAACTAACTATAAACAACATCAAACATTACTATTTCCTTTCAATTATGAGTTTGACATTTATAAACTAATAAAAAAAACAAGAAACTTACAAACTACCAAAAAATCTTATTCACTATCGCTATGACTATCTTTTCTGTGGGAAAAATCAGCAGAAGCTCTTTGACTTTTGGAGAGAGAACCATTATATTTTGTTTCACCATTCGAGGTCTTAGACTTGTGATCTTTGGATCAGAAGACAAAAGAAGATTGTGTATAATATCCTCATTTGTCGCCGTTCTACTTACCTTTCTAGAATGACTCTCTCTATATTTCCGGAAATCTTTATTACGAGCTTCCGCTGCCTCTTCCGACAGTTTACCTATAGGTATGGCACCAAAGTGCTTAATTATATCACTCCCATGTACTAACAATTTATGTATACTGGAAGGCATATAATACCAGGGATATAAGTGAACGTACAATTGTGCAGTATCTCTACAAAATTCGGAAAACTTAGAAAGATCCACGCTCTCTCCAGATGCAACCGTCTGAAGAATCACATGAAACCTTTCTATTAAATCTTTATCTATTCCTGTTATGCGAGCTGTTGTTTCTGCATCCCTAAAAAATCTTCTGGCAGTATTGCCATCATTGGTTGTGCCTACTCCTTGCTTGACTACGTCAATAAGTAAACCGCATTCTTTCTTAAACGCTTGCTGTATAGCGCTCTTTCTGAGTGACATTTTTTCTTTGTCATCGCCCCTGCAACTCCATTTTTTGAAGTCCAAACGATAAGCTGCAAACAAAAAGAAATATCACTTAAATAAAAATCTCACAAGTAACTATATAACGTGAAAAAAATTATGAACTAATAAAATTATATTTACCGATATGAAGTAAGCACTCCATGCTTCTTATCCAGGCATGTAAAGATGACATTCCATACTGGAACACTTCTTCGTTGTTCTCTTTTTGAGCAAGTGACTCTAAATTGTTCATCTCTGACGGTTTTGCTTTGCAGATATCACAGACAGCTGAAGATGTGTCTGACAAATATGACGATATTTTGCCGTCTATCATCGTCAAGTGCAATTGATGCTTAACTTCAACTTGATTGAACTTGATTGGCTGAAGTGTTTCTATTTCTTCGGTTATGCTAGCTTTTATAGTTACCACTGTTGACTGCGTTTCTTTGGTAAATTTGAACATTATCGGACGGCAATAGAAAGTTGATGAGGGTCGATCGTTTTCCCAAACAATTGTTCCATCACATTGTTGAAGCCTTATAGGAACTAGACTGGCCATGAAGATAGTTGAGTCATCAAACTCTGCTTCAGTCTTTTGTTTATAATTACTTTGACCTGAGGCTCCATCAAAACCCCATTTGCTTATTAGCAGTAACTCAGTTGGCGAATCCAAATCTAAAGTAATCACTTCTAAAAGCCTAGATACCGTCAAGTTGAGTAAAGCTTGCAGTTTAATAGCAGCTCCTTCTTCAGTTATAATTATGTCTTCTTTCCCTGGATAACATTTTGCCTTCGCTTGTTTTATTTTATAATAAGAAGGGTATAAATCAGACCTATTTTCACTTGCTGCTTCTCTTAGGCTTATATACTGCCACTTACTTAATTTAAGTGAAACTAATAAAGACAGTGCCTTATCGGGTGAATATGTACTACTTTTCGGTTTACTTGTACTTAAACACTCTTTAACTTTTTCTAGATCTTCGGGGTGATTTAGTAAATGGTTCATAATTTTTCCTACATCCTCATTTCCGGTGTTTCTTAAACTAGCAATTGTAGTAGCTTTAAGTTCATCCGGGGATAACGAAAGCGATTGGTTAATTTGATCAACGCGTCGTCGTTTTTGCCTGGAGCCCAATTCCTCGAAAGGTTTTCGAGGTGTAAATGTAGATGTCGAAGCTTCTGTAGTAGATGGTGGTAGATTTTCGACATCTTCAGTATTACAAATCTCGAGCCTTTCCTGTTCAGTGTTCACAGCTTCAGGTATCATTCCTTCGGGCCAGTTTATTGCACGTTCCAACCAATCACCATTTTTTCTTACAAACTGTGCTAACGTGCGACTACTTCGTTCCCATCTTGCACTTATATTTGAACAAAAGCGCGTACAGAATTTTTGGAGCTCAACACTGTTCTCTTCGGTCACGTTTATTTTATGTTGTAGGAATTGAAAGAATTTTTGACTATCCGACAGTGACTTGACCTGCTCTCTTAAAATCATAAATAAATCTAAATTGTTAACTAAATTATCCATTATAACGAAAAAGGGACGATCAGAATCACGAGATGTTAGTAGTAGTACGAATAAACGAACACTAGTTAGTATATAATAAATTATGGTCATTTTATACTTCCAGAATCCAGTGACAAACAATGTTTACTAATTTTTCTACTACCCTCATTAACTAATTATCCTAATTAATATTACAGTAATGACTAAAAGTGAAAAACATTGTTATTTTATAAGGTAAAAGGTTAAGCTAATTACAGTAATTAAACACACAAATAGAAATTAATTGATTTCATATCCACATTTTTAAATAAAGGTCCCTAATTAGCTTAAATTTACTAATATATGTAGTATTAGTAAATTTAAGCTAATTAGGGACCTTTTAAATGTATTGTTGTTAGTTGCTAAGTAATTATGTGTATTATTACGTGCTTTTACTTACTATTCCATATCAAATTTAACTTAAAATAACTTACGAAAGTAAAAAATGAAGCTTTTTATTCTATGTATTTTTTCATTTTTTTCGATCAATTTATTTGGCAGAGTTGCAACTTTATGCATTTGTTTATAGCATCAAATGATAATAGACCAGACAAGGTATATGAAAAATAAAGTTTCAACGCGGGATCACACGCTACTTAGCAGGAATTTAAGTTTATTTGAGCCGCTCCATACAAAAAAATAACAAAACACATTTTTCTACCCAAAGTATAAAGTTTAGGAAATAATACATCAGAACAATTATTATTGAGGTTAATGAGCTCTACCCATCCGCATAAAAAAAAAAGTGAAAAAGCAAAGTTGAGCCCTAAGTCACTAAAATCATAGTTTCGACCCACTGTGCGTCGTCGTCGGCGTAATATTGATATTGACGACGACTGTACTTCGTCTCATCTACAGTGACCAGACACTTTTGTCGTCATTTATTTATATTTCGCAGTGTTAAAGGTCTCACTGGGTTTTCCCCGAGAGTGACTGTGGAATATCACTCTTTATATAGGTACGTTTATACATTGGTTTTGGCTGTAAGCACGACTGTGGCAAGTGAGGGCGTGATTTGGTGTTTTGCTTTATACAAGTTAGAGATGGTTAATTTATGAATGAATAAATAACTTACCCCACGTTGGCACGGACGTAAAAACATCGCGCACTGGATTTTTAACTCTCGGTGTTGAAGCCGAGCGTTAAGAATCTAACAGAGTGCAACCCGCAGCGTCGAAAATACACGCTGTTGGATTTTCAACTCTCAGTGCTAAGCAGAGGGTTTAAAAGGCGAAATGTAGATGTACTATATTGGGACACTTCTGCCTAAGCCTTTAGGGTGTACAGGCTAGATTAACGTGTTTGGAATATGTTGGGTAAATATTATTTCTGAACTTGAGATCCTAGTTTGACCCATGTCGGTCAAAAGTTGTATGATTTTTTAATTAGGAATTTCTCAGTAGCAACCCGAATCTGGATCGGTTCCCGGTTAGTGACAATAGGGTCACCCTTCATTACTGACACTGTACTTAAACATAACTGAGTAAATGTTAAGCTTTAAATAGCAACTATGCGAAACGTGGGTGTACTATAGCCACTATAGGTACACCTCTGCCCAACCCTTCGGGGAAACAAGGCGTGGTGGTGTTATGATAGAAACTGTGTTTCGATACGTAAAATGGACTCATGGTCTAAATATTTTTTTGCAGATTATCTACATCATGCACAAATATTTGAAACCAAATACCTTCTAAACTCGATCTCTTTTATCATAGTTTATTTTACTAACGTAATGATAAGTTACTGACTAACGATATTGTTCCTACTTTAAATTCAAACATAGCGTTAGATATGCGATACTTGTTTCAAAAAACGCTTATATGCATGCAACCCGTGTTTCTCATTTAAGTGAATAATTGTTTTTGTTTTGAGAAATAAATGTCTTAAACCATAATTAACATATCTGCCCAACCATTTGGGGTATACTGGCGTAACGACGACTCTCATAGCAAGTCCATTTAATTTTGTTTCTCCAAAAATCACAAAATCCTACAATTCTAGAAACAAACATTAAACAATTCCAAACCGAACTGCACATATAACTTTAATAACGCCACACTTTACGTCATTCGCAAGCTCTGCGCGATTCCTTTTTTCTAACAGTAATAAAAAGGATATATGGACACATCGGTCCAGTCTTGTTGAAGTGCAATAATTCCGGCAGTCACCTACAGGCGGCGCGAGTGTCGCCTCTCGAAAATGAAAATATATAGCCACTCGACACTTGAGCGCGCTACTGTACTTGTCTTGGAAAAAGGAAATGTTTGAAAGCCGTATTTTTTGAGGATTATTTTATTGAATTTTTTGTTGTATCTAATTACGTATATGTATGTAGTTACTAGGTTGTGGGTGCAAATCCGGCCAAGTACTAATGTGACTTTTGCCATTCATATGTAAAGGTTGTCCCAAAATTAACGCAAGATTTAATGTTGCCGCCATCAGTAAAGTGTTGACAACCCTAAAAAAATACAATTCGACAACTGACAGTTTAGGGTTAGTAAAAATGGAGCGTTACATGATAGAACAACGTGTCTTCATAATTGAACAATATTTCATGCCATAGAGCCCGTGAAACACTTCAATTACTGTGTGAGATATTTCCAGGTCGTGTACTCTTTCGCTTTGGTGATCAAAATTGGCACCCTAGATAGATCGTGTGATTTAACACCATTAGATTTCTTTTTATGGAGTTTTTTAAATCACAGGTCTCTGTCAACAATCCCACTTGCATTAAAGGAGGAGATTCAACGTTGCATCAACAAAATTCAGCCACATTTATGTAGAATAGTCATGGAAAATTTCGACGAACAAATGGCCCTCACGGCTTTGCATACACATGTATGCAAAGCCGTGAGGGCCATTTGTCCGATTTGTAATTCCATAGATAACCCTATCCTATGTACTTTATGATTTAATAAAAAAATTACAATCAAAAGACTAAAACTGTGTTTTATATTTAATTCTGCTGTTCGTTGGTAAATGGCTACCCCGATTGTTTTTTTTTTGCCAATAGGCCGAATTATGTTTTTCGGCATAAAACTGAACAGTCTTTTTCTATGATAAATGATAAATGATTTTATTTCTGTAAGTAGGTTTTTAAAAACACTTTTACACGTCAAACATATTTTAAAAACTAGATGAGATCGGCGTTTCCTATCTGACTACTCTGAGAAGAAAGGCCGAAACAAACTCAGAGGTCACAGTCTCTTTTAAAGTCCAGACATAATCTTGGTCAGGTCATGTGAAGACCAGGTAGATTGATGTCTGAAATGGTCTTTTGAGGAAAGAACCACACAGAATGAGTGGACCTGTCCAGTCAGTGCACGCATTTGTCAGTTATCATGCAGCTCAACACAACACAACGATTCGACGAACATTACCAAAGAAAGGACATTTGGGTAGCCGCATAAATTACTCAAACTGCCAGACCATGGTTAAAACTAATTTTAAAAATTAAAAATAAACTGAAATATAAAAAAACAACAAATCCACACTACCTTCACATTCACAATAATTAAAATATTATAATACTTTACAAAGTAAATTTTCATTTTTATGGGATTTCGGTATGAACTGTTGAAATTTGGACCGGACAACGTGTGTCGGGTCATTTGTTTTACTTATCAAAATATAATTCGTGAAGATGACAAGCGCTACTATGTGGGTTAGGAATTTGTTTGAAATTTTCTTAACATTTTCGCTTTTTGAGCGATCATGTATACTAAAACAACCCTTAATCAATCTGACTAGCCTTTTCTCAACTACGTTGGCCTTCTAGTCTAACTGAATGCAGCTTAAGGTGCTTCCCCGACCAAACGACCATGAACGTTCGGTCCTTCTCCGTCCCGCTACTCAGTCTCGGTTTGTCCCGCTCCCCGCGCAGTCCCCTTTATCATAGAATTCACAATTTTTAAGAAATAATTTTCTTAAAAAAAGAACAGCCACCTTTTGAAATAATATAAGTAATAAAGGGTCGCGGGATGTTCGAAAGAGGTACTGTGGCCCTGGCACAGGCAATTGAAGCAACATGGGTGGGTTTTAGTCAGTAAACGTCTGACACGCCCTCCCGCTCCACTCGGAGCGAGCGAAGTCATTTGAGATTTCGCACCCAAAAAAAAAACTTAATAAAACGTGACTTATTTAGATTTTTAAATTACCCATTCATTAGTGAAGCCAACCGATTCATTCAATAGAAACAGAAGCATTCAATCAATAATTTTAGTCATTTTTGTACAAGAAGATTTTAAATGTATTTATAACACATTATAACAAATAAGAACTTGCAATGTGATGATAGGTTAACGAACATTAACAATGTGCTTATTACTATTGAGTTAATAGCCTCTGAATAACGACTATCGCAAGGTTTTGCTCGGGGTGTACCTACCTTAAATACCAGTATTTTTTCAGGGAGCGACTGCCTAGTATCTGACCTCCACAACCCAGTTACTGGGTAACACGATACCTCTTGGTAAGACTGGCTGGCAGACTTTTGGTCTTCTAACTACCCCTACCTACTGTCAAAGATCTCCGAATGACAGCCCGGGGCGAAAAGCACGTGCTTTCCAAGGCACGAACGGGGGATTGACAGCGACAAGTGTAGCTTAACATTCGGTCAACCCGTGTTATTACTTAGGGTGGAGTTCACCAATGAAACTGAACGCGATCAGCACATAAGCTAGGTTTAAGGGCTGTCAGTGTCATTATTTTCTATGAAATATTGACAATGGCAGCTCTTGAACGCGTTTTAGTTGTGCTGATGCGTTCAGCTTCATTGATGAATTCGGAACTTAGCCACGAGCCTCTCACAAAAACTACATACCCTAACATCAGAAATGTTATCATAAAGAGCACGAAACAAAAGCGCAAACTGTATCACTTTGCAGCACAAAGCGCTGCTTTGCTTATTAACTTTAATTTTTAATATCCGTGCGCACTCCGCGTAAAATTGCAATCTACCGACGAAATAAAAGAACGTCTACTTAGCCGAATTATTCATACCTCGCGTTTTACAAAACACTTGCATTTTTGTTGCTAAAGATGTAGATTTAACATGTAAAGAATCACAATTTCGCAATGACGGTACCCAATTAAAAATAAAACCGGCCAAGTGCGTGTCGGGAAACGCATAATGAAGGGTTCCATAGTTGGGCTGAATTTATCCTAAGAACAAACTTAACATTGTAGTTGTTAACATGTTCTCCCATACGTCGATATACGTCACGGTAAATGGGGATGATGACAATTTTTTTTTATTTTTATCTCAATAAAATGTTTTTTCCAAATAGTGCTACAAAAAGTACTAATAGTACTAATAGTACTACAAAAAGTGCAAAAGCTTAAAAAACTACCCAGTTATAAACGTTTTAAAGTAAGTGTTAGACTAGGACAGCACTATCGTAGAAGTGACGTCACGACTACGTAACTTCATACTAGCGCCGGACATTGTCCGTACCGCGCGACAAGGACAGGAATAATCCCCTCCAAAAACTTCTTCATTTTTACATTGATTTAACAGATTTTTTCGATTATCTCATTTTTATTATGCCGTCTTTGAAATTACATTATTTTGACGAACATTTTTAATAGTAGTCATCATCCCAATTCTCTAATTGCAAATGTTAGTTTGTAATCGCAACAAAAGATTTTGTTATTGTGAATAAACTACAAATTAACGATTTTACGACTATTTCCTTTACTAGTGCTGTAAGACCTTGCTTTAAGAAGCAAGGTCTTACAGCACTAATTTGGTAAGCCAAATTTCATAATTCTCATCAACGGTGAACGGGACACTATCTATGTATTTATTTATTTCCAAGTGCTTGTTAGTTAGTAAGTTACGAGCTTGTTTTTTTTTGGCTGTAGATCTGTAGATCTACGTATTTGATATTAATTTACCTTGATACCTCCACATGTTCCTGAAAAAAAGTGTCTTGACTAGGAACTTGGAGGGTTCCGTTTTTGCCTTTTGAGCTACGGAACCCTAAAAATGGTCTATTCATTAATTTCCAAATCACCTTCTGTGTGAAAAAAAAATCTTTTAAATATTAGACCACGTAGGAGATGGCGGGACGAACAGGTTCCGTGAGAACTGGAAAGAGGACGCGCGGACTCGCGAAAGATGGAAGGAGTGGAGGGAGGCCTTTGCCCAGAAGTGGGACAGTATAGGCTAGTAAAAAAAACATTAATAATATCTAATTATAAAAAAAAACACCTCATGATGTTCAATGTGAGCATGTCGAAAAAATACAGTGATTGACATCACCGTATTCTTTCATGTTAATTCGCTGACATTTGTGTGGGTTACATGTTTACCACCCCTAATTTTATAACACAGACCTATGTTAATTATGTAACGTTTAAAAATAACTATAAGTAAACAAATTAAATAAAATTTCAGGTCAGGACACAGTCCATTTGTTAAACGATGAGAGAATCATTGAATTTGAGTTACCTCTGGGATAGCAGCAACAAAAATCCTCGATTAATTTCAGCCGAAAGAAGACCACTGCTGGACATAAGCCTCCCCCAAGCGTCGCCACATTTCCCTGTCCAGTGCTGCTCGCGTGCAGCCGATTCATCGGTTAATAAATGTAGGACATATTGTAATACCGTAAATAAATCTTGTATGACTTAAACATTCTAAAATGTCCTCTATCACACCGTTCCCTTTTGCTTTTGCACTGCCACCAATTATTTTCCTCGACGAATTCTAAAAGATAAGTAGCCAATACATTACTTGCCCTTTCACAGATGAAGTAAAATAGCCAAAAAGTTGACGCAAAAAAGCCTCTTTAAACATCCACAGGACTCTGTATCAATATCAACAGATTAGTCGTGCGTCGGAATCCGTCAAAAGAGCGGAAAAAAATATATGGAAAAATTCGGCGAGAAAATGTTGGAACAAAATTGGCGGCAAAAAATTCACCAAGAATCGTGGCGTCAGTTCGGTACTCCATGAATACATTGAGTAAACGTTGTAAGGAATAAAGAATGAATAAAAGTGTGCGGAGCCGCGGTTAATCATCGCTTTTGAATTTATTTTCTTTTTGATGTAGTTTTTATTTGTTTTTTGTGTTATGCCCAACCTTTTTCATCCTGTCAGCTGTTTTACGTAGCACCTCTATTATCTTATTTTAAATCATAATCAGACTATAATGTTCCCACTGCTGGGACACAGGCCTCCTCTATATGAGAGGGAGTGGGCCATTATCTATCACGCGGGCCAAGTCGGGGTTGATGGATGTTACATATTTTTGACCGTTTTGAGAGCAGTGGTGATGAGTGGTGATGAATGTTACCGTATTATAATTTACAATCGAAATTACTTGAAATACCCTAAACTTACCATCGACCTCAGTTTGGTTGTAACTCTTTGAGAATAAGAAGCCTTGCTGTGCGGGCGCATCAAGACAGAAAAAATAACACGTTTCACCCGCGCTTCCTTGCCCGCCCCTCTCATCAAACACGACGAAAACAAAACACAGTCCCTTCCCGCCAGCAGAAACTTTTCGCCCGGTGTATATCGGTAGGTATATGAATTTGAATCTTCTATAATAAGTATACGTAAAATTATCAAATGAAACCGCTCTATTCCATATACTTAAGTACAAATGATCGCTGTATACAAGTAGGAAGCTTGATTTTTTTCAGCTCCAAGGGACCGTATTTCAAAGTATTTGAAATTTGATTTTATCAGGTATGCATCTATATGCATTCCTGAGAAAATCAACAAACCAAGAAGGGTGGGGTGGCGCAGACGGCGAGGACCTCAGCCCTGACGGCGAGACGGCCGCCCAAGCCTTCTAAATCTTCTCCGACCGACGCCGAATGGCAAATAGTCGGGGAGAAGGGGAAGGCGGGTAAGGTAGCCAGGGCGGCCAGAATAAGGCTGAGGCGGCAGCGTCGCAAGGAGTGAAACGTCGCGGCTAGGCTCCGTGCCCCAAAGTCCGCAGCTGTAGTGATCACACTACAGCCGGAAGCGGAAAGAAGGGTATGACCTACCGCGAGCTGCTCAGCAAGGCGAGGCCGGCGATGAACCTCGAGGAGCTCGGCGTCACCAATGGCCTCCGGTTAAGGGTCACTGCGACTGGGGCCCAGATGCTGGAGGTCCCCGGTGCGGGCAGCGGCCCGATCGCAGACGCACTGGCTGAAAAGCTTCGGGCGTCCCTGAATGCGGGCGAGGCCCGAGTGTCCAGGCCAACGAAGTCCGCTGAAACGCACATCCTGGGCCTGGACGAGTCCGTGACGGAGGAAGAGGTGGTGGCTGCCATCGTAAGGACTGAGGGGTGCACTGCCGAGCAGGTTAGGGCAGGCACCATTCGTCCTAGGCGGGGGGGCTCAGTAACCGTGGTTTGGGCCCCACGGTGAAGCTAAGAGGAACCCGAGGAGGGGCCGCTTGTCAGGGCTTTCGCTGACAAACCGACGACGTAGCGGCCAAGGTTGCGGTGTTGTTGGGCGACATCGCAACTGCGGTGGGGCCGCGGCGGGAGAGGAGTGCCGGTATTGCGGTGCGCCGCTCTCCCTTATTTTCGCGGCCTTAACGGGGTCGCCACCGTATGATGGCGGACGCGGTGGGGCCGCAGTGGAAGAGGAGTGTCGGTATGTCGTTGGCCGCTCTCCCTATTCTCTGCGGCCGAAAATGGTCTGATAAATGGCCCTAACTTCGGGCCATTTATCAGACCCGTCGCCGGACCTGGACGAGAACCAGTTCGGCTTTCGGCATGGGCGCTCTACCATCCACGCTGTGTCGAAGGTGAGAGTCCTGGCGGAGGAAACAATGTCCCGGGGCGGGGTGGTGGTGGCGGTGTCCTTGGACATCTCCAACGCCTTCAACACCCTGCCCTGGAGTTGTATTCGGGAGGCACTGCGTTATCATCGGGTGCATCTCTACCTCCGCCGCATCGTTGGGGCTTATCTGACGGGGAGGTGTGTCACCTACATAGGACGTGATGGCGGAAACCAGCGCCAGGTGTCGTGCGGTATTCCACAGGGATCGGTCGTGGGACCGCTCCTGTGGAACATCGGGTACGACTGGGTGCTGAGGGGCGAGCTCCCGCCGGGCGTGGACCTGACGTGTTACGCGGACGACACGCTGGTCACGGCCCGGGGGAGTTCCCGGGGGAGGCAGCGTCGCTCGCGACGGCGGCGGTCTCACTGACGGTGAGCCGCATACGGCGCCTCGGCCTGGAGGTGGCCCTCAACAAGTCGGAGGCCATGGTGTTTCATGGCCCCGGGCGGGCGCCGCCGGGCGGGCGCCGCCGGCCGGATCACACATTGTGGTCGGGGGGGTCGGGATCGCTGTCGAGCCCACCATGAAATATCTGGGATTGGTGCTCGACAGCCAGTGGGACTTCGGACCCACTTCCGGCGGCTGGCGCCCAAGTTGTTGGGCGCGGCTGGGGCGCTGGCAACGCTGCTTCCCAATCTGGGGGGCCCGAGCGCCGCTTGTAGGCGGCTCTACGTGGGGATCGTGCGATCGATGATCGCAAAAAAAACTTCGGAACTGGCAATACTGGCAGCCGGTTGTCAATTTATTTTGTGTTAGAATTAAATTGTAAAATTAATGTTTTTCGCGTATATTGATCTACAAATGTGCTTAATTTCTATAGACTTAGTTGTAAATAATAAGGATCTGTGTTTGTGAGCTACTTCGCTGCAAGATCAATTGATAAATCAAATAACTAGTTCCAGCTGTCATCTCAACGGACGGATTTGAAATCATCACCAAACCCGGGGAGTATTTCCTTTAATTTAAGCCTAATTATAGTAAATATTATTAGTCCCTATTGCACTTTTTCCCTTTAAAACGTTTTTACTGCTCGTCCCAGTGTTTTTCGTCGTAACCCTTTAATTCTCATTATTGCGGTTGTCTTTACGTTCTTGTCTTTTGACAATAAATCACATAAAATACGTTAGTGATAATATAGAAATCACTGTTATTTATTTGTAGACATCCCACTGTTTACTTTTTTTTTAAATTAGAATCATTTAATTAAATTAATGTTAGATACTGGATTTACAATAACTTTACAATAGTAGTACCCTCAACCATTTTGCAAACTTAATTTTGTTGTTTTTTCCTTTTATTGTTGAATATTACCTACTATCTCAATTAAGACGTATGTGATTAATTAAATTTTATCCCACAATTGAGATTTCACACTTTTCTTTACATTAATTCCTTTGTTTGTTTTTTTTTTTTTTTTTTCAATTTTATTTTTGAACTTCAGGTAGTCCCTTCATCCTAGTACTTACTATTCACATCTCATCCCTCTCTCTTATTTCTTTCACATACTTAGCTTTTTCTTCTCTCATTCCAGGGTGCCTCTAGGGTTGGCCTGTCAATATGTTAACCCGTAGAGCTGCATCCTTAGAGGAAAAACTGAGGGCTACATTGAAAGAATTGGAATCTAGCAAAAATCAGTGCAATCAGCTGCTACAGGAAAGGGATGACAGTGAGGTGGAAATACAGTTAATCAATAACAAGAACACTGAGCTTAAGAACCAGTTGGCTGAACTACATAAACATCATATGGACATACTTGACCAGCATCACCACCTTCGTCAACGTGTGTCTAATTTCCAGGAATGTAGTGACACCCACGAACTGGCTTTGAGACGCATACTGAACTTGAACGAGAATTAAGCAGGGCCCACAACACAATAACCCATTTCGAATCTCTCAAAGCCAGTGAAGAGTCTGCGATCACCTGCAGTCTCTATGATGAGTTGGTTGGTAACGAGTCCGGACCCACATGTGTTGAGCCAATTGTTACAATTGATTTAACTGATGACACTATCACTAAAACCAAATTGTTTACTAGTCATAATAAGATAAAAAAATATATTAAAATTAATAGGCTGATTAGAAAATATCAGAAATCTTTGAAATGTCATAAAGTTAACAAAATAAACACAAAACTTAGGCATAAAAATCTTAATTTAATGCAAGAATTAAAGAAGTGTAATAGTGAATTAGACTTATGTAATATTATGTATGACACGGATACTCAGCAACTTCAGGATGAGTTGTTTGTTAGGGAATATGCTCTAAAGGATATCTTTAGTAAATATGAGGCTTCTCAACAAGACCTGAGTAAACGCATGCAGGAGGCCAATGAGTTGGCAGACCTGGTCAAGTCAAATGCAGAGAGGTATGAGTCTCTGACAAATAACCTCTCTTTTAGCTGTGCCTGCTCCCAGGCACCCCAGCCTCAACGTATTACACCCACACCCACAGTGACTCAGCCAGTAGATAGCGGTATTAATAATGACAAGAATTGTATGGATAATTTGATTAACACTACATACATATTTTCTGACAAATTTGGTCAGGGTTTTGGTAGTATATTTAATCAGTGTTCGGAACATTATGTTATTAATAATTGTTTACCCGGTGCCAGTATTAGCCAATTAATTAGCAATATTAGACTGACAAAAATAAACCCTAGTTCAACTGTTATATTATTACATGGGGATAGCTTAAATGTAAGAAAAAAGGACATAATTGAATGTGTCCATTTGATGTTACATCTCAATGAAACTAATAATTGTAAATTTATTTTCTGTGCCTTGCCTTATTCACAATATTTGTCTGATGAGCAAAATAGGCACATTTATAATTTAAATATGTTCATTTATAATAGGACTTGCCATTATAGTGACACTATTTTATATTTTGATTGTAATCAATTTATTACTGATTACAAACTGACAAATTATACAATGTATTTGCCACCTAGTTGTAGGAGACAAATTGCTAATCTTTTAGCATACAATATACAAAGTGACAAGGGTACTTGTAGTGTACCGTCGATTTCAGTTAGTAGTGGTACTAATACTACTTTTGATACGCCTTGTAGTTTAAACTATTAGGTGCGACAACGGGTGAGCCGCATATGTTGAATGTTGTACATCAAAATATGCAGGGTCTGTCCGGCAAAGAGTTAGAGTTAAGTTTATTTATGGAGAACTATGATGTTCACGTGTTATGTTTGACTGAACACTGGTTGAAGGAACATGAAGTAGTGTTTATCGATGATGATAATTTTACTGTACAAAGTGCGTTTGTGAGAAAAAGTGCTATTCGCGGTGGTTCTTTAGTTCTTGTTTCAAACAAGTTGAAATGTAAACAACGTTTAGATTTAGTTAATCTTTCTATCGAGCGCACTATTGAGTTGTCTTGTGTTGAACTAGAGCAATTCGTTGTAATCTGCGTTTATCGACCCCCTTCTGGTGATTTTATTAGTTTTTAATCGGTAATGGAGGATTCTCTGAATAGGTTAAAATCAAGTAATAAGAGTATAATTTTATGTGGAGATTTTAATATTAATATTTTAGATGTTACTCCATTAAGTATTAGACTTCTCAATCTGTTTAGGTCTTATAATTTGATTAACTTGTTTTTTGAACCAACTAGGATCACTGCATCTTCGTCAACTTGTCTTGATAATATATTTAGTAATTGTGATGCCAAAAATAAATTAGTGTTAAGTGACTTAACGTCCGACCACTGTGGTTTATTAGCTAGCTTCCCCATGACATTACATAAAAAACCGTATAAACTTGAATGCAGGCCTTATACAGCTAGTCGTTGTAAAAAGTTTAAAAATAATATAGCTCATAGAATTACACCATCGTTAGTAGAACACGAGAATCCTAACGAAATTTACGGAGCCCTTTTTGATGTTGTGCAAAAAGAATACCAGTCTATTTTCAAGACCAAAACCATTAACATTAATGGCACTTCCGTTGGCTTCAACCAATGGGCTACTCCAGGTATTTATAAAAGTAGAGCGAGACTATACGAATTATATGGTTTGAAAAAATACAGGTTTGATACTCCTTTCCTAGAGTATGTAAAGAAATATTCAAAATTATTTAAAAAGATTTGTGCTATTGCGAAATCAAAATTCTTAAGTGATTCAATTAAAAGTTCCAATAATAAAGTAAAAACCACTTGGAAAATTATTAACAATGAAACGGGTAAGTCGGTTAAACAAGAAAATCAACTTGAGATTATGGTCGATAACAAATTAGTTAGTAAGGCAGCTGACGTAGCTGAGGCATTTAATGAGTTCTTTGCCAACATACCTATAACTACGACTTGCTCCTTAAATTCGTCCCCGTCTAAAGCTGAGAACCTTTTGAATAGTAGTGTGCAAAAATGTACTCGCTTATTTAGCTTCGAACATGTAACGCCTAGTGATGTAATTAACGTCTTTAACACTCTTAAGTCTAAAAACACTGGTGATTACTGGGGCATCTCCATTAAACTTTTAAGTAATATAATAGACATTGTAGCCCCCTATCTAGCTATTACTTTTAATAAATGTGTTGATCTAGGAACTTTTCCTGACCTCATGAAGAGTAGTAAAGTCATACCATTATTTAAATCTGGTAATAAAAATATCATTAGCAATTTTAGGCCTATTTCTATCTTACCAGCATTTAGCAAAATATTTGAAAAGTTAATACTTAATCAGTTGCTAAGACATTTTAACCTAAATAGCCTACTTCATAATGAACAATATGGCTTTTCAAAAGGACGTTCGACTATAGATGCGGGTGTTGCTCTGCTGAAACACATATTTAATGCATGGGAGAAATCGCAAAATGCTATTGGAGTTTTCTGTGATCTCTCTAAAGCCTTTGATTGCGTGCGCCATGACACGCTTTTGCGTAAACTACGTCATTACGGTGTCCAAAACGAAGCTCTCAACGTAATAAATTCTTATTTACATAATAGGTTCCAATGTGTAGATGTCGATGGTGTGAAATCTTCCGAGCTACCAGTTCAGTTAGGTGTACCTCAAGGCTCAATACTGGGTCCATTCTTGTTTTTAGTGTATATCAATGACTTACCATTCTATTTAAACGATATCTGTGACATTGTACTGTTTGCAGATGATACCTCTCTTATTTTTAAAGTAGACAGGAATAGACAAGATTTTGACGACGTAAACCGTGCACTCTCAATGGTTACGGATTGGTTTACGTCAAATAATCTAGTTCTCAATGCCAAGAAATCGAAATGTGTGAAGTTCGCCTTACCGAATGTTAGAAATCTAGGACCCAACATTGTCTTAGATAAAGAGCTGCTTGAAACTGTAGACTCGACGGTTTTTCTGGGCATAACGGTAGATGCCAAACTTCAGTGGGGCCCACATATCTCAAGCTTAGCGGGGAGGCTCAGTTCAGCCGCCTACGCCGTCAGGAAAGTAAGACAATACACTGACGTTGATACAGCTCGCTTAGTCTATTTTAGTTATTTCCACAGCGTTATGTCCTACGGTATTCTGCTGTGGGGCAAAGCCGCTGATATTCAAAATATATTCGTCCTTCAGAAACGAGCTGTCCGAGCAATTTATCAGCTAGGAGCCAGAGTTTCTCTTAGAGATTTTTTTAAACATATTGGTATTCTCACGGTGGCATCTCAATTCATCTTCGCCAACATCTTATATATTAGGCAAAATATACACTTATACACTAAAAACAGTGATTTTCACAAAGTTAACACCAGAAATAAGAACAAACTACGTGCTCCCTTTCACCGGCTTCATAAGGTCCATAACTCATTTGTTGGGCTTGGTATAACCTTTTATAACAAGTTGCCCTCTTCTTTACTAGATTTACCTTTTAATGCGTTTAAGGCCCAAGTAAAATCCAACCTTTGTTCAAAGGCATATTATTCCATTAACGACTACATAAACGATAAGAACTGTTGGTCGCTGTGATTAACTCAAGACAATGTTCGTGTTCTTTCTCCAGAATCAGCTTACTAACTGACAGGGTATATGAGTTCATATATTTTTTTAATTTTTTATTTGACGGTATAAGTCAATTATTTTGATGTCTTCATTTATTATTGACATGATCTACTCATTACAATGTTTTTAATGAGCTGTATTGCAATATATGGTTAGCTAGCGACCTCGACAATTGATAATATTATTCTTGCCTGAGCAACCAACAGCAGGTTCGTCATGCTCCCTTAGATGTCACTGCTTGCGGTAGCGTCGGGGGTCGGGTTTCCTCCTTCCCTCAAATATGGCGAGGGGGGTAATGGCTGACCTTTGCGTTATGCTCGTGAACGGGTGCTGCTTGTGGTGACTGGTCGTCTTGCTGCCTTTGGTTTTATCATTGTTACAGTAATTGTTCTGTTGATTTATTTTACTTTGATGGTCCTAGTTTATCATTTATTTATTTTATTTGTTTGTATAATAATTCCAGTATTGCATATGTAAGCTGCCATGCCCTTTAGGCCCGAAGTCTTTATTTATGTATTTGTGTTATTTACATGCAATTTTTTTTCTTTTTTTTTGTCATTGGCGTTTCGGTAATTACTTGCAATTGTTTAGAATCAAGTTCTTCTAACCGAACAGACAGCTGTGCTGCTGGGGAGTTTGTTGCGCCACTTCTTCTTCCCAGCTAAAGCACTAGGAAGTGGTGAAGGGCGGGCTTTTTGGGGGACTGTCTTATGTAATTTTGACGTTCGAAAAGTGCTGATTCTCAGCCTAATTTGAATAAATGACTTTTGATTTTGATGGCCCTTTTCTGGTGCTCTCGGGGCACGGGGAGCCGGACGCCCGGTGTCACCACTGCGTTGACTGCCGGGAGGACACGGCGTGGCATACGCTGGCAGAGTGTGCCGCTTGGGTGGAGCCGCGCCATGCCCTCATCTCTGAAGTAGGCAGTGACCTGTCGCTGCCGGCCGTAGTGAGTGCGATGGTCGGCAGCGTCGAGTCCTGGGACGCGGTGGTTTCCTTCTGCGAAAGGGAGAGAGAGATTTCGTCCACTCTCCCGATCCGCAGCAGGCGCACCGGGCGCAGACGGAGGGCGGACAACGCCCTCTTCCAGCCCCCCTAAATCGGTCCAGGGACGGCGGACTCGGGGACGTCCGCCGCCCCCCATACATCAGGACCTGAGGAGGCGGCGCGTAGTGTTCCACACGCGCCCCTCTTAGACGTTGCGGGGGAGTCAAACACCTCACTCCCCCTCAACCCGAGGAGGCCCGCAGAAGCGGGCCGGCACCAGTCGGGGTCGCGAAAGAATCATGTTCCCGCGACCCCGACGTAGGTTTGAGATGGAACACGGCGGTGGTTTTTAGTCAGTAAGAGACATCCATGAGGATTTCCCACCCCGGAACAAAAAAAAGAAAGGTACCATTCGTCCTGATTTCACGGGGATGCGATCCATTACGGTGAGCTGCCCCGTGACGGCGGTCCAAAAAATTGCCGAGGAGGGCCGAAGGCTCCTGGTGGGCTGGGTTTCCGCGCAGTTGAAACTGCTGGAGCCCAGACCTTTGAGGTGTCTCCGCTGCCAGGTGGCCAACCACGTGGGAGTGAAATGTGCCTCGAAGGTGGACCGCAGCGGTCACTGCTTTCGTTGTGGTCTGCTCGCTCACAAAGAAGGCTCGTGCAATGCCGCGCCGAACTGCTTTGTGTGTGCGGCAAGTGGCAAGCCGGCCGATCACCGGGTAAGGCCTGCGCTCCACCGGACAAAACCAGGGGCAGGGACAAGCCCACTGCCACCGCTGTCAAGGTCGCATCTGCCGCCACTGCCGTCACCGCTGCCGCCGTCACCGCTGCCACCGTCACCGCTGCCGCCTGCACCATCGTCGCCGCCGCAACCGTCGTGCAGGGCCTTTACAGGGGACTCGGGAGGGGGCTGATATGGAGTGTCAGTAATGGCCCCATTGCAACTCCTCCAGGCGAACATCAACCACTGTTCCTCTGCTCAGGATCTGTTGCTCCAGACCATGGCGCAGTGGTCCTCGAGGCTGTTCCTCCTATCCCACGGGGAGATAGTTTTGGTAAGGAAATCGTTTATTTGCATAAATAAAGTACAGAAGGTTGTGTCCAGCCTGGACGTGCCTGGCGCCAGGTGTGCTGGTGGCTTTGCGCGAGGCGTGCGTGGCTGCGCGACACCTGTACACCAGGCACCGCAGGCTTCGTATCCACTCTCCGGATACGGAGGGAGCGGATACGGAAGCCATTCAGAAGGAGCTGGACGAGGGGTACAGAGTGGCGAAGACCGCCCTCCAAGCGGAGATCCTGCGGGCCTGGCCCGCGAAGAGTTGCTGGAGACTCTGAACAGGGATCCGTGGGGACACCCCTACAAAATGGTGTAGTGCGGGATAAACTCCGCTCATGGGCTCCACTGACGCAGAGTCTCCGGCCTCAGCTCGTGAAGGACGTGGTAAGCACTTTGTTACCTTCGCAAGGGGAGCATACTCCCCCGCCCATGACTCCGCCTTCTGCGGTGTCCGTATGGCCTACACCGCCGACGACGACGATGATGCTTCGGAAGTGATAGAGGTATTCGTGGAAAACGGTAGTTATTTTAATTTAATTTTAATTGTTCATTTATTTCGGATAGAATCCATATAAGCGTTAGAAACAATTTTGTTAAGATCTATGTTAGTACGTACCTAATATAAGGAAGTTTTTTTTTTATCATTACAATTTCCCCGTAACTATTCCCACCAAGTGAGCCTGTATGGTACAGTGTTAGCGGGATGCAATTATTCCAAGAAAAAATATAATAGTATATCGTGGCAATAGCGTTACCAAATTAACCATGCCCCGAGAGCACCTGCATCGCCCGAAACTTCAGGGAGCCATGACTTCTCCCGAGCCAGCGGTCGAGCACTGGCCGGATCGCCTCGATGGTGCTGAGGCCGGCGGTAGGACGTGACAGCCTCACCCGCCATTCCGCCACCAGTACCTCGCGGAGCTGCAACCGACGCTGCTCGATATGTTGCTGCATCAATAGTATATCGTGGCAATAGCGTTACCAAATTAAAAAATATATTGGTGTAGTGAATTTTGCACTGTATTGTGCAAAGACAAATGGCGTGTGTCATGTAAACCTATCCTTTTTTTTTTTTTGTTTCCGGTTGGAAAATCCTCATGGATGTCCCCCGCTCCCAGGTAGGGGGGTTCTGTCGGACTTTTACCGACTAAAAACCAACCCGGTGTTCCATCACTCACCTACGCCGGGGTCGCGGGAACACATAATTCTTCCGCGACCCCGGCTGGTGCCGGCACGCTTGCGCGATGCCCCGTCTCGGGTGTGGGGAGTGAGGTGTACTCCCCCCGCAATGTCTGTGGTCGGCGCGCGAGGAACACTACGCGCGCCGCCTTCTCGGGTCCTGATGTTGGGGGGCGACGGATGTCCCCGAATCCGTCGCCCCTGGACCCATTAAGGGGGGCCGGTACGTCTGCTGTGGGCCGGGTCGAGAGTCGAGATCTCTCTCTCCCTTTCCGCCGCCTCCTTCTGCGAGATCACTGTTTCGCAGAAGGAAACCACCGCGTCCCTGGACTCGACGCTGCCGACCATCGCACTCACTATGGCCGGCAGCGACAGGTCCCTGCCTACTTCAGAGATGAGGGCACGGCGCGGCTCCTCCCACGCGGCACACTCTGCCAGCGTATGCCACCCCGTGTCCTCCCGGCAGTCGACGCAGTGGTGACACCGGGCGTCCGGCACCCTGTTTATGCGACACAGGTACTTCCCGAAGCAACCATGCCCCGAGAGCACCTGCATCACCCGAAACGTCAGGGAGCCATGACTTCTCCCGAGCCAGCGGTCGAGCACTGGCCGGATCGCCTCGATGGTGCTGAGGCCGGCGGTAGGACGTGACAGCCTCACCCGCCATTCCGCCACCAGTACCTCGCGGAGCTGCAACCGACGCTGCTCGATATGTTGCTGCATCTGTCGCTCGCCCCGCTCCCGCGCTGCCTCGCGCTACCGGTACAGTGAAGCGAGCACCTTCGCCTCCAGGTCCCAGGGTGGGGATCCGGCCAGCGCACAACCCGCCTCGAAGGAGATCGTGCGATACCCCCAAATCTAACGGCCATCGCCCGCTGCGGCTTGCGCAGGGCAGCTATGCTGCCGGCCGTCAGGTCAGACGCCCAGGCGCTCCGTAGAGCGCCATGGATCGCACGATCCCCATGTAGTGCCGCCTACAGGCGGCGCTCGGGACCCCCAGATTGGGAAGCAGCGTTGCCAGCGCCCCGGCCGCGCCCAACAACTTTGACGCCAGCCGCCGGAAGTGGGGTCCGAAGTCCCACCGGCTGTCGAGCACCAATCCCAGATATTTCATGGTGAGCTCGACAGCGATCCGGACCCCCCCGACCACAATGTGTGATCCGGCCGGCGGCGCCCGCCGGGGGCCATGAAACACCATGGCCTCCGACTTGTTGAGGGCCAGCTCCAGGCCGAGGCGCCGAATGCGGCTCACCGTTAGTGAGACCGCCGCCGTCGCGAGCAACGCTGCCTCCCTTTTTTTTTTTTTTTTGTTACCGGGGTGGAAAATCCTCATGGATGTCCTCCGCCCTGGGGCGGGCGGAGGGGTCTGTCAGACTCTTACTGACTAAAAACCACCCCGGTGTTCCATCTCACACCTACGCCTGGGTCGCGGGAACACATTATTCTTCCACAACCCCGGCTGGTCCCAGGACTCTGCGCCGCCGACCATCGCGTTCACGACGGCCGGCAGCGACAGGTCGTTGCCTACTTCGGTGATGAGGGCACGGCGCGGCTCCTCCCAAGCGGCACACTCTGCCAGCGTGTGCCGCGCCGTGTCCTCCCGGCAGTCGACGCAGTGGTGACACCGGGCGTCCGGCTCCCTGTTAATGCGACACAGGTACTTCCCGAAGCAACCATGCCCCGAGAGCACCTGCGTCGCCCGAAACGTCAGGGAGCCGTGCCTTCTCCCGAGCCAGCGGTCGAGCACTGGCCGGATCGCCTCGATGGTGCTGAGGCCGGCGGTAGGGCGTGACAGCCTCACCCGCCATTCCGCCACCAGGACCTCGCGGAGCTGCAACCGATGCTGCTCGATTTGTTGCTGCATCGGTCGCTCGCCCCGCTCCCGCGCTGCCTCGCGCCACCGGTACAGTGACGCGAGCACCTTCGCCTCCAGGTCCCAGGGCGGTGATCCGGCCAGTGCACAACCCGCCTCGAAGGAGATCGTGCGATACCCCCGAATGACTCTGACGGCCATCGCCCGCTGCGGCTTGCGCAGGACAGCTATGCTGCCGGCCGTCAGGTCAGACGCCCAGATCGGCGCTCCGTAGAGCGCCATGGATCGCACGATCCCCATATAGAGCCGCCTACAGGCGGCGCTCGGGCCCCCCAGATTGGGAAGCAGCGTTGCCAGCGCCCCGGCCGCGCCCAACAACTTGGGCGCCAGCCGCCGGAAGTGGGGTCCGAAGTCCCACCGGCTGTCGAGCACCAAACCCAGATATTTCATGGTGGGCTCGACAGCGATCCGGACCCCCCCGACCACAATGTGTGATCCGGCCGGCGGCGCCCGCCGGGGGCCATGAAACACCATGGCCTCCGACTTGCTGAGGGCCACCTCCAGGCCGAGGCGCCGTATGCGGCTCACCGTGAGTGAGACCGCCGCCGTCGCGAGCAACGCTGCCTCCCTGTGCGAACTCCCCCGGGCCGTGACCAGCGTGTCGTCCGCGTAACACGTCAGGTCCGCGCCCGGCGGGAGCTCGCCCCTCAGCACCCAGTCGTACCCGATGTTCCACAGGAGCGGTCCCACGACCGATCCCTGTGGAACACCGCACGACACTTGGCGCTGGTTTCCGCCATCTCGTCCCATGTAGGTGACACACCTCCCCGCCAGATAAGCCCTAACGATGCGGCGGAGGTAGAGAGGCACCCGATGATAACGTAGTGCCTCCCGTATGCAGCTCCAGGGCAGGGTGTTGAAGGCGTTGGAGATGTCCAAGGACACCGCCACCACCACCCCGCCCCGGGACACTGTTTCCTCCGCCAGGACTCACACCCTCGACACAGCGTGGATGGTAGAGCGCCCATGCCGAAAGCCGAACTGGCTCTCGTCCAGGTCCGGCCCCTCTCTGCACAAGTGGCCGACGAGGCGGGCTGCGAGTATGCGCTCGAACAGCTTGCCCACCTCGTCGAGCAGCACTATGGGCCGGTACGCAGACGGCGAGTCGGCAGGGCGCCCCGCCTTCCTGAGCAGGACCAGACGTCCAATCTTCCACAGACTGGGAAACTGGCCCCGCTCAAGGCACGCTGTGTAGAGTCCTCTCAGTTGGGGCTCCAACTCCTTCAGAGAGAGGGCTAAAGCCAGGCCGTGAATTCCGTCGGGCCCCGGAGCCACGTTCTTGGCCCGGAGCCGCATCACGGCCGCCCTCATCTCTGCCTGTGTCACCTCTGGGACGCTGATGGCGTTCTCATCGTCCTCCTCTGCAGACTCTGCGGCTGCGGGCAAAGCCATCGGCGGCGGAACATGCTCCGCTCTCACCGGGAAGAGGGCTGCTACAACTTCCTCCAGCAGCTCGGGTTGGAGACTCTCCGTAAGTGGGGGCGCCGCGGCTCGAAGTTGCCCTCGAACCGCTTTATACGGGCGCCCCCACGGATCCCCGTCCAGAGTCTCCAACATCCTCTCCCGGGATCGCGTCCTCGCCTCGTCGATGGCCAGCCACAGAGTCTGCTTTGCCGCGCGGTACACCTCGTACAGCGCGGCCTCCTCCTCGGGTACCCGACGACGTCTCCTCCGGTAGCGGGTGTACCGGCGTCTCACCGCCACGCATGCGACGCGCAGCTGCGCGATCTCGGCGGACCACCAGTACACCTGGCGCCTTGCACCCTGTGCGTGGGCGCGGGGCATGGACGCGTCGCATATCTGCGTCATTGCCCCGCGGAACCACAGCGCCTCCAGCTCGACGTCATCGGGTCCGGTCGTTGCCGACCCCCGGCACCAAGCCTGAGCAATGGCTGCCTCCTCGAGAAGCTCCCTGTCGATGCGCTTACGCGCCCAGCGCGGGCCGTCCGAACGCGGGACTGATGTTCTGCGGCCGCCAGCGGTCTGGGCGGAGACGTCGAATCGGATATATCGGTGATCCGACAACGTCTCCACCTCCGCGGCGACACGCCAGTCGCAGACACGGCTCGCGACAGCAGGGCTTGCGAACGACACGTCCACTATGGACCCGCCCCGCTGCCGCACGCACGTGTAGACCGAGCCCCGGTTCAGGACGACCAGGCCAGTCGTGATCGCCCACTCCTCCAATGCCTCACCCATAGCATCGGTCACCGGGGATCCCCACGCCGCAGACTTGGCGTTGAGATCCCCGAGCAACAGCACCGGGCGAGGATGGAGCTGGCCCACGACGGCACCCAACTCGACAAGGAACCTCTCGAAGTCGGCGAGACTCTTGTTGGGCGAAAAATACGTCCCAACGACGCCAACGCCATCTGCGAGGGCGGCTACCCAGCCGTGCCCCCGAGACGGGCTGACGAGAGCCCCGCCAATGATGGCCACCAAACCATCCAGATCTCCCACCCAGTTATCCCTGGGCGGGACCCAGTACGGCTCGGCGACCACGGCCACGTGAATCGACCACTCTGCCATGCTCTGGAGCAAGAGATCCTGAGCTCTGGCAGAGTGGTTGATATTGCCCTGGAGGAGACGGAACAGCGCCATTTATGCGCAGTCCATCCCCCCCTCCGCAGTATTCTCAGGCCGGGAGTCGGCCGAAGAGGAGCCCTTCTGGCCCCTTCCCCTCCTTCTGTTGGCGGGCACGCCACAAGATTTCGCCCCCCATCTGTGCCCGGCGGGCCTCCCTGCAGCCGTGCAGAGGCTGCAGTTTGGCGCCGCGGAGCACTGGGCCGCCTTGTGGCCGGGCTGGCCGCAGCGATAACATTCATCGCTGCGGTCCGTTTCGGCGGTGCACCGGCACCTGACATGCCCGACGTCCAGGCACCGGTAGCACCGCAAGGCCCTGGGCTGCAGCATCTTCACCCTCGCCGCAACCCACCCCACCAACAGACGCCCACCGTCAGCGACCTTACTCGCCGCCGCCACCGGGCACCGCACCCAAATCGTGCCGAGTCCGGAAGCGTCGGCGCGTATGTCGCCCGTCCGCACGTCTCCTGGCGGACATCCGCCGACTCGGGCGACGGCCACCACGACCTCAGCTGGGGTCGTCGAGTCGTCCAGGCCATCGACGCGCAGCTCAGCGGTCTTCATGGGCCTGGACACCCGGACGTCCTCCGGGTTGAGGACCTCCCTCAGCTTGGTGGCCAGGATGTCCGCCTTTTCCCCGCTAGAGGCACCCGACACCTCAAGCAGCCGCGCCCCCGTAATCGCCGGCCTCAATCTGAAGCCGGACGGTGTGCCAAGGTCGGGGAACGCGACTTTGGCTTTCGCCTGCGCTAGGACCGCCTTGTAGGTAATGCCCCGTTCGACGGCTCCGGGCTGCAGTGTAATAACTACAGCTGCGGAGCGTGGGGCTCTGACCTTAGGCGGTCCCTGGGCCTTCTTAGGAGCCGATGCTGGTGCCGGTGCTCCAGCGGGTGCTAGTGGCGCCGTCTTCTTCCCGCGACGCCGGCCCTTCTTGACGACCGTCGCCCACGTCTCTGTGGGAGGTGCGAGCGAGGCCGCCGGTGGCGCTGTCGCCCGGGAAGTGGGCACGGACGTACCCTCCGTGGGCTTTTTATTCCCCTTCCCGGACCCACTCGTCTGAACCGCCGCGGTTGTTGGCCCCTGCTTTGAGGGCCCCTCCTTGCGCTTGTCCACAGCGAGCGGTGGGCGGAGATTCACCGCCGGAAGGAGCCTTTCCTCGATGGCCTCCATGCGGGCACCCACCATCTGTCCACACTGCATCATGCAGATGCGCGCGATCTTCTCTATCTCGGCATCCGCAAGTGCAGGTGTCGACGATGGGACCGGCGATGGTGCCGACAACCGGGCCGTGACGGAAGGGGAGTCGGTGGCCGAGGGTGCTGCCCTCTGGGCGGCGAACTGCCGCTTGAGGTCCTCCAACTCGGATCGGAGACGGCTATTCTCCTCCCAAAGCTTCGCCGTCTCCTCCGTACTTGTTCGACTAAGGAGGACCTCAACCGCCTCCTTAATGCCCTCAGCCGCCTCCTTCAGAGCACGCGTGAATGTGCCCTTCAGGTTGCCAGATTTGGTGGCCACCTTCAGGACGACATCCACACCGTCCAACACCTGGCGACTGAGCGCCACCCCTGTTATGCTCCCCCCGGCTGCCATCCTAGCAGAGCGCCGCTCTCGAGCCTGTCGGGCCAACTCGCTGACCTCGTCAGCCGCGACAGTCTTTTGCTGCGCCCGCTTTGCAGCACTCGCCTCCGCCCTGTTGGTTCCTAACAGGGACGTATTGGATCCTCCGCCAACATCCACCACGGGCTCGGGGTCCATCTCCTCGCTCTCAACGCGCTCACCAGGGACCGGCGTGTCGGGGCGCTTGAGAAAGCGACCCCGAGAGTCGCGCGACGCCGTAGAAGCTGACGCGTTCTTGGCGCGACCTCGCCCTCTTGTGCCTGTTGGCCCCATGGGTGCCGACAGGTTCTCCTCGCTAGAGGAGAAACCTGACATCCAAAATTTGGCAGGACCACCATCGACCTCTTCTTCGCCCACTTGGCTCTTGCGCTTTGAGCTTACGCTCGCCACGCTCACCACACTCATCTCGGATGCAGTGTCAGAATCTGACACCGCCCGTCCCATCTGCTCGACCAACACGATCGGCAGTTTCGTAAGTTGATTCTCTTGTTCCTTACATTGTGAGTCCGTTTTGGACATACTTTGGTCCCCTGAGGGACTGGAGCCTCCTCGGCTCGTGTTGCCATCGGCAAGTGATAGACAATTGTTGCCCCCCCCAGAATACGTGGGGCATGACGCTACCGAAGGTAGCGTGGCGGATTCTCCAACTGCTGCGCAGCTGGTACCGCCCTGGGGTAATATTTTACCAATTGACTTTTTCATATTTTTTTTTTTTTCCTTTGAAGGGTGCGGTCCCTTTGATCCCCCTGGATCCCCCCCAGCGCTAACGACCGGATACCCTCCGGCCATACACCCCCTCGGCACGCTCGACCTTGGAGTTGGGGTAATTTTTTTAAGAGGTTTTCTTCCTCTCCTCCCACAAGACCACGCCCACACAACTCACCCTCTGTAAGCAGAGGGGGGGTGGGCGTACGACCTACTCCTACGACCCTTCCCTAGCCCGGTTCCCTTCCACGACCATCAAAGATGATCGGGGAATGGAACCGTGCCCTTCCCCGTTTGTTGAGATTTGCCGCCAGCGCCAATTGTCCACCAGAACCGGTGGCCGATTGGAGCTGACGTTGCCCAGGATGCGCCACGAGGAGGCTCTTCAACTGCACCCCAAAAATGTGGAACGCTTCACGATTTTGCGTGTCATCCTTGCGCAGGGGCCATGCTAATCTTCTCTGTATCGTTCCAATTTTAGTATATGTACTGCCGAAGCAAGTACAACGCTGCCTCCCTGTGCGAACTCCCCCGGGCCGTGACCAGCGTGTCGTCCGCGTAACACGTCAGGTCTGCGCCCGCCAAGTTCTGAACAAATAGTACAAGATAGTCGCCTTCACCGATAGGTGAATAGTCATAGGTCGAAGCCTATTTGACGGACATGGCCGTCATCTACCCCGGTCACTAGGGACAGTGGAACCGGCGAGAGATGTCGTGGGCACAGAAATCGGTCCTGGGTCTGCCACAGGGGTCGGTCCTGGGTGTCCCACAGAGATCGGTCCTGGTGCCGCTTCTGAGGGATATCGGTTACGACTTGGTGATGTGCGCCGACCTACCTAGTGGCATCAGCGTGGTTTGCTACGCTGCCGATACGCTGGTCCTGGCACAGGGGAGGTCGCACCCGGCGGTTCGGGAGGTTCCTGTTTCGCCCGGAGGAAACGCCCGGGTCTCACCATTGTCTGGATCGCCCGGAGGACACGGTGGAAGTCTGCCCAGCTTGGGCGGAGCACCGCAGTGTCCTCGCGGAGGCGGCCCTGGTCCAGGCCATGGTACGGAGCGAGAGGGAATTGAAAGCCGTCACCTCCTTCTTCGAAGCAGTAATGGTTGCGAAGGTTCAGGCGGAGCGCGTGAGGGATAGAGCCTTGCGCCCTCACGCCCCTAGTCATCGCAGGAGACGTCCTGGGCCTCGGGAGTCGCCTGCAGATTCCCGGCCACAGTAGGCGCGGGCATGCGGACAGCGAGCAATGGTTAGTTCGCCGTCCGGTAAGGACCAGGCCCGCGTCGATGGCGCGTCGTGTTCCACGCGCGCCACAAAGAGATGTCAGCACTTAGTGACGGGGTCCGATAGGGCCGATGCCTCAGGGTATCGGGATATTCTAAAGAGATACCGTGGCCCTGGCACAGGCAACTGAAGGAACACGGGTGGGTTTGGTTAGTAAAAGTCTGACACACCCTCCCGTTCCACTCAGAACGGAAGAAGTCATTTGATGATTTCCCATCCAAAATAAAGGGTAGCAAGTAATGAGAACACTATCTGTATGAAAAATGTCATGTCCCGTGCACACACCTACTTTTTTGGTTTGTTATTTCCATTAATATTAAAAAGACACTCGAAATGGTTCGTCTAAGGTATTACCTTTATACGGAGTTTGTCAACAAAACAATTTGGATCCTAAGTTAAATCTCCGGCACAAAGTTTCAAATGAACGTGGAATTGGCTAGCTGGCTATGTTGTTGTCCGCAAGAAAGTTGACCGAAATGCAGAGCAATGGCGCTAGTTGAACTAAACCAGTCAAAAATCTGACAAATAAAATGTATGTCATCTTGAGTTTTCAAAAATCAACATTAAAGCTATTGTGCTTAATATTTTAATTTTCTAGTTAAGCCTCGGTATTTATTTAGTTTGTCAGTGTTTTAGTTTCTTAATGATTTTAATAATCGTTCTGAAAGTGGTTTTGACATGTTTTCTACGTCACAGTTACTTTCCTAAAATGTGATAAATTAGAAAAGCATCGCCCTAAAATATTTTCGCGTTAACTCTTTTTTTTTGCTATGAACGACAAACACAAATTGTGATAAAAACGATTGACACGCGACTTCACGCCAACAATATTTTAACCAATGAATGAGTGTCATAAGTTTTAAAATAGCATTCGAAATTCAAATATTTATGAGCCGCCAGGACTACTTTTTGTGTGCTCTATGTATACTTAAACAAAATACTACCAGCCAAGCCAGTCATCTTCAAAAATAGAACGTAAAATACTAGTTCCAATAAATCACTGTTACTGTTATAGGTATTATTCGCCACCACAATCACATGATATTCAAAATAATTTCACATGATCGATGCATCATTCAGAATCTCTTCATCATATTATAAATTGACAGGCTTCGGCGATCCATCACGTAAAACCACAATACACAGTTTTCGCATTATTGCAATCTCGGGAAAAATAATATTTTCATTCGGAAAGCAGCCTGTTCGATAAGAACTTCATTACAGATTCGAGTCGGGGTGCTTGTTATTAGTATTTTTTGATGGAAATGAAATTGCAGAATTATTTACTTGAAACTAGCGAGACGCTCGCAATGCACGGTTTTTTACGATTCGTCAACATATGGTGATTTTCTTACTATATGTATGTTTAATGTCAAAAGGCAAAATCAAAGTCAAAGCATTTATTTCTAATAAGTCAACATTTACATTTAAATAGAATTGAATTTAGGCACCCCTTCCAAAAGGTAGTGTCGCATGGAGAAGAAAGGACAAGAAACTTCACCGTTACTCTTTTTAAAATGTTTAACAATATTTGTTGTACATTAATTATATTTTTAAATGTGAAGACGATGCACCAAGAATAAAAATACTGAACCATAACAGGTAAAACTAATTTAAAAAAAACCAAAGACGTAAGAAATCACGTGATAGGTACATGGTGCTCACATATTTACAAATATTGCAAAATTTTGGTTTTCCTAAATTAATAAATAAGAAGGAGTCAGTGTGTGAGTAAAGTAAAAATAACAAATTATATAATTCGATAAGCCACCAGTATGATTTTGTCTAGCCTCTAGATTTTCCTTTGGAGCAGCACCAGCATGTTTCCATGCATACTTATCTAGGAACTAATCCTCTAATTTGTAATATGCTTGTTTACAAAGAGACTTTTAACATGAGTTTAAAAAAAAATTTATTGCAATGGTAAGGTATTGTACCTTTCGAAATAAATTTTCTAAATGATGGTGTAAACTGTATCAAGATCCGTTGTGCAGTTTAGAAGAACAACGTGGTCACACAGACCGAAATAAGTAAGACCTCGTTCGCACGGACGTAAAAATATCGCGACGCGATTGTTCCACACACTAGAGTTGTGTTGAACCGAGCATTGAGAATCCAACAGAGTTCATGGCTAGCGCGTCGAATAAACACACTGTTGGATTTTCAACTCTCGGCGCAAAGCAGAGCGTTGAAAATCCTATGTGCGATAAATCTTGACGCGATATTTTTGTTAGACTGCACTTTCCAAACTAATTTCTGCATCGGTTTTCAGGATATGTATTAAAAACAAACAATATTTACTCCCTTGTGGGAGCTGCAGGCCTAAGGTAAGAGACCCAAACAAATCGGGGCGTTGCGTAGAGGCTTGGGGGGCAATTTGTAATTTCATCTACTAGGAGGTCTCTTAGACAGCGACTGAGCTCTCGACTCTCGGCTACGACTTGTGAACATCAACTTTTAATAATTAAGAGATTACTCAAGGGGCTATTTGGAGTTGGGCGACGGAACCAGCGGGGTCACCAATTACCCCGTTTTATGGAGAAGGTAGGCCTTTTTATGATGAACTCCTTTTTCAGAAAGCGTGAGCACAGAAAGTGGACCTGGCAGAGCCCCGATGGTGTAACAAAAAATGAGATTGACTTCATTATGTCGACGAAGAAGCAAGTGTTCAATGATGTCTCTGTGATCGATGTGGTGAAAACTGGAAGTGATCACCGCATGGTAAGAGGCACATTGAACTTAAACATCAAGCTGGAAAGGTCTCGACTGATACAACCCTGACTGATACCCGTCGTACAAATAGAAACAAGGGGCTCTCTTTTCTACTTTACAGCTCATGGAGGAGAGGCGCAAGATGATTCTGCAGTCTTCAGACGACACACTGAAGTACCGGCAGCTCAATAGACGGATCTCTAAGTCCTTGAAAAGTGAACTCCGCTGCTTTAATACAGACCTTATTAAGGACGCGATAGAGCGGAACAAAGGCTCCAAAGTCTTTGCTAGAGATCTGTCTATTGGGCAGAGCCAGCTTGTGAAACTGAAGACCGATGATGGCAGGACCGTATCAGGTAAACCTGAGCTGTTGGAAGAGATCGAGAGGTTCTATGGACAGTTATACACGTCAACAAGTAACCCCGTTACGAATCTGGTAAACAACCCTAGAGCTAGATTGACCCGACACTATACCGAAGACATACCGGACGTCAGCTTGTACGAGATTAAGATGGCTCGGAAGCAGCTCAAAAACAACAAGGCACCGAGTGATGACGGAATTACGGCCAATCTCCTAAACTCCGGCGCAAAAACCTGTTCTTTAGGCCCTCCAGAAGCTGTTTAATTCCGTCATACTCGAGAGCAAAACGCCACAGCAATGGAAGGTGTGGTGATACTTTTCTTTGAAAAGGGCGACAGGGCCCTTCTTAAGAATTATAAACCCATCTCACTTCTGAGACATGTCTACAAGCTGTTTTCAAGAGTCATCACGAACCGTCTTGCGCGCAAGTTGCAATTGAGCTCTGTAAGGCTTCTCGATGGAGATGCCTGAGAGCGAGCAAACCGACTTCACCTTGAAGATCGGGCGGTGCCCTTCTGTGGGGTCATATATGACCAGGACCATGTCATAGACAATGCCCTGTCTCGCTTCATGCAAGCGATGGACGGCGGAGACCCTAACGCTTTGTGCAACAAGGTTGCTTTTTATTTCTTTCGTATCGATATTTCTCTCCGCGTAGTTCATACATTTGTCCTGTTTTATTTAATAAATAAGATAAAAATCATGTCAATCGGTCGCTCCGTTTCGAAATGAAAGTAGACACAAACAAACAAATAATAAGGCAACAGACACACTTTCGCATTATAAAATGTATTAGTATTCCTAAATAGGTAATTTTCGTCCGCGGGCAATCATGTTATAACAAGTTTTTGTTAAATAACCCGATTTGTGCATACCTGTATATGTCGGCTGGTTCATAGAATACTTGTTCTTACTTGTTGAGTACGATTGAGCGTCGAATGAGATAAACAAGTTTATGCATGATTGTCTTATTTCTGTCGGTGCGTGCTGCTTATGCAATCCTATATAAACAACGTAATATTTATTTTATTTTCATTTGCGGTTTCGCGCGTAATAGTACTTAAGTTCAACACTTACTTACATACTTCATAAAACAAAACAATGTCGGAAGTAAAAAAGAAGAGATGGCAATACTGCGCGTAATATATTAAGAGAAGAAAATCCCACAAACCCATCGTTGCCTTTGTGCCTTCTATATCTAAAAACATTTTCGAATGAAGCAATGAAGCCTTCAAGACTGCAAGATCATTTGAATAAAATGCATCTAGATAAGAAAGACAAGAATGTAGCATATTTTTAAGACCTAGAGAAGAAGCATAATACTCAGCCAAGTGTAGCAAAACTATTTTCGGCGGTTGTTAAACAAGATGACGACAGACTTCGAGCTTCGTACAATATCTTACCTTACTCAACAAGGCAAACCACACAACATCGGAGAAGAGTTAATATTGCCGGAAATAAAGGCAGTAATAACTACTGTGCTTCATAAACCGGCCGCAGATATTATCCGAAAAAATCCTTTGAGTAATAATTCTGGGCAAAGACGAATTGATGAAATGGCAGAATCATTGTGTAATCATCTTTATCAACTAATGAAGTATTGTTGCTGTCCTAATTTACGTGCGATGAGAAATTATGTGAAGAACTTTTGTTTGCTAGAAATTTAGAGACCGATACAAAAGGCGAAACCATATTCAAAACATTGGAAAAGTCCTGTGATGAGAAAGAGATTCCGTTGAAAAATATTATATCAGTTGCTACGGATGGCACTCCGGCTTTGACAGGGTGCCATAAAGTCTTCATAGCGTACTTAAAAAATTAAAAATAAAAACAAAAAATATCGTAGCGGCTTTCGCAGCCAAACTGCTTCTACACAAAAAGAATATGGACAGACGTGAGACCATTTTCCGAATTTATCAGTATCCTGCAGTAACGACGACTTGTTTGCCTACTGCCTGCCTACATTTAGAAAACCTCCACATTGACTTCACCGAACGATACCAGGACATTTTGAACTTGGAAATACCAGACTGGGGGTTGGATCCGTTTTCAAATGCCAACACAGCAATATCACCTCAGCTGGAAAAAGAACTTATAGAATTGACAACGAACGAGGATATAAAAATTAAGTTCAAAAATGGCTACCAAGAATTTTGGCTTCTAAAACCCGATCCCGCAATTGTACCCTGGGTTGTGGTCAATCGTTCAACGAGCATTCCCATCGGCATTTTTGTGTGAACGTGGATTACGTGCTGTGGCAACGCTGCTTATTAAAAAGAGAAATCGTCCTTGAGTAAAATAAAAATCAAAAGTCATTTATTCAAATTAGGCTGAGAATCAGCACTTTTCGAACGTCAACATTACATAAGACAGTCCCCCAAAACGCCCGCCCTTTACCACTTCCTAGTGCTTTAGCAGGGAAGAAGAAGTGGCGCAACAAACTCCCCAGCAGCAGCAGTTCAGAAAAAACTTGAATCCATACAATAAATTGGAACCTGATATCAACAAACTTATTAAACAGAATCATATTCATCCTTCACATTAGTTTTTATATTAAAATCGATTATGTTTGTTTTATTTTGAATAAAAGATACTCTCTCTGAATACTATAAAGTTGCATTAATCTTATAATCATTCTCCTGGGCAGGTTTAGCACGTAAAAGTTAACTTAAGACCTGAGCGCCGTTGTGTACTATCTACTGCGCTCCAGGTCACAAGTTAACTCTTGCGGGCTATAATAACAGTCTGATTTAGAAAGAATGTTTAATCTCCGTTAATATGGCTCACAATAATTAGTATAGTTTGAAGTTATAGTGGTTTTTAAGTAGGTGAAAAAATGGGGGCGCTAAAAAATTATTAATTCTCAAAGTGGGCAGTAGACAAAATAAGTTTGGGAACCCCTGATAGATGATCAAGCGATTAGTAATTGCGAAGAACATTACACAGCGATATTATTGCTTCTGTTTGTGTCAAATGTAAGCCCTGATCCTCTCTCCTACTTATTTAATCTAATCCTTTTACTGGGTCCATATTTTGTACCTAGTTTTAACGCCTTTGTAACATCTGTTTCCAATTTGGAATGCAAATGAAGAAAACATATGAAATAAATTGCTTAGAACATACCATGAGTCACTGAGAAGCGACTTGCGGAATGACGAACGAAAACAGATAAAGAATATACTTTTGATCAATCGTATAAGAATACCGCCAGCACACAACCATCCTTCATATTTTTCATTTACAACCTTTCCCCTAGATAATGTTGGCGTGAGCCTCATGAATACATTTGGTTAATGCTCCACGGTCGAAGGAAGAAACTGAATTAATTCTGAAAATCAAATTGAATGGAAAAGTGAAGAATACACTGTAACTGTTTCAATCAGGACTTTAAGTTTTGTCCTCTGCTTTGATATAATTTTTCTGTTATTTTTCTCGTGAACAAGTATTTGTGCTAAATTTGCAAAGTTTGGCACGAAATAGGTAGATAAATTTTTACTCCGAAACTTTAGCGTGGCAATGAATTTAGTTAATTATTCAACACAAATAATTAATTAAAGAAAACGATGGTATCTATCCTACTAATATTATAAACGCGAAAGTTTGTGAGTATGGTTGGATGTTTGTTACTCTTTCACGCCAAAACTACTGAACGGATTGGGATGAAATTTGGCAAACAGATAGCTTATAACCTATATTAACACATGGAGTACTTTTTATCCCGATACTCCCACGGGGTCAAGATTTATGCGGGTGAAACCGCAGGGAGCAACTAGTTCTTAATAAATACCTGACTACCGCCATGGAGCTTCTCCGAAAGGAGAACGAGGAGCTCCGGGCAGACCTGGCTAAGGTCCAAGGAGCCGACCATCGGGAGTTGCCACAAAGAAGGGCGCACGGGCAAGGCCAGCCCGTGCCAGCCGAGGACCGGGTTCTGACCCTGGTGCGGCAGGAGCTGGCTGCCTTCCATAGTAGGTTTTCCGCTCTGGAGGCCATTGTCCTGCGCCCCCCGCTAGCGGCGAGCCAGTCGGCTTCGGCCCAGCGAAAGGCGGCATCGTATGCTGCCACCGCTGCCAAACCAAGGTCCTCGGGGCAGACCCAAAGTGGGGCCGTGGTGGAACCCACGGGCCCGCCCCTGGCGAAATCGGCGTCTGTGCAGACGGCAAGGGCCCCAGCCCTGACGGCGAGACGGCCGCCCCCGTCTTCCAAACCGCCTTCTAAATCTCCTCCGACCGACGCCGAATGGCAAATGGTCGGGGAGAAGGGGAAGGCGGGCCAGGCAGCAAGGGCGGCAAAAAGAAAAGAGAGGCGGCGGCGGTGCAAGGAGCGAAACGTCGCGGCTAGGCTCCGTGCCCTGAAGTCCGCAGCTGTAGTTATCACACTACAGCCGGAAGCGGAAAAGAAGGGCATGACCTACCGCGAGGTGCTCGGCAAGGCGAGGACGGCGGTGAACCTCCAGGAGATCGGCGTCACCAATGGCCTTCGGCTAAGGGTCACTGCGACTGGGGCCCGGATGCTGGAGGTCCCCGGTGCGGCCAGCGGCCCGACCGCAGACGCTCTAGCTGAAAAGCTTAGGGCGTCCCTGAATGCGGACGAGGTCCGAGTATCCAGGCCCACCAAGTGCGCTGACATGCGTATACTGGGCCTGGACGACTCCGTGACGGAGGAAGAGGTCGTGGCTGCCGTTGTTAGGACGGGGGGGTGCTCTGCCCAGCAGGTAAGGGCAGGCACCATTCGTCCTGACTTCACGGGGATGCAATCCATTACGGTGAGCTGCCCCGTAACGGCGGCCCAAAAAATTGCCGGGGAGGGCCGAAGGCTCCTGGTGGGCTGGGTCTCCGCGCAGGTCAAACTGCTGGAACCCAGACCTCTGAGGTGCTTCCGCTGCCAAGTGGGCAACCACGTGGGAGTGCAATGCGCCTCGGAGGTGGACCGCAGCGGTCATTGCTTCCGCTGTGGTCAGCCCGGTCACAAGGCCAGCTCGTGCAATGCCGCGCCGCACTGCTTTATATGTGCGGCAGCTGGCAAGCCGGCCGATCACCGGGTTGGGAGTAAGGTCTGCGCTCCACCCGCCAAAGCCAGGGGCAGGGACAGGGGAAAGCCCACTGCCACCGCCGTCAAGGCTGCATCCGCCGCTACTGCCGCCGCCGTTGCCACCTCCACCGTCGTCGCCGCCACAACCATCGTGGCAGGGCCTCCACAGGAGGCTCGGGAGGGGGCTGATATGGAGTGTCAGTAATGGCCCCATTACGCCTCCTCCAGGCGAACTTCAACCACTGCGCCTCTGCTCAGGATCTTTTGCTCCAGAGCATGGCGCAGTGGTCGATTAACATCGCCGTGGTCGCTGAGCCGTACTTTGTCCCGCCCAGGGATGACTGGGTGGAGGACCTGAGCGGCTCAGTGGCCCTAATTTCGTCGGCCGCCGCCGGTACCCTGTCCCTCGAGGCCGTCAAGAGGGGACGGGGTTGCGTGGCAGCACGGTTCGGGGAGATAGTCGTGGTAGGGGTGTACTTCTCTCCGAACCGAACTCTCGCCGAGTTCCACAACTCCCTAGCGGAGTTGAGAGTCGTCGTCGTCGGGTTTCGTTCCCTCCCCGTGCTCGTCCTCGGGGACTTCAATGCCAAGAACTTGGCTTGGGGTTCCCGGCTCACGGACACGCGGGGCAGGATGGTGGAGGACTGGGCTCTGGAGACAGGCCTGGTCGTCCTAAACCGGGGTTCTGTCCCAACGTGTGTGCGTATGCGGGGTGAATCAGTGGTGGACATTTCGTTCGCCAGCCCCGCTCTGTCGCCACACGTCATTGACTGGCGCGTCATGGAGGGGGTGGAGACCTATTCCGACCACCGGTACATCCGGTTCGACGTCTCCGCCCAGACCTCGAGCGCGCCGGTCCGACAGGCCCCGAGTGGTCCGCGGTGGGCTCTGAAGCAGCTGGACCGGGAGCTCCTCCTGGAAGCCTCGATCGTGCAGGCCTGGGTGTCACCACCGGACAGGCCTGCTGACATCAACGACGAGGCGGAGTGGTTCCGGGAGGCCATGTCCGAAATATGTGACGTGGCAATGCCCCGGGTCCAGCCCGGACGTGCTTGGCGCCAGGTGTGCTGGTGGTCGCCGGAGCTGACGGCTTTGCGCAAGGCGTGCGTGGCTGCGCGACACCTGTACACCAGGCACCGCAGGCTACGTATTCGCCCTCCCAATACGGAAGCCATTCAGGCGGAGCTGTACGAGGGGTACAGAGCGGCGAAGACCGCCCTCCAAGCGGAGATCCTGCGGGCCAGGGCCAGTCGCTGGAGACTCTGAACAGGGACCCGTAGGGACGCCCCTACAAAATGGTGCGGGATAAACTCCGCCCATGGGCTCCCCCACTGACGCAGAGTCTCCGGCCCCAGCTCATGGAGGAGGTGGTGAGCACTTTGTTCCCTTCGCGGGGCGAGCATACTCCCCCGCCCATGACTCCGCCTACTGCGGTGCCGGATGCGGACCACACCGCCGACGACGACGACGATGTTTCGGAGGTGACCGAGGTAGAGCTGAGAGTGGCGGTACATAGGCTTAGTGCCAAAAATACCGCCCCAGGACCCGACGGCTTACCTGGAAGAGCCTGGGTTCTAGCCATGGAGGCTCTCGGGCCTAGACTTATGGGGCTCCTAAGCGCATGCTTGGAGGAGGGCCAGTTCCCACTTCGCTGGAAGACGGGGAAACTGGTCCTCATTAAGAAGCCGGGGCGCCCTGCGGACTCTCCGTCCGCTTACCGGCCCATCGTGCTGCTCGACGAGTTGGGCAAGCTCTTTGAAAGAGTTATTGCAAACCGCCTCGTCGGGCGGCTGGTGCGGGTGGGGCCGGATTTGGCGGAGAGCCAGTTTGGTTTCCGCAGGGGGCGCTCTACGGTGGACGCCATCATGCGCGTGCGAGCCCGCACGACGGGGGATGCTGTTGCCCGGGGTGGGGTCGTCTTGGCGGTGTCTCTAGACATCGCCAATGCCTTCAACACCCTGCCCTGGAGTTGCATCAGGGAGGCATTGCGGTATCACCGGATGCCGACCTGCCTCTGTCGCGTGGTCGAGGCCATTTGACGGACAGGGCCGTCATCTACCCCGGTCACCGGGGAGAGTGGAACCGGCGAGAGATGTCGTGCGGTGTCCCACAGGGATCGGTCCTGGGGCCAATTCTGTGGGATATCGGTTACGACTGGGTGCTGCGCGCCGACCTCCCGAATGGCGTCAGCGTGGTGTGCTACGCTGACGACACGCTGGTCCTGGCACAGGGGAGGTCGCACCAGGAGGCGGCCGAACAAGCGACACTCGGGGTTGCGACAATCGTCGAGAGAATCCGGCAGTTGGGACTCGAAGTGGCCCTGCACAAGTCCGAGGCCATGTGTTTTCATGGTCCTCGGAACGCGCCACTGTCGGGTTCCCAGATAACGGCGGGAGGGGTTCACATCGGCGTCGAGTCGACGATGAAGTACCTGGGACTCGTCCTCGACAGCCGGTGGAACTTCGTGGAGCATTTCCGACGTTTGGCTCCCAGACTGGAGCGGGCTGGGGCTGCCTTGAGGCGGCTCCTGCCCAATCTAGGGGGTCCAAACGCCTCCTGCAAGAGGCTCTACGCGGGGATCGTGCGGTCCATGGCCCTTTACGGGGCACCGGTGTGGGCGCGTTCTTTGAGGCGCCGACCGGCCCGCAGGTTGAACGCGTCCCAAAGGGTCATGGCCATCCGGCTGGTCCGGGGATACCGCACGGTGTCATGCGAGGCGGCGAGCCTCCTTGCCGGATTGCCGCCAGGGGATCTGGAGGCAAAAGCCCTCGCGCACGTATGGGAGTGGCGCGAGGAGGCAAAACGCCGGGGTGTAACTCCGCTGCCGCGAGAAATCATGGTACAGCGGACAGAGCTCCGGCGGGATCTCATGGCGACATGGAGGGTGCGATTGTCGCAACCCAGTGCTGGGCACGCCACAATAGCGGCGGTAAGTCCCCTCTTTGAGGAGTGGTTGGAGAGGCGCCACGGCGTCCTCACCTTCCGCCTGTCACAGGTCCTCACCGGACACGGTTGTTTCGGGAGGTTCCTGTTTCGCATAAGGCGGGAGGAAACGCCTGGGTGTCACCATTGTGTGGATCGCCCGGAGGACACGGTGGAGCATACGGTGGAGGTATGCCCAGCTTGGGCGGAGCACCGCAGTGTCCTCGCGGAGGTGATTGGCGGCGGCGATCTCTCGCGTCCGGCCCTGGTCCAGGCCATGGTACGGAGCGAGAGGGAATGGCAAGCCGTCACCTCCTTCTGCGAAGCAGTAATGCTCGCGAAGGAGGAGGCGGAGCGGGTGAGGGAGAGAGCCTTGCGCCCTCACGCCCCCACTAGCCGCCGCAGGAGACGCCCTGGGCGTCGGGAGTCGCCTGCAGAAAAAATAAAAATAATAAAGGGAGCAGCTAGTATCTATATATTTAAAATATAAAACACAATTGTCAAAAAAATTGTCCGTGCTTCACTTTAAAGCGGCTGCACCTATTTGGGTAATTCCTTTTTAGTTGTGTTTGTGATTTTCAGGACAAGGTTTCTGTGAAAGGTTTTTTTGGAAAATTCGGAAATTTGGATGCTATTTTGTTTGCAATTCACCCCGTGCAATGCCGGGCACGAACAAATACAAATAAATAAATAAATATTTGCTGAAAGTCTACTGATGAAATAGTTCTCATTGACGGAGATTATAATTCTGAAAATCCGATATATCAGTGTATAGTCACGCGCACTCTTATGAGTATGAGTACACTTAGCAACTTTCAAATGTTGTCTTATTCCATAAGTACTGATTGTAATTTTATCTTGTTACAAACATAGTATTTTGGAACCTAAATGAACCAATGAACCATAAATAATAAATGAACCAATGAATTTCGTTTAAACCCTCGGATTGTGAAGTTCTGCTGTATTACTTAGGGTTGATTTCACCAATGAAACTGAACGTAATCAGCACATTAATTACGTTTAATTGCTGTCAGTGTCATTATTTTCTATGGAATATTGACACTGACAGCTCTTGAACGCATTTTAGATGTGCTGAACGCGTTCAGTAACATTGATGAAATCGGCATTAGTGGTTAGTTTTGTGTCGCCTTTCGTGGTGTGTAACAGTTAAATCCCGGTAAAAATTATAAGTGTTACACTTGGAATTGTTGACAGAATCAAATATGTAACACTTTAAAAAAAATATGTTTTTCAATGTGTTAAGTAAAACACTTACAAAAGTGTAACAGTGATATATCTGTAACCGACCTAGAAGTGTTAACATTGTTAATAAGCGTAACCGATAAACGCGGCGTTGTTAAAATTGCCGCAATCCCGACTGGATTGAGGCTATTTTGGCAACGCCATATCTGTTTGTCCGCCGATCTTTGTTGCGGTACCGTGCAATTATGCCTAAAACTGCTTATTTCTGTTACACATATAAACACTTATTAACACATACAAAAGTTACACTTTGATACTGCAACATAATTGTATCTTCTACATTTATAAATCTGTGTGTTCTTTTAAATTAGGTTTTAAGAAACAGTTAAAAAGACTTTTAACGGTTATAGTTTGAGTCCCTGTCAACCACATACCGCAACTTATTTATTTGTCTTGTAGGCGAATACAAGTCTTTTGGATTCTTATTTTTGCAGAATAAACATTTGTTCTTTCTTACTTTCTATATCAACATCATCACGCTTAACTTACTTTTCATTCCCAGCGCGAAATTCTAAAACTTGTTAAAACATGACTGATTAAATTTGTCGGCCATAGCTAGAAGTACCGGGGCCTCCCCTGGGCCAACACTTCGATGCACTTCCACGGACAGAGTTCAATTGAAATTTGCGAGCAACTTCCACCCTTAGAGACTTTAAATTACGTACTGACGTGTGAGTATATGCTTTGAATTTGACCGGAAATTCCAAGTTTAGTTGATTTCGGATATGTAAATAGTACGGTGAAGGTATACACTACAGTTGACGAATAAACTTTTTTGCCTTACTGTCTTCGTTAATTAATATTGGTGATTAGGACAGGATTAGCGGTCATCGCGTGTGTCCTCCCCGCGTGTTTATATTATTCAACCTTTGGTCCGCTACACTTATTTTTATTCGACTACGACGCAGCAAAAAGTAAGGTCATGATTTTGACCGGTATGTATGTTCATCTGTTCCCTCATATCTTACACTAAACTTAAAACTTTTATCACTTAAACTACTTATCACAATTTGACAAATTTTAATGGAAGTATCTTGATCGTCCGCGATTATAAGATAAGTGACGCCACATTGAATAAGGCGCCAGCGCCCGTCCCGTATCGTCCCGTATCGTTTGCCCCAAAATAATTAAAATAAAAAAAATAAGTTAAAAGCCGGACAAGTGCGAGTTGAACTCGCGTGGAGAGGTTACTTTTATTTCGCTTAAAAGGGAAAGAGAGATCTCGACTCTCGACCCAGCCCGCAGCAGACGCACCGGGCGTTGGAGGAGGGCGGACAACGCCCTCTTCCGGCCCCCCTAAATGGGTCCAGGGGCGACGGATTCGGGGCCATCCGTCACCCCCCAACATCAGGACCCGAGAAGGCGGCGCGCTTAGTGTTCCGCGCGCGCCGCTCACAGAGCGGAGACGTTGCGGAGGGAGTACAACTCACTCCCCCCGCCCGAGACGGGGATGCGGAAGAATTATGTGTTCCCGCGACCCCGGCGTAGGTGTGAGATGGAACACCGTGGTGGTTTTTAGTCAGCAAGAGTCTGACAGACCCCTCCGCCCGCCCCAGGGCGGAGGATATCCATGAGGATTTTCCACCCCGGGAACAAAAAAAAAGGGGCTTGGCGGTACATTAGATCAAAAAACTTTTTAACGCTCTCAGCGTTATGTAAGTCTCGGCAACCTACTTTACATCAAATGTTTTTGTTTGGGTTTCATTTCTTTTTGTAGGGTGCTTGATCTATTTGTTTTTATTTAAGTGGTGATATTAAAGTGATATTACACGGACATGCAAAATCATAGCCCTTCCTTCTAACAAAGTCGGGTAAACCGGTTTTTTTCACATGCCAGCAGTAACTTTCTTAACAAGAAAAAAGTGAAAAAAAAAATGCGTGGAGCGATGTTTAGTTTTGTATAGTTGTTTTTGCTTGTTTTTATCAATGGATATAAAAGAAGAAATAATACAAGTAAATTACATAACATAACATCACGCCTTGTTTCCCCGAAGGGTTGGGCAGAGGTGTACCTATAGTACACCCACATTTCGCCAGTTATGTTAAGTCCCATGTAATAGGGGGCGAGCCTGTTGCCATCTACCGGGCACAAATCCAGACTTCGGGCTGCTACTGAGAAATTCCAGATAGAAAAACCCAATAACACGTTGCCCGACCTGGGAATCGAACCCAGGACCTCATGCTCAGCAGTAGCGATTGCGACCACTAGACCAACGAGACAATTAAATTATGTTACAATTTTTATTACGTGATAAAAGCATTTTTTACTTTTTAGTCTAGTTTATTCTTGTTAGTACTTAAGCGGTTAACTAGGAGCCACTGAAAGTTCCTCTATCATCTCTTGGCTCCATCATCAGATCCTCGTTACCAAGCCCAATCTATTGGACTTGTCAAAACGAATCATATGAACTCAAATACGAGTGGTTTACTAGTAGCCACTAAAGAGTTCCACTATTCACACCCTGGCTCTATCATCAGATCAACTCCAAGATACCACAATTTAAAGTAGGTTAAAATAGACTTCTAAGATTTTATTACAAACGTTGTTTGTTAGTTTCAAGTTTAGCTAACAAAAGAGTGGTAAAAACAGTTTCGCCTCTGTTGTTTATGTACTTACACGCTAATTTAGGTTTCATACCAAATGGAAGTAGCTACACCAATCATCCGTAAGAAATACAGACGTCCTCCTTCCTATATCAGAGTTGGAGGGTGAAACTTAAAAATTTCCTTTTTTTTTGTTGTTTGTGTGAAGTGCAAATCTTAGCTTTCATATCAACTTTCATTTTTGCAAGACTTCGGGAAATGCCCTAGAGGTTTTGATCAGTGACTGTGTGAGTCAGTCAGTGACGAAATCGACGACACACACAGGGTTAAGCAGAGGTGTACCTATAGTATACCTACATTTCGCCAGTTATGCTTAAGTCCCATGTAATAGGGGGCAAGTCTGTGTAGTAGAAAGGGTGATCAACCGGGCACAAACCCAGACTCCGGGCTGCTACTGAGAAATTTTATCTAGAAATCGACGAAAGTTAAGTATTCCATAAAATTCAAAGTATAAATGCTAGCCACGTGAAATTAAGTGTGTTATACAAGTCTGCTTATTGTTATTTTTTCTTGAGAGTTTGAGCTCTATAGCATTTTCAGGGTGAAACTATGAGGGTATGAAATACGACGAAACGCTTCAAGTAAAGGTAGGTTGTGCCGTTGCTTTTTGTTTTTGGCTCGTCTTGGCGGGGTACTACCGTGTTCCCAGATTCCAAGAACAAACTTGACATTGTACTCGTAATTAAAAAACATGTTCGCTCGCACATTCCAACTCGGACATAGATTTCTTATAGATTTTCCTGTAATCTCTAAGTAGATAACGAATTTTTGTTTTTGTTTTTTAGGCTCAGTCAGTTTAGGAAAAAAAAAACTTTATCGAAAAGTTTGTTTTTAATTTTCTAGTTTTCACCCCCAAAAGTGACCCCATATTCAAAATTCATTTATTTACGTTACACGACCAGGTAAAACTGTACACGGACAGAAACTCATATGTGTACCAAATATCAATTTAATCAGTCCAGTAGATTCGGAGCAAATTATCTGTGACAGACGCACAGACAGTTCCATTTTTTAATCAGGACGTACGGAACCCTGGAAAGATATAAACAAGTCATCACAGACCAACAAATAAAAAATCCGAAGTCTCTCGTAATCTGTTCGATTTGTGCCTTAATTACATGACACCTTACATACTCAGGATTTTTTATTGGTCTCTCTGCTTTGGTTATATAATAATAATAATAAAATTATAAAATTTTATTTATTTCGAATAAGTTACAGACAAAAAATACATATGTAGTTTAAAATAAAAATTGGTAAAAGATGGGTTACAACTGGTTGCCATAAGAGTAAAGGCAGGTATTACATAATTATTCTGTAACCACGAGGTCTGTACATGAAATGGGTGAGCCCTGCCTCTTAAACTAGGGCGACCTGTCTTAAGAGACAGTGATCAGCTATGATATGTATTTAAAATGAACAGGAACTTGTGAAGTGTGTCAGTTGCTGTGGATGTGTATAAATATTGTCTAACTTTTGTATGTATCTTGATTGTATGTAGTATGTATTTTTCCTAAACATATAATAACGGTAAAAACGAGAAGGGACGTGCAACTCAAGATTGTAGGAGAGTGTGTGTGAATGTATGTAACTGCACACCCATGTGTACGGAGAGTGTAGTTATGAGTGTGCAGCGATAAATTATTAAGCAAAATATGTAAGTAGGGACTCGGTTTGTAAATAGTCTTGTTGAAGTAGCCGTTCTGTCACCTTAGACTTTACTTGATATCTATTGAGGTCGCGGATGTTGACGCCTTTGTGGTTTTTTTTGTAAATATATGCGCTAAGTGTGTGGTACTGGTGTCTGGCGAACGATGTTTTATGCTGAGTCTGTTAGTTTAGTTAGTTTTATGCAGAGCTATATCTTTTGGTTGCAGTTTTTTTGTATTTACTTTACATTTTTTTAAATCTTATAGGCAGCATTATCATTCACGTATCTTCTAATCTTCTACGTAAAAATAAAAGTTTTGCAAAAAGATTTTTCTGTTTCATAGTAGCATCTCAAGCTGATGATACATTGTTAAAGACACATAAAGCGTGATTGATTGACTGACTGATATGGTAAGATTATCAAATCAGATTTTTATTAGGCATTTTGTTGTCAATTAGCCTTTTACAAACCGGTTGTAAGTGGCAATATAATATCTAGACTCTAAAGACACATTATATAATCTACCTACACACACATATATATGTATAAACTCACGCCTTCTTCCCGTGGGGGTAGGCAGAAACTACAGAACGCCACCTACTACGACCTTACGTACTCCTTTTTTTTTTAATTTTATAAATGGCATCTCGCAGGTCAACCTATGAGGTTGTCGTCTGATTAGACGGACTTGCCTGTGGTTGCCCTAATAAATTAAGGCCTCCAGCCAGGACTTAAACTTATGTACTAACTTAAAAACTAAGCGACAACGCTAAGGGCACCCCCTGTGGGGTACGAACCTCGGCTTAGGGCGTCGCTGGGCAGCAAGGGACTAGCTGGATCAGGATTTGAGTGATTTAGGGACGAATTTAAAGCTACAGGCTCAGCGGCGCGGGCTGGCTCGAGCAAGGGTCGGGCGGGCCTTACGTACTCCTTTTGCTACGTTAGCGTTCATACATCTAGTCATACACGCACACACACATTTAAATATGTATAAACTCACGCACACACATATATAGATGCACGAACACACAACTCAAATACACGTTATCACAGCTATTAAAACCACCAATGCATCAATATTTAATATGGAGGAAAAAGTAGTCCAATATACAATTACGCTCGATTCGTAAAACAAGGTACGGACAAAATGCAAACGCAACCTTTAAAAACGTAATAGAGCAGAAAACTAATACTCATGTCTCACAGCAAGGCGAAAAGCCCACAAATCTCGCTCCCAAACGAATGATCCAGCAGCGAAACGTACAGAACCCGCTAGTTAATCAGTCAGTCGAGACGAGAGGATCTCTAAATCATTTATAAGACCGTAGCCTTCGCGACGAGGAGAATTTTTCTTGTCTTAAGTAAATAAAAATCCAATCAGAAGCAAATCCAATTTTCATTCCGTTTCTCGTTGGATTCACTCGGGATTCAAGCCCGGGCTCATTTTTTACTTTTTTGTACTTTTTCACACTATTTCGTTTCGTTAGCAGGTTCCTGGGACATCTTGATATTCGGTTTTAAGGGATTGTATTTTTTTGTGGCTGTAGTTTTTTGGGGGTTTTCTTAGTTATTTAGTCTTCGATATTCGTTCTTCGTTCCGATGAACAATATTGTTTAAAATATTGTCCATGGAGTTTCTCGCCCGTTCTTCTCCATAGTGAACTACTGCGCTTTGGAATGGGCAACTAGCTTCATATTTCTGACTGACCGATTCCTTGACAATTCAAAAGTGCCTGTAAATGGTTTAATTGAAATAAATGATTTGAGTTTGAGTTTGAGTTTGATGGCGTTCTTTTTTTTTAAGAATAATAGAATACAAACAAAAGTTTAACTTTAGTTACATAAAAACTAATCTAAATGGCTTATACACTATCGATATTATGGTTACTGAGAATCTATAAAACTATATTCCTTCTCACTTTTAAATTAAATATCAATAACAAAAACTAAATTCTACATGATAATTGTATCTTAAGGGAATGCTTGCTTACGTATTTTTTTTAAATAAAAATAAAAAGTCTGTAACTGTGCACCATGTAAAACCGCCATAGCACAACGCATCATACTCAATCAAATATCACATTTAAATAACAATCGAGAAACGGACCGAAGTCGGACCATCGAAAATCTGTTTTATACGCTCCTGGACATGGAAAATGTAAGATCGGAATGGACAGTTGACATGTGCAAGATGTTATTCAATAAGAAAGGTTGCGGGCAGAATTGATTTAAAGTACGAGTATGGAGGCGTAAGTTTTGAAGAAAGTTTGTTTCGTGTCCATGTACAGTGAATGAAATTCTTTGTTTAGCAGAATGACACACCACATCAATTTACCGTGTCCAAGTTATTTATACGTACAACTGTCAAAGGTACAGTTGTGATTTTAACTAACGGATAATTAACATTGGTTGACAGATGATTTGGCAGGAGCTAGTCACTGATATCTTTTCTCATTATTGTACCCGTTACCGAGATGAAGATAGTCCAAAAAAACATTTTCTGAATGTAAGATCAGCGCTGCTTGAAAAAATATATTCTTATTGTAAGTAGGTTTGTACAAGTACTTTAACAAAAAATAATAAAGTTTTAAAACGAAATGAGTTCGGTGTCACCTATCCGCCGACTACTCTGAGAAGAAAGACCGAACCAAGTTCAAAGGTCACAGTCTCTTTTAAAGTCCAAAAATAATCTTGGTCAGATCATGTGAGGGCTTCCAGATAAGTGTATTAATATCTCTTTTTTATCTAAGTAAAAAATCCAGTCACTTTGTCTATCAAGTTCACTACATTTTAAGTTGGTTCTGAATTTCACCGGACGCATTGCGGCGTGTCTATCTATACTGTATTTCCAACCGCATCCACTTTTTCGCCTCCTAGTTCCACCCTAAGCCGTTTCGGAACGAGAATCCATTATGTGTTATTTATGGAGTAGCTGGCGCAAAATATTTATCTGTGTCGATATTCGATAATGCGTTGGACGCACCCCAGCGCCATTGGGCGTCGCGGCTTGGACGTCACGGAACCCACAGGAAATGAAATCGGATTCACTCCTCGGCGCTGCCTTTTGTAAAATATTATTATACGGCATATAAATAACAATAATGGAGGTTGGATTTTTCAGGGATCATTTCTTTTCTGAGGATTTCGTGAATTCAGCTCGTACAGTCAACACTTTGCACTACGGAAACCGCTTTTACGCTGCGAAATAATAAAGACGACGTCAGTGTCAAATGGATACCATGGATGTGTGGTTGACTATACATACAGTTAGTAAGTATTAGTAAGTACAGGAAAATTTATTGCTTATCAAATTAATTATCACCTAAAATTTTCCATTTAATTATACAATCGGTCATTTGTATAAAATAACAGTTTGTTAATTTGATGAACAATACGTTTTCCTGACTGTACATCAAATATTCCAACCATCACTGCTGGGACACAGGTCTCCTCTCTGTGAGAGGGAATGGGCCGTAATCCACCACGCGAGCCCAGTGCGGGTTGGTAGAAGTCACATGTGTTCGAATTTTTGGTTCTAGGACATGCTGTTTCCTCACGATGTTTTCCTTCACCGTTTTGAGACCATTGATGACGAAATAATTTACACAAAGTAAACAGCCTATCTGGGTTAGAACTTACGACCTACAACTCGAAATTCGCGGCCGTTACCACCGGGACACCACTGCTCTACTGGGCCACCACTGCTCTATTGGGCCACCACTGCTCTACTGGGCCACCACTGCTCTACTGGGCCACCACTGCTCTATTGGGCCACCACTGCTCTACTGGGCCACCACTGCTCTACTGGGCCACCACTGCTCTACTGGGCCACCACTGCTCTACTGGGCCACCACTGCTCTACTGTGCCATCACTGCTGTACTGTGCCATCACTACTATTCTGGGCCATCACTGCTCTACTGGGCCACCACTGCTGTACTGTGCCATCACTGCTCTACTGGGCCACCACTGCTGTACTGTGCCATCACTGCTCTACTGGGCCACCACTGCTCCACTGTGCCATCACTACTATTCTGGGCCATCACTGTACTACTGAGCCATCACTGCTCTACTGGGCCACCACTGCTGTACTGTGCCATCACTGCTCTACTGGGCCACCACTGCTCTACTGGGCCACCACTGCTGTACTGTGCCATCACTGCTCTACTGGGCCACCACTGCTCTTCTGGGCCACCACTGCTCTACTGTGCCATCACTACTATTCTGGGCCATCACTGCACTACTGAGCCATCACTGCTCTACTGGGCCACCACTGCTCTACTGGGCCACCACTGCTGTACTGTGCCATCACTGCTCTACTGGGCCACCACTGCTCTACTGGGCCACCACTGCTGTACTGTGCCATCACTGCTCTACTGGGCCACCACTGCTCTACTGGGCCACCACTGCTGTACTGTGCCATCACTGCTCTACTGGGCCACCACTGCTCCACTGTGCCATCACTACTATTCTGGGCCATCACTGTACTACTGAGCCATCACTGCTCTACTGGGCCACCACTGCTGTACTGTGCCATCACTGCTCTACTGGGCCACCACTGCTCTATTGGGCCACCACTGCTCTACTGGGCCACCACTGCTCTACTGGGCCACCACTGCTCTACTGGGCCACCACTGCTCTACTGGGCCACCACTGCTCTACTGTGCCATCACTGCTGTACTGTGCCATCACTACTATTCTGGGCCATCACTGCACTACTGAGCCATCACTGCTCTACTGGGCCACCACTGCTGTACTGTGCCATCACTGCTCTACTGGGCCACCACTGCTGTACTGTGCCATCACTGCTCTACTGGGCCACCACTGCTCCACTGTGCCATCACTACTATTCTGGGCCATCACTGTACTACTGAGCCATCACTGCTCTACTGGGCCACCACTGCTGTACTGTGCCATCACTGCTCTACTGGGCCACCACTGCTCTACTGGGCCACCACTGCTGTACTGTGCCATCACTGCTCTACTGGGCCACCACTGCTCTTCTGGGCCACCACTGCTCTACTGTGCCATCACTACTATTCTGGGCCATCACTGCACTACTGAGCCATCACTGCTCTACTGGGCCACCACTGCTCTACTGGGCCACCACTGCTGTACTGTGCCATCACTGCTCTACTGGGCCACCACTGCTCTACTGGGCCACCACTGCTGTACTGTGCCATCACTGCTCTACTGGGCCACCACTGCTCTACTGGGCCACCACTGCTGTACTGTGCCATCACTGCTCTACTGGGCCACCACTGCTCCACTGTGCCATCACTACTATTCTGGGCCATCACTGTACTACTGAGCCATCACTGCTCTACTGGGCCACCACTGCTGTACTGTGCCATCACTGCTCTACTGGGCCACCACTGCTCTACTGGGCCACCACTGCTGTACTGTGCCATCACTGCTCTACTGGGCCACCACTGCTCTACTGTGCCATCACTACTATTTTCAAAAACGAGCTGTCCGAGCAATTTATCAGCTAGGAGCCAGAGTTTCTCTTAGAGATTTTTTTAAAGATATTGGTATTCTCACGGTGGCATCTCAATTCATCTTCGCCAACATCTTATATATTACACAAAGTTAACACCAGAAATAAGAACAAACTACGTGCTCCCTTTCACCGGCTTCATAAGGTCCATAACTCATTTGTTGGGCTTGGTATAACCTTTTATAACAAGTTGCCCTCTTCTTTACTAGATTTACCTTTTAATGCGTTTAAGGCCCAAGTAAAATCCAACCTTTGTTCAAAGGCATATTATTCCATTAACGACTACATAAACGATAAGAACTGTTGGTCGCTGTGATTAACTCAAGACAATGTTCGTGTTCTTTCTCCAGAATCAGCTTACTAACTGACAGGGTATATGAGTTCATATATTTTTTTAATTTTTTATTTGACGGTATAAGTCAATTATTTTGTTGTCTTCATTTATTATTGACATGATCTACTCATTACAATGTTTTTAATGAGCTGTATTGCAATATATGGTTAGCTAGCGACCTCGACAATTGATAATATTATTCTTGCCTGAGCAACCAACAGCAGGTTCGTCATGCTTAGATGTCACTGCTTGCGGTAGCGTCGGGGGTCGGGTTTCCTCCTTCCCTCAAATATGGCGAGGGGGGTAATGGCTGACCTTTGCGTTATGCTCGTGAACGGGTGCTGCTTGTGGTGACTGGTCGTCTTGCTGTCTTTGGTTTTATCATTGTTAGAGTAATTGTTCTGTTGATTTATTTTACTTTGATGGTCCTAGTTTATCATTTATTTATTTTATTTGTTTGTATAATAATTCCAGTATTGCATATGTAAGCTGCCACGCCCTTTAGGCCCGAAGGCTTTATTTATGTATTTGTGTTATTTACATGCAATTTTTTTTTTCTTTTTTTTTGTCATTGGCGTTTCGGTAATTACTTGCAATTGTTTAGAATCAAGTTCTTCTAACCGAACAGACAGCTCTGCTGCTGGGGAGTTTGTTGCGCCACTTCTTCTTCCCAGCTAAAGCACTAGGAAGTGGTGAAGGGCGGGCTTTTTGGGGGACTGTCTTATGTAATTTTGACGTTCGAAAAGTGCTGATTCTCAGCCTAATTTGAATAAATGATTTTTGATTTTGATTTTGATTTTGATTTATTCTGGGCCATCACTGCACTACTGAGCCATCACTGCTCTACTGGGCCACCACTGCTGTACTGTGCCATCACTGCTCTACTGGGCCACCACTGCTCTACTGGGCCACCACTGCTGTACTGTGCCATCACTGCTCTACTGGGCCACCACTGCTCTACTGTGCCACCACTGCTCTACTGTGCCATCACTACTATTCTGGGCCATCACTGCACTACTGAGCCATCACTGCTCTACTGGGCCACCACTGCTCTGTACAAAGAATAAAAATTTGTAAATGTTTTCGACCAAATCTTCATTAGAACCCAGCAAACACCAGCACGCGTGGCATGACCGGATTTTGTCGACAGAAGAATAGACAAAATGACAGATATCTTTTATCCATTCGTCGTTTTGTCTATTCATCAGTCGACAAAACTCGTGTCTATGCTCATGCTACGCGTACAGCAGATTTATTCTGTTAAGCTGCTGATTTAGTCTCACCTTGAAAACGTTTGTCAAGTGAGCGTGGAGTGAACTGTCAGTGCCACTGATGCTAGGGATTGACCGAGACGGGATGACACTGACAACTCACTCCACGCAAGTCTTCACGCAGAAATTTTCCAGATTCGACATGCTGCTCTCTTCAGACTCACATTACATAGGAGACTATGTAATCACAGTGAGATCTTAATTTATTTATTTATTTAACCATTTATGTACACACGTATAAACAGACAAGAAGAAAGCTACGGAGAAATACTTATAAAGGTGATAATTATTTCTAAAGAAATCTCTTCCAGCATACCTGCGATGGGAGATAATAGATGAAGACAACATGTGTAAGAGTAGAAGAGAAAACAAAATAAATGAACACAAAAACAATTTAAATCTAATTTAAATATAAAGACACAATAAGAAAAATACACTTGCATACATACAAACATCATCTAAAAGAAATATCACTAAAATATATTTAAATTTAAAGTAATAAAAAAAACACAAATCCAATAAAGACACAGTGAAAAAATAGTGTTCTTTTACTCTCCTTTAAAACACTGCAACAGTTTGCTGTTTATTTGTTTGTTTTTACAGAATAAACCGGCTGGTCTATCGTCAAAAATACATTTAGTAAAATCTTTTCAAATCACAAATTTACGTGTCAAAATACTACAGGTATTTTACCGCAAATATACCGGTATGCATTTCAATAATATCCGTTGTGTGGTAGACGGGAAATGAGTACCGTATCTGAACAGCCAATGGGATGAGTTAATATGATTATGTGAACGTTCCGACGGATTAGCCCGGTTTAGGTGGTAGCCATTCGGTTTGCATTGTAACCGAGTTTTGAATTTGTGAATTTTTTTATTTGCTTGTGAGTTTTGGAGAGATTAATGTACTTAATGTATAAATTCTATAATTATACATTAAGTACACTAATTACTATTAATTAATATAAATCTGGGCACGTTTCCGGATGACACCAATGCGGAAGATTACTTCGAAGCCTAAGAAGTGCCAGTTTCACCAATGAAACTAAACGCAATCAGCACGTTTCAACCCAGTTCAAGAGCTGTCAATGTGAATATTCCATAACATTTTTGACACTGACAGCTCTTGAACGCGTTTTTGATGTGCTGAACGCGTTCAGCTTCATTGGTGTAATCCAACCAAAGTGTCTTTTCGTTTTTGCATTTAATTTAATACCTAATGTAAATAGCTACTTCAGTTAAATACAAATACTTAATGCAAATATTACATTAAGGGTGAATTTCACCAAACTTTTATCTAGAATAAGTCTTATCCTGAGAATATTTTTTAAATTTTTTTTACTGTGTTTTCCATGCTAGAATTTCTTAAAAATGGAATAAAAGAATAATCTTTTATTCCACGGATAAAAGATTAAATATTATATTTTTTAAACAATATGACAAACAAGTAGATGCCAGTCAAGGACAAAAAAAGGCATATCTGAGCAAAAATATATATTGTATTAATTTTTGCCATTCTCTGCACAAATATTTAAAACATTAGTTTTCCGCCTTTTTATTAATTACGATTACATTCGATAGCTTACTAAACCTCATTTTAATTTTAAGGCTTGCATATTATGTAAATTTTATGCTTGTTCGGAAATAAACTATTTCTGTAAGAGAAACTAAATTAATTTACCGCCCAACAGTACCGACAACACCGTTAAAAATGCGCAAGACTAACATTGCTTTCATCAAAACTTTGCAGTTCCAGACTTTCGCAGTCAATTCCGCTCCTTGAAAAATATTTTCTACTATCCTGCCTATTAAAACCTCACGGAACCAGTAGATTAAAAAACACATTCTCATTTCAGCTACCAATTTTCCGAACGTATTTTTTTTCTGTACCTGCGTTAAAAGCTTAATACCGGTTTTACGTCTACCCTCAGTCGCCACTCAATTTACTCTAGCATCAAGGCATATTTCATGGTGGAACAAGCCAGAGGGATAGGTTAAAAATTGCTTTTCATGTAGTCTATAAATTTGGACGCTTAGCCACGCCACTGGAATGGATATTGCATATATTTTATGCGGGTACTTGGCACTTTAAAATACGTTTTTCGGTTTTACGGAGTGAGGAGTGAGAATCTGCGAGGATGGAGTCTGTCTTTTTCTTTTATGGTGTCTTTAAGACGTGTAGAAACCGTGGTCAGTAAGCTATGTATTCTTATTTTTGTTGTTCATGTACGGTCCTATTACGAACTTTTAAATACCAGGCATGTTGCGGGCAATTCATTTTACTGGCTGGTTAAATGTCGTATCAAACATTCCTAATTCTGATCGACTTCGAGCTGGGTAGTTTGTCTATGGCTTGCTTGTAAATCTCTGACGTAACATTCAGAAACACAATTCATTATTTATTGGTAAGGTACGGTTTTAATGAACTCACGTAATAAATGATGACAATAATACATATAATAATAGATTAGTCTAGTTTCTCTAGTACAAGTTTATATTACATAGAAGTCCATGTTTATTCACGATGTTTTTCACTCACCGATGTCAGTAATGTCCAAGATAAATTCAGCATGAATTGAAAAAGTCACATAAAAAAAATACGTTGGTTCATTGGTGGATTTTAACCTACAACCATGTGCATGACAGCCGAGGCCTTAAAACCACTTCACAATCACGACAGCACAGAATACATTGTCATGAATATAAAACTACTAGGCAGATATTTCATTTGAAACACACAACAGACAGGTACGCAGTAGTGTACTGTGTGTGACGTACATCGTACAAAACGTATAAGATAAACATTTCTCTCGCACAATGCTCCTCTGTAGATTCTACTTGGAAAAAATGTGTGCACGTGACATGAGACATTTACAACGAGGTGTAGTTGTTGTACTAAAAATCTGTCGTCAAGTGATTGTTTTTCACGAATGTACGAATGTAGGTGTCCCGTCGACGACAAGCCTGAATCGGGTGATATCTGTTATTATTATGACCCGTACCCTAATTGCGTAATTCACAATCAATCGGAATCTGAATCGTATTGAAACAGAGTGAAAATCCATTGTTTCATTAGATCGACAAAAAAATCGAAGAGATATGAGTAACAGGGTGTAAGGTTCACTCGTACTCTTGGAAAAGGAAGGATCCTCCGACCAAACGGTTTAGGCAGAGGTGTATCTATAGTACACCCACATTTCGCCAGTAACGCTTAAGTCCCATGTAATAGGGGGCGAGCATATTGCCATCAACCGGGCACAAATCCAGACTCCGGGCTGCTATTAAAAAATGTAATAAAATAAAATTTTCTCAAATAGTATGGTTATATTTAAATTAGAGAATTGTTTTAGTTTTTATGTATTTCGTTTTCTCTTCAACTCTTACACTCGTTGTCAAAATCTCTTTTAAATACTCTCCTATCGCAGGTATGCTGGAAGAGATTTCTTTGGAAATAAGCATCACCTTTGTATGTATTTTTGAGTTCCTTTTTTCTTGTCTGTTTATGTGTCAACGACCATAATTATAGCCCAATATGTGTGCACATAAATGGCTCATCCGCCCCGACAATAGTGTCGCTTTCGACAGTCCCGACAAGGCTGAATGTCTTGCTGACAGCCTAGAGTCCCAATGTTCTCCCAGCTCACAACCAGTAGACCAAGCTCACCTGAACAAGGTCGACGCTGAAGTCGAACGGAGAGCCTCCCTCCCTCCCGTCGAAGACCCTGATGATCCTCTGCCTCCCGTCACTCCAGACGAAGTGCACGACATCATTAAGGGGCTCCACGATCGTAAGGCCCCCGGTTCGGATGGTATTACCAATAAGGTATACAAACTCCTTCCTACCCCGCTCATAATGCTTATGACCGCCATCTTCAATGGCGCCTTGAGCAACAACATCTTCCCACAAGCATGGAAAGAAGCCACCGTTATCGGTATCCCAAAGACAGGCAAGCCAAAGTCTGAGCCCTCCAGCTACCGCCCTATTAGCTTACTCAATGTTCTCGGCAAAATCTACGAGAGACTTATTTATAAGCGCCTCAAAGACTACGCCGAAGCAAAGAGCCTCATTCCCAACGAGCAGTTCGGTTTCCGTCCCCAACACTCGAGTATCCACCAGGTCCACCGTATAGTAGAGCACTTATGCGCTGGTCTGCATCGTAATGCGACGACGGGCGTGCTATTCTTCAACATAGCGAAAGCCTTCGACAAAGTCTGGCACAACGGCTTGATATACAAGCTGTACCAACTAGGAGTGCCAGATCGTCTCGTGCTCATCTAACGAGACTTTTTGTCGAATCGCACCTTCCGCTATCGCATCGAGGGTGCACTCTCGTCCCCTCACCCTATTCGCGCCGGGGTCCCTCAGGGTTCCGTTATATCTCCTCTAGTCTTCACGCTGTTTACTAGCGATATCCCACAGAGTAAAAAGGCTCAGTTGGCTCTCTTCGCCGACGACACTGCCGTTTACTATACTGGTTTTTGTCCCAACGCTATAGCTCGTACTCTCCAAACCTCCGCAAACGTCTTAGGCGCTTGGTTCCGGAAATGGAGAATCGAGGTCAACCCCGATAAGAGTCAGTCGGTTCTCTTCTCGAGATGTCGTCGAGTCCCACCCCCCCTTCCCAGCCCGATCACTATGTACGGCAAGCCAATCCCTTGGGAGAAGCAAGCCAAATACCTAGGCATGATCCTTGATCAAAACTTAACGTTTAAACAGCACATTAAGGCTGTTCGCGCGCGCGCCGCTTTCGCTCTTGGTAGACTCCACTTTATTCTGACAGCCCGTTGCAAACTGTCACTTAAATGCAAACTGCGCATCTACACCGCAGTCATCCGTCCCATAATGACCTATGCCTGCGTTGTATTCGCGCACGCTCACCCACGTCATCTCCATAAGATGCAGACCCTCCAAAACCGTTTCCATAGAAAGGTCACGTGTGCCCCCTACTATGTCCGAAATATAGATCTCCACGTAGACCTAAGAATGCCTACCATAAACCAGTTCATGAAACGCTTATCGAAGCGTTTCTTTGACTGTGGCATAAAACACCCCAACCCCTTGATCTCAGCGGCCGCCCGATACACTCCCTCCCGTATTAGTAGTATTCGCCGACCAAGGCATACCTTAATCGCCCCCGACGACGCCACTACCCTCTTCCAGGAGAGTAGTAAGGCCACCAGCACGCTTCATAAGCCCAAAACCCGATCGCCGTCCTACCGTCCTCGCCGCCGAGGCCCGCCGCGACGCCCAAATCTACGCCCCTCCCGACCCTTGCACGAGCCAGCCCGCGCCGCTGAGCCTGTAGCTTTAAATTCGTCCCTAGATAATATCATTCCTGATCCAGCTAGTCATTTGCTGCCCTCTTCCAGCGACGCCCTGAGCCGAGGTTCGTACCCCACAGGGGGTGCCCTTAGCGTTGTCGCTTAGTTTTAGTTAGTATATAAGTTTAAGTCCTGGCTGGAGGCCTTAATTTATTAGGGAATCCACAGGCAAGTCCGCTTAAGCAGACGACAACCGCATAGGTTGATTTGCGAGATGCCAAACAAACAAACAAGTGCACATAAATGGTTTGATAACATAAATAACCAAATACTTTGTGGCTGATAGATGGCTGATGATAAAAAAGGTAAATTAAAAGTGATGTGTAAATAAACACGCCTCCGAAGAGACTGCGGTGGCTCATCACAATTTTAGTTTCTGAATCGCCGATCTATCAGCAAAAAAGTAGACTCGAAATTATTATAAATCAATTTATGACATTCAAATGTACGAATATAGAGCTTGGAACTCGTATCATTGTCGACTGATTAAAGGAAGAGTACCTTCCTCGCATCAATTTTTTGTATAAATGAGAGTCAAAGTTCAAAGTTAAATAGGTTTTACTTACCCCACCTGACCATACATTATGGGCGATATTCAATTGTTATAGTAAATGCGAGTCATATTACTGTGCTTGAGCTGTTTACGTAAAACTAAAAGTAAAATTTGTTTTACTTACCCCACCTGACCATACATTATTGGCGATATTCAATTGTTATAGTAAATGCGAGTCATATTACTGTGCTTGAGCTGTTTACGTAAAACTAAAAGTAAAATTTGTTTTACTTACCCCACCTGACCATACATTATGGGCGATATTCAATTGTTATAGTAAATGCGAGTCATGTTACTGTGCTTGAGCTGTTTACGTAAAACTAAAAGTAAAATTTGTTTTACTTACCCCACCTGACCATACATTATGGGCGATATTCAATTGTTATAGTAAATGCGAGTCATATTACTGTGCTTGAGCTGTTTACGTAAAACTAAAAGTAAAATTTGTTTTACTTACCCCACCTGACCATACATTATGGGCGATATTCAATTGTTATAGTAAATGCGAGTCATATTACTGTGCTTGAGCTGTTTACGTAAAACTAAAAGTAAAATTTGTTTTACTTACCCCACCTGACCATACATTATTGGCGATATTCAATTGTTATAGTAAATGCGAGTCATATTACTGTGCTTGAGCTGTTTACGTAAAACTAAAAGTAAAATTTGTTTTACTTACCCCACCTGACCATACATTATGGGCGATATTCAATTGTTATAGTAAATGCGAGTCATATTACTGTGCTTGAGCTGTTTACGTAAAACTAAAAGTAAAATTTGTTTTACTTACCCCACCTGACCATACATTATGGGCGATATTCAATTGTTATAGTAAATGCGAGTCATATTACTGTGCTTGAGCTGTTTACGTAAAACTAAAAGTAAAATTTGTTTTACTTACCCCAACTGACCTTATCATATTGGCGATATTCAATTGTTATTGTAAATGCGAGTCATATTACTGTGCTTGAGCTGTTTGCGTAAAACTAAAAGTACATTTTTTTTTAATTACCCCACCTGACCTTATCATATGGGCGATATTCAATTGGCAGCAGTGGTGGCCAAGTGGTATCGGCCCTGACTCACGAGTTGTAGGCCGTGAGTTCGAAACCAGGCAGGCACTTTACTTCGTTATATAGTGTATTTCAATTCATCACCACTGCTCTCAAAACGGTGAAGGAAAACATCGTGAGGAAAGCGGCAAGTCCTAGAACCCAAAATTTTCGAAGACATGTGACATCGACCAACCCGCACTGAGCCCGTGTGTTCCACTCCCTTTTAAAGAGAAGAGGCCTGTGTCCCGCCAGTTGGAAAATGATAGGCTGATTATGCAATATGTGCAAGGTTGGAAATTAATAATTTAATTTTAATTAAAATAAATAATAATTGTGAAATGATCAGCTACCTTTCTCGCTGACTGTGTGTAACAGGCTTCTTCTGGGTAAGCTCACTCCATCGTAGACTTTGTCTCTGTCACTTCTGACCTAGACTGAAGTCAAGAGCAAAGCCATCTCAAATAAATAAAAAAAAAAAAAAAATAAGTGCCCCCTGAGAAAATTGCGGACTGGTAAAATACATTCTAAAATCTTACATTGTTGTTATTGTTGTCTAGTGGTCGCAAGTGCTACACCTGACCATGAGTTCCTGGTTCCGATTAACAGGTCGTGCAAAGTGTTTTTGAATTCTTTGCCCGGAGTCTGGATTTATGCCCGGCAAAATGTAGGTGTTATTTAGTTGCACCACAACGCTGGTAATTTATTGCAAAAAGTGAACCAATTATTATCTATTCACAATAATAAATGAATAGGACTTAAAACAATAAAACACTATTACGTTGAAATTTTGCTTGTAGAATAATCTGACAAAAAATCTGAATGATTGCGTGTAAATTAGTATGGTTTTTAATACATAAAATTATTTTTTAGAGGTATCTAAGTGTTTTTTTTATATCGTATCAAATAAGTTGGATTATGTTTTCAACACACAAACTAGCATATATCCTGAACAATATCATATATTTCATTCTGATTTGGTTTACTGCAGTGGATCATATGCTTTTAAGCATTACACATTTTTTGTTTAGGTCTTGTATGGTATGAATGAGCCCATATCAAAGAATCAACTGGCATATATGAGTTTTTTTTCAGTTTTAAAAAAATTATTGGACAAAATCACGACTATGTTAACTTTACGTGAAATACCTTATAAATACCTTATGTGAAATATGACAACGTCGCATTTTCTTAGCGGTAAATATGAATGATTGGTTTAAATAAAAATTAATTACTCGAATTTATTTATGAAACTTAGATACCTACAAACATATTGTGATTATATATATATCTTCAAAACAATGCATTTTTGGACCACATATTCTAAGACTGCCTCGTTGGTCTAGTGGTCACAAGAGCTACTGCTGAGCGTGAGGTCCTGGGTTCGATTCTCAGGTCGGGCAACGTGTTATTGGGTTTCTATCTAGGATATCTAAGTAGTAGCCCAGAGTCTGGATTTGTGCCCGGTTGATGGCAATAGACCCGCCCCCTCGGGTGTACTATAGGTACACCTCTGCCTAACCCTTCTGTGATTACAGGCGTGATGTGTTATATTCTAAGAATTTTTCACTCATAGAATAAACCAGTATAAGTAATAATAATAAGTTATGGGATTAAAAAAAAACACCTTGTATAGGTATATAAAACAAAATCGGGTTAGTTGCAACACGTAAAATAACTCAAGAACGGCTGGACCGATTTTTATGATTCGTTGGATTTGTCTCCGCCCTGAATAGCAGAAAAACTATTCAAACATGGGAAAAGTTCACAAATAAATAATAATGAAGATAAAAGGAAGTTCAGGTCAGCTACTGTCTAAATAAACAACAATCCCAAAACAATACAATCGTATAAGTAATCCCCTCCAAATCCCTCTAATTATCGAAACTTTTCTCCTAAAATCCTGTGTAACATCATTAGTGGAACTCATTAAGGCGAAGATCTTACTAACTACGATGGACGTCGGCCCACCAGGGTAAGTGCACCTTAATGTAGTTATGTGTACACTATGTCCCCTTAAGCTGTTTTTGCTATGTGTGTATTTGGAATATTTTCTTACCAAGTAAAGTGAGTGAACAAGAAATTACAAGACATGGTGAAGCGTTTTAGGATAAAATTTAAATTCTGTAGATGCGGGCGAGTAATATGGATGAACGCGTTTACATCACTTACCAGTTAAACAGCCACGTTTTCTTTATCCTTGAGCCAAAGGAAAACAGAAAGAAAAAAAAAAAATTTTTGTGTTATTTAGGTGCAAATAGGATTTGGCAGCAGCCAGCAGGAGTAGACAAATTCACAGTGAAATATTTTGCGGATTTGATTATTTATTTTGCTGGTTATGTACACTCGGTTTAAAAAATTACGGGTCAGTCACATAAGTTCGAATATCTAAAAAACTGTAAGAGTTTGCTCAATGAAATAAAAAACAGAAAAAATACTATTTAGTTGCGCTTATTATTACATACTTTTAATACTGGCTGATGAATGAAACTTATTAACAAAAATAACAAAATTTGAAACATTAAAATTTTTGAAAAAAAAAAATTGTTTTTTTTTTTTTTTGCTTTATGTCATTATGGTTTCTTTCCATTTCTATAGTCACAAACAATATTTTGTGAACGACTTCCACGTGCATAATCAGTATTCTGTGAGGTGGAGCATGGCAGTCACGTTAGATGAATTTACCAGAATCCTGACTTTCATGGAACTTGGGCGGAGCCAGCGTGAAACAGCTTGAAACATTGGTGTATCTTTGTCAACTGTTCAGCGGGTAGTCCTTCGAAGGTGCGATCCGGTCTCTAGGGACCGGATCGCACCTTCGGAGACCAGGAGATGGCAGGATGCACAACGGCCAGGGATGACAGGTACCTGGCGGTTACAATGCTCCGAAGTCGTTTTCAAACTGCAGTTGGTCTAAAAAACCACTTTATTCGCTTTGGTGGTAGCAATTTAAGCGCACAAACAGTGAGGAGACGGCTTGCTAAGGTAAACTTGAAACCATTAAGGCCCGCAAATGGCCTATAACTGGAACGGCAACATCGAATTACTTGACAGAGATACGTGCGCGAGAACCAACACTGGGCACTGGACGATTGGTCTAGGATAACGTTCATGGACGAATCGAAATTCATGCTTTACAAGCATGATGGTAGGCATTTGGTGTTCAGAAGACCAGAGGAACGCTTCCATCAAGACTGTTTGGAGGCAAAAGTGGCACACGGAGGAGGCTCAGTACTTGTTTGGAATTTCTGCCGAGGCCCGCACCGAGCTTGTGCTAATAAAAAATGGTTCTCTAAATACAGAGAGGTTACGTGGAGGAGATCCTGTATGTGCATGTGGGACCTTTCATGGCGAGGTGGGACAGGGATGGCATATTAATGCATGATAATACGCGTCCCCATACCGCCGGAATTGTAAATGAATACCTTGGAGAGGTCGGTATTGAACTGATGCAGTGGCCAGCGCGAAGCCCTGATTTAAACCCCATAGAGCATGCTTGGGACGAGCTTGAGCGTTGCGTAAAACGTCGTAACTCCCCACCAATCACGCTACCCGAGCTCAGACAAGCACTGGTGGAGGAATGGCAAGCCATTCCTCAGAATCGGCTCCAAAACTTGGTGTTCAGCATGCCGAATCGCCTGGATACTGCAAGAAGAGCTCAGGGAGGCAATACGAAGAATTAAAATTATGCATGTAATGAAAAAAAGCAGAATAAATGTCTTACCTACTTCAGTTTTTCTTTTATTTTGAGAATTCTTAGAATGAAGGTACACACAAGTTTCAATTTATTCATTTTTTTGTATCATTAAATGCCCAATCAAACAGTATTCGTTTCATTATGATGGCATACGTAGTTCGGGAGATATTCGGACTTTTGTGACTGACCCGTTATTTTTGGAACCGAGTGTATTTTGAGTTTCAGCTGATTTTTAACACACGGCACTCATGCGATTAAAATGGATTTATTTGACCATTCTACAATAATATTTTCAGGATGCGCACGAGCCGTCAAAGGTGATTGTTTTGTTCAACTGAACTGAATGGACCAAGGAACGGTCCCATGAACTGTTAACGACAAGCGAGGGTATTCAAGACTCACTCTCCGAACTTCTAATAAGGCCCTTTGTGCGCACTGGTCAAAGACTTCCGTATTGAAGTTCTTCGCCCCCGTTACACGCGACTTCAACATTACTGGCTAAATGTGGGTGTAAAGAAAGAAAGAAAGAAAAATAGTTTAGTCTGCAAACACTACTAGACCTCTGCCTACCCCTTTGGATATTACACTTTAAAGAACCACACAGATTGATTGAGTGGACAGATCCAATCAATTTGTGTAGTTCTTTCCTCAACAAACAGTTTCAGATACGCCGGGAACTCGTCCCGCAGGTGATGCGGCGCTCGCTGCCCAAGCGCACCACGAAGTCCAAGTACTACGTGTCGCCGCTGCAGTTCCCGGGCCGCGTGTTCCCGGACTTCGCCACCGGGCCCGCCTACCTGCTGACGGCCGACTGCGTGCGCGGCCTGCTGGCGGCCGCGCCCGGCGCGCGCTACGTGCGCCTGGAGGACGTTACCAATCTACATGGTCTTTAAAGATTATGTCCGGATAAAAATCCGGCCATAATCTTTACACATTGACATTGATACATTTTATACCTACCTTAATACTATGACACGAAGGATTGCTACTCGCTCCGTCGGCGGAGTCGGACGTCTTTTCAACATCTGGCGTGACTTGTGTGTCTGCGCATCTGTGTCGAAAATTAAAATAATTTAAAACCGTGAAAAAGTGGAATAAATATGTGCATTCCTGATTGCTAGCCTGAGGTTGAGGAGCTAGCTAACCTGATGAGACCGTTCCTTATATTTGAGGCATTCGCCTTCGAAGCTGTATAATTATGTAAACTCTTAGGTACGCGTTGCCCCTGAACAGTTGTCTAGCCAAAATATTATTTATCCGCTTTCACCATAACTCGTGTTCTTTTTGAAATTATGTATATGACATTATAATTAAAGGATTGGTTCAAAAAACTGTATTTTGTAGCAACAAGCTTACAAAAATGTGCTTCAGGTAGTGTGTAGTAAGACCCGAGGGTGAAAAAAAAAGGTTTGTCACAAATGGTCGGTCCCAGTGCTAAGTGTTTAGTTCGAAAGTGCTGCAAAAAGTGGTAAAATCCAAACAGAGTTTTTTTGTTCCGTCTTTGTAGAATGTGGATGCAGCGCCGCGCCGACGCCGTGCCGATCACGCAGCCTGCGCTTGCAGACCGCGCGCAATGTGTTGTGTTGGGTTCGATTCCCAACATGCTGCCCGGATTGAAGCGTAGACTTCAAAAATCTGGAAGGCGGCGAATACAAGTCATGTCCTCTGAATGGTTGGTTTCACTTTAGTGAGTCTCGTCATTGCCTAGGAACTCAGGACTCCTTTAAATATGGATCGCTGACAAAGCGCACCACGCTTGCCATCAGAGACCTGTGGTTGTAAGTAGAATAAAGTGCCCGTCCTATGGAAACATAATTAGCGAAAATGGAAGAGTAAAGGGCTTCTGGGGGAAGAGGAACAAGAGAATGGATGTTTAAAGCAGCTTTTATTTGTGACAGTGAGGCAGGTAGCCATTTCTCATAACTTGCAAGCAATGATAAAGTAATAGTAGGAGAATAATGGTAAGAAGTTAAAAAGATAATAGTGAATTCCGGAAAATTATCGAAGAGCGGATAAGTAATCTTCATAAGGTAGCACAGCAATAAGTGGACATATGACAGGCTTGTGTTGCATTGCAAGGAAAATGATTTAATAAAATTGCAATCTCTGCTTCTACTGCTACCATCACTGGCAAAGCGTAAACATTGCTACAATACAAAAATTAATACCTTGTAACACAATTAATAATATGTAAATTACCACCAACACCAACATTAGGTTATTGGAGTAATAAATGGGGAAAAGGAAATTAGGTATAATTTTAAAACTATGAAATCTCACGCATATTAATAAGTTGCTAAAAATGATGAGCTTAAATTTCATACAGCTGCGTTTTTTAACGTTTTTTTTTTACTTTTTCGTTAGCCATAGCGATCGATAGCAGCTTCATTAGCAAACTTGCAATAATATTTGTATTAGATTAGAGATAACGAACCAGTTTATAAAAACAATACAAAATGTAACTAGCTAATGAGTTATGATTATGAATGACTAGGTGCGAATTAAGGAACAGCTGAATTGAGAAGACAACAAGAAAGCACGTCGCCGAGTTATCAGCTTTTATAGTGAAGTGAAGGAATTGCTTTAACAGATGGATTATTTAGTCGTTATATTTTAGCTTTAAAAGAATAGAAGAGCATAAGCATGATCAGCCTATAACGTTCCCACTGCTGGGACACAGGCCTCCTCTCTATGAGAGGTAGTGAGCCGTAATCCGCCACGCGGGCTCAGTGCGGGTTGGTAGATGTCACATGTCTTCGAATTTTTGGTTCTAGGACATGCCGGTTCCCTCACGATGTTTTCCTTCACCGTTTTGAGAGCAGTGGTGATTAAATTATTTACACAAAGTAAAGCGCCTGCTTGGGTTCGAACTCACGACCTACAACTCGTAAGTCGGGACCGTTACCACTGGGCCACCACTGCTCCAGATGAGATAGAAGAGATTTTAGAAAAATATGAGGCTAATAAGAATTATTGCCACTAAAAGACTTGTATATCAATTAAAACATTAACTTAAATGTTGTTATTTAAACATATGAAATGAGACTAAGTGTGTTTTAGGCAAGGGGTTAATGCCATGCTTATAACAATAATAAAACTGTTCCGGAAAAACAGCTAATAATGAAACCAAAGTAAGAGGAGTATCGTCCGCCACGGTGAAGTCAGAGGAAGCTGCTAATGAGATGTACGAAAACCGGAAACGGTTAGTAGCGAGAACTCAGACGGAGACATTGAAAAGCAAAAACAGCAATATTTATCACAGCAGAGCAGTGACATAGAAAAGAGCCGAGAAATCAGCTGAACGCCGCTTAATGATTCACCGATGAAGCTCGACCTGAATCAACCCTGCTGCGACGTCGTTAAAAGATGTCCTCCTGTAGACAAATATTTCTTGCGTCCCCACTAATCCCATTCTTACGTTAGGGTGCATACTCCGTTGGCTCTAAATCCTTCCTGTCCTAAGAGCATGTCTTCCCTACCATTACAGTGCCCCCCGGTCTCTTCCTTGATATGCAAAAGACTTTGTAGCACCATGAAGCATGAGGCTTCAGGGGCTAGTGCAAATCTTAGGGTTCTTTCGATTAATCGAGTCTGGTCAAACCACGCTAGGTTCGGTGCATTTCATTCATTCATTCAGACCTGTATAATATGTCACGAATATTTTTAAAGTATTATTGTTCGGGCGCCTCCTATCACTCGGCAATCTTCGGTTGCTGTCGTGAGACGGCGGAAGGCGGCGAGAGATGCGGCGTGCGGGCCATCGAGGTCATCGGACATCGACCACTCCGCTCACGATCTCGGACTACAGCACGCGCGCGCACTCCATCCGCTTACCAACGTCGATAACTATTATTGTGCCTTATTTGGATTATATTTATATTTTAATTACTGTCCACTGCTTTTGAGTATAATTTTTATTATTGCTCCATTTTTTTTCTGATTTAGCTTCAATCATGATCTGGCAGTGTGAGTAATTTATGCGGCCTACCCAAATGTCGTTTCCCTGGTATTGTTTGTTAGTCGAATCGTTGAGCTAATGTTCAGAGTAGAACTGCACGATTACTGACAAATGCGTGCACTGACTGGACAGGTCCAATCAATCTGTGTGGTTCTTTTCTCAAAAGACCATTTCAGACACCGATTTACATGATCTTCACATGATCTGACAAAAATTATGTCTGGACTTTTAAAGAGACTGTAACCTCTGAGTTTGTTTCGGCCTTTCTTCTCAGAGTAGTCAGATAGGAAAGGACGACCTCATATAGTTAAAAAAAAATATGATTCACGTGTAAAAGTGTTTGTACAAATCTACGAGTAGTTACATAAATACAATCATTTATCATTTAAAGGCGTGTTTATGTTATGTGTTTAATAAAACTCAAAACAACACATTAATAAATGACTTCAATAAATGCTATTAGACAACATATTACTGTTTATTGTCGCGTTATAGTACATTCAATATTGTTATTTGCTCATAAATTATTTGATAGTTAAATGTGTGTTTAATTACAATCAACAAATTATCGCTTAACATGAATCCATATTAAATTCGCTAGCGTTCGGATTGGCTTTGATACTGACAACAGATTCCAATATTAATTGATGCGTACAGCTATGCAACTGTGTACTGGTGAGAACTAAAGTGAATGATACAATTTCAAAAGTGTCAATTAATTGGAAAGCCAGTTTATACAGGGTGGCAGGGACAGTGACGCGCAAACTGAAACCATGAATTCAGCACCTGATTCTAGACCCCTACCTTAGAATTTTTTCGTAAGTAAAAAAAAATGAACTTATATTTTTTTTAACTACTGGCAATAAATTCCAGCGCAGGTTCAAAATCATGCACTGAATCCATGGTAAAACATTACCAACATATGTAGCATGCAGAAGGCCGGCAGTGGGCCGGCAATGTTTGTCGAAGGACCGATGGCCGGGGTTAAGACCGCGCGTATCGGCAAGCGTAGCGTGGGATGGGACGTCCCCCGCTAGATGGACCGGTGACCTTAAAAAGTTGGCTGGGACAGACTGGATGAGGAAAGCGGAGGACGGTGGTGAGGCGCAGCTTGAGAGAGGCCTATGTCTAGCAGTAGATTACGAAGGGCTGAGTTAATTAGATATTAATTGCAATTTCTGAAAGTGGTTTGTTCACAGCATAAATTTGAGACATTTTAAATGTGTAACGTGTCCAATGTCTCTCACAATATTGTTTTTCTAAGAATTTATTGAAGAAGACAGCCTCATGAATAAACAATTCGTCTCAATTAAAAGCATTCGATAGACACCTAACTTTTATCTTGTAGATGGTTACCCAGAACTTGCACTCACGCAATGCATAATCAGCCTATAACGTTCCCGCTGCTATCACAGGCCTCCATCCACCGAAGTCCACCACGCCGGCCCAGTGCGGGTTGGTAGATGTCACGTCTTCGAATTTTTGGTCCTAGGACATACCGGTTTCCTCACGATGATTCCTTCACCGTTTTTTAGATCAATGGTGACGAAATAATTACACAAAGTAGAGCCCGTACCTGGTTTCGAAGCAACGACCGATAACTTGGAAGTCGGGGCCGTTAGCATTGGACCCGATTTTTTTTTCAGCCTGTATTGTCCCATTGCTGGGCGGGCATTTTGCCCCCACTGCTTTCCAGTGTTCCCTGTGTGTGGCATTCCCTGATCAATCTTCCATAAATGTCTCTAAGTCATCACGACAGCGTTTCCTAGTTCTACTTCGACGAAGAGGCCCGTTTTCTGGCTCCCACTGCGTGATGACGCTGGCCCATCTGTCCTGAATAAAAATATGCTATTATACGTGGGACACTCTGAAAGTTTTGCGAAAATATAAATTAATGTTCTCTATGTAAATACTTTTTATTTAATCTTTTCAAAGTACTCTTCAGTAGCCTCAATACAAAGTTTCATGCGTCTGAACCAGTTTTCGAAACACTTGTGGCGGCATCTACACCGCTACATGCGAACAACGCATCACACTGACGTCACACAAATCCTGCATCGCGCAATCAGAGTTTACCGCGCAGCTAGCATATTTACAACTTCCCGACATCAATCATAGTGCAGTTGCCCACCAGATACGACATCCGTCTTTTCGGAGGATCCTCCCTCTTCTAAAGAGTATGAGTGAACTTTACACCCTGTTCCTCATATCTTTTCACTTGTTTCCATCCGCCGTAGACACCGCACTTACAGCCTGCTCGAACGCTGACAGCGCATCTTCCGGCGACGAAAATTTTATCCCTTTGTTGATGATTTTATGTTTTCGGAAATAATAAGAAGTCACACGGTGCTAGGTCAGGTCTGTAAGGAGGGTGACACAGGAGTTTGACCGACGTGCTGTCCAGGCAGTCCCTCGTTGTCGTGGTGGACCATTAGCCCGCACAGCCCTGTGTTTGATCGCTTGTTGCTCACAACAGAGAAAACTCCTGCCAAGCATTTGGTTGTATACCATTCAGCGTTGATGCTTCTTTGGTTTCGTAAAGGAATTGACACAAAGTAGCCAGTCAAATTGTTCGCGATCACTCGAGATCAAAATGTTCCCTCCGCTTCTAGATCGCTTCACTTTGGTATAAGTTGATTCGTTTTGAAACACCCAAACCGTTGACTGGCGCTTCGATTCTGGATCATATTGATAAATTCGACGAGCCTGCTTCAAATTCGAGACGAGCCTGCTTCAAATTTGTTTATCATATCACGGCACCATTCCACCCGGGCCTGCTACTGAGCATCGGTGAGGTTGTGCTGCACCTAGCGTGAAACTATCCTCGTCATGCGAAGATGCAAGTGTAGAATTTCTTGAAAGCAACCCGATGCAACCTGCAGTAAGTGCTAAATCTCTTGATACGTAACTCGCCTATTGTCTTGGATTAAATTTTTCACCGCTAGCACGTTTTATTCCGTAACAGCCGTCAAAGGGCGACCACTTATTTCTTCATCCCCCAAAGTTAGTCGACCGCTTTTGAATTCGTTATACCAACGATATACGGTTGCCTTAGAATTATTTGAAGTCTATCGTACGATTCGTCAGGTTTCAGGCGACACTTGATATCGTAAAAAAACATATCGCGCAAATGTTCCCGGCGCAGATCCATTTTGTTATGAAACACGATAATTTAAATTAGCTCGCAAACAATGTGGAGTGAAATTTTGCAATTGGAGCGAACCTATTTTCCTTACAAATAATCATGTTTTCAAAATACATTCTGAGTGGCCTGGTACTTATCGAATAGTAGGAAATCTAGACAGTTTTAATAAACCATCGTCTAACGAGTCCAACCTAAGACGGATCGATATTCATGATAGTCAGTATAATTGTATCTGTCCTTGTTAAACAAATAGCTGTCAAAATGTTATAGGGACGAACTTTTTGGCTTTATTGAGACGTTAAAACCAGAGGTTGATAGGTTTTTCTATCTCCAGTATGCCAAAGTTGATGCTAAATACGTTATTAGGTTCGGCCGTAACTCAAATATATCACTTTTGTGTTCGACTTTACATTGATAGTTTAAAATACCTTCATAATTAATGTGCAATTTATTCAAAGATAACAAAAGTAATTATGGTCTTAATAAAATAATACAGTTAATGTATGAACTTTTTGCAATATTCTGCTAGCATCAAAAGCCCATTTTTTAATCAACAGTTCTCATAGTTATTTTACCTCTGAGTTCGCACCACTGTCGAAATAACAGTGATCTTTTAGTCTATGAAGATTACTTTTTGGTTTATATAACTTGAATTAACTTATCAATAGGTTTAGCTGAAATACTGTATTTTATATGATTACAATTGTTAACTAAAATTTCGACTTCTAAAATAATGAATAAGGACACGCGCAGACTCGATCGTGGAGGTTTTAATACATCTTGGCCGAACACACAGGCTGGTTTTATGACTGGCAGATGAGATGTCAGAATGAAGGAAAGCATAATTTTGAAAACTTCAAAAATCGTCTAGAATAAATTCTGGAAAAGGAATATTTTGCCTATAAAAGAAAAGGCTGAAGCATCTGTCGGGGATTCGGCGTCCGGGCTTCGTCAACAAACCATCTGTTCATCCATAAATTCTACGTCTGCACTCTGCTTTATAACCTTCTGCCTGGAGACTCGTCGAGCTTTGTCGAAGGATACTGGCACTCTAAAGTGTCCCTTCGACCTGAAGACCCTTTTTCTCCACCTCCTCCTCTTCTTTCCTTCACGAAGCCAATCTACGAAGATTCTTCATCCTCCTCCTCCGGACTTCAATTCAAGCCTTCTTAATTAACTTCAGACTCGCGTGAACCGTGTTTAGTGTTTTTTTTTTATATTACTACCTGTATCTTATATTTCATCCATTAAACAATCTGTACCAACTCCATATTTATCTTTTAAGTAGTTAGGATCCACTAGTAGTTATGTTACAACTTGTAGGTGTCAAACAATGTAATAAAATCTTAGAAGTAAATTTTAACCTTCTTCTTAATGTCGTATCGAAATGAAACTTTGTAGCTATATGTTGTTCGGATGACAAAACTATAATTTGGTATTTTGGAGTTGATCTGATGATGGTGCTAGGAGGTGAATAGGGGAACTCTCCAATGGCTGCTAGTAAACCTCTCGAGTTTAGGATCATATGATTCGCTTGATGAAGGAAGCTGGCTTGGTTTGATGAAGGAGCCAGGAAGGGAATAGTGGAACTTTTCAGTGAACCGCTCAGTTTGGGCTCACTTGATTAGTTTTCACGACTCCAATAGATTGGGCTTGGTAACGAGGTTCTGATGATGGAGCTATAAGGTGATAGTGGAACTCTTCAGTGGCTCCTAGTAAACCGCTCAAGTCATAAGTTTGTTGACTTTAGACTTATTAAATAAAAAGAAGAAAATACTAGGCTAGAATTAAAAAATAAAAATGTGTTGTTTTTGACTAAAATGTAAGGTTTGTGGAGCTCAGCCTTGCAGATTTAGAGGCTGGGCTCTACATTAGGTCTGAAAACTTTTTAATAGTGAAACTGTTTTTTGGAGTTCAACTCGCATATGTCCGGTTTTTGTTTTTTTACCTACCCCACACTAATCCGTATACCACTTGCTAGATATGTAAATAACAGTTACAGGAAGTTCTTATAACATCATCAACATACACCTTTGAAAAAAATACGTATTTATAAACGACTAATCAAAACTTGACTAAATATCTATGGGCCAACTTATGATAATACCCCTTCGAAAATAGACAAAATAGTTCGGGTGCATATTTACCTAAAGCAATTTTTTTTGTAATTTTTTTTTGCAAAAAAAAACAACGTCTTATGTAAACGTAAGTAAAATGATCTAAAGTAGGATTTTTATGAATACTTGCAATCGCAATGATTCACATTATTTTAACCATTTATTTAGGTACACCTAAAGAAAGCATCTCTTTCTCGCAAATTGCTGTGATTGCTTGGTTAGTTTGGCTTGATTTGTTTCAGTTGTCAGTCAGTTGTAAATGAGATTCCAGGAACACCGGTAACGCATAACTAGGGTGTATAGTATGGAAGCGACAAAAAAAAAACGTAATTCTTTACAATTTTAGTTAAGTAGATATGCATCCGATTCTGTAGTAAGAAAAAACACAAAATTTGATGATTCCGGAACCGATACAAAAGAGCATTCCATATTAGACAACTTTAGGTGAAAATGCATTCGAATATCCGATCTCTATTCATAAATGAGCTAAGCTCTGCGGTAACAAATCATCAGCCTCATCATCCTCTGCCTAGCCCCAACTATGATGGGTTGGATTCCAGTCTAACCGGATGTAGCTGAATACCAGTATTTTACATGGAGCGACTGCCTATCTGCGGGCCTATTACGAACTTTTAAAAAACCAGGCAAGTTCCAGGCAATTCATTTCACGGGCTGGTTAAATTTCGTATTATGACATTCCTAGTTCTGAGCGACTTCACGCTGGGTAGTTTGTCTATGGCTGGCTTATAAATCTCTGACGTAACGTTCAAAAACCCAATTATATATTTGGTTAGTTACGGTTTTGTTTAAATCACGTATTTTATGATAAAAATAATAAATACCATATATTAATCTAGTTACTCTAGTATAGTAGGTGAAAATATGAACGCTATTTATATTGTGCTATTCTAGATTGAATTAATTTATATTATATTTTCTGTTTGCAAATTGTAACGCGAGGTTTCCGAACGTATTCCACTTGAAGGTCAGCGGGGAATTCGACAACTTCAATGAAAGTATTGTTTTACAAACATTAGTAAATAACAATAACATTATGGAAGAACACTATCGTATTGTTTGTTTAATGGAAGGATCCATTCTAAGATTTACGGAGTACGAGTATAACCAAAAAGATGGCGAAAGTGTTATTGAGTATTTTAATTAATATTCATGTTAAGTATGATATGAATAAAATATTAATACAATGTAAGTTTTGTTTAATAGTGGATGAGCGTTCTCGCCCTCGCCTCTTCGGCGCGTTACCTAACTTATGTTCAGCTGGAAATATTTTGGAGTTTTTATATTCCTACCAAAAAGTCTGAAGAAATCTTAGTGATTTGCATAGCTAATTACTATAGAAAATGTTGGCTGGGACATTGAATGAGAGCCTATATCACCAGTGGGGCGTTGGTAGGAGCCAGTAGCATACTATGATAATGCAACCAAAACCTGAAATGAGAATAATGTTTAGTTAAAACTTTACGTAAAGTTCATACCTAATAAAAACAACTACTCTAGTCTTCACGGATAAATCCGTGGATTTCGTAAGCCCGTTATGGGTCAAAGGTGAACACCAAAAGGAAAGGCCGTTCTTAGGATTTCAATAATACGTTTATTATCCTTTAATTTATTTAGCGGAAAGTGTATTTTACTATTCTTAGCCCTGCGTGCGATCACACGTCTCATAACATGTGAGGCCTCAGCTCTTCACAAAGATTCAGCCCCAATTCGTGAACTGCACATCATCCAGGTCGAACGCATTAGATTGGTCACGAAGTCGTCTCCTTTTATTAGTTGATTCACAAGTTTGCTGAGAAGAATCACTTTCCAGGAACTCAAACAGTTCATATTCGTCACACATGATTATATTTTCTTATTTCATATAGAAAACACTCCAATAATTTCCAAATAAACCCAAAACAATTCAATAAAAGCTCCTCTGAAGCAGCGTAAACTGAATGGATTGTGAGGTTACTTTTTGACAGTTCTAATACGGTACGAAATGTCAGACGAACGTTCGTAATACGGTATTGCCAGGCAATATTCGGCCAGAAGTAGGCCAGGGTGACACGTGACCGCTGACTGACTTGTTTGATGAGTTCATAATACGAAATTGCAAGGCAGTTCTGTTTACGCCGTAAATTGCCTGGAAATAAGAGTTCATAATAGGGTCCCTGACCTCCAACACCCAGTCACTAGGTTATACCCCTTGGTATGACTGCTTTTTAGCTGCTTCTGATGACCCGTAACGACTGTCTGATGTTACAAAAAAAAATACATTCGAATTGAGGACCTCCTACTTTTATTGAAGTCCGTGTCTTTAAACTTCTTAAGAGAGAGGGAGTGAGAGAAAAAAAATTAAAGTATAGGGATTTCAGTAACTAGTAAACTTTCAGTAAAAGTTGTTTTTATTTTAGGAAGATGTCTAGATTCGGTAGGTCGTGCCACCAAATCATCTCTTAAAAATATTTGAGATAGGTACACAATTTCTGTTAGTCCTTTTTTGATGTGCGCGTTGGGGTAATGCGACGATAGAAAATTTATAATAGCGCATTAGTCAAGGTTTGATCGTTTTACTAATCACGCATTTTCTAACATACCTAGCTCTTGCACTACATTCGCGCACCGTTAGCTGCGACAGTACCTTTGTCAGTTATCGATGAAATTCCATAGATATTATTATCAATTAATCATGTTCGAAGCTCGCTGATTATACCACACCGTTTAAATTGTATCATGCTTGTCGATTTACTGATATGTAAGGATAGTCAAAATTTAATAACCGAAGCATTTAAAATTATTAAGTTTACTTAAGTATTTGCTTAGACAACAATGATCCATATTATGTTACTTATTTGGGTACAAAAAAATAAAAGCTATGCTAGTGTGCTAGACCACGTTTGCGCGTTGAAGTAAAAATATCCCGGTGGGATTTTATCGCGCATTGAATTTTCAACCCTCAGTGTTGAACCGAGCATTGAGAATCCAACAGAGTGCATCCCAGCTCGTCGAAAAAACACAATGTTGGATTTTCAACTCTCGGCGCTATGCGTACGTTAAAGATCCAGTGCATAAAAATCCCGCCGCATCAGGACACACAGGGTCAAATTAACTTATCTGGTGGAATTTCAGAGACGCTATGGATATCGATGCATAAACACGATAAAACAACAATAAAAAAAACAGATTTTCTCAACTCTTACTCCAAATATACTACTAGCGGTCGTTGCCCTAAAAAAACAGCGTCAAAACTTTTTGGTATCGTGTTCAGATAATATCGATCCCATCAGGTCTCAGGAGATTCGCTAGCAAACTTAATTGAACCCTGTAAACATCACCATCAGCACGTCTGTAAAGAATAGCCAGCTGAAAAAAACAACCATTTCACACATTACGATTCGTAATACAAACGATCCGTTTTCCGTATTTAGGAACCGAGACTACCTCGCAAGGTGCCCGTAAACAATGCAGCAGAAACCTAATCTAAACTTTACCTGCGAACTTGTGCCGCCATATTTTGTAACAATATGTTATTCGTAACTTTAATGACAAGTACAAAACTACAACAAATGTAATAACAAGTACATGGTTTATGTATGAGGTTGTAACTACTTGTGTGTGTAAAGAAAGATAAGTAAATATAACGCTACCGTCGCCATCTTGTTTTATTAATACAATTTCTGTGATAATTTCACAAATGTTTACCAACAACGCCCCCTGGCAATATCATTCAGGCGCCAATAGATACTTTTAGCACTTTACTTACTAACTCTGTGGTATGATATTTTGACAAAATAATACTCTTTGAGTACACCAAACATAAAAATAACATCAGTATGTCTGTTTATCGTAAAGGTCGAGGAAGAGGTGTATACATTAATTCCAGTTAGGATTTTACCTGAAATTTTTCATCACTGTCAAATGCACAATGATCTTTATCATAGTTAAAATAAGGTTGCTGTTGGGTAGCTGCCACTGAAAAGTCTGTCAAAATCATAGTGATCTTTATTCTAACCCTAAGGTTGATGTTGGGTTGCTTCTGTCAGAGGTAAATAGCTGCGACAGGACGGTAGTATAGAATTTAAACTGATGAAATGTAAAGAAGATTCCACATATAGAAGGCGAGTCTATTGTCACCAACTGAGCACAAATCCAGACTAGAAGCTGCCACTTTATTCAACCCCTGACCGCATGCTCAACGGTCCCGCTTTTGACTTCTAAGCTAAGGAATAATGCAGTAAAGTTAGAATACAAGTTAAAATTAAATTAGCAAACGAAACTATGCAGACTCAGTGGGTAACAGTATGTAACACAATTATAAAAAATATTTGTCTGTCTATTTTAGGGTTCCTTACGTCCTAATGGAAATCGGAACCCTATAGGATCACTCGTGTGTCTGTCTGTCCGTCCGTCTGTCACAGCCAATTTGCTCCGAATCTACTGGACTGATTAACTTAAAAATGACAATGCCAGATCCTGCCCCAGCTATTTACAGCAAATGTCAATTAATGAAAATAATTGTAATGATTAAAGGATCTTTTCATAATACATTATTTGACAGTAGAACTTGCCGATTACAAATTTATGATAAAAGGAATTGAACCCCAGAATTTCCTATTGCGGTACTTAAAGCGCATGATACACAACAAAAAAAAGTATGAAATACCTGTAAAACAATAACTCATATTACGATTATAATAATTATGATAATGCGAAACCTAGATGTTGTGTAAATCGCTTTTTAACTATTATAAACTGCACCTAACCTATAATCTACGTCATTATTGTTTTAAGATTTTAACAGAAACCGCAAGTTCTATAGGCATTATGACAAATGTTTGGTTAACAGTAATAAATAAGCTTTAAGATGTTGCATTTTGCAGGCTTGTAAATGACTTTTTGATTTGAGTGGGGCAAAGTTCTATAGAGTTTCTGGCATTGTCCTTTAGTAAACATAATTATGATTTTCTGAGACCCAAGCACGGTCGGTCGTATAACGTTTTTAAATTAATTCTGAATACGGGGGTCAAATTGGGGGGAAAACTAGTAAATTAAAAACAAAAGTTTATTTAACTGTGCCGTAAGACATCTCATATGAAAGAACTTGATGTGAGGGTCTCAAGTATATTTTTTGTATAGCTTTTAAATAAACAATTTTGAAGTTATTTCAGAAATTTTACGAAAATTTACTCTTTGGGGGTACGGTAAATTTCTTCCCTTATCTCCGAAACCACTAAGCTTAAATTTTGAAAAAAAAAAATTTTCATTACTACAGATTACAGGAAAACCTAAAATAAGCTTGTGGTCTTAAAAAAACATGGTAAATCTTTCAATGTTGTTCGTCGAACTTACAGTTGCAGTTGGAATGAAAGTTTTTTTTATACACTATTGCAGTTGGAATAAGTGCAGTATGTCAACGATATTAGTAGGTCTCTCGATTCTCGTAAGCAGGTAGAGGCTATCTAAACCGATTTCATGATGCCACCTATGGGGTACCACAAGGTTCTCATTTGGGTCCGATTCTCTTCTTGATCTTTGTCAATGGTGTTGTAAATACTATAAAGCATTGCAAATATTCTATTTTTGCAGATCCCTAAATATATAAAAAGAAGTTAAATCACGTGAAGACGTTTCCCAAGTTCAGGAGGTCTTGGATTCAATTTCCAAATGGTTCAAAAAAATAGGATGTCACTTAACGCCGGCAAATGTTACCACATGACCTTCTTTTGTTGAACACTTATCCAGTGATTATGTGTATGTATTTTTATTTTTTTATTTTCATCTTAGCGTTTGCTACACTGGTCGACGTCATTCAACGCCGGCTGTCGCTGAAAACCAGCGCTGGGGCTCTGTCTCGCATAGGGTCGTAGCATTAAGCTGAGCGATGGCCGTTTTGCGTGGATGTGACGCATATTTTCCCCCGATTTGTTCTCTTTGGTGTTTGTGTTCGATCACTGCGTCATGTTTACCGTAAATAAACGTTCTTTTCTTTCTTTTCTTTCTTTCTTTTCTCGCGTAAAAAACTCGTACAGTAAGCGTTCAAAAGTGGATAGGCACATTAAGAGTCGTATTGCTGTGAACTCGCGGTACGAATTGGATGTGCAATATTATGTCAAGGGACTAAGAAGCAATTTGTTTTAGGCGAAATGTAAAAAAAATATAAGTAGATTTATTTCACCTTAAACGTTAAGCTTCGATCATGAAATTCCAAAATAAGTGATTTTAAGTAGGGCAATTTGTTTACATTAAGTATTTCACATTTTATTTGGATTTAGTGAATATAGGTTACATATTGAGGATAGCTTAAGTATTCGTTTTCTTTAAGAAAAGAAGATTGAAACTAAACTTCATTAAAAAAAAAATGTATATAAAATAAACTATTCCAGAACCTAAACGTTCTTGTTTACTACGTTATTGTTTCATGGGCTTCGGTGATGAACCTTTTTAGCGTAGAGTACACGGCGAACAGTTTTTAATGACGCTTTTAATTAATTCAACAAAATGTCCGCTAGGAATGAAGACATTTACTTCATATTCATTCACCGTGTGACCACCATAAATAAGCCTTCCACTTCATAAATAAGTGCTCCGACTAGCAAGGATTCCCTCTAGAACAAATAATGTAATACTATTAGACATCTTTCAGCAAAATTCTATAAAATATAGTAATAACGAAAAATGTTTAATAAATAATAATTTAAATTTTTAAAATATGAAATATTTCAATGATAACACTCACACTTAGTCCGGTTTCAATGTATAATTGTGTTATCACATCATTTACAAAGTCTTTTACGCAGCGCAACAATATTTGCTAATGCTTTAATATTTGCACAACACCGCTAATTAACAGATTTAAACATTCGTCACTAACCAACAACGTTCAGTTAGGTAAATAGTCGTAACAAATTGCATCTACCTCACAGAAATCGAAATAATTTACTCAGTTTTCTAAGGTCTACCCACAACAAACTTTTATTATTTATGTAAACAAGATGAACGAGACAAGTATCGAATGATTATCGAACCACTTCAAGTAATTTTATTAAAACAAACTTTTAGGTATTTTTAATAACAAATAAAAAACTAATAATATATGTATATTATTTGTAAATAACATCAAGCTTAATCCGCTGGCGTAGATGAAATTCGAACTCAGGCCTTGCCATAATCGCTCCTACCCAAGCATGGTAACGACTAAGCTAGCAGGCCATATGTTAAGTTGGTTGAAATTATGAACTACTATCGATTACAGACAAAGTGAGTGTGTGTGTATCTATAGTATAGAAACAACTTATAGAAGAAGGTCGTAAGGGAAACCGAAGCGTCAATCTATTGCTTTGTGAGATTGCTTATGGACTAATGAGCGCTACTGTACATAAGTCATCTTACACACTTAAAAACGTAAACGGCGAGACACTTCAAAACGTAGATACAATTCGAGAGTTGGGAATACAACTCGACAATAAGTTTACTTTTAGAAATCATCTGGACATCATCATAGCCAAAGCTTCTAAAATGTCTGGTTTCGTTGGAAGAACTTGTACGGATTTCAAATCTACCTCAACCCTTAAGGTGTTATACTCTCGTGCGTAGCATATACTTTTTTTGTTTTTTGATTTGGCAAGAGTGGGAAATCCTCATGGACGTCCAGAGTGCCTCACTTGTGAGCCAGTACCGGACTCTTACCGGTTAAAACTCACTCCTGCCTTTGCTCAGTGTCCCTCTGACATGATCAGAGACCTTGTTGGCAATGGCTCTGACTTTGTTGTCGTAATTTTTATCATTCTTCTATACCCGTTATCCCATTTCAGGAAATGGAGAATTCCTGGAAAAAGTCATCTCTCTTCATCTACTATTCCATAAATAACATGCAGATTTGTGTATATTTGTGCAGCGTTTCTTAACAAGCTAACCTACTACTTACGAGTACATACCTACTAACTATTAATCTGTATTATTTTTGTTTTTTTTATTTGTATACGTTTTTATGCGTCTACCTAAGCTAAATACCAAAAAAAATCGGAACCTGTAACTAATCTTAACCATATCAATAATATGGCTATTCTTATATTGTATAGACAATATATCATAGTTTTAGTCATATTTTTTTATTTTCATCTTTATGTTTTAAAACTCTTTATTTTACATTAAATGTTCAGTAAAAGTGTAAACTATTAGTTCGTTTAGTCTGTCCTTATTACCGTGCACCTGCGACTGCGTGCGTCATCTACCGTTGTCCGCTAACGGACAAAGCCCAGAGCCTTCTATGTTAGAGGGTATGGTTTCCGCACTTAGTCCTAGATGTGGACCATTGTACGTGGGCCATGGCGGCCGTCGGTGGTTTTTATTCCAACCAGCCCACCTCCCTCCAGAAGCCGATCAAAGCTTCTGGTCTGTTGAGAACCTCTGTGTAAGATCCGAGTGTCCCGAGGGTTTCTGTTCTAATCTGGGTAACGCCTGTGCACTCAAAGAGCACGTGCGCAACGGTCTCGTCCGACTCCATGCAAGCTCTGCACAGAGGGCCGTTATACCTATTGTGTAGAAGTGTTTATTTAGCGAGCAGTGTCCTGTGATGGTCCCCGTCACCAGGCGCAGGCCATTTCTATTCAGACGTAATAACCGTCTGGTTAGCCTGCCATCTAAGGATGGCAAAGCTTCCTTGGACTGCCTGCAGCCTGGTGTCGAGGTCCACCACCTCTCGGCTTGTGTGTGGGTGGACTCCTGCAGCCACCTGCGTATCTGGTTGAAGGGGATGGGTATGATGGGTTCAGGCCCGCATTCTGCTGGATGCTCTCCTGGCTAATTCGTCAGCTGCGTCATTGCTCAGCGATCCACTGTGTCCTTTTATCCATTGCAGTGTCACTGTGTTGCGGTTTAATACCGTTACTCGTTCTAGAGCCTTGTGACATTCTAGTACTATACTTGAGGTAATATATTTTTTCCTCAATGATTGGAGGACTGAGGTGCTGTCGGAGAGTATACGTATATGTGTGTCCGTAACTTTCCTGGTTTCTATGGCGTACACCGCTTGTATAATGCCCACACACTCCGCCTGATAGACGGTGTTGAAAATTCCCAGCGGGTTTGATATGTTTATGTTGAGGTCGTGTGAAAAGACTCCAACTCCGGTCCCAGATCCGGTCTTCGAGCCGTCGGTGTCTCATCTCGTTCGGGAGTGAGTAGTCACACCGTTCTTCCGAGAGAACGATGTTGTAGTGCTTTTGGATGTAGTGTTGCTTCGGGGTTTTGTCGCAGGGTGATGCTAACATTGGCTGTCGTTTGACTGCATCCTGCTTTATGCGTGTGTGCCTGACCCTAGAATCTTTGCTTAGGGTTCCCGATATATGGAGCCTAAAGGCAGCCAGGGTCGCCTCCTCCCGCACGATGAGGTGTAGGGGTGGCAGCCCAAGCATTGCCTGTAGGGCAGCAGTGGGTTTATACATCTGTTACTATATTGCGGGCTCTAGACCAGTCTTGATCCGTTGGGGTCCATCCTGGTTCAGCTTCCCACACCTTGTCCTCTAGGAGTTTGCAGTCTGGGAAGTGAGTCTCGAGGAGGATCTTACTGGTTTCATGGTCATTTAGTGTGTATGAGTTGTCGGGTTTTTTCAGCGCGCCGAGAGGGTTCGGTCCTGATCAGTTGATAGGATTTTCCTTACCCTTGCTGCGGCTTCATTATTGGTTTCGATGGATTCACAGAACTTCCGCCATGCTGTTCTTCTGGCAGTTCTGATTTGCTTTTTGTATGTATGTTGGGTCTCTTTGTATGACTCCCAGTCGTCCGGGAGTCTGGTGTTTTTGGCTCTGTTGAATTGCTTACGTAATGCATCTCTGAGTTTACTAAGTTCAGCGTTCCACCAGGGGTTCCTCTCGCTGTTAGTTTTTGGTGCCCGTAGTTTGCAGCATGCATGGTATGCCTCGGTAATATATTGTGATAGTTTGTTTACGGTGTATTCTAGTTGTGCGTGGTCTGTTATGGTTACTAGTGATAGGTGTCTGCCTAGTAGGGAGGCTAGGAGGCGCTTATACCCGGGTACATTGGTGCGCCGTGGGTTCCGCCTAGGCACTGGTTTACTTGTGTTGGTAGTTAATGTAAAGCGAATCCTTCTATGGTCTGAGCAAGAAGGCTCGTCGGATACTTGCCAGTTTGTGATAAAGTTTGTTGCATTTTCTGTTGCAAGGGTTAGGTCTATGATCGTTTGCCCTCGGACTGTGACCCAAGTGGGTTCAGCACCACGGTTAACAATGTTAAGGTTAGTAGAGAATAAATAGGTGGATAGTACCTCTCCTCTAAGGTTCGGTGCGTCGCTGCCCCAGAGTGGGTGGTGAGCGTTTGAGTCGGTGCAGATGATCAGGTCCAGATTGGCACGCACGCAGTGTTGTACCAGGTCGGTCATCTCTTTTGGCGGGCAGTTTGCGTCCTCGCCTGGCATGTATACCGAGGCCAATACAACATCGGGAACGTCGCCTTCGGTCTTTAACCTGACAGCTGTCAGGTCTCTGGAACAGAACTGCCCAGAGCCTTTCTTCCTCACCTACGAACAGTGAAAGACCCTAGAGACTATAAGAACCTACACCCTAAGAATCTGTCTTCTCTTCCAATAAATGCGTTTCTAAGTGGTAACTTGTTTCAATAAGCAAGCATAACTACTACCAAAAACACTACGCCAGGGAAATATTGGCTGCACCTTAGCAATACGCCACCGAAAGGCGTCCTAACGCGTCGCATTTGATGCGTATGGAGCAAACGCTGTCCGAAGGCGTTGTGGTCGGTCTTCTCCATTTTGGCGGTCAGGCAGGTGTGACAACTCAGCGCCTCCGCTGCTAGACGTGACAGGCAATCAGCACGAATGTGGGGTCTCCGCAGTGGATGCAGAGGTCGGCGGGCTGCGTGCACAGTTTCCGGCTGTGGCCAAAGCACAGACAGCGAGTTCACTGCACCAGTGGTGACCGGTCCTGCACTCTCACTTGCTGTAAGATGCAAGCACATGTGGGGGTTCCTCGTCCTTCGACGGTACTTCACCCCAACCTCAACTCCTCTGCAGGAATGTCAGCAGAAATGCTGCTTCGGGCTGGCGGTCATCTCCACGAAGGTCGGACCCTGGCCAACGACGTAGCGAGGAGTCTGCTGAAGTTGCTGTGACAGAGCTTGAGTGTGTTCTTTGCATTCCTGCAACGCCTGCTTATGTTGTTGAAGGTTTTCTACAAGGCCTTTCGTCAGCTCTGTCGGTTTATCTGAGGTTGACTTGGGTTCCTTTTGGGTTTCCGGTTTTCCTCCCTCAACGAATCCGGTTTCATTTTCTGCTTCAGCCTCCTTCATAAGCTGGTAAAGTCTTTCCACTGCTTTTGTGGTTTCGTCCCTAATCTGTTTCTTAAGGTTTCTGGAGCTTAAAAGTAGTATCTTTGCGTTGTAGAGACACGCCCGTAGAGACACTCCGTGGTTCTATTCAGGTACCTCACGGGTTGCGCTTCCTTCGGCGAGCTCTCTTCAGTTCCCTCAGGCTGTTTCGGTCCATTAAGCTTACTCTGGTGTGCGAGCATTACTTTGGATCTAAGTTTTGGTGTTGTGGTCAGTGGGGCTTTTTCGGTGGCGTTGGAGTTTTAAGAAGCTGTCTAGACGTCATTATATCAGCCTCCCACTCCCCAACACTACGCCTCAATGACAAGCCAGCCTGAGCCATACGAGGTCTTTCCGCGTCTAACCTCTCCTCCGAGACCTTTGGCTTACTGACAGATTTCCTTATAGCAAACATTTTGGAAAGAACACGGGTTATGGCTGCAGAACGACTAAGTTGTCAGAGATCTCTGTATAGGGGGAATCAGCGGGTAGTATGTAAAAAAGTGTAAAATACTAACCCTATAACTAGGACTTTACCGTGTCAAATAGTAGTCAGTCAATAAAATGCAATCAAGGTGACAATAATAAGCCTTAAAACGACTGACAATGCGTCTCCTGTTTGGAACCCCAAATACCGTGACCACATTTACCGAATCGAGCGTATCCGGAAGAGACTAGGTATCTAAGATTTAGATGCAGGTTACTGCATCGAAATCTTAGATACCTAGTAAGTCGCTTTTGGTATTGGGCATCTCTTATTATTTATTCATTTATTTTATTTTAGGAAGGCTTACAGACTAATAACATTGTATTAACACTACTATGTAACGAAATTGCTAATTACAAGTCTCCACAGAAAAAAACACAAAATTAATATACCCTCACACTCGCCATGAAGTTATTTCCTCAATTGGTTAATTTCGTTCAATCGACTACGAAATTTAGTTAGACAATAAACGGCTAGGTGGCAGGTGCTTCTTGTACAAAAAATGGCTCTGCTAAGAGATTCCTAACTGTGCTTGCATTGGTGCAGAAAAGGTCAATGCCGTGCTCGCAAGAGATTTCATTAAAACTACGACTAGCTCTCAGAAAATATGCATTACGCCGATAATTTGTGTTTGCATAAGGTACATGTAGAAGAGGTCGCTGTCGCAGCCCCAACTGATAGTGCGCATCCTTAATCTTGAAACAAGTTCAGGACAGTCAATTGAACCATTTGGAAATAACTGTCCAAGAGATGCTCTATACCAACAGCGGCTTAACCACTTTAGACTTACATCACTCGAACAATGCAAGGACATGAAGGTTGGGAACAGGCCTCGTCGAAAACAAAAAAAAATCGTGCATCCATCTCTATATAATTGCATTCCCTGTCGGATCCTACATTTAAACCACGATTAACCACTCTTTACACACCACAACACTACAGACTCAAACATAACCGGCGAAATGTGGCTCTACCATAGGTACACCTCTGCCTAACCCTTCTGGGATTACAGGCGTGATGTTATGTTATGTGTTAACCACTCTTAATTAATTTCTATAACATTTAATTTAATTTTTATTTTAGCTTTCTATAATTCATTACTAAAAAAAATCATTGTATTGTATTTCCCTAACTTTAATTTTACTGTGCACTCCTGTAAAAGACAAGTTCACCATAATCCGAAATTTAGAAATTAATTACTGTGTTTACATTGAATAAGTCGTTGGAGAGCCATATTTTGAATAAATAATAAATAAATCACACAGTTAAATTTTAATGTTTGTAGATTTAAGCCTTGTAAAATTAGGGGATTGGCTCTCAACCCCGATAAGAGTCAGGCGGTTCTCTTCTCGAGACGTCGTCGACTCCCTCCCCCACTTCCCAGCCCGATCACTATGTATGGCAAGCCAATCCCTTGGGAGAAGCAAGCCAAATACCTAGGCGTGATCCTCGATCAAAACCTTACCTTTAAGGCTCATATTAAGGCGGTTCGCGCGCGCGCCTCCTTCGCTCTTAGCAGGCTCCACTTTGTACTGACAGCCCGTAGTAAACTGTCACTTAAATGCAAGCTGCGCATCTACACCGCAGTCATCCGTCCCATCATGACCTATGCCTGCGTTGTATTTGCGCACGCTCACCCACGTCATCTCCATAAGATGCAGACCCTCCAGAACCGTTTCCTCAGAAAGGTCACGGGTGCCCCCTTCTATGTCCGTAATATAAATCTCCACATCGATCTTAAAATGCCTACCATAAACCAGTTCATGAAACGCTTATCGAAGCGCTTCTTTGACTGTGGCATAAAACACTCCAACCCCTTGATCTCAGAGGCCGCCCGCTACACTCCCTCCCGCATTAGCAGTATTCGCCGACCAAGGCATACTTTAATCGCCCCCGACGACGCCACTACCCTTCTCCAGGAGAGTAGTAAGGCCACTAGCACACTACATAAGCCCAAAACCCGATCGCCGTCCTACCGTCCTCGCCGCTGAGGCCCGCCGCGACGCCAAAATCCAAACCCCACCCGACCCTTGCTCGAGCCAGCCCGCGCCGCTGAGTCTGTAGCTTTAAATTCGTCCCTAATTAATATCAATCCTGATCCAGCTAGTCCCTTGCTGCCCTCTTCCAGCGACGCCCTAAGCCGAGGTCCGTACCCCACAGGGGGTGCCCTTAGCGTTGTCGCTTAGTTTTAGTTAGTATTTAAGTTTAAGTCCTGGCTGGAGGCCTTAATTTATTAGGGCAACCACAGGCAAGTCCGTCTAAGCAGACGACAACCTCATAGGTTGACCTGCGAGATGCCATTTATAAAAAATAAAAAAAAGGGGATTGGCTCTTCGTTAGATCCAATAACTTTTTAACTATTTTATTTTATTTCGCATAATATCACGCCTTGTTTCCCCGAAGGGTTGGGCAGAGGTGTACCTATAGTACACCCACATTTCTCCAGTTATGTTTAAGTCCCATGTAATAGGGGGTGAGCCTATCGCCATCTACCGGGCACAAATCCAGACTTCGGGCTGCTACTGAGAAATTCCAGATAGAAAAACCCAAAAACACGTTGCCCGACCTGGGAATCGAACCCTGGACCTCATGCTCAGCAGTAGCGATTGCGACCCTGACCAACGAGGCAGTCTTTATTTTGTTTATTTATTTATTTTCTCACCACAATATAACAAAGATACATAACAGAGAGACTGGTGACTAAACTAATCTCTAGGCCTGTATTTCAGGACACCAGGTCTACACCCTTTTACAAAGTTATATATTTAATTTTGATATGTACTTATACACTGACAACCAACAAAATAATTATAAAAACATTGGTGGCTCAAATATTAGTGGAACTAATTTTGTTAATTACGTTATTTCTGTGTGGAGTTGTGGGTGTGTGGTGTGGTGTTGGTCAGTGTGAGCGACGTGTGGGCGTGTGTGTGTGTGAGGCGCTTTTTGGTAGGTTTATATTTTGTTAGGTTATTGCTATAGCTGCGATATTACTTACACCAAAGAGGTAAGTCAGTTTTCAGTATCCTCGTAATTTAGTTGTTGCAGTAGGGGAGTAAGTAACTATGAAAGCGTAATGTTAGTCAGAACGGTTTTTGGAGCAACCACAGCTGGTTATGTTGTTGAAAATATGTTTTTTTTTGTTTAAGCGTGTAAACCAAAAAAAAAACATTCAACGTCTGTGAAGATAACACATTTTTTTTTTAAATTTAAACGAGTAGTTTTTAGTAACTACATGTTTACGGATTCGTTTTTGTTTTATCATTTTTAGATATCGGTACCCATCACGTCTGCGGAGTTTCGCTTGCAAAGGAGAACATTCGCCGTCATAATTTTTTTTGCCTAAATGTAAAATGTCGCCTTTTAAGTGCCACACTGGTTATAGGCTATGCAGATTGATTATTACAGTTCTAGTATTATCTGATTTAAATACGTAACTGGTTTTAGGTATAATTATAAGTAGTCCCTACTCACGTAAAAATAGTGAAATTAAGTATCACGTATTTAGTAGGTAATGGACCTACTAAAATAACGGATGTTAAAATAAGCTTAACGAAGCCGAGAGTCACATAAACTGCTCGTCATTACGATTTACGGCACTTACAGACTATATCCCAAAATGTCACTACACTATCTCCTTTAATTTGACTCTGTATTGTTAAACCCTCTTCTTTAGCCTCAAATATCTTACCTCAAACTTCTCCCTATTTAATTAAAGAGATCCACTTCCCACATTGAACGTCGATTTCGAACAAAAAAAGTCGAGCGTCGAAATACAATTACCCACGTTTTCCAGCATGGAATTAAGAGCTATTTTCTTAGTGATTTAACCGCATCCTTCGGTACATTTTCCCCTGTAATACGACACTACAATGAACGGTGACTACATGGTAGGAACCTTAACTGTAGGCTGGAACAAACGTATCTACCTGCTTTTCATAGTGCGAAGTCTAATTTATTTCGAATTTCAGGAAATTGAGTTTTGGCTCTTTGTGGTTGAATATAGTGGTCTCCGTACTTTGTGTTTTTGCAATTAACACTTGGTATTTATTTAATATCATCTATTCATTACAAACTAATGAAATCAATGAAAATAACGAAATAGTGGAAAAAAAAACAAACTCATGAATGAACACAAAACGGAATGAATGAACGAAATGTCAAAATTATTGTAGGCTGTAGGGATAACTTTGACCGACCTTCCCATTTCACAATGTTAACCAACAACAATGCCATTTTGTGGCCTTGTAGCATCCTATCAGGTAGGTATGTACCTAATAATAACTTGACGATGTAGTTGCAAAATATATAGATCATCACAATGCGTTTTTTTTTCTGTTTTGGAATCTCTTTTTGTGTCACACCTTGTAAAATTTCTACATTTAAATTTGTATTATTTAAATGTGCTGTACATAATCAGGAGTATAATTATTCTATCCTATTTTCTGTTGTTAGTTCTGTGTAACACAGTTTACCAGGATAAACAGGATTTTTTCAAACAACGTTTTAAACACGGTCTTATAGACAATTTTATTAATTAGAACCTTATAAACCATCGCGCCATTATTGAATTTCGAACTTAATTCCGACAGATTAAAGTTCTAAATACAAAAACTGATTTTGAACCCGAGTTTAATTTGTCAATTTTGTATTAAGAACATAACCATGGTTGGAGTAGGTTCGAAATATGAATATTGGCTCGAAAATATACCTACTGGGACTGAAGTAAGAACTCGTTTATTAAATTAATAAATAAAAAATGTACTTGACAAAAATCTTAAATTCATTCATTCATTTACTGACAGACATCGCGCTGCCTAAACCACTGCGTATAGAGGCATGAAATTTTGCACAATAGTTCCTTATGTAACGAAGGTGTCTAAAGACGTTCACTGCTGGGCATAGGCCTCCCCCGAGCATCGACACATCGACCGGTTCTGTGCTTCCCGCATCCAGCAGATGATGTTATCGAAGGTGAGCACTGAAGAAGGATTTTAAATCATTCATTCCCTACATAGGGGAGCAAAGTATGTAAGGAAGTTAGTCATATTAACCGAAGGGAGGCTTACGGCTTGTAAATAAATACACCCATAAAACACTGCCAGTCTTCTGGGCACGTTTCCGGATGACAGCGATGCGGACGAGTACTTCGACGCCTAAATATTCCTTTAGTTTTATATTCATGTGCATAGTTAGTTAGTTTTGTAATTTATTTTAGTCTTTGTGTAAACATATATATTAAAGTTATATTTTAAAATATATAGAATATTATATTTTAAAGTTTAATAAATATATCTTTCGCATAAAACAATAACACGTCACAATTAACAGAAGCAGAACAATTATTTACTAATAGCAATCCTTTACGAATAGAATTTGAACAAAATATCGGTTCAAAAGCTCGTACCAATTAGTAAGTGAGCCGTCTCGGGTTCCGTAGAACAAGCGGGGCTGAAAATAAGCGAAAAACATCTAAGCGCGGCGGTTTAGGGTTCCTTCGCTGTGTAATTGCTGCGCCTTGGGCGGAGATGCCGTAGACTAGTGAATTTATAGATTTTAAGAAGATACGACTTTAGATGTGTAGGTAGAAAGATCTGTCTTTGTTTTTTTTTTTTGCCACCGACTTTCGAATTTAAAGTTGTTTTTCACTCTGTAGTGTTTAATCGTAATTCGTTTTTTTATTATTTGATTTGTTTCTCTTTTTAGTTGTGGTACCTACCTATGCCACGCAAATTCGTATACCACTGTAAGTAAAATAACTGTGACAGTATGTTATAACATCATCAACATACACAACGTAGATTAAATAGTTAATTTTAAAGCTAAATCAAAAACTTCTCAAGCAAAATGAATAAAAATTAAATCATTTATTTACAGAAGACCTTCCGAACTGTCAGTAATTACATGAACAATTTAAAATATAGTGTTAGCACTAACAATTTACAAAAATCAAATAGTAACACGAAAATAACATCATTTCACGGCACGGTTTGAAGGCAACACTTGTATCCTGGTCCAGTGCCTGAGTATTTGCCCTTCTGCCCTATCGGCCACAGTGACCAAGAGGCTGTTGGCGCTGCTCCGCACCCGCCTCATCGGGAGGCGACACGTTTTCGCATGATTGAGTAAAAATCGTCTATACGTGCCTCTGCGAACATCCCTGATGCGCTACAGTGTCGTGGCAACCCCAACATTAAATATCATTAATATGGGACAACGGGCTTCCTTCTACCTAATAAAAAAGAAGAGCCCGGTAATGACTTAGAGATCATAAGTACTAGCTTATCATGGTGCCACTACAAGGAACAGGCCTATTCTCATTCACAGAAAACATGACCATTGATCATGCTTGCTCAAGACAGGTTGGCGATTTCAGACTCATACTAATTATAAGTCCAGGTTAAGTCCAGGTTTCCTCACCATGTTTTCTTGTCCATTTTGATGTTTTTTTGTCCAAGATAAACTCAGGAAGTACAAATGAATTAAAAGTGACATTGTTACTTGTCCGGATTTGAGCCCATAACCACGTGCTAGACAGGCTTCGCCTCATCACAACATTTTGTTTTCAAAATGTTACATTTATGATACTTAATATGACCTTAATGTAAGAATATGTAAAATTAAATACACTCGGTCCCAAAAATAACGGGTAAGTCACAAAAGTCCGAATATCTCCCGAACTACGTATGCGACGATACTACGTATATTGAAACGAATACTGTCGATTGGGCATTTAAAGATACAAAAAATGAATTAATCGAAATTTATGTGTACCTTCATTCTTATTCTCAAATAAAAAAAAACAAAAGTAAGACATATTTTTCTGAAACTTAAAAATTTTGTACGTTTATTTTTTGCTATTTTTCATTACATGCATAATTTTAATACTTCGTATTGCCTCCCCGAGCTCTTCTTGCAGCTTTCAGGCGATTCGGCATGCTGAACACCAAATTTTGGAGCCGGTTCTGAGGAATGGCTTCCCATTCCTCCACCAGTGCTTGTCTGAGCTCGGGTAGCGTGATTGGTGGGGAGCTACGACGTTCTACGCAACGCTCAAGCTCGTCCCATAAATGCTCTATGGGGTTTAAATCAGGGCTTCGCGCTGGCCACTGCATCAGTTCGATACCGACCTCTCCAAGGTATTCATTTACAATTCCGGCGGTATGGGGACACGCATTATCATGCATTAATATGCTATCCCGATCCATCCTCGTCATGAAAGGTCCCGCATGCTCATTCAGGATCTCCTCCACGTATTTTTCTGCATTCAGAGTGCCATTTTGAATCAGCAAGAGCTCGGTGCGGGCCTCGGCAGAAATTCCAGCCCAAACAAGTGCTGAGCCTCCGCCGTGTGCCACTTTTTCCTCCACACAGTCTTGATGGAAGCGTTCCCCTGGTCTTCTGAACAACAACTACCTACCATAATGCTTGTAAAGCATGAATTTCGATTCGTCCGTGAACATTAACCTTTTTTTTTTTTTTTTGTTCTCGGGGTGAAAATCCTCATGGATGTCCTCCGCCCTGCGGCGGGCGGAGGGGTCTGTCAGACTCTTACTGACTAAAAACCACCCCGGTGTTACATCTCACACCTACGCCGGGGTCGCGGGAACACATAATTCTTCCGCATCTGCGGCTGGTTCCGGCCCGCTTGCGCGAGCCCCGTCTCGGGCGGGCGGAGTGAGTCGTACTCCCCCGCAACGTCTGTGAGCGGCGCGCGCGGAACACTACGCGCGCCGCCTTCTCGGGTCCTGATGTTGGGGGGCGACGGATGTCCCCCCTGAATCCCGAATCCGTCGCCCCTGGACCCATTTAGGGGGGCTGGAAGAGGGCGTTGTCCGCCCTCCGCCTGCGCCCGGTGCGCCTGCTGCGGATCGGGAGAGTGGACGAGATCTCTCTCTCCCTTTCCGCAGTCTCCTTCTGCGAGATCACTGTTTCGCAGAAGGAAACCACCGCGTCCTAGGACTCGACGCTGCCGACCATCGCACTCACAACGGCCGGCAGCGACAGGTCACTGCCTACTTCTGAGATGAGGGCACGGCGCGGCTCCTCCCAAGGTGCACACTCTGCCAGCGTATGCCACGCCGTGTCCTCCCGGCAGTCAACGCAGTGGTGACACCGAGCGTCCGGCTCCCTGTTTATGCGACACAGGTACTTCCCGAAGCAACCATGCCCCGAGAGCACCTGCTTTGCCCGAAACGACAGGGAGCCGTGCCTCCTCCCGAGCCAGAGGTCGAGCACTGGCCGGACCGCCTCGATGGTGACGAGGCCGGCGGTAGGGCGTGAAAGCCTGTCCCGCCATTCCGCCACCAGGACCTCGCGAAGCTGCGACCGAAGCTGCTCCATATGGCGCTGCATCGGCCGCTCGCCCCGCGCCCTCGCTTCTTCGCGCCCCCGATATAGTAACGCGAGCACCTTCGCATCTAGGTCCCATGGCGGGGATCCGGTCAGTGCACAAGCCGCCTCGTAGGAGATCGTGCTATACCCCCTTATGACTCTGACGGCCATTGCTCTCTGCGGCTTTCGCAGCACAGAGATGCTGGCGGCCGTCAGGTCAGCCGCCCAGATCGGGGCCCCGTAAAGGGCCATCGATCGCACGATCCATTACCCTAGACCAATCGTCCAGTGTCCAGTGTTGGTGCTCGCGCACATATCTCTGTCTTGCAATTCGATGTTGCCGTTCCAGTTTTGGGCCATTTGCTTGCCTTAATAGTTTCAAGTTTGCCTCAGCAAGACGTCTCCTCACTGTTTGTGCGCTTAAATTGCTACCACCAAAGCGAATAAAGTGGTTTTTTAGACCAACTGCAGTTTGAAAACGATTTCGGAGCATTGTAGCCATCAGGTATCTGTCATCCCTGGCCGATGTGCATCTTGGCCTGCCATTTCCTGGTCTCCGAAGGTGCGATCCGGTCTCTCGGTACCGCTGGACTACCCGCTGAACAGTCGACAAAGATACAACAATGTTTCTTGCTGTTTCACGCTGGCTCCGCCCAAGTTCCAAGAAAGTCAGGATTCTGGTACATTCATCTAACGTGACTGCCATGCTCCACCTCAAAGAATACTGAATATGCACGTGGAAGTCGTTCACAATTATTTTTTGTGACATACATACAACATACATAAGCAAAAATGTTGTTTTCAAATTTTTTTGTTGTTGTTTTGTAAATAAGTTTCATTCATCAACCAGTATAAAAAGTATATAATAAGAAGCGCAACTAAATAGTCTTTATTCTGTTTTTTGGAACCGAGTGTATTTACTAGCTGTAGCCCGCGATTTCGTCATGCAAATCCTTTCATCCGTTTCAGCGGGAAAGCGTAAGAAACAAACAAACAAACAAACAAACTTTCGCATTAATAATATTGTTAGAATTCAATTTCATAATTTGAAAGTAAAGAATAGAGATTGCCGCTTCTACGTTCTATAAATAATTTTAGTCTATGGACTGGCTTAGAAAGAGCGCCTCACTCGACTCCTTTATACCCAATCAATCGGCGAAGGCTTTTTTTATTGTACTTAAAAAACGTTTAAAAAGTACTCGCTGATTGATTAAACGTGTACCTACTGGGTTATTGACTAGGTGCAGGTTTTCTTTGGCTTTATCAGACTGTAGGTTTTTTTTTTTTAGATACCTTCCTCGTCTATAGTTGCCACATTGTTGCATAGGAATAGAGGTCGTTGGCCTACATTTTCTTGTATTTTCATTTCAAAAACTGAAAAAAAAGTCTGTTGACGTTCTGTTTAGTTCGTTCAAAATCCCGACGTGGTATTTTTACGACCGTGTGAACTTGAAACTAGAGGCTGCCACAGACAACGCGATGTGATAGCGCAACGTAACTTTTGTAGAACAATTTCCATGAAGTTATCACAGGAACTGTTCTACTAGAGTCGCGTCGCGCCTGTTTGTGGGCGCTTGAAGCCATGTCTCAAATAGCTGCTGTTAAATTGCGTAACACACTTACAATGGCCATGGTCATGCATTTTACAATTCAACTACATTTATTGCGTTATTTACGTTGTCGAGAAGTAGAATTTTTTTAAACATAAAGCCATGGATCCTTTGGATTGTGACAGAAAAACATGTTACCCAATTGGGGTGCTGGTCTAGTCGTTACAATGGGACGGCTGAGTTCGCGATCCTGAGTTCGATTACTGGGTCTAGCGAAATATTTAACACAACATACCTCTGCACACCCTTTTCTGCAAAACAAGCATGATATTTAATACTCTATTATTTATTTATCTAAATACTTTATGAGATCTTCATGGAAGCTGTCGGGCACAGCAAAAGAGTAAGAGAGAGAAAGCAGTAAAACTTAACTTATGTTATTGTGTGTATCAGAAAAGCTTGGTAATAATTAAGGGTGAAAATGATAAATGATTTTATTACTGTATGTAGGTTTTTATAAACACTTTTAAAACTAGATGAGATCTTCGTTTCCTATCTGACTACTCGGAGAAGAAAGGTGGAATCATACTCAGAGATCACAGTTTCTTTTAAAGTCCACACATAATCTTGTGCAGATCATGTGAAGACCATGTTGATTGGTGTCTGAAATGGTATTTTGAGGAAAGAACCACACAGATTTGAGTAGACCTGTCCAGTCAGTGCACGCATTTGTCAATCATCGTGCAGCTCAACTCAGAACTAAGGAGCTCAATGATTCGACGAACAATACAAATGAAAGGACATTTGAGTAGGCCGCATAAAGTACTCAAACTGCCAGACCATCTTTAAAACTAACTGAAAGGAAAAAAACAATGACACACATAGTCCTCACATTCACAAAAATTTAAATAATGTCATATTTATTTATAATGTGGTACAGAGCATCTAAGTGAAGATCTTTTTGCCTTGGTCCCGTGGCAATGTATTCGAGAAAAAAAATCGACCGTCCCATACAAAACTTCAAAACGTCCTCAACCCACATTTATATCAAACGGCGGATATTATTTTCGCCATTGCGACCTATGGACGAAATTGTTCAGTTAGATGTTCTATAGACTGTACCCTCTGAAAGGTACACGCTATATAGTTTAAACGGTCTGTTCAAAATCTAATTGAAACAGCAGGCCATATTGATCTGGCACATACGAAACTTAGACAGATGCAGGCGAAGGCTTTTAGCGCTGTTCCGGCAGGGTAGTGCATCGTGACGTAGCATCCGGCCTGTCTGTCCGACTTCCCGCCGGTCGGCCAGGTCGGTAAGTTAAATGGTTGTCACATGTACTTAGTGGGAAACGTACCTTAGTGTATTTATTCATCTTATTTGGTGAACTAAGTACTGTTTATTTTATTTTACTTTATTAACGCTTTATTCTATTAGCTTCTGCCCGCAACTTCATTTGCGTAAAAGTCGTAATACACCATTATATACTAAAATAACAGCCAGATTATGATAAAACTTTACTACACTACATTCGTAGATTTGGTCTCAGAGGCTAAAATATAATGAGAGTCTAGACTGGTGACGTGGAAGCGCGCAACGTAAAGTTGACCGTGAAAAAAAAATCACAGCTCGTCCCGAGGTCGACACTCGCTAACTTTTATAGTGCTTTCTCATTGCTTGCGAAGTTTTTCGTTTTTATTAAATTAATTAACGCCTGCGTTTCTAATGGCACAACACTGTCATGATTCACTGACTGATGCTTTCTTACAGATTATTTAATCTAAAATCTAAAATATGTTACATATTTGTTTAATCGGTACAAATCTATACCACTGATATTCGGCATCATGCTGAGTGGAAGCCTCCTTGTCACAGTCACGACTTGCAGCTGCCGGCTATTTCTCTCATGTGATGTGATTTGTAGTGACATTCTGTAACCATCTCACCGTGAAAACTTAGGTGAAGTGAGCATGGAGTGAGCCGTCAGTGCCACTGATGCTAGGGATTGACCGAGACGGGATGACACTGGCAGCTCACTCCATGCAAGTCTTCACGGTGAGATTTTTACAGAATCGACATACTGTAGCGCTATTCTGTAACCACCTCACCGTGTAAACTTAGGTGTAGTGAGCGTGAAGTGAGCTGTCTGTGACACTGATGCTAGGGATTGACCGAGACGTGATGACACTGACAGCTCACTCCACGCAAGTCTTCACGGTGAGATTTTTACAGAATCGACATTTTGTAGTGCTATTCTGTAACCACCTCACCGTGTAAACTTAGGTGTAGTGAGCTTGAAGTGAGCTGTCAGTGCCACTGATGCTAGGGATTGATCGAGACGGGATGACACTGGCAGCTCACTCCATGCAAGTCTTCACGGTGAGATTTTTACAGAATCGACATGCTGTTTTGTTTTTTTTTTTGTGTTTCTGTGACAAATCAAACTATTTTTCTTTCTTTCTTTCTTTGAGATGGCAGGGATGATAAGTTTGAATCTTAATTTTTTCACTCTTTTAATGAGATACATTTGCCCACGGTGTCTTTCGTATTCTACGGATACTTCTACGTATACCCGGATAAAAAGTATCATCAAAATTACTCTTTTAATACACTGCTCGTTGATCTGGTGTGACGAGGTTACGATTACCATGATGCGAACTATGCTTTCCACTGACAAGCGCCGCAAGCAGAGTTTACATCGCAGTTAGCATATATTTAACGTCCCGGCATCAATAGTCGGGCAGTTGCTTACCAAACACTACACTCGTCTGGTCGGAGGATCCTCCCTGTTCTTCATACCTCTATACTGGTGACCCTACCGTGATCGTCAGCGCAGACTTCGTGCACCTTATTCAGTGTGACGTCATCACTTCCGCAAGTTTTAGAGCGGCGAGTCACACAGCCTGCCAGATCGGGCATAATGTTATTGGGTTTGTTATTGGTAGTTCGGTTTCGTGCCCGGGTGTGAAAATAAGCTCGTCGGCACGCCCCCTATAACACGGGTCATAACTTTCGAAATATAACATTATTATTCATAGATCACACCTCTGCGTTACCTTTCGGAAAATTTTACGTGATGTACCCGAATAAAAACTAAATTTCAATTACGTTTTAACATAGTTATAGATAAGCTTAGACAGTACGGTCTAAAAAGTTTGAGCATTAAAAATCAATAGTGCTGTGGTCCCGACAGCCGTCACTTTTGCGCCGATGAGCATCACCGGACAACATCCACGTTTTATGCAAAGTAAACAAAAACAATACACAAATATCAGGCCACTCAGAAAGTATTGCGGAAAAAAGTTTTTATGAATGAGAGAGTGGCCAGTCTATTTTGAAAATATGATTATTTGTAAGTTTCCCTCCACATTGTTTGCGAGCTAATTTAAACTATCATGTCTCATAAAAAAATTGATCTGAGCCGGGAACATTTTCGCGCTATGACTCCTCATTGGCTGTCGCCTGAAACGGCACGAATCGTACGATAGACTTCAAATAGCATTCATGGGTGGATGCCCTTCTAAGGCAAACGTGTATCGTTAGTATAACGAATTTAAAAGCGGTCGACTAACCGTGGGGATGAAGAAAGAAGTGGTCGCCCTTTGACGGCTGTTACGGACGAAAACGCGCTAGCAGTGAAAAATTTAATCCAAGACAATAGCTTTCATGAAATTCCACACTTGCATCTTCGCGTGAGGAGGATAGTTTCACGCTGGGTGCCGCAAAACCTCACCGATGCTCTGAAGCAGGCCCGGGTGGAATGGTGCCGTGATATGATAAACAAATTTGAATTGTTTAATTTGCATTACAGGTGATGAGTCTTTGATTTATCAATAAGATCCAGAAACGAAACGCCAGTCGACGGTTCGGGTGTTTCAAAACAAATCAACGCCTACCAAAGTGAAGCGATCTAGACGCGGGGGGACTTGACTAGCTACTTGGTGTCAAGCCCTGTACGGAACCAAAGAAGCATCACGCTGAATGATATACTACCAAATGCTTGTCAGAAATTTTCTCTGTTGTGAACAACAAGAGACCAAACACAGGGCTCCGTGGGCTACTTCTCGACCACGACAACGCGCCTTCGTACACCGCGCTTCATCTTCCTGGACAGCACGCAGGTGAAACTCCTGGGTCACCCTCCTTACAGCCCTGACCTAGCACCGTGTGACTTCTTTTAATTACCGAAAAAATTAAGCTCAACGGGATACAATTTTCGGCTCTGGAAGATGCGCTGTCAGCGTTCGAACAGACTGTAAACGAGATGTCTACGGCGAAAAGGTGTTTCGAAAACTGGTTCAGACGCATGAAACTTTGTTTAATGGCTAGTGGAGAGTACTTTGAAAAGGTTAAATAAAAAATATTTACATAAAGAACATTTATTTTTATTTTCGCAAAACTTTGAGTGTCCCACGTACTGAATTGTGAAATTGCAGCCCGATAAAATATTCAATACTGAAATAGTATTCCTGCTCCTTTTTACTTTTTTTTTGTCAACGAAATGTCTGTTATATAAGGTTGTGTTTTTTTTTATTGTTAAATTTTATTATAGTCGCGTCCCTGTACAAAAACACATAAACTGGCCGAGTGCGTGTCGGACCACGCACAATGAACGGTTCCGTAGTTGGATGAGTTTATCCAAAGCACAAACTTAATATTGTATGTTGTTGTTGTATGTTGTTAAGTATGTATGTATGTATCTATGTATTAGTATATTTTATTAAGTTATCTATCCCTTTTGTTGCACCTGCCATGTTTTGTCTCTGCATCACCCTAAGGTTGTCTGGTCGAAAATGCCTCAGGCATTAAGTCCACCTTTATAGAGTTTTTTTTTTACTTTTGCTTAAAGGTTTAATAAATAAACAAACGTTGTAGTTGAAAAACATGTCCTCCCATACATTCCAACTGCACATGTAAGTTTGTCGACTATCACTCGTTAACTTGTATTCTATTAATTGTACTTAGCTGTGATAGTTTTTCTTTTTACTTCATTATATATACTACTGCCATGGTTTTTGTCACATATCCAAAAATATGTGACAAAAACCTTGGCAGTAGTTGGCAAACCATTTAGTTGGCAGGGGACATCCGACTGTAACAGAGATACGACCTTTCCACCTCACACCATGGGATATATGAAAAAAAAAACATTCACCTCTAGTTTCCGTGTAGGGGAGGTACCATGTTGACTAATATTTATACCCAGGCCAAATTACAGCTTTCTAGTACTAAGTATCTCTAAGCTAAGAACGACGAACATGGAGAAACTGTAAGTGTGTTTTTAGGGTTCCTTGTTGCCTACGGAACCCTAAAAAAAGATGATCGATTTCATTGCAGGTATGCCTGGTATTTAAAGGCAAAGTCAGGCAAAATATTTAATTGTTAAGCAACCCACGAAAATCTGCCGTATTATGTTTCACACAACTGCCATGGAATTAGGACAGTTATGAATCAAATAAAAGGACAATTTTAGTTGTTCTTCAATTCGATTAACATCAACAGGCGAATTTTGACAGATAAAGTGTGGCTGATCCAATAAGGAAGTGACAGAATCAGTGCGTTAACCCATCATTGTTATATTTTTGAAGATAAATCGATATCTATTGATCTACAGTCACATATAGCAGCCCGGAGTCTGGATTTGTGCCCGGTTGATGGCAATAGGCTCGCCCCCTATTACATGGGACTTAAACATAACTGGCGAAATGTGGGTGTACAGGTACACCTCTGCCCAACCCTTCGGGGAAACAAGGCGAGATGTTATGCTACAGTCACATTATTCGGCTTTTCAGAAGAAATTCGATGAAAACTTCGACCGTGATCGTATAATTCGAGTTCTTAGACACCAATTAACATGGGCCCACTTTGACCAAAATTATGTCTGGACTTTAAAAGAGACTGTGGTCTCTATAATGATGAATAACTCGAGCTCCTCAAGTTCTTAGACACCAATCTACATGGCTCTTACACGATCTGACAAAGATCATATCTGGACTTTAAAAGAGACTGTGACCTGGAAGTGGAAACGCCGACCTCATCTAGTTTGCAACTTTACTTAAATACAAAATCACATAACAGTTCCTGCCTAAGAATGTACAGTGACCCAGTACAGCTATTTTAAAATGTGTTAGCACTGCAGGACAGGCTAATCAAGTGAATACAGATGTGCAGATCGCGTGAGATTGATCGCAAGAAGTAACAGCTTGTTAGGTACCATTGCGTGACTATCCGAAGACTAGTGTTACGATAACCAGTGAACAGTTGGTGCTGATGTCTTGATCGTATCTTTGTGCATATTGTACGGGAATTCGTGTATTATTAAACATCATGCCTGTATTTCACAAAGGGGTTGGCAGCAATGTCAGTTCACTTACATTCCATGTAATAGTGGCAAGCCTAATATTGTTATCAAGCGAATCGTTGAGCTCCTTTAGTTCTGAGTTGAACTGCACGGTTACTGACAAATGCGTGCACTGCCTGGACAGGTCCACTCGACATTTAATCGTTAATTGTACATTGGCGTGAGACGCCGATGTGGTGCGCACCACATCGGCGACCTGAGTTTCTTCCATACTTCTTTCTCTATTAGTCCTCATCTCAGTAGTCACCTCCGTTCCAACCATATCATCTTTCACACAGTCTATCCATTGTTTCTTTGGTCTTAGACATTCATACTCAAAACTTTCCTCATGACATTTTCACCATTCCTCCGGATCACATGCCCAAGACAACTGATTTCAACATTTCAGTCACCGGTGCCACTATCCATTTGTGTAACACCGCACATCCCTCTTAGCATTCTCATCTCTGCTGTATGCAGTTGCCTATCATGCATCCGTCTTGTGGCCGAGCATTCTAATTCATACAAGACAGCAGGCAGGTCTAAACATTGTTTTACATATCTTCCTCGGAATGCGGAAGTAACAGATTGTACCCGTTAACTGCCGCCATTTCATCCATACGATGTTAGTTCTGTGCTTAGCTTCACCATCGCTCTACACGAGTGAACCGAAATACCGAAAGTTGGATCTACCAAAAATATAGACACCCGAAAAAACACCTTGTTTTAAATAAAGAAGGAATTAATAAAGCGAGGTACTCATTCTGTTTCGTTTTTTTTTAAACCGCAGTACAGGCGCGTGGCGTCGACTTTATTCATTCCTGTACGCTTTTGTACCGGGCTTGGTGTTGCCAAACTTTTGCGTCAGAGGTGATTTTATTTATTGCAACACGTGTATGAATTTCAAAGGACCGCGTTTTTTAATGGTGTGGAATACATGTATTTCACTCTATTAAAAACCGGCTAAGTGCGAGTCGGACTCGCGCACCGAAGGTTCCGTACAAACCTGTAGGTATATAAGACCTGAGTATTTGATATCAATTTCAATTTAATACCTCTACGCGTTCATGAGGAAAGGGGTAGTTATTTTAAAATGATTAAAAATATTTTAATTATATGATGTAACTAAAAATTAACGGTTATCGCAATTTTTCGTTAATCTGCAATTGGAAATTTGTGGCATAAACGGCTGTATCTTTTGATTGCGTTGGCTTCGAAGTTAGACCTGAGTAGAAGAGTAAGCTTCTTCCGTTTATAAGTCCTTATAGAATTGATAGCCATTTTATTTCTCTGTTTTTCTGTTCTCTTTTCCTGTTCGCATTTTTTCTTTAATCTCTTGTACATCCAGTTTAAGTATTTTACTTGTGGCAAGCGGTTTAAGATTAATGACGTATTAGAAAAAACTAACTAGATCTCGTTCAAACCAATTTTCGGTGGAAGTTTGCATGGTGTGTACATCATATTTTTTTTTTAGTTTTATCATTATCTTATTTTAGAAGTTACAGGGGGGGGGGAGCACATTTTACCACCTTGGAAGTGTCTCTCGCGCAAACTATACAGTTTAGATAAATTGATATTGGAAACCTCAATATTATTTTTGAAGACCTGTCCATAGTTTTTTTTTTTTATGTTGTGTGTCAGTGCTAAGTATGGGGAACCTCTATTTGTTTTTTTTATGTGAAAATCTTAATGCGGTTCACAGAATAAATCTACTTACCAAGTTTCAACAGTATAGTTCTTATAGTTTCGGAAAAAAGTGACTGTGACATACGGACGGACAGACACACATGACGAAACCATAAGGGTTCAGTTTATTGCTATTTGGCTACGGAACCCTAAAAACGTGATTGTCGATAGGTTTTTTGAAACTAAAAGTGCCGATTTCACCAATGAAACTGAACGCGATCATCACTTTTAAACCTAGTTAAGTTGGTGTCTTTTTAATTTCTTATTTAAGATTTGCTCGCGTTAAATAGGGTTCTAGTCCATATTGATTTAAAATTGAAAAGTGATTTAAGTAGTTATAAAATAACTGTTGTGTATGAGAAGAAAAACAGATAAATTAAAAGATTTCTTATGCTTCGGTACCGTATGAGTGAGGAGAATGTTAAATACAAATTACAGCGTTACCAATATTTTGTAATGTGTTTTCAATAGGATTTCTGTAAACGGTACTTTTAATTAAATTATCACGATTTCATGAAACGCTGGCATCAAACTGATATTACGAGTATCCGTCCTGTCGTCGAGTGCAAAGCTGCCGACGATTGGTCTGGCTTTTCATCGCTTCGCACATCGCACGGCTTAAAATGTGACATTTCAAATTTAAATGTTTTACTGGAATAAATTGAAGTTTTTGATATGTGTACCCGTGGGTTTATTGTGAAGTGACAGAAATGTTTTATTTTATTTTATTTATTCTACAGTTTCCAAGAGATTTTTTTTTTTTGTTGTTGCTCAAACGAAATATAATTTTTCTTTTTATTAATTGATTATTTGTCATGCTAAAACTTAAACCTTTCGGTGCTACTTTCTTAGAACTTCTTTGCATGTGTTTTCAGTTCTACCTTTGTATCTATCCCGCCTGCTCATAGCCTAACTTAATCAACATCAACCACACACATTAATAATTTGAACCTTTTGGCCTCGTACAGGACTATCTGTTTTATTTCCTTTTTGCCTGTATTTTTTTTGTTATCTATATCAGTAGGTACTTTTGGTTTTTATGTTTCTATGAGTGTGTTTATTTTAGTTTGAGTTCTTCCTATACGAATCCCAATAAATACTTTTTCTATCTGCCTTTATTTTTTTAAATTGCCCACCAAAATCACTTCAAATTAGGTGAGTCCACAGAAATCCTTCAAAACACAAACAAAAATACAAGACAGTAATTTATAAAGCCTTACAAACAAAAAAATGGATGCCGTTTTGATAAACGCGCGCAAAACGAGAAAGTATGAGGTACTTGACTTTCATACGGCGTTCTTACAAATTCCTCTCGCGAAGATGGATGTCGGCTACTTCACGCTATGCCGCTACCATTTGTCATTCATGATTTTTTTATATCCCCACCTTGGATTATTATATTTTTGTGTACTGTAATTTGGATGTTGTAAATGTATGTTGCGGGTTTGGATGATTCGTTTTTTATGGTACGTGTGTAGTTATGTTTTATAGCTATTACTATTTTATTATAATATTACTTTGTATAATACCTAGTTTAATTAATTAAGTACATTCGTTTTTCAAATTCTTTACGCAATAATTAGCCTAATTTTGAAACTGTTAATTACATTTTCAGTACTTATACACCAGATAAAAAAAAACTATTACTTGATTTACGCATAACTAACAAACCTTGATCTATCTTACCTACCTGTCTAGTTATAAACCAAATCAAAGCAGCAACAAAACTTTTACATATCAACATTATCATCTACGACAATACATTACAGATTCCATAATAATGGTACAATTAAATTCCTCTGTGGAATATCTACTGCAATGTCTGTTTGCCTCAAAGGAGTTTCATCTGTCTAATTTAATTATCCATCTGAAACTCCGCCACTGCGATACCTGCCCCGCTACTGTTGATAACAAATAATATAATTGCATTCCTTGAACATATAATGACAACTACAAGCTTCGTAGTTTGATACGAATGAAATTTCTTACAAATTTCTTTGGTTAGTAGTAAGTACTTCACACAAAGGATGTCGTTTTTGAGGGTGTAACAAACAGTAAAGAAGAAAAAAAAAAACAATTATTTACGGTAATTATTACGCAAAGAACCAAACACATCACAAAAAAAAAACTTCTAATATTGTTTTCTCAGAGGTTGGGAAACATGACCTCATCTATTTTTATAATATTATAATTTCTTTAACGTGACATTGGCTGAATGCACAAACCGTGCGAAGCCAAAAGAAAAAAATAAATAAAAAAAAAACTTTATGACGTGTGCTTTCTTTAAACCAATTTACAGAAATAACAATTATTTGATCATTCATCAATATTATTTTAGATGTTTGCGAGTTTGGATGTTTACTCAGTCTCGTTTTTATGGCCGATGGGCAATTTGCAATTTGAAAAAAAAAAGCTGTTGCCAACAACCTGGCGCCAATCTCAGACTTCAAGTTGCTATTGCGTAATTCCTAATGGAAAAATTCAATACCTTTTTGTCCTTCTTGAGGATCGAATCCAGTACCCCATGCTAAATACTTGGTTTTGTGATTACTAGATGAACGCGGTAGTCACTATAATAAAGTCAAAGTCAAATCATTCATTTCAATTAAGCTCTGGTCTCCTAAGAAAGCGGTGAACGGTAACACAATAACGACCGTCCAAATACGTTTGATACCTTATTGTCAAATACTGGTGAAAATTACAGATTTTCATGACGGCCGTTATAACATGACAACATTTTATAAAAGTAATTCGTATTTTTAAAAACGTTTGCATTCTAATCTCAGTCTTAATCTGTCAAAAACCCCTATAATTTTCATAATTTTTTAACAACTTTTAGACATTTGATTTTCGCCGAGGTGGGACTGCGAACTAGATTTTGAGCGTTTTTAATTACGAGAGTTGGCCTTCGTCTCTTCTCCGATCTTTTACCGGTTCAATAAAATTGACGCCTAACAGTTCCAGTATGGAAAAACTGTAATAAATTCCGCATTTATTCTCAGGATAAGACTCATTCTACTTCGTTAAAATTCGCGCTTAAGAAACCCAAGTTTTAGGCACATAAAAGGTACTTTTAAACGTCAACATTTACATGAAAATGGAATTGATTCTGGTTGAATAAAAATTGAAAAAAAAAACACAAAGAGTCTCCCTTATAATTCTGACATCACAATTGAATATTCCGGTACACAAAGTTAGGGATGGGTATCCAATTTGTATCCGCATCCAGTCCAACTCGCTGGCATCCAGGCAGAGTCCAGAACTCCTGAAACTTCAGTCACATGTCTCGTGAGTTTAGGCGATTTCTATTGAACTAGGTTCAATCGTGGTACCTCAAAGAGTTAGGGATAATGGAAGAGCCAAAAATATTGCATGATATGATCCTTTCGACCGAGTTCGGTCACGGTGGACAATCTCAAGGGCGACTTGCCAGGTACGCAGGAGATATTATAGTGCACTGCAATATAGTGTATGTGCAAACGCAGGCGCACTTTCTGTTCTAGATCAGCAGCCTAATTGCGTAATACATTTTCGTAAACGATTACGACTAATCTGTTTGATTTTGACAGTTCAACAACATGCATTGCGTTATTTACATCGCGAAGCAGATTTTTTTATCGAACTTATGAAGAAATGGATTAGCAATCTGTTTCAAAACGATGCAGATTCCGATTGATTGTGTATTACGCAATTAGGGTACAGGATATAAAACACTAACAAACTGACAACATGGCTGATTAATGGCGAAGCGCTAGTTTTTTTTTTGCAATTTTGCAGGTCAGCTGGTTTGGTTCAGAAGAAAATAGATTTGCGAATCATATGAAGCGGATCACAGGAACTCAGAGGGTAGTATTGATGATTTTAATTATTACAATTCTGTTACAACATACTTGTGTAAGTACATTTAGAAATAATTTTATGAGTTCGATGTTTCTTAAACGACTACACCGAAAAGAAACACAAAATCCAGCCATTATCTATGTTATGCTACTCGAGGTTACTGGCTATTAATTTTAATAAAATAAATACTCGTCATATTCATTAAAACATTGACTGTTCTGACTGCTGAATTTGGGGTCTCCATTTCGATTCCCAGATTTCGCAAAGTATTAACATCAACGATTACTCAGTAGCTGTGGATTGGTGCCCAGTTGATGGCAATAAGCTCGCTCCCGTACTTTACGTGGGGCGATATTATGTGGAAGTACCATGTACAGTCATGGTACATACAATTCGGGGAGTTCCAGCAAAAATATTAAAATTATGTTTTTACCATTTCGCCCATTGTCAGCTACCATTTATACAACTTCACGACATCAATCGTCAGTCAGTTGCCCACCAGATACGACATCCATCTGGTCGGAGGATCCTCCCCTCTAAGAAGAGTATGAGTGAACTTTACACCCTGTTCTTCATATCTCTTCACTGGTGTCCCCGAGTATGAACGTCAGCGCAGCCTTCGTGCAACTACTTCAGCGTGACGTCATCATCATCACACCCGCATGTCACACAGCCAGCCAACAACCACGGCTTGAATGGTTTTCCTGACCATGAGCATGCAGCGCAAGCGCATACCTGGTCTTCACCTTCAGCCTCATCAGCAACCTTGGCACAGCACACTGCAAATTCGGCCGGTCTACAAGCAGAGCGCTTAATCCCTCTCCTGGCCGACACCAGCAGTCAGCCACCCCGACTCACTGGGGCATCTTCGCAGACAGTTCCGACACACCGCGAACTATGCGACACCCGGTTCCAACCCACTGGAACCCCAACTGGCATTGAGAAGCATCGCAAGATACAAGACATAATCCACTATCGACGTCCGGTCTCCGGAGGGGAGTGATTGGCGGCATCTACACCGCCACATGCGAACAACGCATCACACTGACGTTACACAAATCCTGCATCGCGCAATCATAGTTTACCGCGCAGCTAGCATATTTACAACTTACCGATATCAATCATCGGGCAGTTGCCCACCAGATACGACATCCATCTGGTCGAAGGATCCTCCCCTTTCCGTAGAGTATGAGTGAACTTTACACCCTGTTCCTCATATCTCTTCAAACTTATACCATAAAACGTCAGCAAAATTTGGAATTTTAACCTTCAATATCTCCGTAACCAGAAGGTTCCCAGATATGGTACAGTACAAAAAAAAAATACAAAGACGGTGAGTAAAATTGACCGCTTTATAAATATAAAATTATTTCCCATGCCACATCTAGGTCTTGGAAATAGTTTTCTAACATCCAGTCGATCCGAACATGTCTCAGTTGGAGCAGCCCCCGATGAGTTCGGTTCTAAACTTGAGTTACATAGAGCTGCACTTACATATTTCTATCATATTGCTTTCTGTTTTGTGATTGCGATAGTCCTGAATGTCTGTAGTTTGTCGAACTTTAGAATATTTGAACTGCTGTCCTTCATAATAAAAATAACTGAATAGGTACATAAAGTTAGTTTTATTTACTTCTTGTTTTAGGTCGTTGGCTCGAACCCAGGAAGGCATCACCACTGCTCTCAAAACGGTGAAGGAAAACGTCTTGAGGAAACCGGCATGTACAGAACCAAAAATTCGAGGACATCTGCCAACTCGTGGCCCGCGTGGTGGATTACGTGAGAGGGTTCTCACAAAGAGGCGGCCTGTGTCCCAGTAGTGGGAAAGTTATAGGCTGATTATAACTATGACTTATGACATAAAATCATGCTTTGTTCCCTTGCGGGTAGGCAGAAACTACAGATCGCCACCAGCTACGATCCTTACATACTCCATTGGTATCTCCCTCCATCTTATGTCGAACTTAAACCTCCTTCCTCAATCAAAGTTATTTTTCAATGTTATTGGGTGGTAATAAAGCTGGTGGTAAGTGGATATCTAGCAATATGTAAAAAATACCACAGGATCGCAGATACGTTGCCATTCAAGACACAGCTCAAAATTTTGTGCTGACTGTACATGCAGGGTGGCAGGGACATTAACCCAAAAACTGTAATCATAAATGCAGCACTTCATTCTAGACCGTTTAGTGTAGAAATTTTTATCCGGATATATAAAAAAAAACTGCTGTTTCATAGAAAAGTGCAATAAATACGCAGTCAAAATGTGTGGAAACAATTTTTTTTGAAAAATATCTGTCGAAAAAGTTCAACTCAGGAGGGGCTCTGAATCATGAACTGAATCCATGGTAGTGCGACGATGTCCCGTCCACGCACAAACAATCGCACCAATTTGATCGCGATCGCGAGAATTCGCGCAATTGTCCTATTGGCCGATTGCCAAACAAAGGACGCATCGCTATGTGCACTCACACAAATGCAAAGCTCAGCTTAGGCCTCGCGGACTGTATGACTCTAGCACACACAAGCATTCCCCGACCCACCACGTCGCAGCGCATCGCCTGCCCGCCTTGTCACTTCGTTTTCGCTTATCGTTCTTTCAGACCTTTTTTGTTTTTGCTCGGCTCCTAACGGCCATAGCGTGATGTTGAAAAGCCAATAGCCTTCCTCGAGAATTGGACTATCAAATGCGAAAAGAATTTTGAAAATCCGACCGGTATTTCTAGAAATTACCCCCTACTTACAAACAAAAAAACATACAAATTTTACCCCATATGTTTAAGTTCCATATAATAAGGGGCGAGCCTATTGCCAGCAAATCCAGACTCCGAGCTGCTGCTGCAGAACGAAAAACTCAATGTTATAGCTTAACCCCACATTCTGAGTCCCTATGGTAAAAAATAAAATGTAAGAAAACTTAATCTTATGATGTACAAAGTAGGCGTAATGAGCGAATCGTTTATAGGTCTTGATGGATGGCAAAGGTCATACATAACCGTCATTATTTATAATGTTTCAATTTTATGTTGACCTCTGACCTTTCTCTGAATCTCCCCTATTTCTGTCATTCTGTATATCAAAGCAAGGGGCAGGGGAGGTCTCGTTGTGTCGGTTCTTCTGCTAAGAATTGTTGTACACCATCTTGAAAGCAAATTATGTATTTTTACATGTATTTGGAAGCTAACGAGCGGGTAAGATGTTTTTGAAATGTTTTGATTTATGAATACGAGAATAGAATGTAGTAATTTTAATTTTCGAGTTTTTAATTTAAAAGAGGTTCGTGATTAAAGTTAAAACCTGCCATTTTCCGAATAAAATCATACCTGCACATGATTGTCCCATGCAGGGCACAGGTCTCTTCCTATAATGAGAAGACGGGTTGGCGTTTTCAGACTGATATTAACTACTATAATAGCTTCTGCTCAACCTTCTGTGGAACCAATTTTTTATATCTTTTTATTATAATAGCTAGTTACTCCTTATGACATCAGCTTAACTTTATTCATTTGTACGGGAATGTCTATTTGTATAGACATATGCTCATCATACAAATAAAAAGTTGATGTGTCTGTTTGTAATGTCAAAATAACAGCTTTTTACTAAATGCATACGAAAGTATACACAACACACGTACACTATACAACACACACAAGTATACTATAGGTACACCTCTGCCTAACTCTTCTGGGATTACAGGCGTGATGTTATGTGTGTGATGCATACGAAAGTATGTACTTCAAACAATACCTCATTTGTCAAATTATGATAAGTAGTTTAGAAGTTATGAGAGAGATAAACATACACACATATATACATATATACCGGTCACAACTCTCCTTTTTGCTTCGCCGTAGTCGGGTGAAAACTACAAAAGAAACGGCCGCGACTTACGAGTTGGACGTTCGACACCAGACAGGCACTATACTTTTTATTAATTGTTTCATCACCACTGCTCTCAAAAAGGTGAAAGAGAACATCGGTGAGGACACAACAATGTCCTAGAACACAAAAATCGAAGACTTGTGATATCCACCAACCCGCGTGGTGGATTACACGGCTTTTCACAGAAAGGAAGCCTGTTTCAGCCCGCAGTGAGAACAATACAGCCTGATTATGTTTATATTAAGTGAAAAACAACGATTTTATTTAATTATACGCGTGAACACAAACAACAAACTTTTGCTTTATCTACATTAGCAACCAACATTTGCAGAAAACATTTCGATTCATCCGCCAACACCACAAAAATAAAACAGAAAATCCGAAAATGTAAGTGTAAATTTACAAAATCGTATAAAACTTGATCGCAAATCTCTTACAGTCAAACACCAAGCGGAAAAACAAAACGCTGAAACACTCCATTACTCTTGACTTCATCAGACAGTGTACATTAAAAAACACAACATATTTTACACCTTAACTCGTAAACCACAAGGTTTGAATTCGTTTACAGCTGGTATGAAAACAGTAAGTCCTTTTTTCTTTAATTTGGACGAATGAGGTAAACATTAGCATTCCACGGGAAAGCTGCTTAGCGGTTCTAAGTAGGTAAACAAGACTGTTAAGATTAGTACGATTTCTTTTTCAGATTAAGTTGCAGAGAGCTTTAAAACTGAATGAAGAATGTTTTCTACGTAGATTAAACTTTCACTGATGTGTGACTGAAACATGGAAACCTTGCATTTTACTTGTCTCATCGCAAGCGGGTGAATCTGCTCAACCAAACCTACAACTCATTGAAAATGCACTTGACTAAACTAAAGTTACCAGTTTAACAGTTTATTTCGCGAATTTCACGTAGAAGTGCACGGTATAGCAAAATAGCCAATATCCAAAACGATGAAAATGAATAAAACAATTTTTAATACGAAAAAAGCTAAACATCGACTGCGGCGCCAACCGAGCGAAGGAAATTCCAAATTCAAATCAGTTCGTGAGTTGAGTGCGAAGCGAACGGACGTGCTGCGACAACCATTTATTCCGTTACAACTCTATTTCAAATGCTAAATACATTGTCGAAAACGAGAATATTGCGGGGAACTGTTTGCATAATTTGCATTTGAGACGAATTTCGGGGACTGTTTGGCTTCCCAGATTCGTTTGTAATCTTGATTAGTGTTATTTGGAGGCGAATTAGTCATACGTCCTTAGGTTTTGTTGTAATCGCTTAAGGGTTAAAGAGCCTGGTCTACATTTTGTTTAATATATCGTTAAACTAGTTTTATTTCCTTTTAATTGCCCAAAGATTTTGTTGATGGCAATAGGCTCGCCCCCTATTACATGGGACTTAAACATAACTGGCGGAATGTGGGTGTACTATAGGTACACCTCTGCCTAACCCTTCGGGGAAACAAGGCGTGATGTTATGTTATGTTAATTGCCCAATAACTTAGCTGTACATTTTTACGAGCTGTTGAGCGTGATATAGTGAAACAACATCAAACAGAAAATGAAAATGTATATGTTGCCTTCAGACCTTCATAAACAGGGTGCCGATTTCACCAATGAAACTGAACGCGATCAGCACTTTTAAACCGGTTAATAACAATTTCGACACTGACAGCTCTTGAACGCGTTTTAAACGTGTGCTAATCGCGTTCAGTTTCATTGGTAAAATTCGCCCAGCGTCAATAACAAAGAAATTCGAATCTTAATCACAAATTCAAAAGTCATTCGTCCAAAGAAAAGTGTCCTAACAAAACTGACTCTTCACATTCATCTTAAACCATCCAGTCTTAATGAAAATATGAAAAAAATACCTCCGCCTCCACAAGGCAATGTTTCTCAAACTTAATTCTTAGTTCACTGAGCCCGACGGTAGTTTTTATTAAGTTACAGTGAAACAAACTAGTCGGGAATTTTTCAAAGTTTCAAGGCGACATGGCGGCACGGCGCGACTGTCGCCCGCGGCATAGCGACGTCGCTTTCACCTTAACTAGAAGTTGACTTCCAATTCAATTAGTTGAAAGTTTTAGCTGGGGCAAAAACAGCGTTTTGTTTTATACGCTCTTTTAGTGGAAATGCTTGGCATACGTTTATATTTCTTGGGGATAGGTTGTACTTACAAAAATGTTCGCTTCTACAAGCCTTGTGACTCTTTAAAGCGTTTTTTTTTAAAGTAATTATCAGATTTTTTCAACCTATGAGCAATTCCATTTAGAATAATATATTCATGTTTACAAAATATACTTACAAATGAATAAAATCAATTTAAGATTCAAGACCTACCCTTGGGTTAACACGACATTTTTTCTTTAAGAAAATGCTCGGTCCTGTATCTCTATTCAAAATAGTCTTCGAAACATATTCGTGACTAGTTTTAAAATCGAGACTGTGTGTTCCGAACTGTTCCGAATAAGGAACATAGAGAACGTCTTTTTATTATGCAAAATAAGTGTTCATATTAGCTCTTTAACGCACTAAAAACGTTGCCCACAGCGTTTTTAATTTAAAAAAAAATTGCTAAAAGACAGCCAAACAACAACCAAAACAGAACTAATCGAAATAAAACTACACTTACAAAATTGAAACACTTTCGAAAATAAATTTTAAAATCGAACGCCGAATCACTTACTCGTCGATCCCGGGGGTGTATTAACCCCGCACTTTTATCTCACTTCGCAGCTTCAGGGGGATGAATACATCAAATGGTTGCAGGCTTTCGGCTTTCGGCTTTAATCGCCGGCTAACCGCGGCTCCCCAGGGAAGACCTTTGATGCTAAACGCTGTTTTGCTATATCTTTGTGACTGTGATACGGTTTTGGGTGAACGTTTATTGATTGTTTCCTTTTAAGCCTTAAAATACCAAATATGGTGCAACCGACTTATTGTATATTGTACAATCTTTTTTGACACAAGGCAAACCCAACAACACTCGATGCACTTAGAAATAAATTACGTGTATATGTTTAGTCTTAAAAAGAAAAGAAATCCCGGAGGAAAAGTCAATATAACTATTCTTAGAGTATCTAGAAGTCTTAAGGTTACTTACTATGAAGGATCATACATATTTTGCATCTAATGTACTCATAAAATATACATAACATAATCAGCCTATAGCGTTCCCACTGTTCGGACACAGGCCTACTCTCTGTGAGAGGGAGTGGGCCGTAATCCACCACACGGGCCCAGTGAGGGTTGGTAGAATAAAATATACATGCACCAAACGTATTCAAGATAATGAATCTTGGCATGATATACAAAATAAAAATTCATGTCCCACGTTGGGCGCCAAAACTTATCACCAGCACACATTAGCAACGATACTTAGTCTCTCCCAATTACAATTTATGGTAAAGTTTTATCTAACAGCCTTTAAATTACGAAACCTACATGAAGGATTACAGAGTATTTGAATTCAATATCGTAGTAATATATACCCTACATATTCAGTTGCGCCAGACGTGACCGTCTTTCGAGATACATTTGCATAATATACACAATAAAACTTCGTGTCCCGCGTTGGGCGCCAAAACGTCTCGGCAGCACAAATTGACAGTGCCACCTAGCGTGTCGCGGCGGAATTGTGCAGGAACGCGTCAGTCCGTGACCGCACTTTGGGATGAGCGGACGTGTCACGTTTACGTCTAACGAAATACACTGAGAATTCTTTTGGATTCGTACTTCGGTTATTGGCGTGAGACGGTAGAGTTTTGTGTGCTTCATTTGTTTTCCAAATTGCGACATTTTCTTGCTTAAAAATTCAATGACACAGATAGCATTAAATAGTTGTCGGTTTGCAATAGTCAGTTTACACACATGATCTGGAACAAAATAATTTCCAATAGTTTTTACTATCTAAAGTCTAAAGTGACGTAATTTCTTTCGACTGACTGGGGACCTTGAAATAATTCTTCGTTAATTTAGAAGGGAACAAAAATAAAAGTAATGCTAACTTGTTCTAATATTTTAATTATGACCTGACATCAACCACCCATACTAATAGTGTTTTAAATTGACGCTTACTAATGCTGCCATAATGTACTGTTTAGTTAAACAAAACTATTTACTGAATTTATGCATAGTGAATCATGCATCGTATTAAATTTATACTATTTATATTACAGATGTGACAAACACATTGATGACACAGTTATGTAAACTACGACGGGCGGGATGGCGCGTATGCCTTTGAGTGCTACGCGTCCCCAAGTGCTACGCGTCCTCAAGTGCTACGCCACCAAGTGCTACGGCGTAGACAGCTATGACTTTTTTATTTAGAATTTAAGGCCTCTTAAATCACCTCCGAATAAACTCTAATTGACTTACGTGACAGTTGATTTTATATGAAATAAATAAAATAGGTATATTTGGCACAGAAACTCGTGTACATAAAAAGATAAGTAAGTTAATTGGAATTTAAATAAAAACAAAACAGATCAAGTAATACCGAGAAAGAATAAGTTTTGATTGGCTTAGTGTTTTGGTCGTTAGTGATAGTTCTGATTGGTTTTGGGTGCCCAAGATACAGGCTTGTCTAGTTTTGGGCCAATAATCTTTGTAGTCTTTTAGCCATAAAGTTTTATTATTATTTATTACTAGCTGCCGCCCACCGCTTCGTCCGCGTGGTATGTCGATAAAAGGCCTATGCCCTACTTCAGGGTTCAAAACATCAAAATTTCATCAAAACCGTTTCGGAGATTAGTCGGAACAAACCGACAGACAGACAGAAAAAAAAACTTTTACCAAAAAAACCTGTTATTTTGACATCACAAACAGACACTTCAATTTAATTTATTTGTATTCTTTCACAGTAATTCTGTGAAATCCTTCCAAACAAAAGAAGACTTTTCAAATCGGTTTTTAAACGTTAGAGTTCTGATGTAGCAAACATTAAAGGACCTCCTCCTTTTTTTGAAGTCGGTTAAAAAGAAAGATTGTCCCGTCAGAAATGACATTGTTAAAATTTGAAATAAAAAAAGTAAGTAGGACATTATTTCATCATTAAAGATTTCTCCTCTTCGTTCTGGTGGATTCAAGGCCTAGTTGGTCCGGTTGTCATACGAATATCCATGACAATCAGGAAACTGAATTTTATAAATGTGTTCTTTGAATACCTCGCCTCGTTGGTCTAGTGGTCGCAATCGCTACTGCTGAGCATGAGGTCCTGGGTTCGATTCCCAGGTCGGGCAACGTGTTATTGGGTTTTTCTATCTGGAATTTCTCAGTAGCAGCCCGAAGTCTGGATTTGTGCCCGGTAGATGGCAATAGGCTCGCCCCCTATTACATGGGACGTAAACATAACTGGCGAAATGTGGGTGTACCATAGGTACACCTCTGCCCAGCCCTTCGGGGAAACAAGGCGTGATGTTATGTTATGTTCTTTGAATACTTTATGTATTGGTAGAACTATTTGCGAGGAGAAGCTCGTCCAATTTCCTATTTAATATGTCGGACAATGAGATAATATTATAGTTAAAAAAATGACGCTTTAATAGCTAACGAACTAAAAAGTAGATACTTATTTTTAAGTTGTTTAAGAGAGTTTGTGTTGCTGCAATTTACAATAAGATTAATATAAATTAAGATATTAACAAAAATTCAAATAAAGTGAAAAAGCATGGGGTGCTTAAAATTATAAATTTAAGCATCCCACGCAGTTTTAAACTACAATTTATTTTCTGAATTTTTAGTCTCAATACGACAGTATTTTTTTAAAATTTTTATCTTCATGATCCTAGTCAGGATACTAATATAATGTTATGAGTTTATTGTATTGTCATGGGCCTTTAACTCCTGTGCAAATTTTCAAGTTAATCAGACCACTAGACGTGGGTGAAAATGTAGTTAAAATATTTCGTTACATACATACATACATACAGGCTAACAAAAGCGTGTTAAAAACGACAAAATTGACACCTTTTCACGCCAGATGCTGTTTATAAAACAGAAAATGCATGAAAGAAATATGACTAATTGTAAGGTTGTCGCCTGTCAACTGTCGGTTATAGTTACCCTCAGAACGGTACCACCATCCTTCCTACTTCTGTCGTCGAGCAGCGTTGCTGTGTTCTGGTTTTGTGAAGTATCACACACTAGTTTCTGCCCGCGACTCCGTCCCAGTGGAATTTCTTACTTCACGGTCCCTCCACTTTGCATCGCATCGCCTGCCCGCACTTTTACATAATATCCACTTAGGGTTATTTCAGACTTATTTCTTTATGTTTTCGCCGCCTTTCTCAAGGATAAGGCCATCAAATGTTTTTTTTTAATCCTACTGGTAGTTTCAGATATTAGCGCGTTCAAACAAACAAGCAAACAAACTCTTCAGCTTTATTGTTAGAATAGATGAGACATATTGACTTAACACGCATGATACATTTCAGTTTTGCGATGCCTCTGGTATTGTATATGTACTTAAGTGGCAGCAATCACTTACCTTTCCGTATACTTAGAAATTCTAAAAAAAAATACTTTCAAAAGTGTGGTACAGTCCGTTACATTAAATATAATTTTACAGTTTAGGGATTGATCGTAAATGATGTAACAAATAACTTAATTGAATATGGCGTCCTAGCTTTGTTACATGGTAACCTGTTCTCATCCCAATTTATTTAAAAAAATTAGAATCTGTGCAGCATGTCAATATCTTCCATAAATCTCTATCAGTCGCCTTCTTAGTTAGAGTCACCACCTTTCAAGACATTGTTAAGCTAGTGTATTTCAAAACAATACACACAAAAAAAAAACGATAGTTTTTAAACATACTCAAACTAGCGAACTGCCCCTGGAGTCGTACAGTTTTTCCGATTAGACAAAACAATCAGATTTGTTTAGGTATAATTGGTAAGTTTAATGTAATTGGGTTTTTCTATCTGGAATTTCTCAGTAGCAGCCCGTAGTATGGATTTGTGGTTGATGGCAATAGGCTCGCCCCTATTACATGGGACTTAAACATAACTGGCGAAATGTGGGTGTACAGGTACACCTCTGCCCTTCCCTTTTGGGAAACAAGGCGTGATGTCATGATGTTATGTGTTTAAAATTAATACAGACGTTTAAAAACTCACGCGGCAGTGTTGGCGCAGTGGTTGAGCGTTCGGCTGCTGCGATGCGTGTCGCGGGTTCGTTTCCCGCACGGAACAAATATTTGTGTGACCTACAGATAGTTGTTTCGGGTCTGGGTGTCTTGTTTAGGTGAGTTTTCATGTTTGTGAACCCGCCCACGATACATGAGTAATTCCTATTGTGAGGCAAAGTTTAAAATAAATAAAAAACTATGTAAAAATTATGTCTCACTTCTGTACTTAGGTACTCGTACATATTACCTTTTTTAATATAAAATAGTTTAAGCATTCTGTGTGTGTCTCTTAATATTGTGCACTTGGCTTGTATGTTGACTTTTGTTGATAGATTGAACTGTGTAACAATTGTAGACAGTCCAAAAAATTCGACAAAAAAATTATAAACGCGAAAGTTTGTGAGGATGGATGAATGGGTTATTCTTTCACGCAAAACGACTGAACGGATTTACATGAAATTTGGCCCACAGATAGTTTATAAACAGGATTCGGAGGACGGTCACGCAGACAGTCAAGAAAAGGAACTTTAACATATAATATACATAGATATTTATTTATAATAGGTTAGCCTACAATTGCTTCCACATTACATTCCATTTAAAAGTACACTATATACATTTTTAAGTGTAGCAATTATTTACAGGCTCACACCACATGCACTATAATTATATTTTACATTATTAGTACTGCAAATATAGCAATTTATTTTAGAATTAAAGAGAACAAATCATAAAACCACATACATAAATTAAATTAAAAAACAATCGAATTAAATTGTGAAATAGAGTGATGAATTATAAATAAATTACATTAGATAAAAAATTCAAATTAAAAAGCAATAAATAATGTTTAATAATTATGTAGCTTAACTTAATTCCAATTCAGGTTTTGCCTTGTTTATGCGAGTAGTATTTAATAATTAATTTACAAAATTTTCCTATGCTATCATGGTGTAAATCGATTAGGTCACTACAACTGTTTAATATATTGCACATTCTCCGAATAGGTGAGTTAGCACCTAGGACAGTTTTACGCAAAGGCGGGTGGAGCGGAATGGGTTTACGAGGACATCGGTTTGGGGCTCGAAACTTAATGAGACTTAGTAACTGCGGACAGTCTATTTGCTTCCTGAGGAGTTTGAACAGAAACAGGGCATCAATAACTTCTCTTCGAGTCGATAAAGAGAGCATCTTGAAAGTTTGCAGACGAGACACATAGGAGGGCAGCTGCTTGCTTTTTCCTTTGGAAAAAGCAAGGTGCCATAGAAATCGTTTCTGGACCCTTTCTAAGAGAAGTTTATGAGTGGCGTAATGTGGTCTCCATACAACGCTACAGTACTCTAGTATGCTTTGTACAAGGCTGTTATACAGCAATATTTTAGTGTTGATCTGTTTAAAACCCCTGGCATTGCGAAGCACAAATCCCAACATTTTGGAAGCTTTTTTAATAGTGTTTTCGATGTGGGGGATAAAAGTAACTTTTTTGTCAAATAGAACTCCTAGATCCCTTATAGTTTCTACTTCATGAATTTTATGTTCGTCTATAAAGAAGCTCGAATGAATGGGGTGAAGCTTTCTAGAAAATGACAGGTGGTAGCATTTATTGAAGTTCAATTCCATTTTATTATTCTTGCACCATTCATTTACTCTGTTCAGATCATCCTGCAAAAGCGCAATATCATTTGATGATTGGATTTTCCTTGCAATCTTTAAGTCATCGGCATACAAAAAACACTCTGAAAATTGAGGGCAGTGGGGAAGATCATTTATAAAAATAATAAATAAAATGGGGGCTAAGTGGGAACCCTGTGGGGCACCGGAGGTCATGCGATAATTGATGGTAGAACGAAACCATTTACCACAACATAAAATTCACGGTTAGCGAGGTATGATTCAAGCCATTTCAGCAAGGGTCCCGTGATACCATATGTTGCCAGTTTTTTTATTAGTATGGAATGGGAGATTTTATCAAACGCCTTACTGAAATCGGTGTATATCACATCAAACTGCTTATTTGAGTCAATAGTTTCTATCAGAGACTCTGTAAAAGACACTAAGTTTGTGGCGGTAGACCTTGATGCTACAAAGCCATGCTGGTGATCGCTAAGGTAAAGCCTGAGATGGTGTTGGATATGGGGACAGATCAATGACTCGAATACCTTAGCGAAAGTGGAGAGGATCGCAATGGGCCGGTAGTTTGGGATAGTCTCTTTTTGGCCTGACTTATGTACCGGAACGATTTTGGCTTTTTTCCATTCAGATGGAAAAGATCCGGCGGCTAATGACATTTTATATATTTTTAGTAGCGGAGAGACCGGCGCACATACAGAAATAAATAGCGGTGGGATTCCGTCAGGTCCTGCTCCTTTTGCAGTGTTCAATGATTGTAGTTTTCTGAGTAAAGAATCCATTTCCAAGTCTGGGGTTGTTAGGCACTGGCTATAAGATTCCAGTGAGTTTAAATAGCTTGAGCTATTCTTAAATTCTGTGTTATTTTCAGGGGAGTAAACCGATGAGAAATAATTACCAAAAATGTCGCAAACAGTAGAGCCATTAGACGTTGTAGTCTGTCCGTCAGTCATTATCAGTGGATAGGAACTAGATCCTCCGCGCTTAGCCTTAACATGAGTCCAAAATAGTTTTGGATTATCTTTGATTACCGATTCTAGGTTATTCATATAATGGCTGTACAAACTTTTAGCTAAATTTTGACAACGTTTCGCAATTAATTTTAGTTCTATTTCATCTCGCGGATTATTGTATATCTTGAAGCGCAGTCTTAGCTTATTTTTTTCTTTGAGGGATTTTATTATAGATTTATCAAACCATGGCGGGTAGCGACTGGATATTGGCTCACAGTTTGGAACAAATTTATTTATGGCCGTGTTCAAGATGTCATAGAATGCATTTACCGTGCCGTCTACATCATCTTGACTTGCAAATAGTTGATCCCAGTCTTGTTCGTTTAAATAGGATTTAATTTTTTCATAATCAGCTTTGTGGAAGTTTTTCTTCTTGTTGTGTTGATTGTATGGCAGACTTTTTTCTTTCAATAATGAAAGAGTAAAATCCAGCGTTGGATGGAGTTTGTCAACAGTAGTCAAAGAGACAGTGGATTTACTCACTGTGCAAGAAGGCATTGTAGATTAGATTAGGTCCAAAACACGTGCCGAACTGTTTTTAATAAGATTGTGCTGTGTAAGCTTGCTAACCTCCATGAACTCTAACAGTCTTAAACATGTGTTGGGTAGTGAACTGTTGATTGCCCTCGGGGTCCAGTTTATTGTGCCCAAGTTAAAGTCCCCCACAATATAATAGATATGCATATATATTGTCCCCTTCAAAGATGTTTCTGTTTGATTAGGAACGCATGTCAGTAGTTTGTATATTTAGACCAACCCTTGACCTCGCACGTGATAAGACTCGTTAAAATAATGAATAAACAAAGATAAATGAGTATCTGAACTGATAAAGTTTGTTTTAACTCGAAACCGTAGCTGCTTCGTGATTGGTCGACTGACGTCAGAAATTCAGGACTATCAACTTCATTATTATTCTAGTTGTTTGTTAACTACGTCAGGGTTAGCTTCCAATATAACAGGATGCAGTTTAATGCCAGTATGTTCATAGAGCGACTCCACACCCCCGACCCGACCAGTCCGATCTGACCTACACAGCCCAATTCCTGGGTAACATGGTTTAACCTGAGAGAGCGTAGATTGAGAGCAGTGCTGGCCCAGTGGTAACGGCCGTGACGTACAAGTTGTAGGTCGTGAGTACGAACCCAGGCAGGCACTTTACTTTGTGTAAATAATTTCATCACCACTGCTCTCAAAACGGTGAATGAAAACATCTTGAGGAAACCGGCATGTCCTAGAACCAAAAATTCGAAGACATGTGACATCTACCAATCTGCACTGGGCCCGCTTGGTGGATTACGGCACACTCCCTCTCATAGAGAGGAGGCCTGTGTCCCAGCAGTGGGAACGTTATAGGCTGATTATGCTATTGACTTTTGAGTTACTGACTATATCTAAACGACTGCCAATGACGTCAGAAGGATCATGACAATACCTAGTTAACTGGCTGATAGCTCACTCTACGAGAATCTTTGTCAACCTAATTCATACTCCAAAATGAAACCTTACTGGGATTATTACTTATTTACATATGTAAGTACAGGATCTAGACAAAATCAAAGTGGTTGCATATTGAATTGTATAATTTGTTATTTTTACATAACTTACTGACTTATTCCAAGTTAATATTTTAGGAAAATCATATACTTTTACAATGTTTGTAAATATGTGACAACCATGTACCTATCACGTGATTGATTAATCTGTCTTTGCTTTATTTTAAATTCTTTTAACCTATTGTGGTATAGTCATTTTATTCTTGGTGCATCGTCTTCACATATAAAACATAATTAATGGATACAAAATGTTGTAAAACATTTTAAAAGATTAACGGTGGAGTTTCTTGCCCCTTCTTCTCCATACGAAACTACATTTTGGAAGGGGTGCCTCGAATCAATTCTATTTTAATGTAAATGTTGACGTTCAAAAGTGCCTTTAATGTGCCTATTTGAAATAAATGCTTTGATTTGACTTTGACTTTGACTAATAATGACTATAAACTGTATAATTACAAACAACGAAAATGGACCTTTTACAAGCGTGTGTTGACTGTAGTTTTCCCAATAAGAGAACGCGCGCTGGCGGCATGTAATATCATCATTACCCCCTGATGTGATGAGTTCTTCTATAGGAGTGGTTAACTTTTGAGGTAAGTTCTAGTTTCAATAAGTACCTCCTACTAAAATATCTACAGATAGCAACAATGGATTTCTTTGTAATCCTATTAAGTCTAGTCCATAATTAGTAGGTACTATAAATGCGAAAGTATAAGTGCTGTCTGTGTGTTACCTTTCCACACTCTTAACGGCTGAACGGATTTCTCTAGGCTATAACATGACCTGTGTAAGGACTTAAAATAGGTACTTTTTATCCCGGTGATACGTTTCCGTGGGATGATTTCTAAAGGTGAAGCCGTGGGCAAACGCTAGTATTATAAGTATGATTAAGACTCGCACATCCATCTCAAAAAAGATACGTCTTGAAAGGCACGGAACTTATACATTCTTCAGGGCACACGAAATACATACAAAGTATATACAAGTTTTATGTATACCCATTGTATATATCTAATGTATTATCGCACTAGAGGCAAAAAATCAAGAATCTTATTCTTAAGATTGAGACATCTGGGCATGCGCGAGATTTAAACCACGCCTACAAAAGAAAGAGATGGTTGTCCATTCTTGTTTCAGCCTTTGAACCCATGAAAATCTGATTTGAGAAGATTGATTTCAGATAAAGTTGTTGGTAATCAAAATAAAAGCTTTTTGCTGAAGCTTATATGACATGAGGCTTTGTTTTGTGTAGCCACTTTTTTTTTGTTAAAACACTGGGTAGTTCTTAATTATAAAATATATAAAAAAATATTGTTGTGTAAGCAGTTATCAGTAAAATATTCGTGTTATAATATGACGATGTTGTTTGTAAAATGAGAAATAAATTTTTGAAACAATTGTACTTTAATCTCAAAATATAATTTGTAGAAAAAATAAGTTATTAGTTATTTTAGTAACTGTTGTAATGTGTAATCTTTAATAAAAAAAACACTTTAGGTATTCATTAAGAAGAAATTGCTTGTTAACCATAAATACATATTTATTTTAACCTCCCTAATATTTACTCTGAGTTTATATTATTACCGGTCCGTTAACTTGATGACACAAATTAAATCATTAATTTAATAAACGTAAGTAAACTCCAAATCTAACTGGCTTACGTAATATTAATTTCCCACTTACATTATGGATTTTATGTCTATTGACTGAGCGCCGTCAGCGAAGCGTTAGTTCAAATAGATGGCCACTGAAATCACAAAATAATTTAACCACGTACTAGCTATTGACCGTTCAAATTTTGTACGGCAAAAACCGGCAGCTTTATCTAAATGTCCATAATTTTCAACACAATTTCACGTACAAACACTGGCTGCATTTCAGGGCATCGCAAAATGTACTCTCTGTTAATTAATTTGCCTCTCATCATGTTCAAAATTACCTCAGGGTTTTCCTATTAAGCTGCATAGTCACATCCTACCATCACTCAGAATTTTTCTCCTGCAAACTTCAATTCATTACAACGCCGAACCAAGGAAAGTTGGGCTTTTAATTAAAGATATTCAGTGGAAACCCGCCCCTGAAGCCTTAACTCACTGAGACGTGGTTGGCTTATTTTTTTTTCGACACACTCATTCCCGCCTTGCGACCCTCCCAAACAAACAGCCGAGGACTTTGAAAACATTTTTTTTGCTAAACCATTTTGCATCTTAACTTATCTCTATAGAATTCAATTTAGCGTGAGGAATACGGTTGTATACGTCATTGTGTGATGGTAATGAGAGTTTCAGTTCATTTCATGAAAGTGGAGACTGGCAGGCGAGGAATACAGTCAGTTGACCGCGAGCTTTCGCGAGTAAGGACGTATGGGGGCGCGATTTTGTCGCTCGTCTCTGACCGCGGAAAACTTTACGTCGTAACTTTAGTGTTATCTGTCTTGTGTGTGTGGCCATTTTTCATTTTATTTTCCAGTGTATTATGAGTGATTGGTGAAGATTTTATTTGGGGTAAGTGTTTTTTTTTTTAATACAGTTTAGCTCTTTTAAAATATTCATGTGTCGTCTTTTTGCGTAATAATTATTGCAGTGTGAATCACATAAGGATGACGTTGTTCTGTGAAATTAAATACTTATTGAACTGCCAAAATTCAATTGTAAGCTGATTTAAATATTTTCAGTTTTTATGCAATTACTGTTTTGATGAAGTTATGGAAAATGCAGTCAAACTATTAACATATAAAAAACGGAAAAGCCCGTTAAACCATTTTCGATAAAAATCTGTATTTTCTATACGTGCATATACATAGTTATATCAACCAGCAAATGGAGAAGCTACGCACTACTTCTGAAACAACGTGACCAACATTAGGAATCTATACCTAATAACTTAGATAACTTACTACCTACTTTGATCTTGTTTTAAACAATTACTGTGATCAAAATTATTAATACGGATAATGCTTAGTCCCAGCAGCTAATAAAGTAAATACCACTTCTACCTGTGAGCAATTATTATTAGACATCATTTAAAAATTTGTAAAAGTTACTTTATTTCTTATCCATTTTATTTTCATTGAGATGGTATTGTAGAACTTTGTCCCAAGCTGTTCTTCCTCCGCCTACTAACAGATCCGCAAATACTCGCGTAAGAGTCCTAAAACGCATTGGGCCGACCAAGATTATTAGTTATCAAATACTCCATGAAATCCCACGAATCACTAAACGTTTCAGTATCATCAAAGTTACATCTTGAAGAAGAACTTTGAAAAATGTTGGGCCCGTTTGCAAAAAAAAACAAAAGATTTAATTTATTTTTTATTAAACATAGTATGTTAGTATTGAGTAGGAGGTAGTAGGTAGGGACTTGAAATAAGGAGAAATACCGCTGAAAAAAATTATTTTATTTGAGTTTGATAGGTACCTTTAAAATAATTAAATCATATTAGTCCTAAACCGATTGAATCTAAATGTTTATACCAGCAAAATGACTACAATTATAAATTGGTAATACCATCCTATCTCGCAATCCAGCAATCTAAGATTCATTAATTCTTGAAAGACAACGCTCAGCATACATCGCTGGGGCTAGAAGATTGCAAAAGTTCCTTATTTGAGGAAAGTGAGAAATCCTTCCTAAGTGAGGAAGGATTTTGGAAAAGTCATCCCCTAAATCGTTTAAATATGGCATGAAAGTTGTGTAAGGAATATCAACCGCTTACAAAAGAAAAAACCAAAACTGAATAAAAGACGTTGAAAAGATTGTTTTTGCGTAATAATGTTAATGCATGTACAAGTTTTGATAATAATGGACGGTTATAAGGGTAGAGGAAAACGGATTGTGTGAAAGGTGATAATTATTATAGCTTGAATAGTGTTGACTCCTGAGAGATTGGCTAATATATTTGGAAGAATATGTGCAGCGCCGACCCCAAAAAAATTGATAAAAGTAATTTTAAGCTAAACACTTTAATTAAAATTTGAAAAATAACACCGAGTACGAGAGAGACTAAATTCAGCTAATAAAGTGACTGCTGAACTTGCCACGAAATCTGAACTTATCTAAAACAATTTGGGAACTAAGCCAAAGCTATATATTTAAGCTTTAAATGTACAAGTTAAGCTCACATCTGTAATATTATGGTAGAGAATTACTTAATAATTTCTAATCCTGTTTGAAGCTGTATCATAGATAGCAAGACGATTGTGAGGCCTACTATCTCTGAAGCGTTGAAGTTACAATGTAAAATATAATTTGTTTTGTTCTATACATAGTGTAAAAAGACATAGCCATCAACTACGCTTTCTGTATAACAAACTAAGTAACATTGCACAATAAAAATTGCTGGGTAAAGACTTTTATATTTGGCGTGAAAGTTAAACATTGTGCTTATATGGTCTAGGGAGTATTTAAGGTTGTGTTTTAACACTAAAGGTCTAGGGAGTATTTAAGGTTGTATTTTAACACTAAAGGTATAGGGAGTATTTAAGGTTGTGTTTTAACATTAAAGGTCTAGGGAGTATTTAAGGTTGTGTTTTAACATTAAAACCTTGTTTACGTAAAAAACGTCGGCAAATGTTGGAATTGTGACCTTTAATGTCTTCGTAACCAGAAGGTTCCCAGGAATGGTCAGGAACAAAAAAAAACTGTATTTTTTTAGGAACCTGTCGGTGAGTACAAGTAACTCTCGGCTTCGCTAAGTGTATTTTTACGCCCGTTATATAAATTACCTAGAAATACGCACAGAAAATTCACCAAAATTAAATTATTCGAACGGAAAAAATCACGAGCAAAAATAGGCGTATATGTATGCATTCAACATTGAATTATTCCCATCAATTCTTCAGAAAAACTATACGCTTTTAATTGGCGTACCGATGAATTTATTATTTTTGCGTACAATTGCTTGAATAAATCCTACATTCACACACATACAACCTATGTTTTATATGGAAAATTAATTCCTGGTACCAGACACGGGAAATTAATTTATGTTAATCAGATAAACAGCGGACCATCGTTTATATTCCTTTTAACTTAAAAGCAATGCTGCCCACTCTTTCTCATTATTTATTGACCTACAAAAAACTGGTCCGTAATAGCGGACATTAATTTAAAAAAATAGAAATATGATGTGATGAAGTTATGTCTGTGTGGGGTTTTAGTCTATGGGAGTTTAGCAGAACCCCCCATTTTGCGGAGACGCAAATAATCAATGAAGAGAACGCACAAAACCAATGAAAAACCACGCGCAATGGGCTCGTCTTCTGTTACATGGGACAAAAATAACGGGTAAAATGTGGGTGTGCTATTGGAACACCTCTGCTTAATCCTCCGGAGAATACAAGCTAATGATGTTATGATGTAAAACACACGAGATTTTTTTTTTTTGTTTATTTCAACATGTGGCAAATCACGACAGTGAAAACATGTGTAAAAAAAACAGTTTATTACAACGAATTTGTCCAGTGCAGTGGTCACAAGCACAGCTACAGGCAAGCTGTTACAAATTGTATAGAACCAGTAGAAGTTATCAGTAGCCGACTCTCTTGTAAATGGCAATAGGCTTAATGCAACATAGCGGGAATTTTGCCATACTACACCTGTATTACGAAGCGATACCAGTATTTTGGACCCTGTTCCCGATACCGATGGGCTGCATTTTATTTTTATTTTTATATAAAAATATTTAAAAATGTAAAATATAAGTTTGAAAATGAAATAAAGGAGAAAGTGATGAAAATTAAAAGGGTAAATTATAATTACAAAAAGATATTTCAAATCCGACTGGCAGATCCAGAGATAATGGCGTTCAAACAAACAAACAAAGAAAGGAAGAAACTCTTCAGCTTTATCATTTGTATAGATAGATATGTACAGGGTGTAACAAGAATCATCACATAGCCGTCAACTACGCATTCTGTACATCAAACTAAGTTTCAATGCACAAAAAGTAATCGCTGGGAAACGACTTTAATTTTTGATAAATGATAAATGATTTTATTTTCTGCAAATAGGTTTGTACAAACACTTTTACACGTCAATTAAAAACTAGGTGAGATCGGCATTTCCTATCTGACTACTCTGAGAAGAAACGCCGAAACAAACTCAGAGGTCACAGTCTCTTTTAAAGTCTAGACATAATCTTGGTCAGGTCATGTGAAGACCATGTGGATTGATATCTGAAATGGTCTTTTGAGGAAAAAACCACACAGAATGAGTGGACCTGTCCAGTCAGCGCACGCATTTGTCAGTTGTCATGCAGCTCAACACAGAACTAAAGGAGCTAAACGATTCGACGAACATTACCAAAGATAGGACATTTGGGTAGGCCGCATACATTACTCAAACTGCCAGACCATGATTAAAACTAATAATAATAAAAAAAACAACAAATCCACAATGTCTTCACATTCACAATAATTAAAATAGTACAATCCTTTGCAAAGTAAATGTCATTGCATATATAAAGTGCATCAATGTCAAAGTGTAAATAAAATATGAAAATAGGTGGGCTATGCAGCTGGTTTTTGGTGTGAAAATTCGCGCAATTCCCGCAAAACATTGCGCTAATGGGTGCAGTAACGGTACAGTGGTCTAGAGGGACACAAAAAAAATATAACAATGACCGGGAGTACGATTGGACTCTATAACTATTATGACTTGACCTATCACCCGATTCCGGCTTGAGGTCGACTTACGGGACACCCTGTAGAAGCAATAAGAATAATGTACCCTGAATTTTGTAATATCCGAATCAAATGTAATATTAAGCACACTAGAGGTGGTTTGTTTTAGTTCAAAGACTTGCCAAGGCAAAGTGTTTAAGCGCTACCACACGCTAAATACACGAAAACCACCTTGAGTATCTGGACTCGCAAGTATTACCTGAAGTGACCCCGGGGCCAAGCTTCACGCTCAAGCGAAACGCGTCTTAAGACAGCGACTGCGGAGAAAACAAAAAAAAGTTATTAATAGCATGCTAGGAGTCACCGCGACGCGACTTGCGGAGCGACGGACGGAAACAGATGACGCACGCGCGTGTTGTGTCGCAAATCGCATTGCTCGAGTTCGAACCGGCTCTGAGTGGTGGTACATATACATGGCAACAAGAATCTTGGTTCTCCTAGTGCGCCCAAAAAGCCATCCTTATCTGGATAGGCTCTAAAAGTCTTAGAAATAATTCGATTCTTCCAAGGAAAAACTATTAAATAAACAAAGTACTTACTGCAAGAAATGTGGGTCTTGAATACTCCAGTTACTAAGATAATCAATTGTAAGTACTGTATTTTGTCTATATGTCTGCCTAGATCGACTGACGCAAAGATACTGTTAGAATATTAATAGCCGATTCGCGTTTAACAATATTGCTAAATTGCAAAGTTATACTTAATCATTAATATGAACTATTTTTTACTGAAGGAAATATAATTCTTCGTGGAGTATCGTCTATGTATATTTCTCGGATGTTTTGTCAAGTCGTAAAAACCGTGAATAGCAAAAGCGGGTTGGTAGAGAAGCAGAAAAAAAATACACTTTCATATAAATACTTTAAAAAATCCTCTCAAAAGAAATTTTTAGTCTTGACTTAAATTTCCCAAAAAAATAATGTTTTAGCTAATTTTTATTTAATTTTCTAACCCTACTTTAAAATTCAAACAGCAATTACGAAAACGAAAGTGAAACTTTCTGCTTGTTAAATAGATACAGAAAACCGTTTTTTATTCAGCTGTGGATATATTTCCGACGTTCTTTTTGATAAAATCTGGAGTTTTGCCAAGTTCCGCTTCCCAGTCAGCATTTTTCACTGGTTTTACTTTTGAGCTCTTGTTTAAATCAAATAGTTCTAACTTTCAAAACGAAAAAGTATAATGAGTGTGGAAAGACAACTCTTTTACTATCTCTCTGTTCAAATTAAGTAGATAGAATACTCTTTATTTTGTACATATATAAACTAGAGAAAATCTATACTTATTTATGTTAAGTGTTAATTTAATAATAAATAAAATAAAATAGTTTATTTCTCACCTTAAAAAGTTTCAAATAAACAATACATGACAAGTATTTCAACAATTTTGTTTATTTAAGTGTAACAGATAAACGTGGCGTTTGCCAAAATAGCCGCAATCCCGACTGGACTGAGCATATTTTGGCATCGCCTCGTCCTTCTGTCCGCCGCGCGTTTTTGGGGTACCGTGCAATTATACCTAAAATTCCTTATTTCTGTTACAAATATTAACACAAATAAAAGGTAACACTTTGATAGTGTAACATGATTGTATCTGTTACATTTATAAATGTGTTGATGTGATTCCCTGCTTTTGTTATCTTACAACTCTTGTGCTTTAGGTTTTTTTAAATTGCAATTTCGTCATTATTATTAAAATATACACAAAACCTAAAACTTCAAGCGCTCACACCGGCCCGGCCAGTGCTCGCCGAGACGCACTACAAGACACCGAACTACAAGAGGGCCTTAAGGGAATTGCATAGGTTTCAGCTATAATTATATTTAAGTGGGAACTCTATAGTTTTAAATGATTTATTTGCAGTTACATAAATGTAACAAAATCAGCCTATGTTTCCACTTCTATGACTCTGGCCTCCTTTGGCCTTCCTGTGAAAGGAAGCGCTTTATGAACAATGCATGTTTGTAGATGTTATAAGCATTCGGTTTTTGAATTTTTCGATCCGAGGACACGCTGGTGTTTCCTTACGATAAAATTCACAAAGTAATGAAATAAGTTGCAGAAAGGAAATTAGGTATATCCATTAAAAGACATTTAATTTAGTGTTTTTTCTCGATATTGTTAATCGTAAACACTGTTAAACATTCTTCTGTAGTTTCTGCCTACCCCCATGGGAAGAAGACGTGAGCTTTTGTATTTCTACGGAGATTCGTTAAAAAGATTACTTTGGTATACCTAATTGTCGGTATCGTCCTAATTCAAACCTTGCAATAAAGTAACACCATTCGTTTTTTTATTTACTTACGAACGAAAATAAAAACAATTTTAAAGTTATTAATTTAAATTCAACACATTCGGAGCTAATGCTAAGTGCTCATTACAGCCAATGCAACGAGTCAATGACCCCGTTTAATCAGCTTTCACACCTAGATACATTCGTTATTATGTATGAAGGCTGACTAGTGAAACGAGGGACATTAATTAAAGGCGAAACATAGTAGTCGATTATCTTTAATCCGTTATCTGCAAAAAATAAATGAAAAAGACTTTAATTATTATGACATCACGACGTTATTCCCCAAAAGGGTATGCAGACAACTTACTTAAATTTTCAGGGGGCGAGCTTTTTACCAGGCATTAAAACGGGCTGCTGCTACATCCTTTATATTAAAATCTAAATTCGTATAATACCAATACAATAACATTTTGCCCGACCTGAGGATCAAACTCAGGACTCCACGCTTAGCAGACATGCTTGAGATCAATAAACCTACAAGTCAATCTATCAGTGCTAGTGGATGAGATACGAGAAGTCGAGGAAGTGCTGCCGAGACAAAAAGCCTATGTTACTCCTTATATCATCAGCTACCTGCCTGTGGAAGTCCTGTCAAAGTCGGTCCAGCCGTTTCGGAGATTAACCTGAACAAACAGGCAGACAGACAATTTTTTTTTGTTAGCCTGCTTGCAGCAGCAGTGGTAAGCAGTTTAAAATGTTATTAGCATTACGTAATAGTCAGCCTGTGTGCTGCTGTAAAATATGTGTGTTTAGTTGTAGATAATATTCGGAGGAAAATGTATTCTTGTTAATATACACACAAGATAAAATATATAATTTTGTAAATAATGTAATGGGAGCTACCTACTGCCAACAAACTGCTTTGCAGTGTGGCAGAAGTTTTTTTTTTAAAACATAATGTTAGTTTAAACGTTTTTTTTAGTGTCTGTTTGTAATGTCAAAAACATTTTGACATTACAAACAGACACTTTTTATTTTCTTTTTCTTTTGGCTTCGCACGGTTTGTGCATTCAGAAACAGCCACTTAAATTTTATTTATTTGTATAATACAATATGTATAAAATGCCGTTGTTTTGACTTAACAAACAGACACATTAATTTTATAATTTTTCTTATATGAGCGAATGAAACAAAAATAATAAAATTCAACGGTTAATTAAGCCATTTTTGAGTTTTAGCGAGGCTAACGAACAGAATTTGATTTTTATGTAAGAAATATACGTATAAAAATGTGATTTGGACATAACGAACACACATAGTTTTTTTTTTTTTAATGTAGTTTGTAAAAGATTACAATTGTCATTCTTTGACACCCGTCTGAAACGGATTTTACAAGGAAAAATGACGTAGTGTATAAATTTTCACAATAATAAATTTCTCTGACTGTATCAATTTAGCCAATCGTAGTCCACTGCTGGACATAAGCCTTTCCCAAGGTGCGCCGCAACTTTCAGGTCTTCCGCATCCCATTTCGCAGTTTGTCCCAGCAACCTTTTTAAGTTCGTTGGTCCATTTAGTTGGGTGTATGTGAGTATATTATTGTCATGTCTATCACTTCCTTGTAGTAATGATGTTGTAGTGTTATAGAGGTACGAGGAACAGGGTGTAAACTTCACTGATCCTTAAAAAAAGGGAGGATCCTCCGGCCAGACGGGTTTCGTATCTGGTGGGCAACTGCCAGGTCGGGACTTTGCATATATGTATGCTAGTTGCGCAGTAAACTCGGCTTGCGCGATGCAGGATTTTGCGTGACGTCAGTGTGATGCGTAGTTCGTTTGTTGCCGCCACAATATTACTAATATTATGTATAAATATAATTTATAAGTGTGTCCGTGGAGTTTCTTGCACTTTCTTCTGCATATCCTATTACGCTTTAAATTATAAATAATTTTATTTCTGAAAGTAGGTTTTTACAAACACTTTTACACGTCAATCATATTTTAAAAGTAGATGAGATCGGCGTTTCCTATCTGACTACTCTGAGAAGAAAGGCCGAAACAAACTCAGAGGTCACAGTCTCTTTTAAAGTCCAGACATAATCTTGGTCAGGTCATGTGAAGTCCATGTAGATTGATGTCCGAAATGGTCTATTGAGGAAAGAACCACACAGAATGAGTGGACCTGTCCAGTCAGTGCACGCATTTGTCAGTAATCATGCAGCTCAACACAGAGGAGCTCAACGATTCGACGAACCAAAAAAAGGACATTTGGGTAGGCCGCATAAATTACTCAAACTGCCAGACCACGATTAAAACTAACTTTATAAAATAAAAATAAACTGAGATAAAAAAAAAAAACAACAGATCCACACTGCCTTCATATTCACAATAATTAAAATAATATAATACTTTAAATATAAATTTTCATGTCATTGTATACATATACGAGTATATTCTTTGGAATCGGCATCTAGCTTCATGTTTCCGGCTGACCGACACCATTTTAAAAGTCCCTGTAAATGGTTTAATTGAAATAAATGCTTTGAGTTTGAGTTTGTGTAAGTCCCTTGTTTAACAAGTCATGCTGTGAAATGCTCCGCCGTCTTAGCGTGACAGGTAATGGAATCAATCAACGCAATGCCTTTTGATGTGGTAATGTTCTTAATGCATCCGCACATCACGTCAGTGGTGCTATCTATTATCTAAATAGTTATAAACGATATGTAGATACGCAAGTATGTTTTGGTAAGATCTTATGGTTGGTCCATTGTTAGTAGAATAACCAGTAGACAGACATCGAGCAATATTTTATTTATTTAGTGGTATTCGTTATGAAAATGGAACCCTATAGAGCAAGCGCAAGGATGCCCGCGAACTAAAAAAAATTCTTACATTTTTTGCAAATTGAACCCTAAAGAGCAAGCACAAGGTTGCCAGCGAACTAAAAAAAATCTTACGGTTTTTGCAGTATGTCCGTGTCAGATGGTATGTTGAACAAGATATGATTCGTGACCGTGACAAGTATCTTGTGTTTACAAAGTTATAATCATTCAAATCCTCAATACGACCCTCTAAGTTCAAAATCCTCTAAGGATTTTAAAAACCAAAAAAAAAGAGAGACACTTTTTTTGTGTTGACGTGTTTAATGATTATAATTCTGTCCTTTATCGGATGAAATTAATTATCGTCTTGAATAAAATAGCGTATAACTATGTGAACGGAGTAGAAGCATATGGATTTTGTATTTAAATTTGTTTAGCAATAAATACTACACATTTACTGTAAACTTTCATACTAGAACACTAAAAACGGTCATTTTGATAAAAATAAATGAATGATATGCACGCCCGCGTCCCGCGCTCTTTCTCTCTTATTTCAGTACTTTCAATCACCTGCAATAGTTAGTCACGAAGTGCTATTACTTCAAATGTGTAGTAATTATTGCTACATCAATTTCTTTGCCTTGATTGAAAAAAAATGCTATAGGCTTCTACTCCGTTCATCAATTATACCCAATTTTTTTCAAGACAGTAAAAATAGTCATCCGGTATAAACCTGACGTACGACGAACCTAACCTACAAATTGCAAAAAAAAATACGAAAGAAAGTTTGAATTTCGTGGCCAACCTTGAGTACCTACAAAAAGGAGACATCATGTTATCAAGTAAAGTTACTACAAATCAATAAGATTAAGGGCTATGCTTGGAGTTTCCCTACGTGATCGAATCAGAAATGAAGAGATCCGCAGGAGAACCAAAGTAACAAAAAGAAAAGGTTCTGGAGTGGCGAGCGCATACCGGAAGACGTAGCGTTGGAAGGCCTCCCACAAGGTGGACCGATGACCTTGTGAAGGCCGCAGGAACCTGCTGGATGCGGGAAGCACAGAACCGTTTAAAGTGGTGATGCGGGGAGGCCTAGGTCCAGCAGTGGACGTCTTCCGGCTGAAATGATGATGATGATGACTAAGATTAACATTTTTTAAAGTTATTCATTTAAAAGATGATATCTTTGCTTAACAGCAAACTTAGAGTTATGATATTGCCCACTACCAGCAGCCTTATCTGCATAGACTTTTCCCAACTTTTTTTTTTTATGGAGCGGTTGATCATTCAGATGAATCGGTCCTATGTCGGTGGTAATAAACAAAAACAAATTACCACCGACATAGGTACATTTGTAACTTTGCCCGTCCTCAGAAATCGTATCAAACTAAAACCCAAAGACTTACTTTTTAGACCCACAATTCCTTGAAAACTGTGATCCCTGTACGTGTGAAAGTTTGTCATATTGTTACGGAGGTGAATAGGTGAGCCGTTATATTAAACAGGGGTGCCGCACTCAATTTCATGAAAAAACTTATAAACGCCTTTTGCCAAGATCTTTGAAGATCTCGGATGTGGTATGGAGGTAGTCGCTCCACGTCACGGTCAATCGACGAATCTGACTCGTGTGGGCTGTGGGGCGTTCGAGAAGCTACGCAATCTCTTCTAAAGACGAAAGCCATAGACCAGAGCATGTTGCCAGTTATGGCATATGGCACTAAAACCTTGTCGCCCTCAAGGGACCTTATTAGAATGCAAAAAGTCACCCAAAGGGCAATGGAAAGGGCTATGCTTGGAGTTTCCCTACGTGAACGAATCAGAAATGAAGAGATCCGCAGGAGTACCAAAGTAACCGACATAGCCCGAAGAATTGCCAAAGTTAAGTGGCAGTGGGCAGGGCACATTGCTCGCAGAACAGATGGACGATGGGGCCGAAAGGTTCTGGAGTGGCGACCGCGTACCGAAAGACGTAGCGTTGAAAGGCCTCCCACAAGGTGGACCGCTGACCTTGTGAAGGCCGCAGTAATCCGCTGGATGCGGCAAGCTTAGAACCGGCCGAAGTGGCGGTGCTTGGGCGGGAGGCCCTATGACCAGCAGTGGACGATTTTCGGCTGAAATAACGATGGTGATGATGATAGGGGTAGAAAGTTCTAAAGATAATTACATCGATCACTTATTATGCCATTTATCTTGGCGTGAAAATTTTATATACTACATACTTAAATAACTTCATCATCATCATCATCATCAGCCAATTGCCATCCACTGCTGAACGTAAGCCTCCCCCAAAGAGCGCCAACCATCCCGGTCCTGAGCAGTCTGCTTTAATTAACTTATATAATAAATAATAATACATTTTATTAAATTCAATTTAAGGTCACAATTATTTCATTCGATGGTTTGCAGATCGTTTGGAAGTCATTAGAAGATGACGAAGACAGAATTATGTTTTAAATACGATTAGCAAGTGAGTTTCAGTAATCAACAACGATTGTCTCGAAAAATCTGCCAGATTAATACAGGTTTATTGGTAATATGTCGGCAATCCATTTAAGGGATGTAGAGGGGGTTATTTGGTTGCAAATGACCCCCCCCCCCCTACATCCCTACATCCCATAAGACTCCTGTGGAAATGTCAACAAGTTTAGTTTTTTATGTTTTTTCATTTTTATTGTTGAAGTCCACGGATAGCGTAAATGAAACTTATTATATTGCAGGCAATAATTGCTTACTTTATTGGTAAAAGATCCTTCCTTAAATTATATTTTTGTACATACAATTAGATGCTAGGCTTACTTATATAAAAATATTTAATTGACCAATGGGAGAACATTGATTTCTAAAACTTAAAACTATACGTGACAATGATCTACGATGAACGGGCACCCATCTCGCTCTGGCGCGTGCGCGTTGTATAGCGTCGTCTGTACGCACACTATAAATATTACCGACACCGGCGCATCTCATCTCTCATCCGCCCCGACAATAGTGTCGCTTTCTAAGTCCCGATAAGGCTGAATGTCTTGCTGACAGCCTAGAGTCCCAATGTTCTCCCAGCTCTCAAACAGTAGACCAAGCTCACTTGAACAAGGTCGACGCTGAAGTCGAACGGAGAGCCTCCCTCCCTCCCGTCGAAGACCCTGATGATCCTCTGCCTCCCGTCACTCCAGACGAAGTACACGACATCATTAAAGGGCTCCACGCTCGTAAGGCCCCCGGTTCGAATGGTATTACCAATAAGGTATACAAACTCCTTCCTGCCCCGCTAATAATGCTCATGACCGCCATCTTCAATGGCGCCTTGAGCAGCAACATCTTCCCACAAGCATGGAAAGAAGCCACCGTCATCGGTATCCCAAAGCCAGGCAAGCCAAAGTCTGAGCCCTCCAGCTACCGCCCTATTAGCTTACTCAATGTTCTCGGCAAAATCTACGAGAGGCTTATTTATAAGCGTCTCAAAGACTATGCCGAAGCAAAGAGCCTCATACCCAACGAGCAGTTTGGTTTCCGAAGCCAACACTCGGGCACCCAACAGGTCCACCGTATCGTAGAACACTTATGCGCTGGTCTGCAGCGTAACGCGACGACGGGTGTGCTATTTTTCGACATAGCGAAAGCCTTCGACAAAGTCTGGCACAACGGCTTGATATACAAGCTTTACCAACTAGGAGTGCCAGATCGTCTCGTGCTCATCTTACGAGACTTTTTGTCGAATCGCACCTTTCGCTATCGCATCGAGGGAGCACTCTCGTCCCCTCATCCTATTCGCGCCGGTGTCCCTCAGGGTTCCGTGCTATCTCCTCTCGTCTTCACGCTGTTCACCAGCGATATCCCAAAAAGTAAAAAAGCTCAGTTGGCTCTCTTCGCCGACGACACTGTCGTTTACTATACCGGTCACTGTCCCAACGCTATAGCTCGTACTCTCCAACCCTCCGCAAACGTTTTAGGCGCTTGGTTCCGGAAATGAAGAATCGAGGTCAACCCCGATAAGAGTCAGGCGGTTCTCTTCTCGAGACGTCGTCGATTCCCCCTCCCCCTTCCCAGCCCGATCACTATGTACGGCAAGCCGATCCCTTGGGAAAAGCAAGCCAAGTACCTAGGCGTGATCCTAGATCAGAACCTTACCTTTAAGGAACATCTAGGCGGTTCGCGCGCGCGCCTCCCTCGCTCTTAGTAGACTCCAGTATATACTGACAGTCCGAAGCAAACTGACGTTAAAATGTAAACTGCGCATCTATACCGCAGTCATCCGTCCCATCATGACCTATGCCTGCGTTATATTTGCGCACGCACACCCACGACATCTCCATAAGATGCAGACCCTCCAGAACCGAATTATTTGATTCAAATGGTCGATTTCTAAAATGTCAAATTACTTGACATTTTTTGTCGGTTATTAAAAAACAATGTGGTTCAGTACAATTTGACTGCGTAGGTAGGTATTGCATTTTTCTATGAAACTGCAGTTTTTTTTTAAATAACCGACAAAAAAAATCTACGCTAGAATCATGTGTTGGATTTATGGTTACAGTCTGCGCACTGGTTAAGTTTGCAAGGTGAAATTTGTTGGTCTGTATGTCGCAGTTTCTTCGGAACTACTGATGCGATTTCGAAAATTCTTTCGATACTGGGTGGCTTGCTTAAGCTTTTTTCGGATTGCCGAGTGTCATATATTTTATGTCAAACAAGAAATTTCATGCGGACGAATTCGCGGGCAGATTCTGTTTAGAAATTCAAAAAAACTAATATAAAAATACCTCATCCATTGTAATTCCGCTCTCGCTCCACGGCAGATAGGATCAACTTTTTGACGCAGTCACGGCACACAGAGGATCCTTTGTAAAAGTGTTCTTTTTAACAAAAGTTATGGCTTATGGATTAAATTTCCTTATTCTTTGACACTCCCAGTGGTTGTGTGGAATTTTTTGACAAATATACGTACGTGGGTATTATTGAATTCGTTCGGAGTTTTGTCGGGAGTAATATTGAATATTCATGTGATCCATGTATATTATTCATTTTAGCGTCTTGCAGTTTAGTTAAGTTCAACTCCGCTTGAACTTTGAACCAGTTTTTATGACCTGTTTTCCATATCAATCATATAATGGTGGGGTCAGTTTCTAGTCTAACTGAATGCAGCTGAATACCTGTATTTTACATGGAGCAACAGCCTATCTGACTCTCCCAACCCAGTTACTGGGCAATACGATACCACATTATTTTTTGGGTGGGGAATCATCAAATGACTTCTCCCGCTCTGGGTGGAGCGTGAGGGCGTGTCAGACTTTTACTTACTAAAAACCACCAGTGTTCCTTCAGTTGCTTGTGGCAGGGCCATGGTATCTCTTTTTAATTTCCCGCGACCCTGAGGCAATACGATACCCCGGTCGATTTCACCAATGAAACTGAACGTAATCAGCACAAAAAACACGGTTAAGAGCTGTCATTGTCATTATTTTCTGTGAAACGTTGACACTGACAGCTCTTGAAGGCAGTTTAAATGTGTTGATCGCGTTCAGTTTCATTGTTAAAATTGGCACTTAGTAAAACTGTTTGTCAGACTATCAGGCTCTGACTACTTGACTGTCAAAGATCTTTAAATGACAGGTGGGAGTATCGATTGAACGTGTTTTCCGAGGCACGGAGGGGTCTCGATATGTAGTGGCTGTTCACCCATCCCCGGACTTACCTCGGCAAGCATAGCTTAGCTGTTGTTACTTAGCCAAGAGCAAACAATATATAAATCTATTCCAAAAATAGGTAGCTTTTTTAGTACCTATAGTAGAAGTCGAAAATCACTGCCCAGCCCCCTTTACTCACAACAAAAAAAAAACAAAGAGTTAAATTCGTTTCCACACACATTTACACCCTGAAAAACAGTGTACATTGTACCTACTGACAATACATATTGTGTTTGAATGGTGTCAACGGAAGTCCTTTGTGAAACAACCTCATATCCCTGATTAGGTACGCCAGGCAATGCAATTAACTCTAATGTCACACGTTTTGAGGGTAGGTAGAAATCTTTTGTGCCTTTATTATTTTAGTCCTTGTTTTTTTATGCCTGGCAATTTTGCGAATGGATTTTTGAATGCTTCTTTTGTTGTTCTGTTTTAGATTTTGAATTGAGAAAGAACAATTCTGGATTTTCAATCGACTTTTAAAAAGGAAGTTTAGTGATATCGGCTTTTTAAAAGTCAGTGCTTACTGAGAGAAAATATATTGTTTTCATTGCATAACTTAGACCGAGATCTAAGTATGTATACATGTTACTTATCTCGAGCTTTGACTTAGACATGTTCCCGTCTCTATCTGCTGTAGTTTGACAGTTGTGCGACAGTGACAGGAATTACACTTAGCCAAAGTACGTGATAAGTAACGTTTATAGATTTCGGCCTTACATTCTTGCAACTACGTACCTAGTTTATAATCAGAAAACGCTTTCTCAATTATCAATAATAACATACATTATTAGCTGTCGGATACCGTTAATATTTATTTCTAATATTTAATTATTTATGAATGGTTAATAATCCGTAGTGGCTACATAAATCACTGTATTGTAATTTTAAAACGATTACCCAACTACACAAACATCTAATATATATAATATATAAAATTCTCGTGTCACAGTTTTCGTTGCCATACTCCTCCGAAACGGCTTGACCGATTTTGATGAAATTTTGTGTGCATATCGGGTACGTCTGAGAATCGGCCAACATCTATTTTTCAAAAAAAAAAAAAAAACAAAAAAAAAAAAAAAAAAATTGCAAAACAACGTTTGCGGGGTCAGCTAGTCCTACTATAATTTTGTTTGTTAATTGTTTCAACATACCGACAAAAAAATTACTAGTAATTTTATGGGTCTTAAATGACATTAGGGTCTTTTTTTGCCCGATAAACAACCCCTAAATGGCTGAAATGGGATGTCGAAGTTCGTATGGGAAAATTAAAAATCCACGCAGACGAAGTCGCGGGCAAAAGCTTACACTTAGGTACCTATTAATATTATAAAATCATGTTCCCATAACTGACACAGACATTATGTAAAATGGCCAGTCACGCTATCACATTAACTTCTATAACATAATTAGTATTAATTAGAGCGGTTTATTAATCACTCTGTATCTGTTTTGGTAACAAAAGGTCTTTGAAATTGCAGCGTCAGTGATGAAGCATAAATTTTAATTAGCGTAAAAACAATGGTGAGAATTTTACGTAAAAGACTGATGTTTAAAAGAATAAAAATGAGCTTTACCCGAGTCTTCGCCTTTTTTCAGTAATGAAGAGTATATCAGTGTTTTGAAAATCTATTACTGTAAAAATAAACTCGCGTACGGAATGATCGGAGTATGAAATGAAAGGAGCAGGTGAACGTTCGTCATCCTTTTGTCATTTCTGCTGGACGTAGGTCTCTCAAAGCACCGCCACTTCAACCGGTTCGGTTCTTCCCCATCCTGCGAACTCTTGCGGCCTTCAGAAGGTCATCGGTCCACCTTGTGGGAGACTTACCAACGCTACGTCTTCCGGTACGCCGTCGCCACTCCTAAACCTTTTGGCCACATCGGCCAACTGTTCTGCGAGCAATGCGTCCTGCCCTCTGCCACTTCTTTTTCTTCTTCGGGTCAATAGCACGTCACATGTTTAAATACGAGGGTGACATTTAAAGTTCTTAGAAAATCAAAAACTGAACGAACTAGCAAGTTATTAGTTTTGTTATATCTTTTCAAAATAGTGTCAATTTACATCAATACATCGCTGCATCCGATGGAACCACTGAGAAGAGACACACAAGAGACAAAGTGCACAGTGACAGTTTTTAGATTTTAGTCATTTTAGCCCGCCCACTTTAGTGAAACTTGGTCATTGTGTCTGTTTTTCAGAATTCGAATTCTCTGTCTCAAAAATTGAGTTTTTTGTTGAATGGCAGAAACACCTCAAGGAGAATTGTAACAGTAGAATTTAAGATTTTCTGTCGATGAAAAATTACCTTGCAAGTATCACGGAAGCTTCTGCGAGGGATATCAAAATGAAAATTGCAGGATTGTCATCCAAGTGCGCAGTAAAATGGGAAAAATGTGGAAAGCGCCGCGATCGCTTCTTGTCAAATAATTCTGAGTGGTTGTCTGGAGATTTTACTTTTAAAGTGGCCATCGACCACTCAGCACCATCAACAAGCAAGGCTTTAATCCCTGGGCGTCTATCAGCGGAGGCGCGTGGACGACCTTCTCCAAACACGGGACGTAAACCAGCTACAAGCGGCTGCTGAAATATCGTCGCGACTCTCCGGGCATCGGAATTTGGCTTCCGTAATTAAAGAAGCCATTCAGAGTCCTGAAAAGTGCAAAATTTTGAAAAAAGTGTGGGTGTACGTGATGAACCAAGGTGTTTGACGAAAGAGGAGGCTTTGGCATATTACGTAGACGCTAAAGCTACAAGCAGAAAGGGGAGCATCAAGGCGGGACATCAGGTATTCCTATCATTTTATAGTGTGAGGCAGGCAAAAATCCGGTGATTTATCATATCTTGTGCGAATGTCCGACCTTAGAATAGTTATGGATAAAGTGAGCCCCGTTTTAGCTAAACTAATAAACCTAACTGTCAAGAACTACAAATTTCCGAACAAGCTGAAAGAGGTAATAATCCGCCCAATTCACAAAAAAGGTGATCGCAAAAATGTTTCAAACTTCAGACCTATATCAATTTTATCTAGTATAGATAAAATTAAAGAAAAGTGTATCGTCAACCAATTAAGTAACTATCTGCAAAAAAACAACATCATTAACGAGTGTCAACACGGTTTTTTAAAAGGAAAAAGTACAAATACATTGCTAACAAAATTCACAGACGAAATTAACAGTTACCTTAATGATAAAAAAATTGTTAATACTATCTTTTTTGACTATAAAAAAGCATTCGACACTTTGCAGTCAGATACCATCCTCAATGCAATGGAGGAGTGTGGGGTGAGAGAACCACTGAACCCATGGTTCCGTGATTTCCTCACCACGCGCTCGTACCGTGTGAGGGTGGAGGACGTGCTTAGTGACAGAGTCGAGGTACGGAGTGGGGTGGCGCAGGGCTCAGGATGTGGGCCAATTTGTTATCTCATGCATGTTAACAGCTTGTGCCGAGTGCTAAAGCATTGTTCAGCGTATATGTTTGCAGATGACTTGTGCATACTTCGCTCCGGAACTAATTTGTACGATACCTACCAGCTAGTTCAACAAGATATAGACGCTGTTGTTAAATGGTCTCACGACAATAGCATTGTGTTAAACGCTGATAAAACTCAATTATTGCTAATTCATTCACCATTTTTACGACCACATGATGTGACTCCACCTTTATTTACACACGAGTATATGTGCCACCATAATAACTTACTGGACTGTAAATGTAAACCTATTAAGAGAGTTGACTGTGTAACCTACCTTGGCATGAAAATAGATGAGAACTTTTCTTGGTCCCAACACGTAGACTACATTTGTAGTAAATTGAGAATATTATTAAGTAAAATGTACCACCTAAGCTTTAAGGTTCCTATTAGCATATTAAGATGTATTTACATGTCATTAGTAGATTCAATTATGAGTTATGCTCTTGACAGCTATGGATTAACATTCAAAACTAACTTGGAAAAATTAGAAGCTCTTCAAATTCGATTCTTGAAATTAATTGTTACTCAAAAAACGAAAAAAAAGTTGTAAAGGAGATTATAGTAAACTATTTAAAGTATGTAAAATTCTAACGATCAGTTACAAGCATAAGTATCTTTTAGCAGTTAGCCACCATGGTACCCAAGAGCATAGCTTAACTCACATATTCAACAACCATTACACGCGATCTATGGCTGCTGGCAGATTCAATGTACCCAGAGTCACTAATTACTTTGGTGACAGAACCCTAAAAAAACGAATACCATATTTATTGAACAGTCTGTCGGCTGACATAAGGAATGAAGCGAGTATAAATATTTTTAAAAATTAATTTAAAAAGGTATTATTTAGAAACGTGTTAAAGTCCTAGAATGAGTGTGTAGACTCACCGACCCCACAGTCAAACCATTACTAAGGTTTTGTGGGGCTTAGTTTATAAGTTATTTAATTACCATTTAAAAAAATAAATAAAAAAAAATATTAAAAAAAAAAAAATTGCTGCGTAGTGATCTGTCCTACCGAAGAACGACGCCAGCATCTTTTTTCCCACGCTTCGTCCTCTCTTCACTTTAGTTGGCGACTCCTCGGAAGGAAACACCCAGTCAGCAGACTGTCTCTTAGTTTCAGCTTCCGTCACCCGTAAGTAAGTCGAAAACAGCACGGCGGAGTTTTTGCGACTCTGTCAAATTATACCGAGCACAAAGCTTCCTGACCGCTAAATGTTCATGGAAGATTTTTTTTGACTCATACCGATGCCTAAGTTTTTCCGAATCTGCTGATAAGTCACTCTTCTGTCAGTCTCTATCATATGCCGCAGAACACTGATGTTTTCTTTAGCCGTGGCCGTAGAAAGCCGTCCCTCACGCAGATCATCGGTGAGATTGGTGCGACCACGTTTAAACTCATTAAACCAGTTGTAAACAGTGGCGCGAGATGGGGCTTCATCGTGAAAGGCCAACCGAAGACTATCATAACTTTCTTGTTGACTTAAATGAGATCGAAAGTCATAAAAATCATTGTACGAAAATTTTCTCGCTCTAAATTCATGCTGACGCGTGACGTGCCACGGATAATTTTCAATTTGTCGCCAAATCGTAAACAAATGACAAATGAATACAATACATACACAATGATATTGGCAAAGAGTTCCATTTTCAAAATTTGAACTTGTTTTTTAATTATATACTTTACAAGTGGCCAGTTCTAAAAACTTTCAGTGTCGCCCTCGTACTGTTGGCTCAAAACTTTGCCACTCTACGGCGTAATCGGTGGCAGCACACAGGCTGCATGTTTCCGGGCACAGAGGGCAGGATAGGAGGTGGAGGATAGTTTGTGACTAATGTGGATGTGGAGACATCCACACCCTGCTGCCGTTCCATCGGAGTAGCCCCATTTTACGAGGTTCGACTTACACTTTCCCACTTGGGTTCGGAGACGTTTCAGGGACTGTTCGTCAGGGAGATGTTCTTTTGTAGGTAGATAATGAGTGGGTGGAGGAGACGTATCCTGCCATAGCTTACAACGGGCGTCGACTGGTTTATCTGTTAGGGTCGCTGTCGATTTCTGGAAACTGTACCTGCTTTTTAGCCGTTGAGTTGGTAATTGAGCGCCAAATAGAGGGTGTTTAGTGTCAGACCCCTATTTGTGCTTCTCCACTGCGCATTCAACTTCTCTTCGGACTTGTGACTGTGGGGTATAGTGCGCTTATCGGGGTCGATTTGAGGCAGCCTGTGATTGCAGCATCTACTTCCTTGGCGTGGGCAAAACGATGCCACACTGGACATGCATATTCACCCGCACTGCCACTTAAGTTTGGCAATTCTCCGGGCTATATCGGTTACCTTGATTCTCCTGCGGATCTCTTAATTTCTGATTCGAACACGTAGGGAAACTTCAAACATAGCCCTCTCCGTTGCCCTTTGGGTGACTTTCAGTCTTCACTTTGACTGTGTGATGACTTTCAGCAGTCATCCCAGTGATGACTGGAACACGCACTGGTCAATGTCTTTCGTCTTGAGACCTTGAGACACTGCGGTATTTGATGAGATGAACGTTCATTCCTATGTAATGTTTTCAGTGTCGTTTGAACTTGTAATGAAACAGAAATGAACATTTACGCGAGAGAAAATTACCAGCGATAATCTGTTAAAATCTCACCTTGAAAACTTAGAAGAAGTGCGCCGCGAATAGTGTCAATCCCTTGCAGCGTATGGAATGACAGCTCACTTCACCTAAGTGAAGCCTTCTGTACGCGTACCTGGACTGAGTTTTGTTGACGGAAGTTTAGAGAAAGTGACAGATAGAATAGACAAAATTACAGATTTCTTTTATTCATCTGTTATTTTGTCTACTATTCTTTCGACGACCAAACTTGTTTCTATGGTGGTGCTGCTTTTACTTAAGTACTATATATCACTTAAAGAAAAACAAGTTGACGATCGTCTCAGCCCAATTCACTCTTCACTCAAAGAGCTACATTTCTCCGTAACTCCTTACACCCTTCCAATATGTCTTCCATACATCTTATAGCGAATCTCATCCTAATAATCTCCACTTAGCGTACGTTACAAGACGTTCACAGGTGCACCGTATAACCAGTGTACTGCTAATCCGGTATAATTAAGGCGTACAATATTAACAGAGCCCGGTGTTACCTCGTGTCTATTATTCAATGCATACAAGGTTCCAAGGAGTCTTCGTAGATTACATACTGAGATTACCTATGTATTATGAAGATTGGGTGAAGTTTTGATTGTTTAGGTGTGTTTACAAGGGGTAATAAAAAGAGTGTCAAATATTTAAGGTGTGACAGTACCTGCATACATGCACAATTTCAACATGAATGATGTTACCAATAATTTCATTCAAAAGAGTGTCCGTAGAATTTCTTGCCCGTTTTTTCCATAGGAACCTACTACGATTTGGAATAGGCAACTAGCTTCATCTTTTAGACTGACCGACACCTTGCCAATTCAAAAGTGCCTGTAATTGGTATTTACAAATTAAATTTTTGAGTTCTCTAGTCGTTAATTTGGTTCGCAATGGGGTTAATTTTGAAGTATCAAAAAAAATTCGTCCGTTTGCTTTATTTAGATTCATTAAGTATACAGGTTTTTTTCTATGGAAAGGAAAGCATTGAAGAAAAAAAAACCTGTTTTAAATCATTTTAAATTCATCAACTTGTTTAGTCTTTTTCTACTAGCATCTGAATACGAGTATTTCACCTGGAGCTACTGCCTTTTCGAATCCAGATACTGTTTATCACGATATCCGTTGGTAAGACTACTCGTATTAGACCATTAACTATCTGGATGACATTCTGATAATTTTAGGGTTCCGTACCTAGAAAGGAAAAAAAAACGGAACCCTAATAGGATCACTTCGTTGTACGTCTGTCTGTCCGTCGTCAGTCTGTCAAGGCCCTTTTTCTCAGGTACGCGAGGAGGTACCAAGTTGAAATTAATGTCAAATACGTAGGTCAACGGACTATAGAAGCTCAAAAAAAATCAAGCCTCTAAGTCAACGCAATAAAAAATATGGCGATGTAAGCGACATGTGCCCCTAGTGGGTACGTACGGGTACTTGCCGTTGACCTAGAATCATGAAATTTGGCAAGAAGCAATTTCTCACAGCATAATCTACATCTTTTTAGTAAAAGAGGTGAAAGACACAATTATATCACTAGAAATAGGGACCAATTAGTTGAACCAGGTTTCAGGCTGGCTAAAGTAGACTCATCTTTCATGGGGTACTGTTTAAGATGTTACAATAAAATACCTCCCCACATACATCAACTGAATGAAACCAAATTTAAATCTTGTATAAAACGCACACTATGCAGCCGAGCATATTATAAGTTAGGGGATTACATTGCTGATAAAAATGCTTGGCTAATCGCTGGTCCTGCTCCTCAAGGACGCATCAACTAATTGATTAGCATTTAAAAATACTGTTGGAGCTGCTGAAGATTAAAAACAAGAATCTTTGCATTGTATAAACTCAACTTTTTTTTTTGTACTGTATAATTGCTATATGCCATATGTGAGTACTATGTACATGCTTTAAAGCTACCATTTACAGGGTACGTCTTTCATTGACTTGAATGTGTCCTGGCGGCTGAGAGTATGTCATGCTCACTTTAATGTTTCGCTGATGGTGGCGCGTGTGTTGGATCATTTAGCTCCCTTCAAAATGGTTGAGTTGAATGGTGCTAATCCATGCGTCATGTTCGTGAACGGGCGCCGTCAGTTGAGACTGGTCATCTCTTAGCTGCCACGGCGTATTTTAATTAAATTTTATTTTCGAATTGTTTTCATATAAATAACGGACGCTTTTAACGTTCTGCATCGTTCTCACATGCATAATTTCAACATGAATGATGTAACCAATCTATTGTAAACATAATTTGATTTAAAAGAGTGTCCGTGGAGTTTCTTGCCCGTTCTTCTCCATAGGTACCTACTACGCTTTGGAATGGGCAACTAGCTTCATTTTTCTGACCGACCGACCTTGACAATTCAAAAGTGCCTGTAATTGGTTTATTTGAAATAAATGCTTTGAGTTTGAGTTTGATAAATACAGAAAAAAATACGAAAATGTCTCATTTGTAGTTTTATCACATTAAAAAATCTCTTTTTGCTATTACTTACAAACTTTATTTGCAGTTAGACCGTGACGTATATCAGTGTATCGGAGAATGTTTTTCAACTACAATGTTAAGTTTGTTCTTGGAAATAATTCGACACAACTGCGGAACCCTTTATCGAGACGGTCCGACATGCACTTGGTCGGTTTTTTTTGTCTTTGAACCAACAAGAAATAAAACTGAAAACCTACCAACAACTCAACCATTAAAAGAAATAAAGATAAAAAGAGAAAGCTAAAGAAAGTCCCATTCTAATCTCGCAAGTAACGTCTAAAAACAATTTGTTAAATAAACAAAGATACAATCTAGGTGGCGATCCGCGTAACTCAGGTTGCCCAGTAAATAATAAATAGGTCGTTTTGCCCCTAGGGTGGTAAGGTAATATCATCGCACCACTCCCACATAGATAGAGGAATTGCACTAACAATGCAAGTATAACCGGTTTTATTTAGACAAACGTTGTATTTTGGAACAGCATTCGTCTACATTGGAATACTGATGAAGATTTTTAACGGGTATTTTAATTTCTGAAGAGTTCTGTGGGAGTTGGTCTGGGAGTTTCGCAAGCGTTGGATTTTTTGTGTTGTTTCAAGGAAACTAGTTTATTACTAAAGTTAAAGTTATTTTTGATGATGCTATTTACAAAAAGGTGGTATTTTGGAACAGCAGTGGACTAGAGTTGATGAAGATTTTTGAAATGGTATTTTAATTACTAAAGATTTCTGTGTGTCGGTTTGTTATATTGTTTTAAGGATACTACTTGATTACTCAAGCTTTTATTAAATTATTTAAATCCAGTGGACGGCTTTCGTTGAAATGGTGATGATGAAATTATTGTTTGAGTTTTTTTAGAGTTTTTTTTAGGCTATGTGATTTGTTTTTTAAACGCACACATAGTAGGTAGGTAGGAGAAGTTGCTAGAGAGAGTCAGCATTGAGTAAAAACATACAGTAGTGATAACATGACCAAAAAACATTCCGTATTTTAGGCTAGTTTTATTTATTTTTTGCCGCAAATTCGTCCTTGTTTAACAACTAATTTAACTTCTCTATTCGATATTATCGTTGTAAAAATCACAAATGATGCCTTCCAAGAATGCAGACATGAAGACTGGTCCTTTGAAAATGAATGTCTCTCTTAAACCGATTGCGATATTTGATAGCATCCCTTTAAAAACTGCTGATATTGTAGGATCTGAAAAATACATTAAAAATATTATTTGTGTACCATCTGGTATAAAAATATAAATTAGGTGGTCGGGTTGAAAACATTTAATTTAGACCGAAGGATAATTCTCCAGCCAATTTTTTATATGTACCTGTAAGTGTTATTTTCAGCATGAAACAGTATCTAGTAACTAATAATAACAATGAATCTATCACAGAGCCAAAACACATAGCGGATCTCTTTAATAACCATTTCATCGACAAAATTCAACCCATTGTAAATGTTGGAACGGCAGTTACGCAACATGTTTTGAATAAAAGAGATTCTATGTTTATGGTACCTAGTACACCATATGACGTACTTAACATCATATCAACACTCAAAAATACCAATAGGGTAGGCTACAATGGAATTTCTACAAAAATACTAGCTGTAGCTGGCATCATATGTTCTCCTTTAAGTTACATACTTAATTTGAGTATCAGTACTGGCATATTCCCAACCGCACTAAATACATCTATTGTTAAGCCACTATTTAAGAAAGACAATTAAGAGTTGATGGTGAATTATAAATCGATATCACTCATCCCTATCATTTACAAAATATTTGAAAAATATATCCATATGCAACTCAACTCATATTCAGAACACAATAATATCCTGTGCAATTAACAAAAAGGTTTTAGAGAAAAAAAACGATTAACATGGCAATTTATGATTTTTTACGCACAGTGATTACGAAGATGGATCAAAATAAACCAGTGTGCAGTATATTCTGTGATATGACTCAGGCGTTTGACTATGTTCAGCACAATATTCTACTAAAGAAACTCGAAGCTTATGGCATTAGAGGTAATATACTGAAGCTATTTGAGTCATATTTTCAGCACAGAAAACATATAACGGAAGTCAGTAGGGTAAACATAACTACAAGACGAGAAGATTTCACGTTCTTGCGACCGATATGACTATCGGTCGCAAGAACGTGAAATTAGGTATGGTGTCTCACAGGGAAGTGTTTTGGGACTTCCCCTATTTACATTCTATATTAATGACTTGCCTAAGTCTACAGAACAACTTAAGAGTCTCTTTGCCGATGACACTGTAGTGACCATTGCGTGTAAAAATCGAGACACATCTAAATCTGAAATTAATTACTACCTAATTGCAATTATAGAATGGTTAAATAATAATAATTTAAAAATAAATTTAAATAAGACGAAAATCATGCTCTTTAATCAGCGCTCCTTGACATTAATCAATTATCTAGATATAAACTATAATAATAATAACATTGACGAAGTTGATACAACAAAAGGAGGATGGCCAAATCGTACCTGACGATGAGTCTGTGGCGTCCCATTATGCCATATATATAAAAAAATCCGTTATTTTTCAAATACTCATAAAACATAAGAAATATCTCATTATGAAGCCAGAAAAAAAAGATATAAATTTTTTTCTTGTTTAAGTAATTTCGTTGATTTTTTTAGAATAGCATGTTCAAAACGCACCCTATTGACGATTCGTTTGGCTTATGAAATGACCTAGTACTCAAAGATTATTACTATTCACGTTTTTCTTAAAAGTTATTCATGTAATTAAATTCTAAAAATAAAAATGAATCAAAACAACAAGTTTTCAATAAGAGTTGGATTCTTATCATAAAAAATAAAAGTTCATAGAAACCATGTTTTGTTCAATTGCGTACAACGGAGCACATACATTAAATGTCATCGACGCGCGATAATGATTAATTGTTTGACACCCGGCGATCGAAGAGAGGATGATGAATAAAAATTATTTTATCAAAACCCTTTTTTCATTCGTTTACCCAGTGACAATGCTGACTAAAGACTGTATCTGCGTCTAAATCTCTGTTCAGTCAGAATTGAAATCAGTCATGGTGGGCATTAAAAAGCCCTTTTTTTCTCTGTAGGTATTAGTGCGTTTTGATTGATCTGAACGAAATCGAAATAAATAAACAAGTACGAAATGAGATCGCTAATTACACTCTTCGCTTATCGCTAAAATACTGAAACTGTATGTCGTCTGCCTATCATTAAATCGACTTATTTAGTGATACTAACCTCAAATATATTTTTTCCATTATTAAAATATCTTGGCCATTTAGATTATATTTTCGAACAGTATGGTGATAACTACATAAAAACAATCCAATCTCACTATAATTGGTTTCTGGACACTCAAAATAAAAGTCAGGTCCAGCGTCTATACAAATTTGGCCGATGTTCTTTCTGGGACTTATTATTGACAAGAAATTAAATTGGATAGAGACCATCAGTAAGAAAATAAGTACTTCAGCATATGCTCTGTACAAACTCGCAGCAGTAATTAGTGAAAATGCTTTTCTCACCGCATACTACGGTCTGGTGGAGTACATTTTAAGATATGGCGTTATTTTTTGGGGTAACTCGACTTTGTTTGTTTGTTTGGCATCTCGCAGGTCAACCTATGCGGTTGTCGTATGCTTAAGCGGACTTGCCTGTGGATTCCCTAATAAATTAAGGCCTCCAGCCAGGACTTAAACTTATATACTAACTAAAACTAAGCGACAACGCTAAGGGCACCGCCAGTGGGGTACGAACCTCGGCTTAGGGCGTCGCTGGAAGAGGGCAGCAAATGACTAGCTGGATCAGGATTGGTATTATTTACGGACGAATTTAAAGCTACAGGCTCATTGGCGCGGGCTGGCTCGAGCAAGGGTCGGGAGGGGCGTCGATTTGGGCGTCGCGGCGGGCCTCGGCGGCGAGGGCGGTAGGACGGCGATCGGGTTTTGGGCTTATGTAGCGTGCTAGTGGCCTTACTACTCTCCTGGAGGAGGGTAGTGGCGTCGTCGGGGTCCATTAAAGTATGCCTTGGTCGGCGAATACTGCTAATGCGAGAGGGAGTGTAGCGGGCGGCCGCTGTAATCAGGGGGTTAGGATGTTTGATGCCGCAGTCGAAGAAACGCTTTGATAAACGTTTCATGAACTGTTTTATGGTTGGCATTTTGAGGTCGACGTGAAGATCTATATTACGGACATAGAAGGGGGCACCCGTGACCCTTCTGAGGAAACGGTTTTGGAGGGTCTGCATCTTATGGAGATGACGTGGGTGAGCGTGCGCAAATACAACGCAGGCATAGGTCATGATGGGACGGATGACTGCGGTATAGATGCGGAGCTTGCATTTGAGGGACAGTTTACTACGGGCTGTCAGTACGAATTGGAGCCTGCTAAGAGCGAAGGAGGCGCGCGCGCGAACCGCCTTAATATGAGCCTTAAAGGTAAGGTTCTCATCGAGGATCACGCCTAGGTATTTGGCTTGCTTCTCCCAAGGGATTGGCTTGCCGTTCATAGTGATCGGGCTGGGAAGTGGGGGAGGGAGTCGACGACGTCTCGAGAAGAGAACCGCCTGACTCTTATCGGGGTTGACCTCGATTCTCCATTTCCGGAACCAAGTGCCTAAAACGTTTGCGGAGGTTTGGAGAGTACGAGCTATAGCGTTGGGACAGTGACCGGTATTGTAAACGGAAGTGTCGTCGGCGAAGAGAGCCAACTGAGCCTTTTTACTTTTTGGGATATCGCTAGTGAACAGCGTGAAGGCGAGAGGAGATAGTACGGAACCCTGAGGGACACCGGCGCGAATAGGATGAGGGGACGAGAGTGCTTCCTCGACGCGATAGCGAAAGGTCCGGTTCGACAAAAAGTCTCGTAAGATGAGCACGAGACGATCTGGCACTCCTAGTTGGTAGAGCTTGTATATCAAGCCGTTGTGCCAGACTTTGTCGAAGGCTTTCGCTATGTCGAAGAATAGCACACCCGTCGTCGCGTTACGCTGCAGACCAGCGCATAAGTGTTCTACGATACGGTGGACCTGTTGGGTGCCCGAGTGTTGGCTACGGAAACCAAACTGCTCGTTTGGTATGAGGCTCTTTGCTTCGGCGTAGTCTTTGAGACGCTTATAAATAAGCCTCTCGTAGATTTTGCCGAGAACATTGAGTAAACTAATAGGGCGGTAGCTGGAGGGCTCAGACTTTGGCTTGCCTGGCTTTGGGATACCGATGACGGTGGCTTCTTTCCATGCTTGTGGGAAAATGTTGTTGCTCAAGGCGCCATTGAAGATGGCGGTCATAAGCATTATTAGCGGGGCAGGGAGGAGTTTGTATACTTTATTGGTAATACCATCCGAACCGGGGGCCTTACGAGCGTGGAGCCCTTTAATGATGTCGTGCACTTCGTCTGGAGTGACGGGAGGCAGAGGATCATCAGGGTCTTCGACGGGAGCGAGGGAGGCTCTTCGTTCGACTTCAGCGTCGACCTTGTTCAGGTGAGCTTGGTCTACTGGTTGGGAGCTGGGAGAACATTGGGACTCTAGGCTGTCAGCAAGACATTCAGCCTTGTCGGGACTGTCGAAAGCGATGTCGGGGCGGATGAGAGGAGGCATAGAGACCTCTTCTGAGGAACGCAATTTCCTCTGTAATTGCCAGAAGGCTTGATGAGTGGGCTCGAGTTCACTGAGCATCTTGTTCCAGCCCTCAGAGCGAACCTCCCCTATGCGTTTCTTTACAGCACGCTGTAAATGGCGCATGTGGGCTTTGTTCGCGTCACAAGGGAAGGAGTCGTAGGCACGGATGGCCGCGTTCTTCTCGGTTATCAGGTCACGTACGTCAGTAGGTAGTTTCCAGCGATGGTCTTCCATCACCGGAACTTCCCGTGAACAATCCGTCAATACGGATTGTACGTGCTCTGTAAAAGAGTCGATTGCGGCCGTCGTGTCGGCGACTGACACTAAGTGATCGGGGATGGTGTCTAAGTGAGGCGACGTGGTGGATTTCAGTCTTTCGCTTACTTTCCTCCAGTCGGTTATCGTCTGGGTCTGAGGGGTCGGTTGGGGTCGATTGGGCCCGAGTAGGGTGCAAGATGCATGACTACAGGGCGGTGGTCAGAGTTAAGCTCGTGGAACGTCTCTATCGATTGCAAACGGAGGTTCACATTCTTGAGCAGCGCTACATCGAGAACATCGGGAAGGTGATTAGGATTACCTGGGAAGTAAGTCGGGCTCATTGGAGCGATGACGTCAAAGTTTAGGGATTCGCCTAACTTGAAAACTAACCTACCTCTGGTTGAAGTTGTGCTACTATTCCACGCCGGGTGCGCCAAGCACAACTTATTATTAAGATCCCCCGCCAAGATGACGGAGTCACTCATACCGAAGAGGGCAGTGAAGTCCTTTTGGAGCAAGATGGGATCCTCCGGACCATTGTCGGGTGGGATATACGCGTAGATGATGGTGACCGGTTGGTGGCCGGTCATGCCGAGCCGGCAGATAGAGGTCTCCAGATGGGAGAAGAGAGGAGGTGGGTCTATAGGGATCCAATACAGAGATTTCCTAAAGTATATGAGTGTGCCACCCTTGTGGCATCGAGACCTGTCATTGCGAACTAGTTTGTAGTTGGCAATGTTCGGGTTGCGGTGATGGCTTTAAGAAGGTTTCCTGTATGAGGAGGATGTCGAGCTGGTGGTCGCGGAGGAAAGCGGCGATCTCATCGCGTTGACCGGAAACGCCATTAGCGTTGAAAAATCCTAGTTTGAGGGATCGGGGTTTGGTGGAATTTAACCTTGTGTTATCCATTGGAAATTAGAATTTTAAGGTTTTCTGGACTAACGCGATCTCGGGATACGCGTTAAGGATTTCTAAGAGATGACGAGGGTTGCCGTTTGCAGCAACGATTTCGTCGGCCATTTTTTCCGCGGCGGAGGAATAGAGGGCCGCGTATGTGCTGATTATGATTTGGGCGCTGTCGCGGCCCGGGGCTCTTTGCGGTGCAACCGGTGGAGCCGTAGGGGCCGCGGTGATTGCCGCAGGCGCTGGGATGGCGGTAGCCATCAGCGCTGGAACTTCAGCGGGTTGAGTGGGTTTGGAGGGCACTGAAGCTGCGGGAGCTTTAAGGTGCGTAAGGTTTGCCCAGGGAGAGGGCCTTTGAGGGCTAAGCCGCTCCGGCATTTGCGCGGAGGGAAGCTTCCCCCAGGGGCTTTCCCTGTGCTGGCGGTCACTCGCGCGTTTCGCGAGTTTCGGAGAGGATGACTTTAGCGCTTTCGGACAGCCCCGGTAATTTGCCGGGTGACCGGATTGGCCGCAGAGGACGCAGCTCGGCAGCTCTGCACATAGCTCCCTATCTTTAGGGCGAGAGCAGTCGGCGGTGCCATGCTCACCTAGACACTTGACGCATCTAGGGGTTGCATAGCAGTTGGTCTGCGAGTGACCGTACCGAGAGCGAGCACACCGACTTCACCTTGAATATCGGGTGGTGACCTTCCGTGGGGTCGCAGATGACAAGGACCATGTCGTATACAAGGCCCTGCCTCGCTTTGTGCAAGCGATGGACGGCGGATACTGGGACGCCTTGTGCAATAAGGTCGTCCTTAATCTCCTCAGTGGGGATTTCTTGGGGAACACGCCTAATGACGACGCGAGTGGGGGTTTCCTCCGGAAGGGAGTACGTGTGAAAGGAATAGTTCCTTTCACGCAGGGCGCGGGAGAGATCCCTAAAGTCCGTAGACGTGGGGACGGTAACTTTGATCCCCTGGAGGTTGGATCGGGCGTTGGTGTAGTTGATCTTGCGATCAACACACATCCTAGAAATTTCAGTCCATTTGGACTTGTCTTGGACGTAAATGGGGGGAGGAGGCTTTTGCTTCCTCGCGGTAGGAGCGGGTGGGCAAGCCATAGGGCTGGCGGGGCGACTGGCCCGCGGACTAGGGGTGGAAGTGGAGCTGGACGATAAGTCGTCCTGTTTCTGGGCCTTGGTGACCGGGCCAGCGGGGGCGGAGGATTTAGCCTTCCTCTTGCCTCCTTTAACGACTACTTGGAAGTCGTCGTCGCTGGAGGAGGAGGTGCGGGCTTCATCCTCGGAGAGTGGGACTGACGTATCCATGCTCTCCGGGCGAGTCGTGTTTATTGCTGCGGCGCGCAGCTGCGTTGTCTCTGAGACAATGGCGGCCGGAACAATGGCGGCCGGAACAAAGGCGGGCGAGACAATAGGGGCCGGATTAGCGGCCGGAGTATTATCTGCCGGTACAATAGAGGGTGAAACAATGGGGGCAGAGATATTAGCCGGAACATTGTTTGCCGGAACAAAGGGCGGAATGCCTTGTTCGCATGCAGGTGGCGATAGCGGGCTCTCAAGCGCGTCGCTGAAGTTAGCGAGTGCGCCTTGAGACGGAGTGGGACTGGAACATTGGCTTATTTTGGCGCCATATTTCGCCAAAAACTCGGGGTCCTTTAATAGGACCTCTTTGAGGAACGCCAAGAGGACGGCGTCCTCCATGATAGGAGCGGGAACTATATTAGGGAAGGAATGGTGGAAAGAGAAAATTTCCCTACGTAGCCTAAACCCTATACCTAACTCCCCGGGTGGATTGGCCCGGGGATGAGTTCCCTCCCTGTCGGGTGTAGACAGGGAGGTGTGTACCTATTGGTGAGCCCTAAGCTTGTAACCCGTCGCCAGTCTTATTGTCCGACCAGTCTTATTGACTCTGGGACCCGTCCAATTGACTGCCTCGCCCTAAAGGGGTTCGGCGGGTGTGTTGGGACAACACCCCACTCGGCTTCGTTGGCACCGTAAGGTTTCAACCGAGGACCACGAAACTGTGGTTTTACCCAGAAGGGGCCTAGTGAAGCTACTCACGAATGACTGATAAAGAAAAGAGATTGCCTTGAAAAAGGCACTTTTTGATTGGTTAAAATCAAATCAATTTCTTGATTTGATTTTAAATCGGAGTAGTCGGGGCGACTACGATGACGTCACGTGGCAGCGACGAATAATAACACGAAACACAACACTGGAGCGGGAGAGCGCACAAACACGTCCGTCCGCGGCGAGAGTCGAGCGTCGAGTTGGTAACTCGACTGACCGGGAACTTTAATTTAAAACTCAAAAGCGTTGCTTTAGGTCGATGTTCAAACTTGAAACCACTCAGAGTTGCACACCTTACTTTCAAAAATATAAAATCTGAACAGTAACTTTAAGAAGTTTTTTTTTGGGTTAGATCTAAGAACATTGCAGTTTCCAGTACATATACTGGAAACTGCAATGTTCTCTGCAACTCTCTCCTCTTTTCCCGCATGGTAGATCGATTTCCACGTAATAGACGTGACACTAGTCAAATTTGTCTACAGCAAAATAGGACGGCACTCATGAAATGGCACTCCAAAAATTTATAATACTCGTATACTACCAAAAAGCTGGAAGCAGTTAAGTGATGTAGCGTTTTGAAAAGGAAGTAAAAAAAATCTAGCAGTTAAAAGCTTATTATAATTTGAATGAGTTTTTAGATGAGAGATTTTGATTATGTTTTTACTTATTTATTATTTTTTATGTCATGTTTTTTTTTATATAATTTAACTCAGAGTGACATTATAAATTATTGTATTAATATTTGTAATTATTGTATAAATTATTGTATAAATCGGCCGTTAGTATCACACTTTGCTTGCGCCAAGTAGAATTTTATATGACGTCAATGTCTTCATCACAACACAGAGTGGCGCCATCTATTAGAGTATGTTGTTCATATCTTGATAGTTTCCGTGCACCGATAGGCGTCAATACAGTTAATTATACTAAAATAAGTTTACCTGAATCGTCAGTCAAACGAGAACCGATGCTAAACGAAGGCTTGGCATCAGGTATATAAGCGTATACATGAGCTGCGGACAACTGAAGATTTTTTATGTTTGGCATCGTTAATGTCAGTGAAATTCCCTCTGTGGAAAAATATAAGAATTTTAAATTCGTTATCCATCCTAGATAATCTGTTTCGTAGAGCTCTATGTAAATTAAGATGAATGCACTTTGCAAGTACCTAAAATCATGGACTTAAAACACCTCCATATAGGTAACAGAATTATAGTGTTACATTTTGAATTAAAAACAGAATCAAATATGTAACACTTATTAATGTGATTTTCGATGTGTTAACCAGAAAATTCACTTACAGAAGTGTAACAGTACTGTATCTGTAACCTATATAAAAGGGTTAACAGTTTTGATAAGTGTAACCGGTAATTGTCTTTGGCGTTCTCAAAACAGCCTCAATTTAGACTGGATTGAGGCTATTTTGTCAACGCCGCTTTTGTGTACCGTGCAATTATACCAAAATCTGCTTATTTCTGTTACACATATTATCACTTATTAACACTTAAAAAAGGTTTCAATTTAAAACTGCAACATTATTGTATCTGCTACATTTATAAAGGTTCTTCTTTTAAAATAGTTCAATAAAAACAGTGTTGAAAACACTTAGTACGGTTACAATTTGAGTTCCCGCCCAAACATAGTGCTGAATTTCCCCAACAAATTTATAAGATAATGAACCTATTACCAAAAGGCTTAAATCATCTGTGCGGTCTGTTCCCGACGGCTGAACGCGTCCTAAAGGGTCTTAGCTATCCGGCTGATCCATACTGCACGGTCTCTAATGAGGTAGCGAGCCTCCTTGCCGGATGGCCGCCATGGGATCTGGAGGCAAAAGACCTCGCGCACGTTTGGGAGGAGGCAAAACGCCGGGGTGTAACTCCGCTGCCGCGAGAAATCACGATACAGCGGACAGAGCTCCGGATCTCATGGTGACATGGAGGGTGCGATTGTCGCAACCCAGTGCTGGGCACGCCACAATAGCCTCACCTTGCGCCTGACACAGGTCCTCACCGGACACTGTTGTTTCGGAAGGTTCCTGTTTCGCATAAGGCGGGAGGAAACGCCTGGGCCACCATTGTGTGGATCGCCCAGAGGACACGGTGAAATATACAGCGGAGGTCTGCCCGGCTTGGGCGGGGCACCGGCGTGTCCTCGAGGAGGCGGTCGGCGGTGGCAATCTCTCGCTACCGGCCCTGGTCCAGGCCATGGTACAGAGTGAGAGTATATGGGAAGTCGTCACCTCCTTCTGCGAAGCAGTAATGCTCGCGAAGGAGGAGGCGGAGCTCGTGAAGGAGAGGCAAACTTTGCGCCCTCACGCCCCTAGTCGCCGCAGTAGACGCTCTGGGCGTCGGGAATTGTCAGCAGATTCCGGGCCACCGTAAGAGCGGACTTGCGGACGGCGAGCAGTGGGTAGCTTGCCGTCCAGTAAGGACCAGGCCCGGGTCGATGGCCCGTCGTGTTTCACGCGCGCTTCAAAGAGATGTCAGCACTAACTGGCGGGGTCCGGCCGCTATGGGCGATACAGGAGCCCTCCTGCATCGCCCATAGCGGCAGAAGTCATTTGATGATTTCCTACCCAAAAAAAAACTTGAATCGACTGCTGGTGAGAATTATCTGATGGATTACCCCAATAAAACTCAGTTAAAAAAACCTGTTCCACACGGCACTATGCACTTTTTATGTTTTTTTTTTTTCAGTTGCTTTAGAATTATGTAAATCCAAATTTATGTCACGGTGTAATATAAGATTTCTCTTACTGTAGATAACGGCGGTGTAATCCGATAATTCTACAGGCTCTCTCCCTTTGCGGTGGTATCTTGCTAAGGCGGCGGGGCAGTACACTGTGATCGCGTCAAATACCACCTCCAAAACTAATTTGTCCGTTATCTTGTTGATACTGAAATGGTTGATATAAGTTTTTAATACACATGTACATGTAGGGAAACAGTTTAATAATTGGCTGTTTCCATAAATGATGGTGTTAAATATCTTTCGTCGTCTAAATTCCTCTCGTCATAGTAGGCCATCTAAAATGATGCGTGGATCTGAGACTCGAGATAAACAACTTAAAATTTTAAGCTAATAAGAATAAGGGGTTATTGTAGGGATGCATTATCATTCACTGGAACGAGCACAATTGGGGTATCATATGACAATGTTATCCTATCAAGAATCCTCCAGTGTAAACAAAATACCCAAATCCAAATCATTACAGTTCTTAAATTAATTAACAGTGGAAACTTGTACTTACTAAAACTCTTTAATCTTCCAGTCATTCAAACCTCTTACTTGAGCATTTTGCAGTATAAAAGTCACATTAGCATGAGCTAAATGTATGGGGAGCCAATCCAGTTTGTAACGATCGTCTATATGCCCCTTCACCGGTTTGCAGTCTGAATTGTGAGTGAAGACTCCACGGATACAATCCAAGTCTTCCAATGCACAGGGCCGGTAGATCCTTTCATGTTTGTAGCCTGCAATGGACAGCGAATGAGCGTTATTCTCGAACATTTCGAAGTGAATCTGGTAGCGGAGATATCAAGTTAGCGTTTTGCGAAACGTGGCGGATCGGGAAGTGGCCGCACAGTTGGCCGTGGCGAGTACATGCAACGCAGGCGGCCGCAGGTAGGCCGGGCGGCATCGATGGCGCCAGCGCCTGCGTCTGTGCCGGGGGAGCGGGAGCGGCAACAGCGAGAGTGTCGGGCGTGTGGCGGCCCGCATGAGGTGGCCGCTTGCAAGTTCGGGCGCTATGTATGCCGGGTGTGCAACCAGCCGGGCCATTTGCGACGTATGTGTCCGCGACTGACACTTCATTATAACGTCGAGTCCGAGTTCAAGGAGGAGGACGTAATGAACAGCGAAGATAGTGACGAGGTAATAATAATTGAACTTAATGAATTGACAGTAACGCAGTGTAAACCAATTTTTGTATCATTAGAGGTTCAGGGGAAGATTATGAATTTTGAGTGCGATACAGGCAGTGCTGTCTCGTGTATAAATGAGCACACATATAATGAATTGTTTAGTAACTTAAAAATTACAAAAAGCAATATTGTTTTGAGGTATTATACGGGAGAAACCACAAAACCACTGGGAGTTATTAAGCCTCTGGTCAAATATAAAGACAAATGTATGCAGTTAGACTTGTATGTGATAAAAAATGGTAAAACAATGTTACTCGGGAGACAATGGATGGCATCGTTAACAATACAACTGCCGGTATAGAATTATGATACTTATGTAAATAACAATAATATTTGTAATGGAACCAATTTTGATATAAACATATTTAGTTCCAGATACTCTAAAGTGTTCGCGGACGGTTTGGGGCGATTCACTGGTGGTAAGGTTGGCATTCACTTGCGGCCGGGCGCACGGCCAGTGTTTATGCGCGCGCGTCCGCTGGCGTATGCGCTGCGCGAGCCGGTGGAGCGCACGCTGGACCAGCTGGAGCGGGACGGCATTCTCACTCCGGTCGAGCGTTCCGACTGGGCGACGCCTATCGTGCCCGTCGTAAAGAAGGACGGTAGCATAAGGATTTGTGCCGATTATAAACTCACATTGAATAAGGTAATAGAAGTCGATCGCTATCCACTGCCTAGGGTTGAAGACTTACTAGTTCGGTTAAACGGCGGGGAATTTTACAGTAAGATAGACCTTTCCCAAGCTTATGCTCAATTGGAGCTAAATGATTCACGGAAGTACACGGTTATTAACACGCACAAGGGATTGTTCCGATATAATAGGTTAGTGTATGGTCTTGCGTCTAGCCCGGCCATATTCCAGAGACGATTGGAACAAATGTTTGTAGATTTACCACAGGTAGGCGTATTCCTTGATGACGTCATCATAACGGGGCGCACAGTGTCCGAGCACATGAGTAATTTATGCAAAGTTTTTGATCGATTAGAACAGTATGGTTTGCGAGTGAGAAGGGACAAATGTTCATTCTTTGCTAAATCAGTTGTTTACTTAGGGCATGTTATCAGTAAAGATGGTGTACATACTTGTGCGGATAAGGTCAAGGCGATTTTAAACACGCCGGCACCGACGAACATATCGGAGCTGAGGGCGTTTATAGGCATGGTTATGTATTATGCTAAGTTTATAAAGAACGTTAGTACAATTTTAGCCCCACTGTACAATTTATTGAGATTAGGTGTAAAATATGATTGGAGTGAGGAATGTAAGAATGCGTTTGGTCAGGTTAAAGCGTTGTTAGCTAGTAGCGGGGTACTAACACACTACTCGGTCGAGTTGCCACTCGTGCTGACTACCGACGCGAGTAGCGTAGGGGTCGGCGCCGTGCTGTCCCATATCACGCCGAGCGGGGAGCGTCCGATAGCTTATGCCTCGCGGTCACTTACTATAGCTGAGCGATCATATTCGCAGATTGATCGGGAAGCTCTGGCGATAGTTTTCGGAGTCAGGAAGTATCACCAGTATTTGTACGGTCGAAAGTTTGTGTTGAAAACCGACCATAAACCATTGACTTATATTTTTGGCAATAAAGTAGGAATACCAATTATGGCAGCATCTCGTTTACAGAGATGGGCAGTACTGTTGTCCGCATATAATTATAGCATAGAATATGTTGCATCAAAAAAAAATTGCGCAGACGCCTTGTCACGTCTGCCTGATAAGACAAACTTACATTCAGATACAGATAGGAAGGACAGTACGTATGTACATTTTGTAGAAGATTTTTTACCAATCACGCATAATGATGTTAAGGAGGCTACGCAAAAAGATATTGAGTTATGTAGAATAATGTCATACGTACAGTCTGGCTGGCCAAACGAGTGTTCAGCAATGGCGGAAATTCAACCATATTTCAATAGACGTCGTGAATTATATTCGGAATTCGGGTGTCTGATGTGGGGGTATAGAATGCTAATACCCTCAAAATTACGAAATCTTGTTTTAAGGCAACTACACAGTGGCCATATAGGTATAGTGAAGATGAAAGGGCTAGCCCGAAGTTATATCTGGTGGCCCAATGTAGATGCTGATATAGAAGCAATGTGTAAACAGTGTGAGACGTGCGCCGCGGAGGCCGACGCACCACCGCGGGCGCCGCCGCAGCCGTGGCCCTATACCGCGCAGCCGTGGACTAGGTTACATATAGATTTCCTAGGGCCATATCAGGGTACAAAATTTCTTGTGTTGGTGGATTCAAGTTCAAAGTGGATAGAAATTTTTGAAATGAAACACACAAATGCTTTAAACGTCATTAAGGTTTTAAGAGCTACATTTGCTAGATTCGGTCTACCTGAGGAGTTAGTTTCAGATCAAGGGCCTCCGTTCACAAGTGAAGAGTTTAGTTCATTCCTAAAACAAAATGGCATACGCCAACACTTCTCACCTGCATACCACCCCGCATCGAATGGTGCGGCAGAAAACGCGGTCAAACTTTGCAAGCGGGCCATTAAAAAGGCGTATAGGGACAGCATTGATGTGGACACAGCTTTACAAACATTCCTGTTAGCTTACCGTAATTCAGTGCACAGCACTACAGGCGAGACACCTGCGTCAATGCTACAGAGGCGCTCACTCCGTTCTCGGCTTGACTTGTTACGGGGGCAACGGTCATTAGAAAATAGGGTGCGGGAGAAACAGGGTCGGCAGACAGAGAGCGAGGGACTTAAGTCACGAACCTTGTGCGAAGGTGATACGGTTTGGGCGAGACTGTACGGTGCGTCAGACAAGTGGGTGAAAGGAACTGTGAGAGAGGTAGAAGGTACTCGTAGGTATGTGGTGGATAGCAGCGATGGTCGACTTCTCAAAAGACACATTGATCAAATCAGGCGCCGATCTCGGCTGTCAGACGTTCCTTGTCAAGGAAATGAGGATAACAAAGAACCAGGCGACCGAAGTGAGACTGTTGTGCCGTTACAAGCCGATGGATTAGTAGAAGCTACGGAGTCGAGACATTTGATTAAAGATCAGCTAGGTAATACAAAAGGAAAAAATATGGTAGGCCAAGATAGTAGTGATCCTGAAGTAAATATTGTGCCTCCAATACCTCCAGCCATTGACACACCTAGCTGCGATGCTGAGCCGACGGCGACGCCTCCAGTGACGCGCTCCAAACGAATACGCAGACCGGTCGTCCGATTTGAAATAGATTAATTGTATAAGTAACAACTCAGTCTAGTATGCATAAATATTCATGTATACAGCTTATACTTATGCGTATAAATATTATGTAACTTTGTTAATGTTTATTGAATAAGAAGGGAGGTGTAATGTATGTAGTAATAAGTTATTGTGGGTAAGCTGAGATTGTCTATTATTAAGTATTGCAGGTAGGACTGTGCTGAGATTCAGCCAGTCATTATACTTGTGCCAGTACGTTACTACGTGTATTATTTATTACCGTATCCAGAGTGCTCCCGACCCAAGGATTGTCTAGTCACCGGACGGTTTAAGATTTTGAGGCCCACCGGCTTCTGATAGGGTCCCAGCTCCCGGCGGAAGTGTGCAGCGCATGAGATGGACACGATCTATTAATGAAAACGTCATGCGCTTCCCCTCAGAAACAATCTGACCGCGTACCGTGTTCGAATGCTCTCTTTTTCATGTGCTTGAGCCAGCTGTCAACGTTTCGTCACAACGACTGTCGGAAAGGTATTTTAAAAGGAGCAAAAACAAATCTGATTGAAATATATTCATATATATTTCAATCAGATTTGATTTTGCTCCTTTCGATTTTTTTATAGATGCAATCGGGCATTTACTTTTAGGAAACCCAGTAATGCAATATTTTAAAGTATGGATAGATTGATTGATCTTCTATCAACTAAAGAATGCGCAATCAGCTTCTGCAATGATTTCGAATTCAACAAATCTTAATTGCAGCATTGCTTTGAGTGTTACAAGAATCTTTTTTCGCCTGAATAAAATTGACTGGCGTTGCCTGTAAATATTTGTGAAATTTTATTACCATACAAGACGGGGGCGTAAGTTTCGATTTATGCAACGCGCCAAAACAATCGAAGCGTTAAAACCATATCCCCGTAGAATATTGTGTGTGAAAAGAGATTAAACAATAAACAAATGAACTACTTACTATTAATTTTTTCGCCATACTTTTCACGATGTCCCGAGTCCCCTCTGTGTGAGCAATGGCACACACTTAAAAAAAACACAAGAAAACAGACTACAATCCTCATTTTGAAGCCTTGTTGGCAAAAATGATGTACAATTAAGTGAACAAATTATTATATATGATGTTATTTGCCAAATTAAGTTGCATAATTGTTAAGGGAAGTTATAAATAACCATCAGTCAGCGAATTGAAATCGCGGAAACGATCGTTTGATAGTCATTATTGTAATGACTGATTTCCTATATCCATACCTAATTATCATGTATATATTCCTCGATGAGGTTTATGGCTAGGCAGCCTACACAGTACAGGACGTGCTATTTCCGTTTAAAAAAATAAACAATTTTCACGTTGCATGACATGGTCATTGAATCCGCAGTATCTGAATACTCAGTAGTTTCGCTTGCCACCATTTGGAGCAATAGCACTAGACCAGTGTGCTATTCTGTAACCATCTCACCGTGAAAACTTAGGTGAAGTGAGCGTGGTGGAGTGAGCTTTCAGTGCCACTGATGCTAGGGATTGACCAAGACGTGATGACACTTACAGCTCACGCAAGTCCACGGAAGTCTTCACGGTGAGATTTATACAGAATTTTCATGCAGTAAATCAGTTAAAGTATTATAAGAAAAATATTGGCATTTGAAAGCCTCGATACACATGCGTTTATTATGAACTAAAAATGATGTACCTACAGTCAGCTAAAATTATATATGATAAATGATTTTATTTGTACAAACACTTTTACACGTTCATAATATTTGAAAAACTAGATGAGATTGGCGTTTCCTATCTGACTACTCTGAGAAGAAAGGCCGAAACAAGCTAAAAGATCACAGTATCTTTTAAAGTCCAGACATAATCTTGGTCAGATCAAGTGACCCTGTGGGGCTTTTATATCTTCGTCAGTTTCTTTTCTTTATTAAGTCAAGACACATAATACCTTTTAAAACTGCGGCACTGAACTGACTATTACCGACTTACATATAAAAAGCTATATTGCCTACAGAAAAATACTTTGATAATAAAGACTAAATTGCATACACCTTTAACCAATATTGAATTGACATCAACCTCAAATCTTTTTAATGACCTAGCTGAAATACTGGTTTCTGCCCGCGATTTCGTTCCCGTGAAATTGATTGTTCCCCCAACCCACCTACCCGCGCTTTCACTTCGTGTTCGCTTACCGTTCCTTCTGATTTTTTTTCTTTTTGCTCTTCTTAAGGGACATATCATGATGTTAAATAGCCTAAAGCCTTCCTAAATAATTAGGCTATCAAATGCAAAAAAAAAAAACATTATTAAAATCCTACAGGATCCTCCAAAATTCAAGAGATTACCCCTACATGCAAACAAACAAAGTTTTACCTCATTAGAATAATAGTTTAATTATATAGATTTTTATTTTATTTAATAGTCTGACAGTGTCACATTTTTAATTTAGTCTGACATGATAAAAGATGGTTGAATGTCATCAAGATATAATGCTGCGTCAACAAATCATATTCTATCGTGTAACGAGCAGACAAAAATAGCCCGATAAGCTGATGACGAACAGATTTTGGATGTCACTGCACCAACACTCATCAAATGGCATAAAGTAACCAGGCAGCTGTCTACAGCCCCATTTTAAGTCATGTTGATGGTGATGTTCTCATGTTCTCTCTCTGTTCTGATAAATGATTAGAAAGTTATAACGCACACAACAATAATGAAGTTTGCCAACTTATAGCCAATTGTTTATTGGCTGCTCACATGGACTATTTCTACTATACTGTTAAATCATCACAACATAACATCACGCTTGTAATCTCAGAAAGGTCATGCAGAAGTGTGCCCTTTCAGTACAGTCACATTTCGCCAGTTCACTGGTCAAATTAAATTATCGCGTAGTCGAGAAGAAATATTTTATACATCCTTGGAAAAACTGCTACACAAAATCAACATAAAAGACAAACATAAACACATAATTATAGGCGGGGACTTCAACGTAAATATCCTTGAGAAAAATCGCAATACATTTAATCTTCTGCATACTATGACTACGTACAACTTCCGACAACTAGTAACTGAACCTACCAGAGTAACAACCTCGAGTACCACATGTATTGACCTAATATTTACAAACACATATGACAAATTCCATCTTGAAGTAGTGGAGCTTGGACTCTCAGACCACAGAGGAATAGCAATCACTATACCTACCCTTAATCCAATAATTAATAAAAAACAAATATTAACTCTAAAGAGGGTCTATAGCAAACAAAGCATAGACTTGTTCAAGAAAGAACTAAAAAAAATAATAGACTGGAGCAAAATAATAAAAGAAAACCAAAATATAAATACTAATTATCTGTCTTTTCATAACACCTTACAAGACGTATTAAATCAGTGTATACCAAAGAAAACCGTAAGAGTTAAAAAGAGATCATCCAAATCATGGCTAACGACTGGATTAAGAGTAGCATGCAAACATAAAAGAGAACTAAAAGCATTAATGACTACAACTAATAACAATATATTGGAAAAGTACTATAAGCGTTACGAAAAATTACTTAAGAGAACAGTGGCCCACTCTAAAAGACTAAACTACATAAGAATAATGAGTAAATCTGAAAATAAAACTAAAACAATGTGGCAAATAATAAAAGAGCGTACAAATAAGAATAGCAAAAAGCTAATAAATAACATAAAATTGCGTATACAGAATACTGTGACAGAAAACGCGACTACCATTGCCAATGCTTTCAATGATTATTTTGTATCAGTAGGAAAAACGGACACTGCAAACGGGAACGTTTGTCCAACTGGCCGTCCTACCTCCTCCCAGTGCGAAAACTCCATTTACCTAAGACCTGTTGACCCTAACGAAACACAGTTCATTATAAAAAGATTGAAAAACAAGCGAAGTTATGGGCATGACGAGCTACCGCCTATACTTATAAAAGCATGCGCTGAAGAACTAACGTTACCGCTAACTTATTTAATAAATCAGTCTTTAGATGAAGGCTCAGTCCCTGACCTGCTGAAAGTATCGATAGTGAAACCAATTTACAAGAAGGGAGACAAGACTGACACTAGTAATTATCGGCCAATAGCATTGCTACCGACCTTCTCAAAAATATTGGAGACTGCGATGTCAAAACGACTTTATTCTTATTGCGAAAGATATAAAATATTCAACGATAGCCAGAATGGTTTCAGGAAAAATAGATCCACGACATTAGCAATATTTAAGTATATCCAGGAAGCTCTAAATATAATAAATAACAAAAACTATGCAGTAGGGATTTTACTGGATATGAGCAAAGCTTACGACAGAGTTTCTTATGAAATTTTACTGAATAAATTATATGCAATAGGTGTTAGGGGTACTGCACACAAGTGGTTCTGCTCTTACCTGGAAAATAGGGAACAATACGTAGAGGTAGAACATAGCGACCAACACACTGGCCAAATAACACGCGTAAGATCTAATAAAGCAAAAACAAAAATGTCAATACCGCAAGGCAGCGTTTTGGGATGCTTACTATTCCTAGTTTATGTAAATGACCTCCCTGGAGAAATTGACGCTCAAAGTATTTTGTTTGCTGACGATATTTCAATAATTTTCCCTTACACCAATATAGAAAACTTAAACTTAAGTCTTGACGATAAGCTCTCCAAAATAATAGCATGGTTAAAAGATCATAACTTAGAATTAAATTTTGACAAAACAAAAATAATGCAATTTAGACCATACCAAAAACGCAAATTGGATATAAATTACTCATACAACAACATAAAGCTGCAATGCATAAATGAGTTTAAACTGTTAGGTTTGACTATAGATACCAATATAAACTGGAAAGCCCATATAGATACTTTAGCAAACAAACTAGCGAGCTTTACGTATGCCTTAAAGGAGCTTAAAAGAGCTACCGATTTTAAAACTGCTCAAACAGCATATTATGCCTACGCACACTCCTGGCTAAATTACGGAATCGTGGTGTGGGGAAATAGTGTAGACAAAAATAGACTCTTTATTCTACAAAAGAAATGTCTACGAATTCTTGCCAATATAGATAACACAGAAAGCTGCAAGCCATTCTTTGTAAAGTACAAGGTCCTTACACTAACTGGTATCTATATTTTAGAAGTTGGCAAATTTGTCAGAAAACACCAGTCACTATTCCCACTCACTAAGGACCTTCGCCCACAACATCGAAGTGTTAGACGCCAGAATAAAAATGAATTAGCCTTACCAAGCTCAAAATTAACTATGTTCCATTCAGGACCTTTAGCCATGTGCGTTAAAATATATAATAAACTTCCAAATTCAATTAAGGACATAGAGTACGAATATAAATTTAATAAAAGTCTCCAAAAATACCTTATACTAAAATCGTATTACACTGTAAAGGAATTCTTTGACGATACGTAAATTTTGACATTGAAATTCATACCTATACACAATACACACATCGCCTACAATTTTGACTACCTATGATATTTTTATTTTATGATTATTATTGTTATTGCTATTTTGTTTCAATTTAAATATTATCTTGTTTGATTTATGAATGGAAATGATGACCAATTAATTGTTCTTACGCTATCTTATAATTTTTATATTACAGTTACCTACCTACCTGTATATTGCTGTGCCCTAGCAGGGTTCATGTATGAAACCTCAGTATACTTGTAAGAACTTGTAAACTACATGAATGCAATAAATGATGATTATGATTATGATTATGATTATGAAGAGGATGAAAACTAATATACTGTATTCAATCATTTATTTCCAACAGTTTAACAGTGTGGATTTATGTGTATTTAATTTCCAATAGAATGAAATTCCAGTAAAGGTGCTTTTCCGAAGGTTCACAGCAACCGCAAACCGCAGCGGCAGCAACGCCTAATCGTAACGACAGACCACAGCGACACGACTGGTTTCTATGCGTGCACTGACTGGACAGGTCCACTCAAATCTGTATGGTTCTTTCCCCAAAAGACCATTTCAGACACCTACCTACATGGTCCTCATATAATCTGTAAAATAAACAATGACATGAATATTCACTTTCTTAAGTATTATGTTATTGTTATCATTGTGAATGTTAAGACTATATGTGGGTCATGGTTTTTTTTTATTTTCTTAGTTAGTTTTAACCTATATCTTGGTCTACAGGTTTGAGTAATTATGCGGCCTACCCTATGTCCTTTCTTTAGTATTGTTCGTCGTATCGTTGAGCTTCTTATGTTTTGAGTTGAGCTACACGATTACTGACTAACGCGTGCACTGACTCGACAGTTGATCGTTTCCCATGGAGAAGAGCCGGCAAGAAACTCCATGGTTACTCTTTTAAAATATGTCTTTTACAATGTTTTCCAATTACAGTGTTAACAGGTATGGGAGGTTAAACAAATAGACAATTGTCTATAAATTTACGATCCACAGGGCCTACGACGTTCTCACATTTACAAAATATAAACCATACGTCGTATCTCTTCGTATTTTTATGTGTGTTCACAAATAATACAATAATAATAAACCTTTCGAAACAGATTTTGTAAATCATTATAAAAACTGCTTCTTAATCCGGTGATAGTATAGAATAACAACGCAGTGACACAGACGCACGAATAGCCACATTAATTCATAATATGTATAGATATAGCCAGCCAACTTCAAGGATACCATTACAAACGCATTCTCTTTGTTTGCAAACTAGCACTTCGCCCGTGACTTCGACGGCGTGGATTTCGATAAAAAAAAGTTGCCTATGTTCATCAGGCATAATTTCGGCTTCTAATGGTAAAACAATTTTTCAAATCGTTCCAGTAGTTTCAAACAAATCATCAAATCATAACTCTTTATAATATTTGTATAGACTACGTGACTCAAAGTAAGTCGACCAAATCAGACGCTGTTTTTAATTTAATTCAATATTTCCGGAGCCGCAGCACTTGACGCAAAATTAGTATACGCAAATTCTGTTTGACGCGTGTGACTTGCCTCATTCTGAACTAAGCTTGTTTTCAACGCTGTTGGCCAAAGCCTAAGTCTTTACATTGAAGTAAAAAATTGGCGTTACTTTGTGCCTAATTTGTAAAATATTTTCAAAAATTAATTCTTTTTATAAGTTTTAATATTATTTTGTTAAAGTATTTCTTACTATATTCAACGACGGAGAAGTCTGACACTTCAAGTGGCTCCTTCCCCTTCCAATGGTACCTTTAAATTGGCTTCAGCACAAGTCACCACAATCCTGTCAAATTGTACTTCTAGCAACCAATATGTCCGTAGCCGTGTTTATGCTGGAACAGAAAAATACCTGCTTACCTAAAAACAAAACATACTTTTGCAATAAATTAATGTCTTCAGCAACCTACCGTGGTCATAGCTTTTTGTGCAGTACGTCTTTTTATGCCTATCTTCTATTAACCGTCATCTCCGTGTTCACTCTATTCTTTTCTATAGCATCTTCCATAGAATCCATATATATTTTCTTTAGTTTGCCTCTTTTCTTATAGCCTTCCACATTCAAACTTATCACTACCGAGACCACCACCACCTATCACCTCAACTTTAACCAGTTCTTTCTAACAACAATATATTAATCCATAGGTACTTTTATTAAACATGTGAAAGTTACTCGGTCTGTCTGTTACCTTTTCACGTCTTCACGGCTCAAAAGATTTCGATGAAATTTGCCACATATTTAGGATACTTTTTATCGCGATATTAGGTAAGTACATCCTTGTGGACCATTATCATGGGAACGAAACTAGTTTCATATAAATAACTAGAACAGTTACTTACTAAAACTCCATAATCTTCCACTTATTAAGGCCTTTAATTTGCGCATTATTTAGTTCAAACGTAAGATTGGCATGTGGCAGATACATATTTGGTAGTAGATGAAGAAAATGAGGTTCTGGTACCAGCCCTTCAGCTTTCAAGCATTGAGAATATTAAGCGTAGAATCCTCGGAAGCAATTCAAATCCTGGAGAGAACATGGTCTGAAACAACTGAACATGGCATGGAGATTTTATTGTGGTATTTGCCTTCGACATTATCTGTAATTAAATATATTTATGAGAACTACAGGATGAATATATATGTAAAAGATAAAAACCAAAGTAGGCTATAGTTATTTAGTGTTTTATCCATGGGTCTTTCAAACTCTTTGACAGACGTCATATAAAGGCAAAAATAAGGCTGTTCTATGTCTACGTGTTTGGCAAAGCAGTGGTGCAACCATGGTTCAGTTTACATGTCAAATTTGACATAAGATGTTATCGTGGTTGGCAAGAGCACATCGTTTTGAAGGTTCTTCATTTTAAGTTTTATTTGTCGAATCCTATCGAACATTTTGTTTCACTCGAAAGTTGATAGAAAGTTTGGTGGCTGCCATCTTGGATTTCAATTTAGTCTTCAGTCATCAGTAGGTAGGACTTTGAAAATAAAATACCAATCATTAAAAAACCATGCTAGCACCCGGCAGTTTATAACAATGTGGCGGTATCTACATCGCCACATACTGAACAAACTACGCATCCTAATGACGTCACGAAAAATCCTGCATCGCGCAAGCAGAGTTGACATACAATGTCCCGACATCAATCGTCGGGCAGTAGACCACCAGAGACTACATCCGCATGGTCGTAAGATCCTCCCTTTTCTATAGAGGATGAGAGAACTTTACACCCTGTTCGTCATATCTCTAAAATTAAATATCTACTTTTTAGGCTACGGATAGACGTACCAACACTAATAAAAAATGGCTTCTAAAAAGTATGTTACTTTAGAACGTGAACAATCCTACTTACCCTTATACACTTGGGAGCAAATAAATCGAGCCACTTCCTTTTTCACGCATTATGGTTATTATTTTTGGTATTATGGAACGCATCGATTCGAAACATATATCGCCTAAAAGGGTATTTAATAACCTTTACAATGAGGGTAGTTGTGAAAATTTTATTTTAATTAAAGTTTAAAGGGTAGAATAAAATTATCGCATTTAATTTGCTTATGACATTTTTATTGTACTCTGTTAAGAAAAGATTAAATTTGAGGTTTTTGTTAATCATACCCATATTACTTGTTATTGTTGTCTTTATCTGTGTCTGTGTAATCAAAATAACCTGATAAAATGGATACTACACCGACGGAAGCTGCCCAAGTTGTAGCTTTACTTGAGGTTGGACACGGACAACGTGAAGTGGCACGCAGACTTCATTTGAGTCGTTCAAAGGTACAGCGGGTATACCGCAGGTATCTGGAGACTGGTGCTTTTGTTCGGCGACCTGGAACTGGCCGACCACGGGCAACAACAGAACGTGACGACCGCTTTATTGCAACCAATTCGTTGCGCGACCGTGGACTTAATGCTGTTCAGCTACAGCAAGCGTTACGTGACGTTCGAGGTGTCGCAATCAGTAGGTGGACAGTGAGACGAAGACTAAAGGAACGAAATTTAACATCACACAAACCAGCAACTGGCCCAAAATTGACTGTAGCTCATCGCCGATCTCGCTTGGAGTTTGCTCGAGAACACATTAATTGGACGTTAGAAGACTGGAGGTCAGTTTTGTTTTCTGACGAGTCAAGAATCTGTCTTTTTAGCAATAACGGGAGAAACCGAGTGTATAGACGTCCTGGTGAAAGATTTGCCCCATGTTGCATTCGAGAAACTGTGAGTTTTGGTGGTGGTTCTTGTATGGTGTGGGGAGGAATTTCTCTAGACGGAAAAACGGAACTTGTCTTCGTCGACCCCGCCAACGATGGCAGTGGTAGACGTGGATTAACAGCTGACCGATACATAACTGACATTCTTGAAGACCACGTAATGCCGTATGCTGGTTTTGTCGGAGAAAATTTCTTGTTTATGCATGACAATGCGAGACCTCATACCGCGCAGATCGTTACGGAATACTTGTCTGCGATCGGGATTCAACAAATGGTATGGCCAGCACGAAGTCCCGATTTGAACCCGATCGAACACCTATGGGACGAGCTAAAACGGAGAGTCCGAGCCAGGGTTCCCGCTGTTTCATCCATTCCCGAGCTTAAAGTCGCTGTGCTTGAAGAGTGGGAGAACATACCACAATATGTCATCGTAACTCTGATCAGATCGATGACTAATAGGCTACAAGAATGCATCAGGGCACGGGGGGGTAATACCAGTTATTAAGAATATTTTTTTTGCAATAATTTTGTTTTTTATTGTTTTTATGGACTGTTTTAGCCCTACTAAATTTTCTATCAAAATTACCATTTTTCTTGCAGAGCCAATAATTTATCATTCAATAAGGTTATTATTCAATAATTTACCCTCATTGTTAAGGTTATTAACTTAACTTTTAGGCGATATATAGTTCGAATTGATACGTTCCATATTCCCAAAAATATTTACCATTTTACGTGAAAAAAGGTAGTGGCTCGATTTATTTGCTCCCAAGTGTATTTGTTTACACCATCGTATAATTCAACTTTTCCATTAAATTCTTCACCCCATCACTATTTTCAACACAGAGACACTAATAAAACAAAAGAAAAAACGGTCTTCATTATTACGCGTCTGTTAAATTATATTCTAGCAGAAAGACTTTGCTTTGTCCTTAAGGGGACAACCATAAGACGATATAATTGATGAATAATGAGTTAACTTCAAGCCACGCAGTCAATTAATCATAGATGATGCATGATAAAATAAAAAATTAACATAAATTACCTAATTATATCCATCTAAGACAAGAAACATGATGACTAAATAAGCAATTTTTCAAATGCAATCAGAACGAATCACAAAAATGATTGACGATTTGCTTACAATGCTACTGCTGAGCATGAGGTCCTGGGTTCGATTCCCAGGTCGGGCAACGTGTTATTGGGTTTTTCTATCTGGAATATCTCAGTAGCAGCCCGGAGTCTGGATTTGTGCCCGGTAGATGGCAATAGGCTCGCCCCCTATTACATAGGACTTAAACATAACTGGCGCTATGTGGGTGTACTATTGGTACACCTCTGCCCAACCCTTCGGGGAAAACAAGGCGTGATGTTATGTGTTATGTTATTAATCTAAGCATTTTTAAGTTAGATAGATAGGTATAGTCCGTTCCAAAATAATGTGCTAAAAGTTAGTAAATAAGTGTTCCAGTTAATTTCATACGCAATCACTTACTAAAGGTAATCATCTGTATTGAGAAGGTTTCTACTTTATCAGTCGTACGTACGTCAGTAGGTTGGTAAAGCGACGGTGACTGACTGCCCAATAAACAAGTATTGTTATCTCACTTCATTTGTGGTAATCAAGTGTACAAACACGCTGTCAATGTGTGAGTAAGCGCTGCCTGCACTTACTCACACATTGACAGCGTCGAGCTCTCAGTACTGTCCGCGACATGGGCGAAGTCTGAAGTGTGTGTGTGTGTGTGAGCCTGCGTTACATTCTGAAGCTACTCGTCCAAGTGTTTCCGCAGGCGTTCTCAGCGCGTTTGCACACTTCGTTACCACAAGTAAAGCGCGCGTTGCTTTGTGAGATAAAATACAGAACCTGTAATACCACAGGGTGGTTATGTGGAACTGTACTGTACCTTTAAACTGATCTGTAGCATCAGCAACGACATAACCATAGGGACCATGACGTGCCGGGCATATTTCACTTATTTCATATTCTCCAGGTGTGTTCTAAAATGTGGTAAACTCTTTTAGCTTAGTAACGACAGAGCAACATGCCAAGCCTTTTATTTGCATTTCGCGCAACGCAACATTCTTGTTCAAGTTTCTCATTTAATACCTTTAAAGCCCTCTTTCACGGCCTAGAGCGACGTGACTTGCATCAAGCAACACCCGCGCGCGTCACATGAGAGCCTTGACAAATGGCTTTCAATTCGAAGCGATTCTGTTTCTACAATTGCTATGACCTATGTACGATCACGTGACCTTTCGATAGCTTATGTCAATCCCATAAATTTTTTGACTTTTCTTCAAGAGTCATCGCTAATCGAATGTTAAGAATGTGACTTTGTCTAAGTCCTCTGTTTCCTTACGTCGCTCTGCAATTCGCGTCGCAGGGACTCGTGGAGTTGTGGCACGGTCTAAACAAGTTATTTCTTTTGTTTTTTCGCCAGAACACTAGTATACGCTGGGGTCGTATAGGTGTAAGTAAGTGAAAGAGATGCAGCTACACAGGTCGTATAATGCCATCCCTCGTTCACATAGGAAGAATTATGACTGAATTTTTTCTACACAGCCTTAACAATCTGAATTTGCCAGCTGATGATCGTTGCTTCAATCATCAACTCAGCTTAGAGCAGTTCTCTGCTGGAACTATAGGCCTCTCCCAAATTGCGCCCTAACTCAACTTCCGAATCCAATCTATCCTGGCCTCCTTTTTAAGATCGACGGTCCGCCTAGATGCGGGGCGTCCCACGCAAAGAGTACATTGCTTGGGAAGATACTCGTATATTATATATAATACGGAACAAGAAAATGGGTGCAACGGCTTTCAAACCCAACGATTTCCAAACTCCGGGCTTGGAGCTTTCTTCCAAAACCTAAGAAATTCCTAATGGAAAAACACCGATTCTCAGGTCGGGCAAAGTGACACTTGACCTGGGATTCTAACCTGGGTTAGAATCAATGGTATAAAGACAAAATACCCAGAAGAAGGGGGAGGTATAAGACAAGATAGATGTATTGTATAGTACTCGTAGATGACATAAATAAAAAGGAATGGCTGTTATCGTGACTGCTACAATAATAAAAAGATCTTTCTGCTCCTGCATGCGTAACATGGCCATTATAAAAACGGAAGAAACAGAGGACACAATGACAGAACGAAGAAAGATTTCTAAGGCGTGATGTCAAAATTCAAGAAAAGAATGACTTTTTGTTAAGAAAATGATTTGACTTCTCTTCGTACAGTTGAGATAGAAGTGGTGATGCTACGCCTACTGAACAACTTCGACAGGGGACGTCATTGGTAAACATCTGTACTGTTAGGGCAATTTTGGTGTGCACTATACAGTGGCTACACCGCCTGGATTGTTTTCGTCCACCAATAGCGCTTCTTTGCACATTATAAAAAAAAAAGTGAATCTTCAACATTGGCCAAACTAAAACAATTAACGTTTAAAAAACGGTCACCCTTTATTCATTGGTCAAACAGAAAAAGGGCGGGATAACCTACGATTTCAACGTGCAGCCGAAAATGTTTTGAAAAGGGTCATGCGTGGCTGTCCTCGATAGTACCTAGTAAGTAAGTATTTCTGGAACTACCACTTGATAGCCCAATTCTTAAAGAATGCTATGGGGTACTAAACACCACGCTAAGACCTTTAGAAGCCGAGCAAAAGGAAAACAAGTCAGAAAGAACGGTAAGCGAAAACGAAGTGCTAGCGCGGGCAGTTGATGCGATGCGATGGGGTGGGTCGGGGGAAGAAGAAGTTTCATGCAGACGAAGTTTCACGCAGACGAAGTCGCAGGCAGAAGCTAGTTTGTGAGAATGAAAATATTATTATGTAACACAGGCATTGTTTGTCTAAAAGGAGGCTCCAAACACAATTCCTTGTTTATGAAGCATTTTGTTTTATTAAAAAAAAAAAAAAAAGAATGACAGAAATTGTGTTAATAAAACGAACTGGTTGGTGTTAGTTCCGATTTTGTAAAGTTGTAGCTTCGTGACAAGGGAAAATGGAAGTCAACACTGACAAGTAACATGGTACCAGAAGAAGAGACTAGTTTGTTCGTAAATTAAGCATCCGATTATTGTTATATATTATTTTTTCAGAATCACACTTAATTTTCTGTATCTCGATTTAAAACGAACGGATTTCATACTAATCTTAACAGCCGATCTAAAATTATGGTTAAACCCTTACATCAGTCCGTTGGAATGACAGCTCACTACACCAAAGTTTTCACGGTGAGATTTTTACAGAATAGTCAGGCTGGAATCATGATTTTAATGATTTTGTGTAGCATTAAAATAGCTTCCCTTTGTAGCCGTGAATTTTGGGTAGTCAGTGACCATCTTCTTCAACGCACTGCTTGGCGCCTTGGCGCCTTGGCGCTGAAAATCCAACACTGTGTTTTTTCGACGTACTGGGATGCACTCTGCTGAATTCTCAATGCCAAGAGTTGATAATCCATTGCGCGATCAAGTTTTTACGTCAATGCGAACATCGACTTACTACCCCAAAATGATAAAAATATTGGGAAACAAATTACTGCTTAGATATGTGTATGTCAAAATTGGAAAAAAAAACCGTGCTCGGCATCCAATTATTACATACATCGTTACGTAAGGAGTACTTAATAAAAAACAAAACACCGAATTGAAGCAAGATGAAATATACTGTTGGGTGCTCACGTGTAACCCGTAAAAATACCTTTTTAATTTGTTTGTTATTTTATTCAATACTTATACACGGGCAGATTCGCAGGCACAGATCGTTTTGTATAAAGAACGCATTTGAAAAGCTAGTAAACTTAATGCTTATATTTAATATCGTTTTATGCCTGAAACGTTCAGTGGAAGTAAATCACGAAATTTTTCTTTCAGAAATCATCAGACTCATCTCTGACAAAGCACTATCTTGTGAATTCGGGTTCGTGTCATTTGATTTTAGTCCTCGCTAAGACCTGGACTGTCAACAACGATACTGTAAGCCTACAGTAATTATACATAATGTCACTCTAGAATGCTGGCCTTACAATTAATTGAAAATGTCATAGGTTTCTCACCATAGTTTCCGTCATCATAAGCAATCCCACTAAAATAGTTATAAGATGGTTCGCTGTCCCCAGACAGGAACAAACTTTAATCAGAAGCAAGCACAAGAACTTCTTCATTTAAAATTTTAAATGAATGGATATCATACGCGATAAAAGCGTTTTATAGCTTTCTAAATGTTCGCGTGAATATTTAAAGGTTTTCGTGTAAATATTTGACTGATTAAGTTGATTATTTTTGTACAAATCACATAATTCACTGTTTGTGCGTCATCATTGGTGCTTTGTTCTATTAACGGACGGTACTCCTCGTGAGCATTCGGTTTTCGAATTTATTTTACTAACACTAGACGCGTGAGATTTTTTTTCGCGACGAATATCGCGGTAATTGCGTAACACTCAATGGAAATGCCTTTCATTTTGACAGTTCAAAAACATTGTGTTATTTACGTGGCTGAACAGACGAATTTTTCGTACATATGAAGCAATGGATTAGCAATTTATTCAAAATCCTTCGTATTGTGATTGAAATCGTGTTACGCAACTAGGATACAGTTTGGTAAGTACGTAAATCCAATGGAATGAGAAAAATAAATTCTAGTCGCTGTGCTCGCAAACAATCGCTAATGAATGTTCGTTTCGCGAATAAATTACGTAACAACAGATAGGGCAATGAATATTTGCAAAATAAATTCGTGAAGCGAATGCTCCTGGTGAGTATAGTCCTTTGGCAGGTTCAGTAAAAATACGGATTTTTCTAAAAACTTCTAATTGGCTTGTGAACTTTTTTTCTGATACTTTTTTCTATTTCTCAAATTCCTCTTCATGTTGAATTTTTTCCTCATCTTTGCGGCTTCATTTTGAAGCTGTACTTCAAGGTTAGTATTTTGTTTACATCAAGAAATTATGGTTGTGCTGCCAACCATTATGTATCATACGCAGACACTATGGTATCACAATGTTACATAATGTTAGAAAGAATTCAAAAAGTTTGTGATAAGGCCAAGTCGCGTTATTTGGGTTCGAAGATTAAAAGCAGTAGTAACGTAATTAAAGCGACTTGGAAAATTATTAATAGTGGAACGGGAAGGTCTAGTAACAGAAGTACTGACTACAGCCTATCTATTAATGACAACATAATAAAATCAGAATCACAAGTCGCCGCGGCCTTTGAAAAATTATTTTCAGATATTCCCGTTTCAACTACTAAATCCCTTAACTCATCACCTTCTGTTGCTGAGTCTTTGCTAAAGGAAAATGTACATTTTTGCGATTCGTAATTTCATTTTGAACATATTACATGTAAAAAAGACTGCAGATCTGTGGGGTAATTCTGTAGAAGTTGCTAAGTCTATTATAGACATAATAATTGTATTGACTGTGGGGAGTTTCCATACAAAAAAAGTAAAATAATACCTATGTTTAAATCAGGTAGTACATCAGACCCCACAAATTATAGACCTATTTCAGTATTACCTACATTTAGTAAAATTTTTGAGAAATTAATTTTAGACCAACTGCAAAGATTTTTTAACAGACATAGATTATTACATAGCAAACAGTTCGGTTTTACAAGGGGTCGTTAAACTACTGATGCCGTGTTGAACTTTTAGGACATATTTATAATGCTTGGGAAGATAAATGCGATGCCTTGGGCATCTTTTGTGATTTGTCCAAGGCATTCGATTGCGTTCTTCATGAAACGTTAATCAGGAAACTCCGTCACTACGGGATCCGAAACCCGCTCTGGATCTTCTTACTTCATACTTGAGCAAAAGGATTCAGAGCGTTGACGTTAATGGAGAAAGATCTCCCGGATCTATCTTAACAATGGGAGTTCCACAGGGCACAATTCTTGGTCCTTTCTTGTTTCTTATTTATATTAATGACTTGCCTTGCGTTTGCGGATGATACTTCACTTTTGTTTAAACTTAAACGTCAGCAGCTGGTTACTGACGATGTAAATAACGCGGTCTCAAAAATAGTTCACTGGTTAAATGTTAATAATTTATTTCGTAATGAAAAGAAGACTAAATGCATAAAGTTTACGCTACCTCACGTTAGGCAGGTGAAAATGAATGTGTTGATAAAGGGCGAAGAATTGAAACTTGAAGACAGCACAGTATTATTGGGCTTAGCTTTGGATGCCAAGCTTCAGTAAGGCCCACATATTGATAAATTGTCAAAAAAGCTAAGCTCCGCAGCATACGCTGTTAGAAAAATTCGTAATTTAACTGATTTAGAGACAGCCCGTTTAGTATACTTTAGTTATTTTCATAGTGTGATGTCGTACGGTATTCTTTTGTGGGGAAATGCCGCCGACATTTAGACTATATTTGTTTTGCAGAAAAGAGCTGTTACATCAATTTATAAATTAAGTCCGAGACACTCTCTCAGAGAGAAATTTAAGGAAATTAATGTAATGACTGTGCCTTCTCAGAATATTTATGAAAATCTTTTATATGCCCACAAAAACATAAAATTGTTTTAAAATACAGTGATATCCATAGTATAAATAATAGGAACAAACACAAATTTGTTGTACCTACAACAAGGCTCAAGAAAATAGGTGGCTCGTTCAGATGTCAATGTATACGCTTTCATAATAAACTTCCAAGCCACGTTCAAGATCTAAGCCTTAATAAATTCAAATCATTTATTAAACGTAAGATGTGCCAGAAAGCTTTTTAAACAGTCAAAGACGAAAGGACGAAAAGGCTTGGGACTGACCTGCTCCAATTTTTGCATACTGAGTATGATTTTTTTTTGTTTGGTACCTAACTTTTGTGTTATCTTCTAATATATAAAATTCTCGTGTCACAGTTTTCGTTGCCATACTCCTCCGAAACGGCTTGACCGATTTTGATGAAATTTTGTGTGCATATCGGGTAGGTCTGAGAATCGGCCAACATCTATTTTTCAAAAAAAAAAAAAAAACAAAAAAAAAAAATTGCAAAACAACGTTTGCGGGGTCAGCTAGTCTAATATATAAAATTCTCGTGTCACAGTTTTCGTTGCCATACTCCTCCGAAACGGCTTGACCGATTTTGATGAAATTTTTTGTGCTTATCCGGTATCTATGAGAATCGGCCAACATCTATTTTTCAAAAAAAAAAAAGAAGTAAAACAACGTTTGCGGGGTCAGCTAGTTTTATATACACTTTGACATTTCATGATTACTATGTATACAATGACATGAATATTTATTTTGTGTAATATTATTATTATTTTAATTTCGTGTGAGGACTTAGTGGGTAATATTTTTATATATTTTGTCTATCTCAGTTATTTCTTTAATTTTTTATATCTGGCAGTTTGAGTACTTAAAGCGGCCTACCCAATTGTCCTTTATTTGGTATTTTTCGTCGAATCGTTGAGCTCCTTATGTTTTGAGTTGAGCTGCACGATTAATGACAAATGCGTGCACTGACTGGACAGGCTCACTCAAATCTGTATGGTTCTTTCTTCAAAAGACCATTTCAGACATCTACCTACATGGTCCTCATATGATCTGTAAAATAAACAATGACATGAATACTTACCTAGGTATTATTTTATTGTTATTATTGTGAATGTTAAGACTATGTGGGGAAGTAAAAAAAAAATTACTTTTGTTTTATTTTATTTTATTATCTCAGTTAGTTTTAGTCGTAATCTTGGTCTGGCGGTTTGAGTAACTATGCGGCCTACCCAATGTCCTTTCTTTGGTATTGTTCGTCGAATCGTTGAGCTCCTTATGTTTTGAGTTGAGCTGTACGATTACTGACAAATGCGTGCACTGACTGGACAGGTCCACTCAATCTGTGTGGTTCTTTCGTCAAAAGACCATTTCAGACATCAATCCACATGGTCTTAACATGATCTGACCAAGATTATGTCTGGACTTTAAAAGAGACTGTGACCTCTGAGTTTGTTTCGGCCTTTCTTCTCAGAGTAGTCAGATAGGAAACGCCGACCTCATCTTGTTTAAAAAAAATATGTACTACTGTGTAAAAGTGTTTGTACAAACCCACTTACAGAAATAAAAATCATTTATCATTTACAGAGAAAAAAACCGTTAGTGTTCATACTCACAAGCAGCACCCGTCAACGGTACAGGTAACTGCATCCGTCGATGCGTCGGCGCAGCTGCAGTTGCCGCGTACCGTTGATGCGAATGAATGAAAATGATTTGAAAACATTGTAAAAGCCAACTGTTTTTTAAAGAGTAACTGTGGAGTTTTCCCATAAATTATTTTCATAATTAAATAGCTAAGCACATTGTTTTAGTTTTTCGATTTGTTGAGCTAATCTTGCACCACTATTACACTTACAACTTAATTGAATAACGAACGGATCCACCGTTATCAAAACTATAACAAATTGTGTACTGTTTAGACATAATATTTGATAATTATGCGTTTTGAATGTGTAGGAAAATATGAGTGGGTGTATTTATTTTCTAAAGATTATCGTGCCTGCGGTGAAAGTGTCTTATTTTTGGAGATGTATTCACAAAAGTAAAGAAAACATAACATACAGCATTCATACAAAACAATTGAAACACGATTCAGAATTAAAAAAATAATGAAAATAAAAATAAAAGCAAAAAGAAACAAAAAAACGCTGCTTATATGAAATATGTGAACTCGAATAACAAAAAAAAAAACAACATTAGATACGTAATGATACATGAATGTGCAGTGGAAATAATAAATCATAATGGAAAAAGGTCACACCGCGACCATTCTATCGCGTAACGTTCGATCGCGAGCATTCGTTCCTAAACACCAAGTTCATTAGGTAGGGGAGTTCCAGCGAGCACAGTCCTTTCTAATATTTTTTTGCAAATCAGTTTTTCACACCACGCGAACGAACGCTCGAAAGTCAGACAACCAGTTTTACAAACGGGTATTGTCTTACCCAGGTCAGATAGGAAGTTGCTTCATGTAAAATACTGGTATTCAGCTCCAATCGGTGAGACTGGAAGCCGACTCCAACGTCTAGGTAGACGCCACAACTTGGAAAAATATACGTAATATAAGTATTTTTCACCATTCAATAACATCTTTATAATAAACACCATACCGCAACCAGGCGCCCCTCTGCATAATAATCTCGAACTTAGAAGTCCAAAGAAATACGTCACCAAGTATCTTCGCGAAGTCGGGACTCCGTTCAGCCAGGATTACCATATTTTAAAGTAATTCACACCTGTTCTGCTTCAAAGTCGACCGCGCGCCGGAAGTTTTGAAACACATGGAGTAAAGAGCGAATGGAGTGTTAATGTGCGGGAGATTGACAGGAGAGATTACTGACAAGAAAGAGCATGAATCGCAAAATGTATAGCTACGTATAGTGGGTAGATAAGTTGACAAAGCGACAACTCCTGGAAGTCTCCCAACTGTAAAAACTAATTGTCTCATTAGTCTTTTTTTTTTAGACAAGAAAAAAAAACATCTAAATTTTAAATAATTTGCGTAGTTAGTTCTCAATTTATTTTAAACAAACATTGATTTCCTAACTAATTAGAAACACGAAACAACATCACCGCACCGTTTGACATCATCACTTCAACGCCGGCTGTCGCCGAAAACCAGCACTGTAGCTCTGCCGCGTATAGTGTCGTAACATTATGCTTGGCGATGGCCGTTTCGCTTGGATGTGACTTTGTGTTCTATCTTTGCACCATGTTTAATGCAAAGAAACGTATTTTCTTACTATCAATAATCCAATTACATTTTATTCTTAACTCAACTCTGTTAATTCGCACTCCATTAACTTATTACTCCGTGACAGGATCCGTAAGTTCCGTAGTTCCGTAAAATCCGGGACTGCCGCCAGCACCGCCCCGTCTGCTTCAGGTGTTAATTTCACAAAATTGTCTTTCGCTTTCCTCTGATTCCTGATTCTCGGTAATATTAATTAGGAGTTGAACTTTTTGTCTTTAGCTATAAACGGCTTTGTGACTTGATGCATCATTCATTGTTTTGTTTTAATGTTGTATATGAAAATGTAAATTTTAGGGGTTTGTAGGGTATTATTAAAACTAGGACCTTAAGGATGCGGCGTCAGAAGCACGCAATCACAATTAGAAACTAGCGTAAAGGCTCCCGCAAACAGGAACGACGCGACAGCCCGACATAAAGGCACCGCTCGTCGCGCGACATGCGGTGCCTTCGTGCCGCGCTGTCGCGTCGCGCCAGTGTACGGGCCTTAATATTCGTTCGGAATATTGCTGTCTGTTTGACAAAACAAGGCGAGAGAGGGAGGCGGTGTGCAGCCGTGTGAGTGTGTCTGTGTGAGTAGATAGATAGCTATTAATAGCTGTACTTTACTCACTTTACCTACCATTCATTCTTATCGACTCGAAGGCATTTCTATTTATTAGTCATGAAGTATGTTCATTATTTGCTTTATTTTTGTTGACTACTTTGTGGAATTGTTAGTAAATGGTGTCTCAAAATGTTAGTATATCTCGAGATCTAGGCTTTGTAGAGAAAACCTAGCAAATAAGTCTAATACCTTTCCTAAATACTTTTGTAATCCAATGTTGAATATGTATGCTGTTGGTGTTCTTGAATCCTTCTAATATCCTACTCCCTAGTGATACACACCTACCGTCAGCGGTACGAGCACGCACACATTGACATTTGCTTGACGCAATAGCACTACTAGCTATTGAAAATTTATGATAAATGTTGATGTGTGCCTCGTTGGTCTAGTGGTCGCAAGATCTACTGCTGAGCATGAGGTCGTGGGTTCGATTCCCAGGTCGGGCAAAGTGTTATTGGGTTTTTCTATCTAGAATTTCTCAGTAGCAGCCCGGAGTCTGGATTTGTGCCCGGTTCTTGGCAATAGGCTCGCCCCCTATTACATGCAGCATTTCTGCCTAACCCTTCTGGGATTACAGGCGTGATGTTATGTGTTCCGTTATACACAAAAATGATGAATGAAAACTTAATAATAATATTCGTAACTTCACAGTATGACCTATTAGAAAAAAAGGAACCTTAATAATCACCGTCTAAATCCGAAAATAAGCATGATATGGTGGTGTGGCGGCATCTACACCGCCACATGCGAACAAACGCATCAATCCTGCATCGCGCAAGCAGAGTTTACCGCGCAGATAGCATATATACAACTTCCCGACAACAATCATCGGGCAGTTGCCAACCAGATACGACATCCATCTGGTCGGAGGATCCTCCCTTTTCCGAAGAGTATGAGTGAAGTTACACCCTGTTCCTCATATCCCTAAAGTGGTAATGTGCTCATAATGCAAATAATATAAGTATTACGTTTGTATGCATTCACGCTCTTAAGACGTCGGAATCGTACATTAGATCCTCTTTTTATTAAGATATATTTGTTTTATTTGATTATTCTGGGAGGCTATCGGGAGTGATGTTTTGTTAATTAAACATATTTCTAAAAGTTTTTATAAATGCAAGACTATTATTTTAATTCAGCGTACCTATAACCAGAGTAGTAGTAAGTACCTGGAAGGAGTTGGGGAGACTCTTGTTTAGCAGTGTATACTAGAGATAAAAAATACCATATCCAGTTATTTTTTCCATACTTTTTTTTTTTTTTTTATCACACAAAAAATCTAAATCTAGAACTTGATTCGCGTGTATTCCCATAATTTGCTACAATGAAATCATTTGCATACAAATTAGAATGGATAGCTGCCAGTGTTAAGAGTAGGTTCCCGCTGAAAACAGCACAACAGCATGCACTTAACATGCACCTTTTGACTGCACATGCCGTCACGCCTGTATTCCTATTAAGAGTAGGTAGAGATGTATACAGAATATATCTGAAAGATGTGTTCATATTTAAGGGTTTTGTATACTCCATCAAACTGAACCACTATCTCCATGGGACCAATAATTAATCACCCGTGCCATATATTTGGCTCGAGTAGTGTATTGTATGGGACAGTTGTTTTTTTAATTCTCAAAAACAAACGTCAGCGTTCACAATTTTAGTTTCCGAATATGTTAATAAGTATTATGTGCATTTGAAAACAAAATACTTTCAAAACAACTACAAAAGGTTCACTTAAATTTGCGCTTCACCAATCATTCTTGAATCAACTTCATTTACACTTACATATAGTTGATATTTGTTTGTTTAAATACAATCAATTGAAAACGAGGATTTGAATACAGTTTTGTTTTCATTGATCAAAACGTGCTCCTAAAAATAACTAATACTAGAAGGAAGCATGTTAGTTCTATTTTAGTTAGGTACCTAAAAACTATGAAAGACGTTTTGTTACACTTCATATCAGGGTTTTCGGTTCCCTCCACATAATTTCCTTATAACACCTTTGTAATACGCTATAGAGGTTGACTAGGCGTTATTGATTTTCCTTGAGTTTAGAGCCGACAAAAGCCGATATTTTGGTTACTGTCCCAAGTTTTTTCGACTAACCAGAGTAAACTTTTTGCGACCAGCCAGGGTCCACTTTTCGACCAGCCAGGGTACACTTTTGACGTGAAAACATCTTTAAATTTGCAGTCAAAGTAGAAAAAGGATAAAAAGGAATTAGGCCATTCAAAAAAACCCAATGATAACAAAATCGGGCTAGACAGTTTGGTGTTGCAGCTACACATCTTTCATCTACATCCAAAATATAATTACACCAGTCGTTAGCTAAAGAATCAAACAATTTGATACATGTGTCAGGACTGTGACGGCAGAGCCTTGCGCCCTCACGCCCCCACTAGTCGCCGCAGGAGACGCCCTGGGCGTCGGGAGTCGCCTGCAGATTCCCGGCCACCGTAGGCGCGAGGTTGCTCGCCGTCCGGTAAGGACCAGGCCCGGGTCGACGGCCCGTCGGGTTCCACGCGCTACAAAGACATGTCAGCACAAAGTGACGGGGTCCGATAGGGCCGACGCGATGTCTACAACACAGCAACATCCCTTTTTTGACCAGTCAGAGCCCCTAGATCATTTTTGAGATCAACTAGACTACACATTTCTCAACCCAGCCAGGTTACACTTTATAATACGTTGGGTTTGCAAAATTCCTTTTTATTATTTAATGGGAAGGGGTAAGTACCATCATTCCACCACCGATAGACACCAACTCACACCCACATAGCCAACTTAATTCTTAACATAACGTAACGCCTGTTATCCTTGGAAGGGTTGGCAGAGGTGTATCTTAAGTAAACCCACATTTCGCCAGTTACGTTTAAGTAAGTCCCATGTCCTTGGGCACAAACCCAGACTCCGGACTGCTCCGATGCTTAGCAGAAGCGTTTGCGTACACTAGACCAACGATGCAGCCTGTAGATTTAGAGAATCCATTATCTTTCTAACCAAAGCGTTGTCATTCTACTTTAAGGCAGAGATTTGACAATACTTTCGTTCTTCCATTTTCCATTCAGGAGTTCTATTACTTTAGTTATATATTTAACATTTATGATATAACAAATATTTTGTTACCATTTAATTTAAAAGAGTGTCCATGGAGTTTTGTGCCCGTTCTTCTCCGTAGGAACCTAGTACGCTTTGGAATTGGCAAGTGGCTTTATCTTTCTGACTGAACGACTCCTTTGACAATTCGAAACTGCCTGTAAATGGATGAATTGGAAACAAATGCTTTGGGTTCGTGAAACTAAACAGCAGCATAGGTTATTAACGAGCACCAACCCGCGCCTTTCAGCAAAACCAAACTCTGTATTATTTTGCTAACTAGGTATTACCACACATCGGGGCGAAAAATTCCGCTGTTCAAAGAACATTTATATCTAAAGTTTAATACCATTAAGTCGTCGCCACCGAGTGTGACGATAAACAAGCGACAATGCACGACCAAATCCACTCAGCTAAATTAACTCAGTCGTAGGTCCTTGTTGCTGCATTAGGTTATACGTTGCACGGTGGCGTAACATTCGCGTGTGCGGCAGAACGTGTATGGGTGATTTTGGCTCGCTTATTGCATTTATTACTCTTAGGGTAATAACGAATTTATATCAAAACGATGCACGATGCGGTGCGATTAGGGATTGCAATCCCGCAACTCACTCAATCCCGCGGGATTGATATGCGGGATTGATCAATCCCGCGGGATCCCGCGGGATCCCGCATATTTGAAATTATTCACAGTAGTTCAACTTTTTGCCCCGTTTGTATGTAAGATAAAGTATACATTTTTTGATCTTATAGGGCTATAAGGTCGAAAAATTAATACTTTATCTTATTTAAAATTATGTTATAAAATTTAATTGAAACTACAGGTTTTTGTTTAAAAAATCACTAATAATTATGCAACAAAAATTATTTGTTTTCTAACAAAATAACAATGAAATTATAATTAAGTACGAGTAATTAGTAATCAGCCTTATTAGACCTTAATTTTTAAATGTATAGCATCAAAAGTTGTGTTAAATTTTACCCTTACATCTAACAACAGTTTTATGATGTTTGTAATTCAGTCTTAATAGTCTTATTCATATAATGACTAATGCACGCAAAACGTCACGAATGTTTTAGCGGTAAATTTAAATTTGCGGGATCCGCGGATCCGCGTTTTGAAGGTGCGGGATCCAGCAGATTAATAAGTGGAGCGGGATCCCGCGGGATTGCCGGATCCCGCTTTGCGGGATTGCAATCCCTAGGTGCGATGGACTTGTAGCAATTCTTGAATATTTTTATAATCGTTTCTGAGTTTGCTTTTAAATAACAAAGTGCAAACATTTATGAGTTTTCTCCATGAACCATTTAGCACATGATTTTAGACATAGAAATTTTTCGTCGGTTTCAAAATAAAAACTGCTGTTTCAAAGAAAAGTGCAATCTTACGCTGTCAAATTGTATGGAACAGCATTTTTTTTTTTCGCATTTCGATTCCCAAGTCAGGCAAAGTGTTATTGAGTTTTTCGATCTGGAATTTCTCAGTACCAGCCCGGAGTCTGGATTTGTGCCCGGTCGATGTCGATGGCAATGTCGCCCCTATAACATGAGACTTAAACATAACTGGCGAAATGGGTTTTTACTGTAGAAAACCACTAGCCAACCCTTCGGGAAAGGCGTGAAGTTATGTTTATGTAATGTACGTACTTTTTAAAATGTTATTTTATTAATAGGGTCATTCTTTCCCTTGTGAAACTCAAATACGGTGTAAATGGTTCGTGGTGTTTTTTATTTGTGATAATTTTTCTTTCAAGGTCAACAGTATTTATATAAGTAGATATTAGGTAGGTGAAAAATGTGTTCGGGACATCATTTCTCAAAACAACGACCATCCCAAAAAATTTACGCAAATTCACAATACCTAAAGTTCCGCTTGCTTCGGTGTGAGAAGCATCCACATTTATTTGTATTTCGTATAGGGGAATCCGATACGCGCCCCCACCGAACAAGCGAATGTATTGGATTGCTCGGAAAAATTGTTCGCCAAATCCTTTGTGATCGTTTTAATGGTATTTTCTAGTTCATGAGCGGGATACCGTTTTGATTCCATAACGAGAACTTTGAGGATTGTTCGGTTTTAAGAAAGGAATATAGAATTAATTTGTTTAGAAGATGGATTGCGGATTAAAATGTTGTTTACTTGTTTTTTTTTTTTTTTTTTAAATGCCTACAGAAGATAGCGTGGAAGACCTGCGTGCGAAAAAGGGCAGCATGGCACAAAAGTGAGGAAGTATATACTTAGAATATATCAAGGTTGCTGATGGTAATTATGATGATGAAGATTACAAATTGTCCTTGATGAAAGTAATTTGGTAATTTAAAGTGGTGACGTGATATAGGTGGTAGAATTACAACTGACTGATGCTGCTAGGTTGATTTTTACGGTTTTTTAATTAAATCGTATAATGATGACTTACTTTCCGATGGAAAGAAAGGGAAAAGAAAACAAAAGAATGAGAATGAGATTATACCAAAGTCAGACATAATACAGCCGTGAAATAAAATTAACGTCTGACAATTCTAGCATGGGAAAACTGACAAAAATGGAAAATTTATTTTCAGGGTGAGACTGATCCAATATGTAAAAGTTTTTTTAAAAATTGCCCTTAGTTTCATAGATAGATAATCGCAATAGTATGGGACCACGGTAGGGTTGCTGTTTTACAATATTTACCAGTCAACGCAAATTTTTACAGATCCGTTGCACATCTCATACCAGCGGAAGTTTGACTAAATCCTTTGGGATCGTTTTAAAGGTATTTTCTATTTGTTGAGCGAATACCGTTTTGAATCGTTATCGAGTACTCTGTGGATTGTTAGGTTTTAAGAAAGGAATGTGGAATGAATTTGTGCAGTAGATGGATTGCGGATTTAAATGCTGTTTTCGTTGTTTTTGTAGGTTGTATTAGAAATGGAAAATATCTAACTGATCCTCTGAAAACCTTCTCTTCTCTGATCTTCTGATGAATCACTGTTTTAAATTAAAGAACCTCATATTTATTTATTATCGTATTTATTAGAAGGGCAAAAATTTTGCCCTTCTAATAAATAAATACACTAATATACTTTTTGTGATAATTGAGACACGTAATTTTCTGGCCTTATCTTATAGTTGGTCGCAGTAAATACTGCTATGTCAAGAAAGTACCGTGAAAATATCAATAAAATACAAAATAATATTATCGTAGTTATTCAACTTTTATTCTATCAAACATTTTTAACGCTTTTTCCGGAACTGACTTCACATCTCGCCGCGAATTCTATTTTATGTCTTCTGCCCAATGAAAACGGGTGCCACGGTGTGGTAATTTGAGTTTAGAAAAAATAAAGAAGTCGGCTGGAGACATAATATCTGGTGAATAAGGTGCTTGCTCGATGGTATTTATTGAGTGTTTGGTCAAAAATTCGTTAAATGATAAATGATAAATGATAAATGATTTTATTTCTGTAAGTAGGTTTTTACAAACACTTTTACACGTCAATACTATTTTAAAAGTAGATGAGATCGGCGTTTCCTATCTGACTACTCTGAGAAGAAACGCCAAAACAAACTCAGAGGTCACAGTCTCTTTTAAAGTCCAGACATAATCTTGGTCAGGTCATGTGAAGACCATGTGGATTGATGTCTGAAATGGTCTTTTGAGGAAAGAACCAAACAGAATGAGTGGACCTGTCCAGTCAGTGCACGCATTTGTCAGTAATCATGCAGCTCAACACAACACATATGGAGCTCAACGATTCGACGAACATTACCAAAGAAAGGACATTTGGGTAGGCCGCATAAATTGCTCAAACTGCCAGACCATGATTAAAACTAATTTTAAAAATTAAAAATAGATTGAGATAAAAAAAAAAACAACAAATACACACTGCCTTCACATTCACAATAATTAAAATATTATAATACTTTACAAAGTAAATTTTCACGTCATGTCAAAGTGTAAAAATCCGAGAATAAACATGGTCAGATCATATGAGGACTCTGTAGACTGGTGTCTGAAATGGTCTTTTGAGGAAAGAACCACACTGATTTGAGTGGACCTGTCCAGTCAGTGCATGCATTTGTCAATCATGGTGCAGCTCAACTCAGAACTAAGGAGCTCAACGATTCCACGAACAATACAAAAGAAAGGACATTTGGGTAGGCCGCGTTAAGTACTCAAACAGCCAGACCGTGATTAAAACAACAAAACAACAAAAAAAACAATGACTCACATAGTCCTCACATTCTCAAAAATTAAAACAATGTTATACTTTAAACAGTAAATATAAAGATGTCATTGTTTATCTAAAAAAAAATCAAAAATAAAAGTTTAACAGCAAATTAAACATAGACAATATCTGTGTAAACTTATTGGAGCAGCTCAATCCCAAGCCTTCTTGTCCTCAATATAGCCTTTGACAGTATAATAGGCATTCTGGCATAATTTCCGCTTTATAAATGATTTGAATTTATTAAGGCTTAGTTCTTGAATGTGGCCAGGAAGTTTATTATAAAAACGAATACTTTGACATTTAAACGAGCTACCTATTTTCTTGAGTCTGGTAGTAGGAACAACAAATTTGTGTTTGTTCCTAGTATTTATGTTATGGATATCACTGTATTTTTTAAACAGATTAATATTTTTATGTGCATACAAAAGATTTTCATAAATATATTGAGAAGGCACAGTCATTATATTAATCTCTTTAAATTTGTCTCTGAGGGAGTGTCTGGGACTTAGTTTATAAATTGAACGAATTGCCCTTTTTTGTAAAACAAAAATTGTCTGAATATCGGCGGCATTTCCCCACAAAAGAATACCGTACGACATCACACTATGAAAATAACTAAAGTATACTAAACGGGCTGTCTCTAAATCAGTTAAATTACGAATTTTTCTAACGGCGTATGCTGCAGAGCTTAGTTTTTTTGACAATTTATCTATATGGGGGCCCCATTGAAGCTTGGCATCCAAAGTTATGCCTAAGAATACTGTGGTGTTTTCGGGTTTCAACTCTTCACCCTTAATAAGAACACTAGTTTCTACTTGTCTAACATGAGGTATCGTAAACTTAATGCATTTAGTTTTTCTCTCGTTTAGAAGTAAGTTATTAACATTAAACCAGTTAACTACTTTAGCAAGGGCGCTATTTACATTGTCAGTAACCAGCTGCTGACGTTTGAGTTTAAATAAAAGTGAAGTGTCGTCTGCAAACAACACTATATCATGATTATCCTTTATGAGGTAAGGCAAGTCATTAATATAAATAAGAAACAAAAATGGGCCAAGAATTGAACCCTGGGGGACCCCCATTCTTATTACAGATCCAGGTGATCTTTTTCCGTTAACATCAACTGTCTGAATCCTATCACTTAAGTAAGAAGTAAGAAGAATGAGAAGTTCACAATGATTGCCTTCTGCGGAGGCGCATTATCGTGAGCAAAAATCCAAGAATTTTCATTCCACAAATCTTGCCTTTTTCGTCGAATTTGCTCTCATGAACGCCGCATAACGCTCAAATTTACCTTCTATTTTACCGTTTGACGTTCCGGCAAAAAATCCGAGTGCTCAACACCGCGATACTCAAAGAGAACCGGCAACATGACTTTGACTTTTGATCGATTTTGGCGTGGTTTTTTCGGTTTCGGTTCAGTTGGAAGGCGCCACTCAGAAGCTTGTTGACTATTTTGCATGTCAAACTCGTAAACCCTCGTCTCGTCACCAGTAACCATGCGTTTCTTGAATGTTGGGTCGGAATTGACTCGTTCTAGCATGTCCTCGGCAACTCTTATGCAATTGCGTTTTTTTTCAAATCTTTAAGAAATTTAAGACAAAATCTTTGTTCGATGTTTTTGTCCGATATGAAATTCACAATAAACACTTGATGACTTGAGTTAGACCATCTAAATAAAAACAGCGCGGTATTTTTTTGTATTGTTTTAACAGATGTAACTCAAACTCCGCCCCAAAATGGAAAAGAGTTGTGCCTATCTAACAAAAAAAAAAGTGAAAACCCGGATCAAACGAGTCTTACAACTATGGAGGGCTTGACCATGTAGAACTTTTAGAATCCCAAAATAGGAATTATTTAAGGTTCGCAAAAGAGGCGCCTTGATGAAAGTAATTTGATAATTTGGGCTGGTGACATTATCATTATCATATGTAAGCTACCATGCCCTTTAGGCCTGGAGGCTTTTATTTATGTTTTAAGTTTTATTTACATTCATTTTTTGTATTTTTTTTGTATTGGCGTGGCTAGCTGACGTATGGCAAGACGTTTAGAATCCAGTTCTTCTAACAGAACAGACAGGTGTGCTGCTGGGGAGTTTGTTGCGCCACTTCTTCTTCCCAGCTAAAGCACTAGGAAGTGGTGACGGGCGGGCGTTTTGGGGGACTGTCTTATGTAATTTTGACGTTCGAAAAGTGCTGATTCTCAGCCTAATTTGAATAAATGACTTTTGATTTTGATTTTGATGTGGACAGGAGGACGAATTGAATTAGGTGCTAGAATTTCAATGACCTGTTATAACAAGTAAAATAAATTAGTTAATGCTCGTTCAGTCTGGCGCGTCACGCGACGCGAATCGGACGTCACACGAAGGCACCGCATGTAGCGTGACGAGCGGTGCCTTAGTGGCTCGCGCGTTTCGGATCGCATGTCGCGCCTGTTTGTAGGAGACTTTATTTTAAGAGTAGTTGTTTTCTTTGCTCATATCCTAGTTTGGGTGTTAGGAGTTTAAAAAAATCAAGCATGTACCTACTTGGCCTAATTTCTACAAGGATCGAAGTTATTTTTAAGTACATAATGCATTGGTACCTTTTTGCTTTCCTTATGTACTTATTACACAGTATTGAATATATAATTCATATCTAAGAAATCTTAGTGATGACGTACAAACGACAGAGGAAAGAGAACCATACAAACCCACTCAATCTTTTTTATTATATAATAAGTTAGATTATGTTATGTTTTGTGTGACTAAGATTAGTTTATTTAGTTTAGGAGTTAGTTATTATTTGTAAAAGCACAATGGGATTAACACTATAGCATATGTGTACAAAGATCCCAAAATAAGTAAAAATAAAAATAAAAGCCACTCAAAGAAAATATCTCCTTATTTTTCTAAATTAACGAACTTTTTTAGCAATACTCGACATCTCGAGTTCGTCGCACTGTTGGCGCCAAATCGTCGCGACTTTGCGTCTCCCACTCACCCCTAAGGAAACTGTTTCTGTCTGCAGTATATAGGGGGTTTGGTAGGGTCATGTTGAGTTCCATAGGCGAGATGAACGTTATTGGTGGACCAGCTTGGTGTCAGCTTCACTTCTTCTTTCAGCATGGGCTGTCATGTTCTAGGTAATATATATAAGCTAGGATAGAGGATAGTTCAATACTCAACTACGGCAAAGCCAAAAGGAAGGAGGAGATGAGGGGGGGGATTCATGGTAACGATTTAAAGGAAGAAAAACATTTCGGATTTCTTCGAAACTCTGGACTGTGTGTGTGTGACTGGTCGTGTTGCTGTCTTTGGTTTTATCATTGTTACAGTAATTGTTCTGTTGATTTATTTTACTTTGATGGTCCTAGTTTATAATTTGTTTATTTTATTTGTTGTATAATAATTTCAGTATTGCATATGTAAGCTGCCATGCACTTTAGGCCTGAAGGCTTTATTTATGTATTTGTGTTATTTACATGCAATTTTTTTTCTTTTTTTTTTGTCATTGGCGTTTCGGTAATTACTTGCAATTGTTTAGAATCAAGTTCTTCTAACTGAACAGACAGCTGTGCTGCTGGGGAGTTTGTTGCGCCACTTCTTCTTCCCAGCTAAAGCACTAGGAAGTGGTGAAGGGCGGGCTTTTTTGGGGGTCTGTCTTATGTAATTTTGACGTTCGAAAAGTGCTGATTCTCAGCCTAATTTGAATAAATGACTTTTGATTTGATTTGATTTGATTTCTATAGATGGCGTTGGCGTCGATACCGTTTATCAACTTACTGTGCGAGGCGCCGCTCACGAGTGCACTCCGCACTCTCAACCTCATTGCTGTTGACTTGGACATATTCTGTTGCACATTGGGTGAATTTACAAGAACAGCTACCTTTAGAATTAGCTATGGTTAAAACAGTGGAACTATTTAAATTTTCAGTGTACTACAAAATCGTATTGGGTCTAGCCTGTAAGGATATTTGTATGTTTAGAGTGAATAAATAAATAAATAAATAAATAATAAATAACAGTTAAAACGGAAAAATATAAAAACAACGCAACAAGAAAATGTTTCATACAGAAATCAAGAAGTTTGGTACAAAAATGGTCTAGGTAAAGCCGTGGCCGCACATACACATATCCATAATTTTATTATTCGGAACAACCAAAAAAAATTTAGTGACATGAGACCACGACTTTACCTGACAATTATTGTACCTATCTATGTCTTCTGTCTGCAATATTTACTTCTTTTGTGCTTTTTAGATTACTTTTATTTTTTATTATACATATATTATTGGCCGTATTATCTTACATAATTTATAGATTTATTTTTGTTATTTAATAATTAACCAGAGAGCATATTTGCCAAGGTAACAATATAATTAAATTATCATAGACCCCTTGCATCATCCTTTAATGGACGCAGAAACACCCTGTATATACCAAAGTATGTGTGTGTGTATCCTTCTTGCAGTAATAATGTTATGGGGTACGGTTCCCCTGGAGATATGATGCAGGGAATTTGTGATTTACGGATTATAAGGGAAGATATATATCGTAGTGTGAGATCTGTTGTGCATTATTTGGATTGGCGATAAAATTCCGTTGGAATCTGGTAGTGTGGTAACATTATTGATAAACATTATGAAAGTCCGTCCAGTGTTCGGTTCTGATATATCTATTATTCTTATATGTTACTAGCAGCGCCTCGCGGTTTTACCCGCATAAGTCTCGATCCCGTGGTAAAGTTCTGTAAAATCATCTGTACTAATCCAGATCATGGTCTACTCATGTGCCAAATTTCATTCAAATCGAAAGAAAACAACAATAACTGTCTCAGTAAAACCTGTTCCTAGTGAATAGCTAGATTGATCCTTAGTAGATCCTTACCTACTTTCGAAACTACCTAATCAAAAGATTTGACTTTGTCTCTGGATAAAACAAATGTCAATATGAAACTTATTGTTAGGTTGTAGTATTAATTTGACTATTGGCAGCAATAGATGTCACAAAAAATGATTTTTCACTAAAAACGCACCAAACTGCAACCATTTTCCAGCAAAATGGAAAAAAATAACTTGTTTGTTGGTCGTCATCGGGAAGGCTTAACGTATTCACGGAAAAAAGCCTACAGTAACTGTTAGTTACGTCAACAGCAAGTTTCAGATACACCCACATCCTGTAAACAACGAGCTTTGTCTACCAACCGTTGTTAACTTCCGGTTCGGGTGAGGCCGTGAAATTGGCGCTTCTGATCGTGAGGTTTACAATTCCCACATTTTTAAGAATGTTCGCATTCTAATATCGGTCTCAATATGTAAAAACTCGTCAACAATCCCAAGGTTTGTATATTAATCGTCGCTGAGATGAAATTGTGATTTCAATTTGAAAGTGAAGAGATATGAGGAACAGGGTGTAAAGTTCACTCATACTCTTCGGAAAGGGGAGGATCCTCCGACCAGATGGATGTCGTATCTGGTGGGCAACTGCCCGACGATTGATGTCGGGAAGTTGTACCTAGGCTAGCTGCGCGGTAAACTTTGATTGCGCGATGCAGGATTTGTGTGATGCGTTGTTCGTATGTGGCGGTTTAGATGCCGCCACAAAAGTTTTTAAGTACGAAAACTGGCTTTCTGGTTTAATTTGTAAAATGTCAATCAAATAAGCATCTTGTAGGAATCGACGATGAAACTTCTGTTGCACAATACGCGGAAACTTACTATGTGAATGAGTTAGTATTTGAAATCACATGCCAGATAAGTTAAACAAAATTTACCCGAATGTGGTAAAACTGTTCCTTAATTTTGCCTTAACATTAACCTGAGGTTTTGAATGTCTGGCACAACTTACAAAAATAAAAACTGAAGATCGGTCACAGTAGAGACATGTAATGCGGAGGCATGAGGAAAATGTCGTGAGGAACGTTTTGAGTATGAATGTCGATGGCTAAGAGTAAAGGAAGACCAAAGAAACTATAAATGGACTGTGTGTAAGATGATACGGCTCGAAAGCGGCTGTCTACCAAGATGACGACTAAAACATAGATATGGAAGATTAGGATTAGATTAAATAGGGAAGTGCTTGCAAGCGAACGATGACTTAGCATAATCAGCCTATAACGTTCACACGGCTTTGACAAAAGCCTTCTCTCAGTGAGAGGGAGTGGGCCGTAATCCACCACGCGGACCCATTGCGGTTTGGTAGATGTCACCACATCTACCAAACCGCAATGTTTAAATCTAGGACATGTTTCCTCACGATGTTTTCCTTCACCGTTTTGAGAGCAGTGGTGATGAAATTAAATGCACAAAGTATGGTGCCTGTCTGGATTTCGAAATCACGACCTACAACCCGTAAGTCGGGGCCAATACCAATGGGTCAACACTACCCTCTCAATGATGACTTATGAAATGAAAAAGAATAACCCAGTTACTCATTCTTATTCAATTAACCTACATCCGGCTGATTTCGTGGCCCCAAGTAACAACTGTGAGCACTTTTAACGACTTAACACTACAATTAAACAGTTCTCAGACGTATTCCTTGAAACGTAAGGTTCAAAATGGAATAAAAGGAAGTAAGTTAGGGTAGATTTATGATTTCAGCAAATGTTTTTTTTTCTGGGTTTCGTTTTTATACTGAGAAAAATGTTATGTTTAATGAGCCATTTGTTATTTTGTTATGTATTAACATGTATGATGAAGTATGGAATAGGTACATTGTGCGTGTTTTCTACTACTTTATTTTCTGGTTCACAAGGACACTGTTCGTAGCGCGACATGCGGTGCCTTTGTGTCGGCCTGTCGCGTCGCGCCAGTGTGCATCAGCCTTTAGGCCGCGGTTTCGCCCGCGTGGGGGTCGGAAGTTATCCCACGGGAACGTACTACTGGGTAAAAGGTATTATGTGTCTTTACCCAGGTCATGATCTACCCGTTTTTGCGCGATTGAGTAACAAACAAAAAAATAAACAAACTCTTTTTTGCAAATTATACTTTCATACTAGCTGCGGCCTGCGGTTTCACCCGCGTAAGTCTAGATCCCGTGGAAATATCGGGACAAAAATTGCTATGTCCTAACAAAGGTCACGATCTACGCATGTGTCAAATTGTATCTAAATCCGTCCAGCCGTTTTGGCGTGAAAGCGTAACAAACAAATAAACTCTCTTTCGTATTAATAATATTGATAGCTGTTGCCCGTGGCTTTGTCTGCGATCCTGGATGAAAAGAAGCCTATGCCTTACTCAGGTCATGGTCTATCTGTGTGCCAAGTTTCATCTAAATCCGTTCAGCCGTTTCAGCGTAAAATCGTAACAAACTGGTCATCTCTTGGCTGCCACGGCTATTTTTCCGTTTTTTTTTTGTTTTTTTTTTATGTTTTTCATTACGGACGCCTTTAATTGTGCACGTCTTTCTACATCGTTCTCACATGTATAATTTCAACAAGACTGATGTAACAATTTTTCTGTAACCATATTATTTAAAAGAGTGTCCATGGAGTTTCTTGCCCGTTCTTCTCCATAGGTACCTACTTCGCTTCGGAATGGGCAACTAGCGTCATATTTCTGACTGACCGACCCCTTGAAAATTCAAAAGTGCCTATAATTCGTTTATTCAAATAAACGAATTACAGGCACTACACACATAAATGCTTTGAGTTTGAGTTTGAAATCAAAATTACTTTCGCATCTATAATATTAGTAACGACATGATGATAAAACCCTTTTAATAAGAACACTAATAATAAATTGACCAGATAGTACAAATACTGGTAAGAGCTACTTTTATTTTCTTGAGCAAAGTCGTAGACCCAATAATCATCAATATAATTCTCCTGTTATTATCTCAATTTATTTGGTTTCGGCGCACGCGCAACATGTCTTTTTCTTCTATACTTCTCTAATAGTCTTTATCTCTGTCACCCCCTTTCTATCTGGGAGGATTATATCCAAGACAAAAATGCTTAGAACCATGCTGGGTCCAGCTGGACAATCTAGTCTAGACAAACTCAAACGGGTTGCTAAATGATTTGTATAATTAGTTATTTTTATGAAATTTATTTATTTATTTATTATCCAACTTACATCTATCATTACAGGGTAACCTATTGCGATAGTGTACATATCCTAACTTATTATAATAATTACATTTTGTAAGTTATAACATACAATGCGTTCTTTGTGAACTCACTCAGAGAACAATAGAAAAGGTCCGTGTCACTAGCTGTGAGGTTGAGAGTGCGGAGTGCACGCGTCAGTGGCAAGTGAAATTGTTTATATATACTTTGATTACTTAACTTACACACTGACTTATTCCTTGTCAATTAGGAAAATCGTATACTTTTACTATGTTTGTAAATATGAGAGCACCATGTATCCATCACATAATTAAATTATAATTATGTGATAGATTCACATAATTAAGTTTATCTGTCTTTGCTTAATTTTTAATTATTTTTACCTTTTGTGTTATAGTCATTTTATTCTTGGTGCATCGTCTTCACATATAAATATATAATCAATGTATTCAAAGTATTGTACAACATTACAAAAGAATAACGGTGGAGTTTCTTGCCCATTCTTTTCCATACGAAAATACCTTTTTGAAGTGGCGACTGGACTCAATTCTATTTTAATACAAATGTTGACGAACAAAAGTGCCTTTCTTGTGCCTGTTTGTGAAAGAAATGCGTTTGACAGTTAGTAAGTAAAAGAAAAATAAAAATATCTTGCACAACCAAAACGCATGTTAAGTCATAATTCTTCCTATCTTATCCTTATTTATTAAAGGGTGTGTTACACATGTGTTATTCTTCAATACTTCTCCAATAGACGTAATCTCTGTAGACCCCCCCCCCTTTCCAGCTATATCATCTTTAACACAGTCAATTCATCGTTTCTATGGTCTTCCCCAACTCTCATAGCCATTCACATTCATACTCAAAACAAAGAAATCATATTATCTGTTTTAAAATGGCGCTATGTTTTTGAAGAATCATTGGATGACAGTAGAGATTCGCTGAGTTGTACCTAGTAACCGAGTATTGCTCGGTATTATGTTGTCGAACCGAGTACTCTGCCGAGTAACTTGGTTTAGTTGACGTAGGTATTAGGAGCGTACGAAACGCTTTAAATATTTGCGAACAATGCAATTGCAAGTTTTTGGCAGTGCGACGAGGAATTAGTAGATACGAAAACTGCCATCGCTATACAATTAGACCGATATTTAAGCGAAATATTTTTTATCACGAGTGACTGTTTATTTAATTAAATATGTTCCTTTTTTCACTTGTAACAAAACTCTTTTTTTAGATAACAATATTAATTAAATTCGTCCAATCGAACAATCTACTACAATAATTAGTTACAATAAACTACTCTACTAATAAAACATAAAAAAACTCACATGAATTAGTCCGCATTCGATGCTGGCCCCGAGCAAATAGGCCGAGTGCAGCCCCGTGTTCTCAATCGTCATCTAGAACTGTTCCATACAAGTGCTGCCAGTATAATAAATAATATATCCCAATGGTCGACTAAAACAATTTAACTACTTATTATATTATTTCAAAACCTAACACACGTTTCTGACTATTACTAATCTACATTAATACTGTAAAGAAGTCAGGTGAAAGGGTTATGAGTTCTTTTCACTACCGCACAATTTCGCACAATTTCGAGCGGAAAATGTTATTTGTAATTTTTTAACCTGCACTTTAGGTACATGAATAAACAAGGTAAGTATCCAGACCTTGCGGCAGCGGGTCAGACACAATTAAAAAACAAAAGTCTGTGACGATGACGGCACAAAGAACCCCGTACTGCAAGTAAAACAAAAGCACAACCACTCAAAAAGCGCCAATTCATCTTATTTGAAAACAAAAATGTGCCGAATGCGAACCGACTCAGCAACATCTCTCTCGCCATGGCGCCAGACTGTCTGGCACCAGAATTCGTCTGCCACCATTTATAACAGCTCTGTCTGGCAAGCGAACACTTGGCAATAATATTTTCATGTCTTGAGTTTTTGTTTATTTGTGAGAGATATTATGTTCAATGGTTCTGGTTGTTCGAACGATTGAAGCTTTTGCATTTTAGATAATGTTTTTGAAGAAATAGTAAGAAGGTTTTGTCGTTGTTTTAATCAAGAGGTTTTCTGGCTCAACCATGTTTTATTATTAGGTTTTTAAGGTTCCGTACCCAATGGGTGCCAACGGGACCCTAGTACTAAGCCTGAGCTGTCCGTCCGTCCGTCCATCCGTCTGCATCTCATGCGATCAGCGGGCTGTATCTCGTGAGAACAAAATTTCAACAACGGTTACTAACGGTTCATGAACCGTAATAGGTAGACAGACGAAATTTTCACTGTGTGTGTATTGCCATTGCCGCTAAAACAAGAAATCATAAAATTTTGTAAATTAAAAAAATTAAGAAATTCAATTAAAGGTATATAAGATATGTTTCCCCATACAAGAAACGGAACCCTTCCTGTGCGAGTCCGACTCGCAGTTTTTATTTATTTTTAATAACAACACCAACAGTACAGTCGCATACAATTAAGAAAACAACTATTGGGTACATTCTAGTTTTATTATGGCAAGCAAAGCCGATGTTGACTATTCTGCCAACGTCTGATAAAAAATAAAACGATAAAAATCTTCGATGATACAATTTGACTTAATGTATTACTGTTATTTTATGTATTACTTACTGAATTCCCACAAGATCGTTAGTACTAGACTAAAACCAATAAAATAATAAAATTACATAATTATGTATTACTAGCACTTCGCCCGCGACTTCGTCCGCGAGGATTTCGAAAAAATAAGTAGCCTAAGTTCATCAGACATAATTTCGGCTTCTAATGGTAAAACAATTTTTCAAATCGGTCCAGTAGTTTCGGAGCATATTCAATACAAACAATCAAATCTTTCCTCTTTATAAAATTATTAGTATATATATTTGTTAGAACATTAAATATACAAATACAATATCACACAGCCAAAATAAATTATAACTTTATAATTCCAGTCGCCAATCGGCAAAAAGAAAAACAGCTAAAAGTGGCATTTCAGTAACCATACAATTATCAGGTTTTTAAGACACCCTAGAATAATATTTTTTTCGGCATGACACTGACAGTTAGAATGTCAAAACAAAAGAAAATGAAATCGAAAAAGAGACAAAAGAAAACTATAAAATATGACATCATCTGCCAATTAGTTTAGTGGCTGGCTTCTAGTAAAACCTGGTGGACATGAATACCAGTATTTTACGTGAAGCGACTGCTTGTCTGACCACTACTACCCAGTTGCTGGGTAACAAGATACCTCTTGGTAAGACTGTTTGTCTGACTTTCGGGCTGCTGACGACCCATAACGATTATCAAGAACGACAGCCGACAGAAACAGCTTAACTCAAATGGAAATAAATGCTGCACTTTATTTGTACTAAATTGATAGGTTGAATGGCTTTATATGACATCAATGTATATGAACAACGCAATTCAAAGGTAAATTCGAAATAAAATACACAGTAACACAGATTTAACCAATATTAAATATCCCTTACACAAAATACCAGTAAAATGATCACAAAGCTGATGTTTGTTCCAGTTAACACTATTTGACCGAAATTACATCGAAACTAGATGTATTTAGCTCATTTAATTTAGTTCCGATTACGTTGGATATTATTGCTTTGTTCACAAACAATCTGCCTAGCCGTTCCTCAATAAGGTTGTAGTCGGCTTCCAGTCCAACGAGATGCCGCTGAGCGACCTACTCATGGTAAGTATTTTACATGGAGCGACTCCACAAGCCGATACCAAGGAGTACCGTGATACCCGTTAAGAAACACGATACTCCTTGGTAAGACTGGTTGTCAGACTTTTGGGATTCTGACTACCCGTAACGACTGTGTCTAAGGTCTATAAATGACTGCCGGGTCCAATTGCTTAACGTACTTTCCTAGTCACGGAGAGCTACCATTGGATCGCCCGGAGAACACGGTGGAGCATACGGCGGAGGTTTGCTCCGCCGTGTCCTCGAGGAGGTGATCAGTCCGGTCATGGTCCAGGCCATGGTACAGAGCGAGAGTGTATCGGAAGCCGTCACTTCTTCTTCTTCAGTAATGCCCGCGAAGGAGGAGACGGAGCGGGAATCGCCAGCAGATTCCCGGCCACCGTAAACGCGGGCTTGTGGTAAGGACCAGGCCCTCGTCGACAGCGCGCCGTGTTCTACGCGCGCCTCAAAGAAATGTCTTCAGCACTGATTGAGGGGCCCATTATAGCCACTGCCTGCCGGGGTCTCGGGTTGTTCGATTGAGATACCGTGACACTGGCACAGCCAACTGAAGGGACACGGGTGGGTTTTAGTCAGTAAAAATCTGACACGCTCCACCCAGAGCGGGAGGAGACATTTGATGATTTCCCACCCAAAAAAGAGGCTTGGAGGGCTCTTGATGGTCACCCATCCAAGGACCGACATCGGCGAGTGTAGCTTAACCTCCAATCAACCCATGCGGCTGTTATTATCAAGTCACGAGCCATACTTATTGCTTTGTTCACAAATGGATTCAAAATGATAATGTAGCTCGTTAAAGGGTGAATCTTGAGCATCGGAAATAGATGCTATCGGGGTTACACCGGACGTGGGCGGGGGTAACGACTCGAGATTGTACCCTCGACTCAACACCGCGAAGATTTGCAGGGTTAACTTTGAGTGGGTGATCACCACTTTGTTGTTGTTGATGGTCTGATTGATAGTTGTTTTGCGTTTTTGTGTTGATTAAGTGGGGTACCGCTTTTGGAATTGATTATGGCGGTAAGAAAAATAGGCAGATAGGGTTTTATTGCACTTTAAATAAAGGAATAATAAATATTTTTTAACCATATGAGGGATATAATGGGTGGGATAAAAACATAAAATTTTTAATTGAATTGTTGGGGGTACCTAATCCTGCCTCCATCTTCTGTCGAACTAAAAGTAAGGTAGAACTAATACGCTCATTACCCTCAACTTGTTATTTTTGGTGCTTGTGCTCTTTCCCTACGTTAGGTTTACCGCCACGGTTGGTTAACCGGTTGCAAATAAACGTATTTTCTTTCTTTTTTCCTTCTTTACATGGTTTGGTGGTTCTTCACCATAAGTCTGACATACAGACTTATGGTGAAGAACCACCAAACCAGCGCTTTTGCTCTGATTCGCTCATGGGCCACAGCATTATGATAAGCGATGGCCGTTTTGCGTGGATGTGACGCATATTTTCGCCCATTTGTTTTATTTTTAATTATAAGCATCATAGTATGTGCAAATAAAGTTATTTTCTTTCTTACTTATAAAAACATTAAGTCGTCGTAATATATTACCAGCTAAGCCTTTGAAATACTTTCTCTATTGCCAACACAATCTTAAACACTACTCACTTAAAACAAAATTTTACCCATAAAACTTTGCCAAGTACCAGGAGAACATAAGCCATAGCCATAAGCACTATAAGATCTTCGAGTAAAGAACAACATTAAGATACAGCCTAAGTATTTAGTTCAATGGTAATTAGCAAAGAAGAGCGGGAGGTCAGGCAACATTACCCCTTATCTACAAAGATTGCGAGTTTTAGATAAAAAGGGTAATTTCCTTCTTACAATGTTGTGTCTTTTTAACCAGGACTTTAGATAAGGACTGGATCCTTAAGGGATTCGCTGGTGAATAAGGGACCCGCTGGCTAATTGGGGATCCAGTGGATTTGTGCAAGATAATTAGGAGTGATTGTTATGTGATGTAAACATTGATGTTTGTTTATTTTGGTTAATTAAAGAAAATGAGACAATTTCTTTCTAGTGTTTATTTATGTCCTTCATTCGAAGTGAAACGTGTGTACATAACAACCCTACTAAAGCTTTCTTTGTACTAAATCCTTTTAGTTATGGACTTATGTCTGAAATAAAGATTAATATATAAAAAGTGAAAACTGAGTGAACCAATCTAACGATGTTGGATTTCGTTAATCGGCATCTTTCACTCAAGTTCCGAAAGATCGATGATTCATTTCTATGTAATTTTATCGATTGTAATTTCGTGAGAACGTGAATTTAAAACGAAAACATTCACTCGAGTGAAGTGTCTGCTATACCAACATATGATAGCTTAACCAATCACAATAAATACATAAAATAAATCTATCTATCAATATGAATAGAACAAAGTTGGGTTAGTAACACCATTTATAACTCAAGACTTTTGAAGAATTTTGAATTTATTGTTTTTAATTGGCTTGATAACTTGTTATAAATACGCACGCACATTGCAAGGCAGTTTTTGTTGTATTTGACAAATCTTGGTCTAGTCCTCACTGCTTGTCCCATGGGATTTGGCAGAAAATATGCAACGCATTTCTTTAATTTGCCCTTATTCAAACACTCACGCGTTGACTACGCATATGACCTTTTGAAAAATTCTATTTGTGTCTTCACTTGTTTTTATTTTCATCATGCAAACTTACTTTTCCAACTCACTTTTGACATTGGCAGAATGGTCAACATCGCCTTTGCTTAACTTAGAATAGACCTTTTGTAGAACGTCACCTATGATGAATGATCTTGTTCCCGGCATTTGCATTGGCATACTTGGCATAACTTTGGCTTAGATGCTTTGGAAAATCAGAAACTAAGCCGATAAAATAACTTCAAATTTAAAAATAACGTTTGCCACAAAGACTTGCAGGTTAAAAATGAATTATCTGTTGTAATTAACTGAAGACTAATTTGCGGTGACAGTGTTAATGTGCTGTGAACATGCAAGCCCAATGAGCCTAGTCAAATTAGAAGAGCTTTTTTGTTCTGGTAGCAAACAAAAATAGGATAATATTAAGTCATGATTCATTTTGTAACTATAATGTACAATAGTGTTATTAATATAGGTATTCAGGATGAAATTGAAAACTTGCGCCAACTCAAAAAGATCGTGTAATTATCATCGGAGATAGTGCAAACTATGTAATTGCCTTCAAGTAGACCCAAATTATCGTCGTAGCATTAAAAAAGATTAATAGGAAAATTTAAGTATCAAGTTTAGCGCTCGCGCCCAAAGTGCAATCCCTTCATCGCAGAGTTCACAACATGAAGCAAGTTGGACCTTTCGTAGGAATAAAAGAGGTTGCCAAATCGCTTTCCTACACGCACTAATTAAATGTGCATCCTTTTCCTCTCTCTCGGCCGAATGACATGATGGTTGATGAAAGTTTCTTTATACGAGTAACACGTTTCATTTTATATTTCAATTTGGCGCACCTATTCAATTTCATTCTGTATACAAGGAGTCGACAATAAATTAAACTGCGTTTAACTAATGACGTTCCCTGTCTTCATACACACATTCAATCAAATATATCCAACAGGTTTTTCACTATAACCCTTAGTCGGTCCATCACTGCTATTTAGTTTCTTAAAAATCATTTTCATTTATTTATTTAATACTTCACGCATATCAATGTATAGAGGCGGACTTAATGCCATAGGTATTTTCTACCAGTAAACCATTTTTTAAAGTCTTTATAGCCAAAGAGTAATATAAGTTATATAGGATAAGAGAGCGCTCTCTCTAATCTTTTATGCATGACAGTTTTATACGCCATCTGTATTTTTGAACATGAACTAATTCCCTACTATCTATAGGTACTACAGATTGGAAGGATATTGTAATTTTTATAGCTCTTTATGTTTTAAATGGATGGATAAATATGTAGTATGAAGAAAATAGCTTACCGTTGACGTAGGTGATTGTCAAGGTAAAATAATGTTCTGGAAATTGGAATAAAACAAACTAGTTACAGTAGTATATTTTATTTTCTATTTAAAAAAAATCACACAGCTGAAAAAAATTAAGTACTCTCACTGGTTTTCTGAATAGTCTTAGTATCAGGACGGAGGAGTACTCTCAACTCAACTTCTATAAGGAGAAAGAAAACCACAAAAATTACACAAAATATGAGGAAGCAAAACAAACGCAGACGCACGTTCCGGCAGCCATATTCCTTGTGTTTCAGTGTGCGTGTCCGTCCGTGTGTTCAATAGACGAAGCACCAACTACAAGTAGCACAGTAAATAATTATTTTATTTAGGTGTAATATAAAATGTTCTTTATTTTATGAGTATTCCATAAATTTGCTTGTTTATAAACATTTTATCTTATGTTTTATTGTGACAGTAGCGACACCTATCGGCACTTTTTTGATACTTCTGAAGACGTTTCCCAGGTTAGCAATGTAGATGGCCCTACATTCTTTGCAATGTGCTTAATGTTCTATGTCCCCCCCCCCCCTGCTATATAGCCGTGGAATACCTCTCCACTCCTCAAGCACCTCAGGACATGTTGCCCCCTTATCGCTACAATATGTGCTAGCGACTGTTTAAAGGGGCCCATTATTGAGTGTGCAAGTCGCCCCCTGAAATTTTATCCGTCTACTTTATTTAAAATAATTGGTCAAGCAGGGGCCATAGTCTTTCCATAGTCCCAGAAAACCAATATCTTTGTAATAGTCCTACACCAACGAGGGTTGTTTTTGGCTGCACTTGCATAGTCCTAACAGGCATAATCGTCGGTTGGTGAGCTGGATTCAGCCCCTGGTACGCCTACCAAAGGTCCGGCACCCCCCCACTCGAGAAATATCAAAAGACATATCGTTATAAGGTGTTTTTTGAAATATCATAACTCCAGTCAGTTGATTCTTTGATATCATCTCATTACCACAATAATGAAAGTGACCATATCAATGAATCAACTGGCATATAAATTATCTTTATTTTTTTTTTTCATTTTTCATACTAATAATTCGACAAAGTCACGATTGTTAATATAAAACACCCTTCCGTGAAATATGACAGCGTCGCATTTTCTTAGCTTTAAATATAAATTATTGGTTTGAATAAAAACGAATTACTTACTCGTATTTTTTATCAATGAAACAATACTTAAACACACACATATTGTGATTAATGATATCTTCGAAACTATGCGTTTTTGGACCACATATTCTGGGACTTTTTGTTATATTTTTTACTAATAGAATATAACCCTTGAGTTAAGGGATATAAAAAGAACACGTTGTAATTATAACTTGTCATAAAGAAATCTCTGTTTTGTTAAGTCGTGAAAACCGTGGGAAGCAGGGGAGGGTCGCTAGTTAAGAGCAATATTTGTTCTAAAACATATCTTTCTTTTGTTCCAGCAGTATTGTGACCCAGATGAGTGGTCCGGTGTGACCGCACGCATCAACACGATGCACCAATGTTCGCTTTTCATACTCACCCTGCTATGCGTCTCCGTCAAAGGTAAGATTATAAACATCAGTTATTTTATGAGTACAACATGCTGCAACAACCCAGCTTGTGGTGGACATAGCCATCACAAGCCCAATATTAGGGGTCTTATTCTGGCGTCGGGAATCGCCAGCAGATTCCCGGCTACCGTAGGCGCGGGCTTGCGGACGGCAAGCTACACATTGCTCGACGTCCAGGTAGTAAGTAGAAAGTATATTAGCCTCAAAGAGATGTCAGCACTAATTGACGGGGACCGTTAGGGCCGATGCCTGCCAGGGCCGCGGGTTGTTCAAAAGTGATACCGTGGCCCTGGCACAGGCAACTGAAGGAACACGGGTGGGTTTTAATCAGAAAAAGTCTGACACGCCCCCTCGCTCCGCCCAGAGCGGGAGAAGTCATTTGATGATTTGCCAACAACAAAAAAAAACAAAAAAAAAATTCTTCCGCTTTTCTATTATTTGCAATGTGTATGGCAGTTTTTAGTTGTAGTTTTAGTTTATTTTCATAGTCATCACAGTAAGCTTGAAATCGCACTGGGTTTTCAACTCTATTTTCAGGTGTTGAGCCGAGCGTTGAGAATCTAACCGAGTGCGTCCCACGCGTCGAAAAAACATTGTTTGAATAAAAATGGTTATTTTGTCTATTCTATCTGCCATTTTGGCTTTACTATATGTCATTTTGTCCATTCCATCTGTCCTTTTGTCTATTATCTCTGTATTCATGTCTATTCCTCCGTTTTTTGTCTATCCTATCCGAAATTTTGTCTACTTTTCCATCGGCTAAACAAGGTCATGCAACGCGTGCAACAGTGTGATCATTAGGTACTAGCTGCATATGATAGTGTGAAATTCGTAAATCTTATGCCTTTTTTAGATTATCTAACAAAAACTTTATTAACATTAAAATAATATTTACAGATATCTCCGGTAGCTGGGAAGAATGGTGGACCTACGATGGGATATCAGGTTGGTACCATTATTTTTAGCTAAAAGTTAAGTACACTACAACTATTTTCTTAATGTCCCTCGGCAAACTAAGTCGATTGAGACCGCTGCACCAATCGCAAAGGGCAACTGACGAAACACGAAGTTTGCTGAGGGACATTAATAAATTAGTTGTACTGTACGAGTATGTAATCTTTCTTTGAGTTAAGCTGTAGCCCTTTCAAAGAATTTCGTTCAGAACTTTACTCGTCAGTGTTGACAAAACCAGTGTAAGCTGGCCTCGTATTCTAGTGAAAATCCATACCAGGCCAGCTCAAGATAAAAGTGTTTCCACTGATGTGCGCAAGTACGTGTGCTCAGTGGTCAAATCTTTGAATGTGCAAGACACAGGCAAAAAAAAGTTTAATAGCTTTTCTTTGTCGTACGTTTAGATACAGTGTCGAATTAAATTAGCTGGTAATCAAACAAAAAGCAAATGAATTTGATGACTTTTTTGTGGGTTCATCATCGACCTCGAGTGTAGTCGTTTGAAACATCAGTTTATAATGAGTTGTTTTGTGTAAACTTCACAGAAGTATATAAAAGAAAACAGATGTTCTCAACTCATACTTCAATAGTAACAACACTCCCAGAGGTCGTTGACCCCCAAAAACACATTTTTTTAAATCGTGTTATCGATATGTATGTATATAATGTATGTTTACCCATCACGTCTGCGGAATTTTACTAGCTAATTTAATTTGGTTTTATTTTAAAATAATGAATTTATTGACTCTTTAATTATCTCTTTTGTTCACTATACAGTCCGCGAGGCCTAAACTGAGCTTTGCATTCGTGTGAGTGCATATAGCTGCGGGTCATTTGTTTGGCAATCGGACAATCGGCCTGAGGCGCTGTGCGATTGTGCGATCGCATTGGTGCGATTGGTAATCACTCACACAACTGCGAAACTCAGCTTAGGCCTCGCGGACTGTACCTTCCATTATGTATCGTGTTACCCAAGAACCGTGTAACTGATACATTACAACTGAGGTGCAGAGGTCAGATTGGCGTCAGCCTATCTGACTGCTCTATGTAAAAATCTGGTTTTCAGCTGCATCAGATTAATTGTTGACTATACCTCTCCTTATAGCAATTTTGCCGCTAGGTTCGATATACCAACGTACATAGAAAATTTCAAATTCCACACACAAAGCTCAATCTGATATGAATCGAACCATTATTATTCTCTTATCATTACCACTAATTTAACATATTTCTGTTCAGTAGCTAAATATAATCCGATAAAACAAAACATTTTACATTTTCTGAATATAAGTATCTATATTCGCACTAAACGTTAATTTTGTATTTTAGTTTTAACTTTACATAAACATACATAATCAGCCCATTATGTTCCCACTGCTGGACACAAGCCTCCTCTCGGTGAGAGGGTGTGGGCTATAATCCACAACGCGGACCCAGTGCGGGTTGGTAGATGTCACTGGGGTCTTCGAATTTTTGGATCTAGGACATTCCCTCACGACGTCTTGTTTCACCGTTTTGAGAGCAATGGTGATGAAATAGTTTTAACTTTATATTTTGATATTTGTTGGTTACAAAGACCTCATAAACACTATACAGGAAAAAAATATACCAGTGCGCAAACTGTAAGGAGCCTTCCTTACAGTTTGCGCACTGAGGCATATGATTCTAGGCATAGATTTTTTTTATCGGATAAATAAAAATAAATTAGCTGTTTCATAAATTTTCACAGCGGTATTGTACTTTACTATGAGAAAGCAGTTTTATTACCGACAAAAAATTTCTACGCTACGTCTAGCATCATAATTATGCTGAATTCATGATTAGCCTACAGTTACCTATTTGTGATGTATAATATTTTTATTGACCTTGTCAAAGCATTTATTTCAAATAGGCACTAAAAAGCACTTTTGAACGGTTTTTTACGTTTAAATAGAATTGATTTTAGGCGCCCCTTCCAAAAGGTAGTTTCGTATGGAGAAGGGGCAAGAAACTCCACCGTTCCTCTTTTAAAATGTTTTGTAGACATTAATTATATTTTTTACATGTGAAGACGCATCACCCAGAAAAAAAATATTATACCACAAATAGGTTACAAAAATAAAAATTAGTAAAGACAGATAAATAAATCACGTGAGGTACATGGTGCTCACATATTTACAAACATTGCGAAAGTATATGATTTTCCTAAAATATTAACTAGGAATAAGTCAGTGTGTGAGTAAAGTAAAATGACATAATTTTACAATTTAATAAGCAACTGTTATGATTTTGTCTAGCCTCTAGATTGTCCTATGGAGCCGGACCAGCATGTTTCCAAGCTTACTTATCTGGGATATAATCCTCTATAATGTCACAGAGATTGATGGCATACTGGGGCAGGACATAGGGTGAAACCGCGGGCAGAATCTATTACAACTGACAACCCACGTAGGGTTGTCTGTCAACAACCCTACGTGGGTTGTCAGCCCCTTCTTATTACGAGTTAGTAACCTTTTTGTAACGATCATACAGATCATTGCGAATTAGCCTTGTTAAAGGCAGCAACCTTAAGGCAAATAAATATCAAACTCTAGGTATAAGCGGAAGCCACAGAAAATACAATTTCATTAGAGAGTACTGAACTTGTACTGAGTAACGATTTTTGAAGTTTAAGGCTCCCGCAAAGAGCCACACGCGAGTCGCGCGACGAGCGATGCCTTTGTATAGCGCTGTCGCGTCGCGACTGTATGAGCTTTTAATTCCAAAAATAAACGGATCGAATCAGTTTCAATTCAGTTTGACATTTCGACAATATCAAGGATTTATTAATAAAATCAATTTAGTTTGCAAACAAACTCAGGGGAACAACTAGTTAAAAAAATTTTTTTTGCTTCTTTTGGTTAAAAGTAGGAGGCATATTCGTAGTAAACGAGTGCTTTTGAGCTGATGTCAAAACATCAATATTAGGACTTATTTTTCCGTCTTATCGGCACGAACTATGTAAGAACAGCTTAGCAACTCAGTCCACTACTGGACAAAGGCTAAGCGCAAGTTGTGGATTAGACGAGTCCTGGAGTGTAGACCGCGTATCGGCAAGCGTAGTGTGGGATGCACCCCAGCTAAATGGGCCGACAACCTCAAAAAAGTGGATGCGTCAGACTGGGTGCGGAACAAATCCAAATTGTCTTCACATTTATAATTATTAAAATATTATAACACTTTATAAAGTAAATTAACATGTCGCAGTGTTCATAAAGTCCGTCAATGTCTAAGTGTATATAAAAATCTTGGTCAGATCATATGAGGACTATGTACACTGGTGTCTGAAATGCTCTTTTGAGGAAAGAACCACACAGATTTTAGTCGACCTGTCCCGTCAGTGCACGCATTTGTCAATCATCGTGCAGCTCTACTCACAACTAAGGAGCTCAAAGATTCGACGAACAATACAAAAAAAGGAAATTTGGGTAGGCCGCATAAAGTACTCAAACATGGTGGTCTGGCACCATCATTAAAACTAACTAAAAGGAAAAATACAATGACCACATAGTCCTCACATAAAAAAAAAAACATATATTATATTTACTTTTAACAGTTAAAGTATACGTGTCTCTGTTTATCAAAAAATATACAAATATATAATACAAAATAATATTAAAAATCAACATTATCTGTGTAAACTTATTGCAGCAGATCAATCCCAAGCCTTTTTGTCCTCAATATAGTCTTAGATAGTTATAACAGGCTTTTTGGCATAATTTCCGCTTTGTAGAAGATTTGAATTTATTAAGGCTTAGTTCTAGAATGTGGCTAGGAAGTTTATTATAAAAACGTATACATTGACATTTAAACGATCCACCTATTTTCTTGAGCCTGGTAGTAGGAACAACATTCATTTAAATAAACACAGGTTAATTTCTGGGTTGGTTTTTCATACGAGTACCACTTGTAACAGTACTTATCATCAAATACAATACCTAATTATGTGAGGATAGTGCTACGGTTGCCAAATAAAAAACATCATCATCATCATTTCAGCCGAAAGACGTCCACTGCTGGACATAGGCTCTCTCGCCCAAGCACCGCCAATTCGACAGGTTCTGTGCTTCCCGTTCCCGCAACCAGCAGATTTCTGCGGCCTTCACAAGGTCATCGCTCCATCTTGTGAGAGGCCTTCCAACTCTACGTCTTCCGGAAAGCGGTCGCCAGTCAGAACTTAAAGGCCCCATTCGCTGGTGTGTACTGTAAAGTGGCTAAAATCGTACAAGCATTAAAATCACATGAAATATCCTTATCATTTCTTTTCTTCATCTTTAAAAAAATGACGATTATAGTTGTTGTTTGTTTATTAATGGTTCTACAGTTTACTACCTCGTTGGTATTGTGGTCTTCACTTATAAGCGTGAGGTCCTGAGTTCGATTTCCGAGTCGGGCAAAGTGTTATTGGGTTTTCCATTTGAACTTTCTCAGTAGCAGCCTGGAGTCTGTTTTTGTGCCCGGTTGATGGCCATTGGCTCTCGTGCTATTACAAAAGACTTAAAAGTTACTCTACGGTACACCTCTTTTTTTTTTGGTTGGACATCATCAAATGAGTTCTCCCGCTCTGGGTGTAGCGGGAGGGCGTGTCAGACGCCACTAGGGAGGTCGGCTAGCACCCAGTCGTAACCGATATCCCACAAAATCGGCCCCAGGACCGATCCTTCCCCTTCTCTCCGACCATTTGCCATTCGGCGTCGGTCGGAAAAGGCCATCAGGGCTGGGGCCCTTGGCGTCTGCGCAGACGCCGATTTCGCCAGGGGCGGGCCCGTGGGTTCCAACACGGCCCCACTTTGGTTCTGCCCGGAGCTCCTCGTTCTCCTTTCGGAGAAGCTCCATGGCGGTAATCAGGCGGGCGACCTCCGCCCGCATCTCAGAGCTACCGTCCTGTGGAGGCCTGAAATGAATTGCCTCCGCTGCCTCCACAATGGAGGCCGTGGCTGCGGATATGGCCTTGTCTTTAGAGAACTGAACCCTCTTCAAGGCCACACCCTTGATCGCGGCAACCACGACCTCCGCAAACATGGCCGATCTCTCCGATTTGGAGCCGCCAGCAGCATCCGGCTCACCACCTGACGACTCTGAACGAGCCGCGCTGCGGCTGGCCACTTCAGGGCGGCGTCCCTTCGCAGCGAGCCTCCCGGCTTGCTGGGCTGGCTCGGCTGGACTTGCTCTGCCTGGCTCTCTGTCCTCCTGAGTGGTGTGCCCTCCGCCTCTTCCTCGGACCCCACCCCGCCGACCGATTTGCCCCCCCCCCCCCATAATACGAATGGGGCTTGACGTTTCCAAAGGGAACGTGGCGGATTCTCCGACTGCTGAGTAGCCGGTACCGCCCTGGGGTAGTTTTTTTCTCAAAATTGTCTGTTCCATTTTTTGTTTTTCCTTTGAAGGTTGTGGTCCCTTTTTCCCCTGTTAACCCTCCCCAGCGCTAGTGACCGGATTCCCTCCGGCCATTCATCCCCTCAGCACGCTCGACCTTGGGATTGAGGTAATTTTTTATAGAGGTTGTCTTCCTCTCCCCTTCACACTCTTCGCCCACAAAACTCACACTCTGGCAACCAGACCTATCCGACGACGGACTGGCCACCCCAACCCTAGCCCGGTTCCCTTCATCGACCATTAGGTATGATCGATGATGGGAACCATGACCCTTCCCCGTTTGTTGAAGATTAGCCGCCAACCCCAACTGTCCACCAAAAGCAGGTGGACAGTTGGAGCCGACGTTGCCCAGGGTGCGCCACGTGGAGGCTCTTCAACATGCGACCCCAAGGGACACCTCTGCCTTACCATTCCGAGAATACAGGCGTTATGGCGTTGATCAGGGCATCAGAGAGGGAGCAGCTCCTCACAAACAACCTGAAGTCAACCGTGTCAAGCTCTTGATCCAAATTGCCCGTCGAAAGCTTCTAAATTTTATTAGACGCTGATGTAGCGACTATCATCACAAATGACTGTATAACCCTTCTATTACATCAATCAATCTGCCTAGGCTTTTCGAAACTATTTATTTTGATGTCGGCTTCCAGTATAACCGGATAAATTTGAATCCTAGTATTTTACATGAAGCGACTGCTTAAGTGACCTCCACAACCAAGTTACTAGGTAACACGACATCTCTTGCGCCGATCGCTCCCTGTGATGCCAAAGATGCCTGTGTAGTACAAAGGGTGAGGATTCGAAAAAGCTTACCGCAGACTCCTGCACACTGCTTAACGCTGGCTGATAAATAGCTTCGCGGCACGTCCAGTTGTCTAGAACCCTGCTATACTTCACTACACATGTAGTCCATAGGCGCTGTGTTCGTATAATTGTTCGTATCGTGAGGGGGTGAACGAACGAATACAACGAAAGACCTTTTTATTTTTGAAAAATTTTATGGTACGCTGTGCACGCTTCGCGTTAAGAACAGTTAGTGTCGCAAAAAACCACACACGGAATCATGGCGCTACTGTGCTCATGCGTAGATCAATCGGATGCTCAGTCAATGAACAATGAGAAAGCCGATTCACTTAATCAAATCAAAACCTTACTTATAACACATGAAAGCTAAATTACTCGAAGTGGGGAGAAAATAAACTATCCTAAAAATCCCCAATATTTAATGCAGTAAGTAAAACCCACCATATAGAGAACGCTACGCTACGTAACAATTCCCGCAGTCAGCTTGCGCGCCGCAGAGCCGAACACACCGGTGTACACATCTCCCGCTTACACTACACTACTTAGGCGGAAGACATCGTAGAGTGAGTGAGACATCGTGCGCCAGAAGATGAGGTACACGCCGAGGGTGCAGTTATAATATGTTAGTTAGTAAGGTAGCCTGAAATAAATGTTTTATTTATTTATTAAGAGCTTGGTTGTCAGACTTTTGAGCTTCTGCTACCCGTAATGACTGTCAAAGAGAAAGAAGAATGACAGCCAGGACCAACGGTTTAACATGTTTTCCTAGGTATAGAGGGATCTCGATATGTAATGGATGACCATCGCGAACAGACCTTGGTTAATGAAACTTAACCTTTGATCGACTCATGCAGCTGTTTTTATTTAGCAACGAATAGGCTCGTCCTCTTTCTTTTAAATATCCAACATAACATGACTCCTTGTTTCCCCGAAGGGTTGGGCAGAGGTGTACCTATAGTACACCCGCATTTCGCCAGTTATGTTTAGGTCCCATGTAATAGGGGGCAAGCCTATTGCCATCAACCGGGCAAAAATCCAGACTCCGGGCTGCTACTGAGAAATTTCAGATCGAAAAACCCAATAACACGTTGCCCGACCTGGGAATCGAACGCAGGACCTCTTGCTCAACAGTAGCGATTGCGACCACCCCAGCTAGCGGTTAGACCAACGAGGCAGTCGAATGATTTGAATATTACTTGTTCATCGTCCTATTAAAACTAAACCCTTTGAAGTATCCACTAATCCAAAGCAACCTAACACATAACCTCTATTGACCCAAGGACGAAAAGGTCAACCCATAATGTCACGCAGGTGGAATCACAGCCACATATTCTCAATGGCATGAATATCGGGGTCATACAAACATATCCATATAATGGAGGAACGGTAATGATCAGAGATAACATCTTAATGATAATGCGCGCTCAACCGTGTCATTATATTGGATAGTCGATGTTCGGCCGACCCGAAATTTGGACGTACTTATCTATTTTCAACGGAATTTGAAGATTTCTTTTTATGGTTTTGCTGGGTTAGTTTTTGTGGGCTGGCAGTGTAAGGCGGATTTTTGGGGGAGTCGTAAAGAAATTAACGCTATGAAAGAAGACAGAGTGATGCTTCATACTCATTTTATCGGATAGGCAATGTTCGACTGACATGAAATTTGGACGTACTTATCTGTTTACAACGGAATTTGAAGATTTCTTTTTATGTTTTTGCTTGGTTACACTTTTTATGTTTTTGTTAGACGGACTTTTGTGAGGATTCGAAAAGAAATAAAAACAATGAAAGCAAACAGAGTGATTCATCTATTTGGATAGTTGATGTTCGAACGACCCGAAAACTTGACGTGCTTATCTATTTTCAACGGAATTGAAAGGTTCATGGGTTCATTTTTATGGCTAAGCAGTGTAAGACGGATAAAAAAAAAAAACTTGAATTAATATTATGTTACCAAATATACCGTCATGCTGGTATATCTACAAATCAAGCAACTATTTAAACTTTTCTAACTTAACCCAATATTCTTACCCAAATATGTAATTATCATGTTATCAAAGGTCAAAGGGATTTACTTAGAGAAAATCAATTTTTATCCTATTGTATCCTATTCATGAAATCTAATTATTTATTAAAATGTCGATTGGAATGACCGACCAACGATTATCACCAATTTGATGTGAAAACTGTGGCTTAGGAATTAACGAACCAAAATGCAAGTTAACCAATTTAAGTTTTGAATAATAAATTATTACATTGAATCATTTTGTTACTTAGTTAGTTAATGTCTATTATGGAGTTAATTTATAAATTAAATACTTTGTTTAAAATAGGTTTGTCAGTTAATTCATTTATAAATCAGTAAGTTATTCATTGAAAATAAAGTGATATAACAATATTTCGTTTTTATTATTACTTTCCCAAAGACACGGTTTTTTATTTATTTACCAAGGGCATGACTCACTAACCTCAATAAAATATTGAGTACCTAACAAGAATAATACACCATCAGCTGTTATTTGACATACTTTTTACAAACAAAACTATTTCACTTTTACCATGCATTATTCTTTTTTCATGCATTTAAATGGTCCACGCGCGCGCTGTCACCTGTTATTCTGGGGTTACTGGGGTCATGCGCTCGGTAAATAAAAAAACATCGTTTCTTTGGGAAAGTTGTTTGTTATGATGAGTACAATCATGTGTTTAAGTATCGTACACTAATTACCAGCCACCCTATATAACGCAATGAATGTTGTTGAACTGTCAAAATTAAAGGCATTGCCAATGTAGTGTATTACGCAAATCAGGATTAAACTAGCCATGCCAATTAAATTGCACTGTTGCGCATGCTACATTTTTTTTTTTGCAGAAAACACAACCTTAGCGTCGGCATAGGAGAACCATAGTACATACAATACACGTCACGTTTTGTGTTGGTTGACCACTGAAAGTCAGCGCTGTGCTGTGTGTCCCCTTTAGCACAGCATCATGCTGAGTGGAAGCCATCTTGTCACAGTCGCGGCGTGCAGCTGCCGACTGATTTCTGTATATCTAAGTTCTGTATTCGTAAATATAAATCTGCTGTTTTTTTTTGTTTTTAGGCTTTCTGTGAGAAATAAATCTTTTTCTTTCTTTGTTTCTTTCTTTAACACGGCCAAGTTACTTCTTTAATCCATCAGCACTATTTAACACCTACTCTTTCTAACCAAAGCAAATGTTCGGTTCGAAAATGCTGAAAACCAGTTAACATTAGGGTAATGACGTGGCCACTGCGGTAATGATGACCGATACCGTCTACCGCGGGTACAGTTAGTGACAGAAGCCGATGATGATGGCTATAATCTATTTATGCATAATGTAGTTGAAATAACGTCGCTTTTGGTGTCTGTCGACGTGACCGCGTTGCGCGTTGCTTTCTTCTAAACCACGCAACGGATTTCGTGCGATTTTCAACATTATTTGAAAAGTTTATTTGTTTAATTCATTATCAAAATCAAAAGTCATTTATTCAAATTAGGCTGACAATTAGCACTTTTCGAATGTCAAAATTACATAAGACAATATCCCAAAACGCCCGCCCAGCACTTCCACACTTCACTCAGCACTTCTTAGCTTTAGCTGGAAGGAAGAAGTGGCGCAACAAACCTCCCAGAAGCACAGCTGTCTGCTGTCTGTTTAGTTAGAAATCACTTGATTCTATACAATAATAGCTATGCAAAGTAATAAAAATTTCGAGACACAGAAAAACATTTTAAATTATCTGCCATATGTTAGCTAGCCCCGCCAATATACCCAAAAAAGAAAACAATATTAGTTGTTTGCCAGCTGAGCTTACATTGTTAAATGCAATGATTGTATTAAATAACAATGAAGTAGTTCGTAATTTTGATTATGTTTTAGTTGATGTGTTATATAACAAAATTTTATTACTGTTTATAATATATCGCAATACCTACAAGTCTTTTTACAAAATACTTATTTTTGACTTCTCAACAATTTGTTTGAATTAAGCAAAAAGTTTTAGTTTTCAAAAACTTGCGCCTGCCTGCTGCTCGGTAATTTTTCTTTCCTCTTTTCTTTCATTTTTTTTCTTTAAATTTAAGGTTGTGGTATATGCCATCAAAATGAACAAATTTCTTCATGGGATCAATATCGTAAGCGCGGAAAATGGATCGACAACTGTCCCATACAAAACTTCAATACTTACTCGACCTAAATGTGTGTGACGGCAATTTTTTTTTTGCGAAAACGAGCTAGGTCCAATGGAGAAAATTGTTCAGTCTGAGAGTCTGTACCACATCCTACAATTTGGCAGGTCTTTGAAATTTAACCCTGCTTAAGTAGTATCACTATACCGGCAAGCAACTTTGCTGTGGTCTTGTTTGAAGTACATCAGTGCCAGTGTAATGGGGAAGGTCGGGCAAAGCTAATTGTAGATGGCGTGACCATAGCTAGGTCCCTGCGGCCTACAATAAATTTGACATTTCGTTCATTCATTTCATTTTATGTTCATTCATGCATTTGATTTTATTTCACTATTTCGTTATTTTCGGTGATTTCAGTATTTTAAATCAAGTACTTGACATGGAAAGTGTCAGAATTTTAAACCTTGAATATTTCCTCGTAATCACTTTCTTCAAAATGTTTCCGACATAAACTGGAACTCAAAAAAAATCTCTATGAAGAGCTTTAAAATTTTAGGGGCTTTCGGGAAATTGTGGACTCCAATTTCGTAGTATCTAGGAACACAACAAAGCGTCAATTTTCGCTAAAATAAAATAAAACCACATCACGCCTTGTATTATTAGCTTGTGTTGGGAACTAGCTACGACAGCGCCATTTTGACAGTTGCCTTCCCCATTTGAGGCACATGAGACCTTAATAAACTTTGCCTCTGGAATGGTAAATGCACCTGCAATGCCTCAGTTATTGCTTAAATCCTTCAGTGACAGTCATTACTTAGGTAATAATTATCAAGTGAGCTGTGTTTATTTGCCACTCAATTACATTCAAAAAGGCACGTAGTTAATATAACTATACTACTTCTAAAAATATTTTTGATACTCATATATAATTATTACGCCTCTTTTTGTGAACTTCAAATAATTCGTATTTTGGTTTCATAGAGATACTAAATGGCCAAGTAACAGCGAGCAACTTGGAGTTAAACCAATGCGGTTTGTCACAGGTCTAACCCAACCTAACCTATTTGTTCGGGGTGCCTTAATTAGACACTGTGACCAACGGTGAGAAAACGCCGAAAACCTAAAAGGTTCTAGAGGCTCAATTATTTAAAAAAATCTCCACCAATAGAAGTCAATGAGTTTTTTAAAGTTCAGTTAAATACTTCTAAAAATTGAAACTCTTTTGATAGTGTTAACTCACTTTTGTGGCCAACAGTAGTGTGCACACCCACTACGCATTACCTACGATTCAATAACCTATGGTGACCAAATTTTGCGGTCCCCAATCCCTATTGAATGGTATCACGATGTATTATAGGGTTGAATAGGCTTTTCATTTGAATAACGTTTAACGCAATTTTGGTTTCGTCATCGTTTAAAACTAATTTCTTTAGAATTGTGTGTAATGTTAGGTCATTGTGTTTTGCGCTTAGTTTATTTTAGCATCAGCCTGTATAATGTGGTGGTTACTAGCAAAGTTGAGGAGATTATATCAGTTAGAGAAGGAAAACCTATGCTTTACAGAACTTTGACAATCGTTACGGGTAGTCAGGAGCCCACAAGTTTTTATTTATTTATTTAACCATTTATGTACACACATATAAACAGACAAGAAAAAAAAAAGAGAACAGAAAAGTACGTACACAGGTAATGCTTATTCCTAAGTAATCTCTTCCAGCATACCTGCAATAGGAGAGTAAACGATAGATGTAGACAACGTGTGTTAGAGTAAAAGTTTTTATTTATTTATTTAACCATTTATGTTCACACATATAAACAGACAAGAAGAATAAAGAGAACAGAAAAGTACGTACAAAGGTAATGCTTATTTCTAAGTAATCTCTTCGAGCATACATGCAATAGTAGAGTAAACGATAGATGTAGACAACGTGTGTTAGAGTAAAAGTTTTTATTTATTTATTTAACCATTTATGTACACACATATAAACAGACAAGAAGAATAAAGAGAACAGAAAAGTACGTACAAAAGTAATGCTTATTTCTAAAGTAATCTCTTGCAGCATACCTGCAATAGGAGAGTAAACGATAGATGTAGACAACGTGTGTTAGAGTAAAAGTTTTTATTTATTTATTTAACCATTTATGTACACACTTATAAACAGACAAGAAGAATAAAGAGAACAGAAAAGTACGTACAAAGGTAATGCTTATTTCTAAAGTAATCTCTTGCAGCATACCTGCAATAGGAGAGTAAACGATAGATGTAGACAACGTGTGTTAGAGTAAAAGAGAAAACAAAATACATAAAAAACGAAACAATTCCCTAATTTTTTAAATAAGCATACAATGTCAAAATATCCATTATGTAAAACGTACGTAGTGTGTATCTGTAATGTTTACTTATAATCCGTCACTATGTATTATGACATTTAGTCATTTTTATGACGTGTTAGATGTCTTGCTTGTATAAAGCATCAAGCCAAGTTTGTCCGATGAAATCCTGTGGAATTTGTCTTTGAGCTTGCGTATTCCTTTTTTATCCATTAGGTGGTTTGCCAGGTTATTTTTGTGTGCGACTTATTATTTCCACGACTGAACATAGCCTTTTATTTCATCTCTGACTGTCGGTATATTCAGATCATGGTGTAGACCTTCTTTGGGTACAAACCATGGGGCGTTTATGAATGTTCTTAGAAGTTTGTTCTGGAATCGCTGCATTATCTCCATGTTAGAGTGTGTTCCCCGTTGAATGTCATAGGTACCAAAATAACTCATGAAAAAACAAAAACAAAAAAACTGGTAAGTAGCAAAAGGCCAGTAAAAACAATACAATTCATTGACAAGGCAGGTTTTGGTTCATTATTACCTTTGATTTAAAAAATTAAATACTTATCGATACATCAAAGGGCACCATTAAAATTTGTCGATATTGTAATTACGTATGGAGTGTTATAAATGCGATGACAAGTGAATGTTATCGCGATAGCATCTTAACGACTGGATCGATATATGATAACTAATCTAGGACATATTTGATGATTTTGAATCTTATCGAAGTATGTAAGTCCAATAAAGTGTGACTAAATTACTATTTTAGATCATGATGCTTTAGTTTTCATACTTTTGTTATATCTTCTAGTCTATACACACAGTCATTTTTAAATAACATATTAGTTCAAAATATTCAAAACGTACCGTTACTTTAGGCAATAAAAATTGTCAAACTGAATAAAATAGTGAAAATTTGGTTTACGAGTGTGCCTTTAGAATTGCCAATGAATGCTCAATGACACTGGTATGTTTTTTTTTTAATGAGAATATCAGTTTGTGTGCTAATAGCATGTACACACAAAAAAGTATTTTAGGGGCTGATTTGCAAAAAAATTGATAACTTTTATCTGAAGATTAATTATGACAGCAATATTTATTCCTCAGTAAAGGAACTATCCGAATATTGAAAAATCGTGTCCGTCGCTTACGCCCCCAGTGGTCGACGCGCCTGTGGCCGACGCCCCCGATTCGAAAAATTTAAATAAAAGCAAATTTTTATCAAATGTACTGTCAGGCACAAAAATGTGTATAAAAAAGCATAAATGTATATTGATTGTAAGTGTAAGTAACATATTAAATCATAATTTTAAGGATGTAAGTTTTGAAAAATGAAAGTCTTACTTATTTTTCATTATTGATGTATTTATCTTAGATATTAAAATTGATAAAAAAGATATATAAATCACAGTTTTCATCACCATAGCTGATGAAAACTGTGAAACTATCTTATTCATTCAAATTGTTAAAAAAGATAAATAAATCACAGTTTTCATCACCTATAAATCAAGAGAATCATTTAAATTAATTATAATAATCAGTCTCAAATGTAATGAAATAGAGATTTTAAATAATCAGTATTAAAAATTACTGCAGAGCAACTAACTTTTTACATAGTGAAATGTTCTTTTCATCTTTGTAACAATAAAAATGAAACATAATCAACTGTAAAAACTTAAACAAAAATTAAAATTAAAATTTCAAGACTTAAAATAGTATACAAGCAAAATCTTCTCTTTCCATTATGTAAGTAACATTATTACTTTTTTTTACGGATTACCACAGATGGTCGGATTTGTTCTAAAAACATGATCGTGGTATTATTGTTTTAAGAGATAAAATGTACATGGGGTAAATTATAATAAATGTATATTAACAACACTCACTAACATTTTATATGAAGTCTTTTTGATTTTTTGGAGTACATATTAAATATACTTTTAATGGGGAAAAATGTGTGTAAGGATAAGGTTAATTGGCGATCTATTCTCTCTGCTATTTGATAGATCACTTTTGTTAAGCAAGTAAAGCCACCCGATTCGAACAATTTCAAAATGGTATTCATTTTGAAATTGTTCGAATCGGGTGGCTTCGGGTACAAGTGCGTCGAACACTGGGGGCGTTAGCCACGGACCTGAAAAATCTGCCCTAAGGCAATTTAATTTTCGAGAAATTAAATTGTCTTAGGGCAGATTTTTCATAAAAGATATCTGACGTAAAAAAACAACTTTTTTCGTGTCAACGGTACATACGTTTCTGATACTGTTTGAGTTCAAAGTCAAAGTCATAATATTTATTTGAAACTTAAATGAATATGTAGATTACTATGTTTTGCCGTTTATGGCGTGCAAGTATGTGGCTACATTAATTTTGGAGTCAGAGGCGTCAATCAACCCCTATTACAGCTCACATTTTAATCTTACTTCTCTGTGAGAGAGAAAAAAACATATTCAGGACTAAAAAAGTACACAAAAGTCTTGAAATACAATATTGTATGACTCAAATTGCTCCAATAAATTAAAACTTATGATAAAATCTCGCATGATATCACGAAGGGTCAGGCTGTGGTCTACATGTAGTACAGGCCAATAACGTAAGTTACGAGTATGTCTAAGTCCCTTGTGTAATAGGCGGCGAGCATATTGCCATCAACCGGGCACTAATCCTGACTACGGGCTGCTACTGGGAAATCTTTGACTGAAAAACCCAATAACACTTTGCCCTACCTGGGATCGAACCTTATGCTCAGTAGTAGCGCTTGTGACCACTAGATCGAAGAGGCAGTTAGTATTCTTCTTAATACAAATCTTAAGTTCATTTATTCACTGACACACTCGTACTATACACAACCTCAAACGCTGGATTTAGAAGCATAAAATTTTGCGAAAGAGTTCCTTTTACAACAAAAGCGGCACGAATGAAGTTTTTTTGAGAATTTACCCCCTAAAGTTGTTTAATAGGGGATGAAAGTTTGTATGGCAGTGTGTCATTTTTGCACACGGCTTGCTGTTCCAATAATTGCGACTTCAAACACTTTATTTATTCGCAGGTCCCGGCTTCTGGGGTCTAATCAACCCCCAATGGAGCATGTGCAACAAGGGCCGGCGTCAGAGCCCCGTCAACATAGAGCCCGACAAGCTGCTGTTTGACCCCTGGCTTCGAGATATTCAGTTTGACAAACATAAGGTAAGGTTGGGACGCTGTGCTACGTTTTGTTTAAGCCGATTTCACGTGCTCACGATACTGACAAAATTATACAAGGTGGCAATTATACAAACTGAAACCAGAGGAGTCTAGACCTACAATTATTCTTTCAACTCTTTAATAATGGCTTTTGTGAACAGCATATTTATTCAGATTGGTTACAGTTGAAATGGCAATCATGTCATTTGGTTTAAATTGGTTTTTGCTTTTTCTATTTCGATTCTTTTATGTTTTGTAAATGTGAGAACGTTGTAGGCCTTGTAGATTTAGAGACCATTGTCTATTTGTTAAGCATATGCCTACACCGTCCTCCCATACCTATTAACACTGTAATTTGAAAACATTGTAAAAGGCAAATATTTTTAAAAGAGCACCGTGGTGTTTCTTGCCGGCTCTTCTCCATAGGAAACGACCAATTCAAACCGTGCACCTACTAATAAAAAATATAATTAGGAACAGCCATATTATACCAGAAAGCATGCAAAAGTACATAAATACAATACAGGGTAGAAGGGACATCGACGCACAACCGGTAGACATGACAGACCGGACTCACATGATTCTGAACTCCCAGCGTTGAAATTTTTTGTCGGTTATTTAAAAAAAATATGCTCTGCCCTACACGTTGACCACGTAGGTATTGCACTTTTCTATGAAAAGGCTGTTTTTTTTTTGATAACCGACAAAAAAATTCAACGCAGGGGGTTTCAGAATGAATCATGTACTGACTCCATGGTAACTGGTTGTGCGTCGATGTCCCTTCCACCCTGTTTAGATGCTAAGTACATAATAATAGACAATCTCAAAATAGATATTGATTAACTATTATTACAAAGGAATTATGAAGTACTTCAATAATTATTGTCCACATATCTTCTGTAGTCAACTAATGTCGTATTGGAATTAAATTAAAACTAAATAAATTAAAAAAACTTTCTAATCCCTATACAGTTTTTAAGAAATTCCTATCTCCATTAAACCCTCGGTAATTTATTGTAAATGACTGGCGCCATGTAGCGCACTTTTGCGCATTAAAGTCGTCCCCGCACTAGGTAGACATAGTCTACTATTATCACGCCTATTTCGTGGAAATACGTCACGTCTTTACAACATGGTAAAGCAAATATTTTATTATGTTTAAAATATGGAACGCAGCTATGTTTTTTTTAATAACCGACGATAAGTTTCATGATTCTGAAGCGCTCCGACAAAAAGTTTCACAGAGGGCTTCAGAATCATGTACTGAGTCCATGGTGACAGGTGGGGCATCGATGTCCCTGCCACCAAGCTGTATAGGAATGAACGTTTATCGGCTCATTCAATTTCATTTTGCGATCATTCAGTCGGCAAGCGAAGACGTCGAGTGCTGGTCTAATTTCGGTCGGTTTACATTTTTTTTTTTACCGTTGATTTATTTTGTGTTCTTATGATAAATTCTGTCTTATAAATAATTTTAATTCTTTAAGTAGGTTTGTACAAACACTTTTAGACGACAAAACTAGATGAGATCGGCGTTTCCTATCTGAGTACTCTGAGAAGAAAGGCCCAAATAAACTCAGAGGTCACAGTCTCTTTTAAAGTCCAGACATAATCTTGGTCAGATCATGTGAAGACCATGTAGATTGGTGTCTGAAATGGTCTTATGAGGAAAGAACCTCACAGAATGAGTGGACCTGTCCAGTCAGTGCACGCATTTGTCAGTATTGATGCAGCTCAACACAGAACTTAGCTGCTCAACTATTCGTCGAACATTACCAAAGAAAGAACATTTGGGTAGTCCGCATGGTTGTTCTGGAAAATCAATTCAAACACACACACATAAATTATAATTGATCATTTTGTTGTCATACAGTTGTATATTTATATCTTCTTTCCCGTCCCAAATCGCCAAATTGCGTAGAAATAGGTTTCATAAATGATAATTATCAAAAGCCTTATTAAAGCTGGTGGTCAGGTCAGGGCTGTAAGGAGGGTAACCCAGGAGTTTGACCGGCGTGCTTTCCAGAAAGTCCCTCGTCATGAGAGCAGTGTGCGAAGGCGCGTCGTCGTGGTGGTGCAGTAGCCCGTGGAGCCCTGTTTAGTCGCTTGTTGCTCCCAACAGAGAAAACTTCTGCCAAGCATGTTGTAGTATTCCATTCAGCGTTGATGCTTATTTGGTTCCGTAAAGTAATTGACACAAAGTAGCCTTCCAAATCTAGATCGCTTTACTTTGGTAGGCGTTGATTCGTTTTGAAACACCCAAACTGACTGGCGCTACGATTCCGGATTGTATTGATAAATCCAAGATTCATCACCTGTAATGATGTGTCGTATACACGTCGAGACGAGGCTGTTTCAAATTAGTTAATCATATCACGGCACCATTCCACTCGGGCCTGCGTCAGAGCATCGGTGAGCAGCACCCAGCGTGAAACCATGCTCCTCACGCGAAGGTGCAAGTGTAGAATTTTGTGAAGGCTTCCCGATCAAACCTGCAGTATGTGCTGAATCTCTTGATACGTAACTCGTATATTGTCTTGGATTAAATTGTTCACTGCTAGCACGTTTTCTTCCGTAACAGCCGTCAAAGGGCGACCACTTCTTTCTTCTTCCCCAAAGTTATTCGACCGCGCTTGAATTCATTACAACAACAATACACGGTTGCCTTAAAAGCGTCTTCATCCATGAATGACATTTGAAGTCTCTCATACGATTCGACCGGTTTCAGGCGACACTTAAAATCGTAAAAAATAATAGCTCGAAAAATTTTCCGGCGCAGATCCGTTTTGTTATGACACACGATAATTTAAATTAGCTCGCAAACAATGTGGAGGGAAATTTTGAAATTGGAACGTACCTATTGTTACTTACAAATAAATAATCATATTTTCTAATAGACTATAACTGGCTAGTCTCTCATACATTAAAACTTTCTGAGTGACCATGCCTCTCCTTTTGTTAGAAGAAAAACATGGTGTTCAAAAAACGTTGCGATAACGCCCATCAGTGTGAACTCTCTTAAAACATTAACACTGCCGTGGTTGCGTCCACTGTAATCCTATGCTAAAACATGGTAAGCCAGCTGCGATACTACAAGTTACAAGGTTTTCAGTAACATTACCATAAGCCTACAAGATATGCTACTAAACGTTGAACAGCTTGTTTTAAAGTCGAACAAAAATGCAACCACCTCCGGAAGAGTTCGGGTTACCTTATCTTGCAAAGAATTTTATACAAAATTGTTTTAATTTATCAAATAGATAGTCACTACCGACCTGAAAATAGTGAATTCGGATATGCCTTTTTAAAATTCTCTAAAAACTTTTCGATTCAGACACCGTGTCATTTAATGATTTAACATCAATATGTCGTGGTTGGCGCCACAGTACATCGGGAAGCGCCATCTAACAATTTGATTCATAAACAATCATGTGATCGGAAACGCAAGCGAGCCCTATCGCTTGGACACGATCGTCGGTGGAGGGGATGCAGTAAGGACTGGCGGAGAGACCGAGTGTTGCGACAGTCAGAATACGGAAGACAGAATACGGTCGAGTTTGGACAGTCTTGGCAAACGCTCAGTACCAACGCACGTGTCTGTTTCCGTTGCACGTGTTTATTTCGTTAGCCAGTGTATTTAAGTTATTTTTTTATTCGAATTATCTTTTCGTTTGAGTGGCCACACAAAAAATATGTCGGATCGTGAAGAAGACCCGATGTTTTGCATCTCGGCCCGGCTTATTACCTTCGTAAATGCCAAAGGTAGCTGCTATTTTTTCAAAGAACCAATAAAACCATGATTTTGTTTCAGTATTATTGCTGAACATATAACTTACCTGAATAATTATGATTCCACGAACCCCATGAAAATGAAACGATTTACTGGGTTTGATTTTCCATGAATTGTAAATTATTTTTAATAAGCTTCGTGACATGTAGCTTGTTAATTATTGCAACTAACGTCCACCTTTTAATTATACTAAACTAAGTTTGCATAGAGTACTCTCCCTTGCTACATATTATTATAAACAGGTCTCTTACCTTTTTAAATTTATCGTGAATTCAAATTTGGAATAATCATGACACCAAAATGATGGCCAGTAATGTTATTCTGTAACCATCTCACCGTGAAAACTTAGGCGAAGTGAGCTTGGAGTCAGCTGTCAGTGCCACTGATGCTAGGGATTGACCAAGACGGATGACACTGACAGCTCACTCCACGCAAGTCTTCTCGGTGAGGTGTTTACAAAATCGACCTGCAGTATGTTGGCTTCCAAACTGCATTACATATTTTTCTTTGACTTTTAATTGTTTTTTTTTGGTCTTTAATAACCTACAAGGAAATGCACAGTTGCTCTATTTAGGAGTCCTGCAGTGTATTTTGGAAAAAACATCCTCCTGTCCACCATACTTTCTGCCACTAAGAAAGAAAGAAAGAAAAGAAAGAAAAATATTTTATTTGGGACTAAGCAGTATTGCTAATGAACCAGGCTCATAGAACTTTTCCAGTCTGTCTCCAGGTAATGAAAGCAATATAAAAAGAAATACATACAAACATATACTCACGCATTCTTCCCATCGCCCCCGACGACGCCACTATCCTCCTCCAGGCAGAGCAGTAAGCCCACAAGCGCAAAACCCGATCACCGTCCTGCCGTCCTCGCCGCCGAGGCCCGCCGTGACGCCCAAATCTACGCCCCTCCCGACCCTTGCTCGAGCCAGCCCGCGCCCCTGAGCCTGTACCTTTCAATTCGTCCCAAAATCACGCAAATCCTGATCCAGCTAGTCCCTTGCTGCCCTCTTCTAGCGACGCCCTTAGCCGAGGTCCGTACCCCACAGGGGGTGGCCTTAGCGTGTAGTCGCTTAGTTTTTATTTAGTATTTAAGTTTAAGTCATGGCTGGAGCCCTTAATTTATTAGGGCACCACAGGCAAGTCCGCTTAAGCAGACGACAACCTCACAGGTTGACCTGCGAGATGCCATACACAAAAAAAAAAAACATTATTCCCATGAGCGTAGACAGAAACTAGAACACCACCTGCTACGATCCTTCAATACTCCTTTTATTTCATTTGTCTTTGATAAAACTCGTCTTATTTTTCCCACGAATTTACTCGCCCGTAACGGGAGAATCGACACTTTTAAATAATATGTTTTTATGTAGCCGACTCGACAACTCTAGAAATATGTATTAGTTAAGCAATTAGCACATTTTCAATAGTATCCAATAAAGTAAAGAAAAAAGTACACTACAATCTACATTTACCAGTTATTATTGTGTGCTGTTTCAGTAAATCCGTGCGAATCAACAAATAATCCCAAAAATCAGATTTTATCTCAAATCGTGCCTTTTTTTCAAGTTACTGTACCTGAAGTCGTTGACCCAAAAAAATAATACACATGAATTTGTTTTTTTTTTGTTTTGTTTAGAAATCGATGCTTTATATAATGTGACCCTGTATAATATAATGTTACAACAAATATGACTCAGTATTGGTAATAAGATGATGATGGTATATGACGGGTAAACAGTTAGAAAAAAAAACGGTTTAAACACCAAATTTTAGCCAAAGTAATTTCACAGACCACTATGACGTAGCTCTAGCCACTAATTGATAGCCATGTAATTGCTACATGTAATATCCATTGGAACTGTTAAAAACGCCACTGTACGCCAACAAAGAGTAACGTTCGTTTTGATAAAGACTACCACAGACAAGCTTACTTTATTCGGCCACAAATAAAAACTTTGTTCGTGTACGTCGTCATAATCATAATCATTTATTTGCAATAGGTATTGGTACAGTGTTGGTCTTAAAGTTAAGTTGCCTGAGTCAGACATTTGACAGCAAAACATAAGTTAATTTAAATTTAATTTAACATAATATTTATGTCCAATGGCATGCTATAAATGCTAGTTTATTATTCATTAATTTTACCATACATACATTCAATATTAATAATCGTCACATTAATTTAAAACAGATTATTTATAATCATTTATAAATTCCGTTCGAAATTGAACCATGTTCCCTACCGATATTGGTCCTCGATTATTCGTCTTGCTTTGACACGTGTTTTTTTCTATGAAGCACTTGTGCTATTCTTGCCTCTATAGTCGCAACAACCAAGCTTAGCAAGGGGTATCGTGTAACCCAGGAACTGGATTGTGAAAGTCAGATCAGCAGTCCCTTATTGTAAAATACTAGTTCACCTACATTCGGTTACACTGGAAGCCGATCTTAACAAAGACTTAGCAGGCGATGATGATGCTTTGCTGGCTCACTTATTTGTCCCAGACAACAGGAAATACGATTTTTTTTTAAACTGAAAAACATATATGTTTCCAAATAGTGCAAACAGTATTACAAAAACAGTAAAATCTTAAAAAGTTGACAAGTTATAATAGTTTTAAAATAAGTATTAGACGACGACAGCACAGCGCTACCGTAGAAGTGACCTCACGAATTATGTAACTTCTTAATGGCACCGGAACGGACGGGAATACCCCTACAAAAACTTTTAAAGCGTGTAGCTTCTTCATATTTACATCGAATTAACAGATTTTTTGGTTGATCTTATGTTTACTATGCCTCCTTTGAAATTACATAACTTTATCGAACATTTTATCCATATTAGTCATCATCTCTATTACTGCCGCCGCAGAAAGCATTGGCTATTTGTTGTGCCTCCATGTCGCACCGTTGCACGTTCTAAGTCCCCAGTACCTCGTATTCTGGGACCATTAATGATCTCTTGGATTTTAAACCAACAAACGATCTGTTTGCGGGCGAATTGACGATGATTTTATCGGCATGCCGAAAGTACTGTGAGAGGGATCTAGGAAAATGTTACTTTAACTTTTTACCAGAATGTATGATTTTATATTTTCTCTTTAATGTGCATGTGTTTAAACAACAAACTGTGTCTTTAATTTTTGTTATTGGTTTTAAGCCGTTTTCATTAAGGAAAGAAAGAAAGAAAGAAATAAATGATTCTGGTAGTCGACAAAAGTGTGAAATCGCCAAGTTTCAAATATTTCCTTACTTCACTATCATAATGTACGAAAGGGCTAATTCCGAAGGTATACCTAATGAATATAGTTACCATTCGTGCAGAATTATTCATTTATAGTGAGTTACAAGCTTGCTCAATGCGATGCTAATGTATGCGGCCCCCGATAGGCTATCGGGCTATCGGCCACGTTTTTGCAACATACACTGCGTTATGGGTCTGTTCTAGGGGAGGGCCGTGTAGTAGCCTTTCCTCGCTAGTCACGATATATTATTATTTTGTTCTATGTGAGGCAGTAAGTAATTAAAAAGGTTGTAAATAGTACAGAATCACTACAATTTCGATTAAAGATGTTCCATATTGTGTCGCTTTTGTAATCTTTTTAATTATTAAAAGTCTTTATTTCTTGCAGGATCTTTCTATGGAGCAGTGGTGGCCGCGAATTACGAGTTAGTAGGTCATAGGTTCGAACCCAGACAGGCGCTTTACTTTGTGCAGATTATTTCATCACCACTGCTCCCAAAACGGTGACGGAAAACATCGTGAGGAAACCGGCATGTCTTAGAAACAAAAATTCGAAGACATGTGATATCTACCAACCCGCACTAGGCCCGCGTGGTGGATTCCGGCCCACTCCCTCTCACAGAGAGGAGGCCTGTGTCCCAGCAGTGGGAGCATTATAGGCTGATTATGCTTGTTTATGCATCTTTCTTGCACGGTGTAAGTAAGGGACATCGATTTAGTACAGCATGTATATTAAAATAGGTAGGTAAGACCAATTGTTAAATTATTGTCCTAACAAAAGTTTTAATTAAAGCTTCATCATTTAATATGATGCCTCTTTTAACCGCCTTCAATAAAAGGTGGAGATTAATCCGGTAGTTTTTATTAAATGTTACCTGTCAACTCCGTCATTTATAAACCTTTTTTTTTCTTTTGTCCCATTTAAAGGACAATGCCAGATCCTGCCCCAGCTATTTACAGGAAATGTCAATTAATTAAAATACTTGTAATGACAAAAGGATCTTTTCATAATACATTGTTTTTCAGTAGAACTTGCCGATTACAAATCAATGATAAAAGGAATTAAACCCCTGAATTTCCTATTGTGTTACTAATTGCGCATGATACACAACAAAAAAAAAAGTTTTAGTTAAGTACCTGTGTAAGTGATAATGCGTAACGTATCTGTTGTTTAAATTGCTTTTTAACATTTATAAACTGCACCTGACCTATAATCAATGTCATTATTGATTTAACAGAAACCGCAAGTTCTACAGGCATTAGGACAAATGTTTAGTTAACAGTAATACATAAGCTTTTAAGATTCTGCATATTGCATATTATAAATGACTTTTTGATTTGAGAGGGGCAAAGTTCTGTAGAGTTAATGGCATTGTCCTTTGGTCAATTTCTGATAAGGTGTTTTTGAGTTAGATTCAATGATAATTTTTTGTTCCCACTTAGTGTATGTTGATGATGTTCTAATAACTTCCAGTCACGTGTTATTTACTTAGCAAGTGAAGTTATACGAATTTGTGTGGGGTAGGTACTGCAATTAAAAAGTGGAAAATAAAAACTTTGGGAATGTAGGCACCAAGCGCTTTTATTTTAAACAATCCCTATCGTGATGAAAAGGGAGGACACTGAACTATTTTAATTTCAAAATTGTCCCGAATACTTATCTAAATTTATACTAATGTAATAACAAGAGAGATATTGTTTTTTTTTTTTTGTTTGAACGCGATTATCTCTGGAACTGCAAGTCGGATTTGTTAAATTTTCTTTTTGTTTTTGGAAGCCCAATTATTGGAAAATGCTAAGGAAAGGCTATTTAACATCAACCCTACGACCCTTAAGAGCCGAGTAAAGGGTAAAGTTAGAAAGAACGCTAAGCGAAAACGAAGTAATTGCGCGGACGGGCGATGCGACGCGATGCGTTGGGTGAGGGGAATAAGCTAGGTAGTTAAATATATAGCATATAACATTGGTTGGGCGTCATGTATAATCATATAGAGATATGAGGAATAGAGTGTATAGTTCCACCGGTGCGGGCGCGTTCTTTGAGGCGCCGATCAGCCCGCCGGTTGAACGCGTCCTGCGAAGCGGCGAGCCTCCTTGCCGGACTGCCGCCATGGGATCTGGAGGCAAAAGCCCTCGCGCACGTATGGGAGTGGCGCGAGGAGGCAAAACGCTGCCGCGAGACCACGGTACAGCGGACAGAGCTCCGGCGGTAACTCATGGCGACATGGAGGGTGCGATTGTCGCAACCCAGTGCTGGCCACGCCACAATAGCGGCGGTGAGTCCCCTCTTTGAGAAGTGGTTGGAGAGGTGCCACGGCGTCCTTACCTTACGCCTGACACAGGTCCTCAGAGGACACGGTTGTTTCGGGAGGTTCCTGTTTCGCAAAAGGCGCGAGGAAACGCCCAAGTGTCACCATTGTGTGGATCGCCCGGAGGACACGGTGGAGCATACGGTGGAGGTCCGCCCAGCTTGGGTGGAGCACCGCAGTGTCCTCGCGGAGGCAATCGGCGACGACGATCTCTCGCGTCCAGCCCTGGTCCAGGCCAAATACGGAACGAGAGAGAATGGAAAGCCGTCACTTCCTTCTGCGAAGCGGTAATGCTCGCGAAGGAGGAGGAGGAGAGCGTGTGAGGGAGAGAGACTTGCGCCCTCATGCCCCCACTAGTCCCCGCAGGTGACGCCCTGTGCGTCGGGAGTCGCCTGCAGATTCCCGGCCACAGTAGGCGCGGGCTTGCGGACGGCGAGCAATGGGTAGCTCGCCGTCCGGTAAGGACCAGGCCCGGGTCGATGGCGCGTCGTGTTCCACGCGCACCTCAAAGAGATGTCAGCACAAAATGACGGGGTCCGATAGGGCCAACGCCTCAGGGTCGCGGAAATTTCGAAAGAGATAACCATGGCCCTGGCACAGGCAACTGAAGGAACACGGGTGTGTTTTCGTGAGTAAAAGTATGACACGCCCTCCCGCTCAACCCAGAGCGGGAGAAGTCATTTGATGATTTCCCACCCCAAAAAAAATGGTGTACAGTTCAGTTCACCCATACTCCATAGAAAAGGGGGTATCCTCTGATATTTGATGTCTTGACGTTGTATTTATGCTAGTTGCGTGGTGAACTCCGCCTGCGCGATGCAGGATTTTGCGTGACGTCAGTGTGATGCGTTGTTCGCATGTGGGGGTGTAGATGCCGCCACAATCTTACAATTTTGTAATTGAAACTAAAATAATTTCGAACTTTTATTACTTTACGGAGAATCATCAATCTTCTACCTTCGTTATTAAATTTATTTTGAACCCTGCTAGCTGCTAAATAAAGCATTAAAAAACGACCTAGGTAGGTAGGTTTATATTATCCAAACATAGTAAGAATATACATCCATACGTAGTTTCTCCCCTCAATATTTTGAAGCAATTTATATTTATGATACTGGATTACTTGCGGATAGCCATCGACGAGAAACCCTTTGGCCACCGGTAGGACATCAAAGTCACTAATTCCTCTATTTGTCGCCTAGATTTTAGATAAGTTAATAACGCCATTCTTCGGGTTCCTGGATTTTATTTATATTTATTTTGTAAGTACAGCATTAAACTCTCTGAGAGGCCAGAGTCTGCAGTGCTTGGGAGATTCATCCACCTTCTTGTGGCTAGATGATCCAGTAATATTTTTAGCTGATTTTTGACATGAGTGATTTTATTTTGAGTTTTATGAAGGACTAGCACTTCGCCCGCGATTTTTTCAGCGTGGATTTCGGAAGAAAAAAAATTACCCATGTTCATCAGACATTATTTCGGCTTCTAACGGTAAAACAATTTGCAAATGGGTCCAGTAGTTTTGGAGCCTATTCAATACAAACAAACAATGAAATCTTTCCTCTTAATATTAGTGTAGATGATTTGATTTGATCTGATTTAATATTGACTTACATAGCTTTAAGACCTTTGTAACTCACAATTATGTACAAGTAATTGGTCTGACATAAATTAATTTATTAGAGTAGATGTCTCATATTAAAAATGTTAGAAAAAATAATGAATTAAAGAAGGCATAGCAAAAAAAAGGTTTATCGAAAAAAACTGTTAAATCGATGCAAATATGAAGAAGCTACAAAATATTTTTGAGGGGATTATTCCCGTCCTTCCCGTACTCGCGCTGTACGGACACTTATGGCGCTAGTATGAATTTACATAGTCATGACGTCACTCCTACCATAGTGCTTTCTTTGTCTAATGCTTATTTTTAAACGTTTATAACTTGGCATTATTTTAAGGTTTTACACTTTTATAATTTTTTTTGGAAACTAACATTTCTTGAGATAAAAATAAAAACATTGCCATCAGTTTAGTAACTAGCAAACTAGTTAAATAAAAAAAATATAAAAAAGCCCACTGCGTAAAATGTGAACTTTAAAATAGATGGCCTAGTTCCGTCTCCAACCTTACACCACGTAAGTTCACTCTAAGCCGTGAGTATCAATTAAGACATGATAGTAATCAAAATGTAATATGGCGAAAACCAGACGCCATAATTATTGTGCAAAAGGAAAAAATAAAGTAGTCAAGGCATCTTCTTAAATTTAACAATAAATACCTATTGCCTCCGAGTGCTTTAGCAATCTCATGGCGTCTAGTCACACTTTCATGTCTTTAGTGACACTCATAAGATAAAGACAAAACTACAGACGTAAGCATCCTCAAAATCGGCCCGGCTCACGCGTTTGCTTTATAGAACTACTAGAACGCTACAAAGGAACAAACATACATACATAGGCTGATAAACACATTTCTCTCCTGTGCGTCGCGCAGTCGTGTAAAAAATAAAGTACAGATAAGTGAGCTCTGTGAACAAAACTGTCAGGGGGAAATATTATATCAAAGATAACAGACAAAGACGAATACTTTAGCAAAAAAAGTATAAGTATCAGAGAAAACTATTGATTTTAAATCCCTCATACTGAGGTGAAGTATAAATTTAGGGAAATGATTAATTATTGTACACTGAGAGGACAATAGGGCACAACACGGCGACCGTTTTGCTAAAAGTAGGTTAAAGCTTGGGATTCTTTGGAAATCGCTTCCGACAAGTTTTAAGGGCCGTCATGAAAAAGTGTAATTTTCATATTACATACATACATAAACTCACGCCTTCTTCCCATGGGGGTAGGCAGAAACCACAGAACGCTACCTGCTACGTTCCTTACATACTCCTTTTGCCTCGTTTACGTTCATACATCTGGTCATACACAAGCGCCGGTTGAGAGTACTTCGCACCTGACCTTTCTGAAGAACATCACCAATAAGGTCACTGTCTGTGTCTATGTCTTCCTAGGGCGTCTATGTCTTCCTAGGGCGTCCCCTCCCGGCGTTTCCACTCACATCTGCCTTGTAAATACCTTTTGTTAGTCTCCTTTCATTCATCCGCTCAACATGACCAAACCATCTAAGCATACTCTTTTCAATTTTTGTCACTACATCTTCTTTTAAACCACACCGTTGCCTTATCACATCATTCCTCAGCCTATCATTCAAAGTCACACTACACATGCTCCGCAAGGAACGCATTTCCACAGCATTTATTCTGCTTTCATGCTTCTTTTGACACACCCAACATTCACTTCCATACATAAGCGTAGGCACCAGCACACTATTATGAACAGCCAGTCGTGCCTTCTTGGGCATCAACTGGTTGGTCACAATTGCATGTGTAGCACCATTCACTTTATTTCCCGCATTCACTCTCCTTTCGACATCTCCATCAATCTTTCCATCCCTTGTAAACAGACTCCCCAAATATACGAACTCACTTACTTGCTCCACACTTTTACCATTTATTTTCACATCACACACCGATACATCCTCTTCTCTTTCAAACACCATGACTTTCGTCTTATTCACATTTATATTCATTCCTTTCCTCTTATATGCTTCATCCATCACAGTCACCATGTCTTGCAACTGTTCAGCTGACGATACAAGTAGCACTTGATCGTCTGCATAGAGCAGGCATTTAACAGGCAACTCGTTCATCGTCAATCCACATTCACCCTCTTTCAAATCCTTCAGACAGTTATCCATGTACAGGTTGAACAGCCACGGTGACGCTACACAACCCCACAACCATAATTTTCATATAATGTTCTGTATTTTGTCAACCGTTATTGACCGTTCACCTCTTTCTTACGGCCAGACCCAGTAACGTCTATAAATCTATCTCCAATTTTAGCGTACCTACTGCATATAGAATAACCTATAAATCTCTAACGGGAATGTTTTCTCATTGTTTGTCTTATTTCCTTATATTTATGTATAATTAGGTATATATATGTTTTATATTTTTAGTTTTCATAGGTATATGCGTATCTCTATTTTAAAAAATATTTATTACTTAATGTTTTTTTTTATAATTTGCACCTGCCACTGCTTGTCTGCCTATGGCATTAAGTCCGCCACTGTACATAGGTGTGCGTGAAGTATGAATAATTAAATTAATTAATCTCTGGTTTTAAGGTCCCAATAAAACCAAAGTATGCGACCCTATAACGTGTTGACATTGGCCATTGCTCTTCAGCTTTGGCCATTGCTCTTCAGCTGTGCATCTTAACAGAATAGGGGTTTTTGATTCCCCCCTCTGTGACTGTGGTGTCGGAGAAATTGGTGATTTAGTCCATATTCTTTTTAATTGCTCGAAATATAACTCCTTTCCATTATATGACTTCCTTATTATGTATAAAGCTCCCCTTCCTTGTAATCTGTCTTCCATCCTTTCTTTGTCTAATAGGTCATACGTAGCATCTCTTAGTAAATTTATTTCTTTTCACAACATTTCCTTATAGTACAATTTGTTATAATTTTATTACATATAATTATTTATTGCCCATCCTAAAAAAATATCCCGTCACATTATGCCAACCTCCCTCATCCCACGTTTAATTTCCGCAACACTCGACACTGGCAACAATGGCTAAGGCCGCTTGCCACAACCAAAAACAAAAAAAAAAAAAACGTGTTGACAGCTGTTTGTTTGACAGGGACAGATATAATCGTACTGTCTATCATCAGTAGCGATCTGTCTTAGGTTATTAGGTTTGGCGATTTGGAAACTAAAACTGTACAGTTGGTGATAGAATCTTGTTCAAAAAGTTCATATGACCAAGTCCAAGTGATTTTTATTTGAACTTCAAGGCTGGTACAAATTGATTGCATTCAATAAATGAAACCCCTTTTTTTTTTTGTAGGTATTTGTTCTTCTTTGCGTCATGTTGACCGCACAAATCGTTTTTTCTTTCTTTCTTATATACTTACACCTATAAGAGTACAATTTAAAAAGTAATTTATTAAACTAAAATGTTCGTAGCTATCTCTTACATAACAATATCTACAAGGCAAGTCACTCCCTCACCCAAATTACATGGATGTAGAATTAATGTAAAGTGCTTTGATAATCCGGTGAGCGCAGTTTTCGTAATGGTGACGAACGTGTCTGTCTACTAAAGTTAGATATTAAGTCATCGATCAACTTATTTGCCACAATATGAAACGTTTCGCAGCAATTAACTTCTCCTTTAGAGGTTCACAAGAAACGAAAATTACATGACTCTATGGCGCGACAATTTGTATGGTATCACAAGTATAAAAACTCACACAATTATTGAATAAAATTTTCCTGTTCAACTATGGTAACTAAAAACCCCTTGGGATCTTGTCTAATCTGATATTGAATTATCTGATGTCATTCGACAAACGACGCAATAACCTGAATACCGGCCACCAAAAATCATTAGGCAAGATTTCATGCCATAGATTTATTTGTCAGAGGTTGTATAAGGTTTAAAAACCAAGGATTTAGACGTCTAATCACGGTCAAAATTGATCACAAAATTCAAAATTTCAGAAGTCACATTGATAGGTTAATGGGGGTTTTTAACATGAAGGTAGAGTACATCAATTACGTAATTCTAAGTAAATTAAAAAGAGAACATCAAATTAACACTCAGCCGCTGACTGATTTAATCAATTAACCAAAAAACGTGTCTCCGACTCACAAAGTAAAATTCATACCCATTCCAAATTACAAGCCACTTCCATCGCCTCTACAGCTTTGTCCTTCGCGTGTCAACCAGCCATACATCATCTCCACTCAAAGCGCATAAGTTGCCAGGTTCTAATCAAGGTGCGACCCATTGATTGATAGGACACCCCATGGACTCCCCATGGGGAGCCGACAGTGTGATTCATACCAAGTCGTGTTGATTATTATTTTGGTGTAGGTGACCTCGTGGCTACATAACAACCGTCGAACTGGTAGGTCGTTAAGGTTAAGCAACGCTTGCCGAGGTCGGTCGTGGATGGGTGACCATCTATTACATACTGAAACCATTCGTGCCCCATTTCTCCCGCATTAGCAGTATTCGCCGTCCAAGGCTTACTTTAATCACCCCCGACGACGCCATTACCCTCATCCAGGAGAGTAGTACGGCCACCAGCACATTACACAATCCCAAAACCCGATCGCCGTCCTGCCGTCCTCGCCACCGAGGCCCGCCGTGAAGCCCATACTGTGACTGTTGGGTGGCCATCCATTACACACTACTAAGGCGGAGGACATCATGGAATACGTGCGCCAGAAGATAAGGTAAATGCCGAGGTTGCAGTTTCTGGGGTCGCGCCGCAACGTCAATTTTAAGGCGTTCGTGGTGCGCGTACCGAATTGTTACCTGCCCCTTGTCATGGAAGAAGGCTTTTGGCCGCAGGATGTGGTGTTCCGTCGCTTCCGCGGACAAGTACCACAAGACAGCACAAAGTCTAGCTAGTGCAAAATGAAGTGCTACTAACATACTCTTAAGTATTTTTCATTAACACAAGTTTTGTATATGATAAATATATGTATGTTTAGATAAATGATAAATGATTTTATTTCTGTAAGTAGGTTTTTACAAACACTTTTACACGTCAATACTATTTTAAAAGTAGATGAGATCGGCGTTTCCTATCTGACTACTCTGAGAAGAAACGCCAAAACAAACTCAGAGGTCACAGTCTCTTTTAAAGTCCAGACATAATCTTGGTCAGGTCATGTGAAGACCATGTGGATTGATGTCTGAAATGGTCTTTTGAGGAAAGAACCACACAGAATGAGTGGACCTGTCCAGTCAGTGCACGCACTTGTCAGTAATCATGCAGCTCAACACAACACATATGGAGCTCAACAACTTAGGTTAATGTATTTAACCATGCGCCGGTGTCGCCAGAAAATAAATGGATTACTATTATTATTACATATCGATACGTGCTTATCGAGGCACGGAGGGACCTCATAAAGCACGTTAAGCCCTTATTCCCGGCTGTCATTCGTTGATTTTTGACAGTCGTTATGCTTAGTCTGAAGCCAAAAAGTCCGACATTGATTCTTACCAAGGGGTACCGTATTACCCAGTAGCTGGGTTTCGGAGATCAGATAAACAGTTGCTCCATGTGAAATACAGGTATTCCAGCTGTATTTGGAAGCCAAAGAGGATAGATGATCAATTGATGATATTATTTTGGTGTTAGTCTGATAGTGTTGCTGTGACCCCATTTGTTGATGCAAACCGAACGTGTTCAGCCGTTCAAAAGCTGTCAGTGTCTATATTCCGCAACATTAATAATACTGACAGGTCTTGAATGCGGTGAAATTCGCCTTTTTTTCATTTACTAAAGAATGTCGGAAATGGCTCTCAAACTGCCTGAAACCAATTTAAAACCCTGTTTCTTTCTCCAGGTCAGCGGTGTCCTCCAAAACACGGGGCAATCTCTGGTCTTCCGCGTGGAGAAGGACTCCAAACACCAAGTAAACATCAGCGGAGGCCCGCTCTCCTACCGCTACCAGTTCGAGGAGATCTACTTCCATTATGGCATGGAAGACAACCGGGGGTCGGAGCATCAGATCGATCATCATACTTTCCCTGGCGAGGTGAGTTGGTTGTTTTTTATTTGTTTTTTTTCTCACAAATTCATATACTATTTCAAAGAAACACGTTGCTTGCAATAAACTAACATTTTATTGTTTATAGAGTGACCTCAGCGACAATTTTAGTTTACCATTAATATAATAGATGGCACCACATGTACCATGCAAGTTTATTACTATTTTAATATCTATGATGTATAACACTACATTTGCTATGTAAATAACAGTGATTGGAAGCTATTGAAACATCATCAATAAACGCTAAGTTTAAAAATACGTATGATTATAGCTAATTAAAATTTAAATGAGACCACCCCAGAAGCATACCCTATCCAGTAAAAAAATATGTTTAAAATCTACCTTCAATTGCTGGAGATATCGCGTAACAAATATGAAAAAAAAACATAAAGATGAATTAAGAACCTCCTCCTCCATTTGGAAGTTGGTTAAATCAATATATTTATGTATTAAGTTTAATTTAAATCTTTTTTTTTTGGTATTGGCGTGGCTAGCTGTATAGCAATTAATTTAATTTAATGTTTTGGTAATTACTTACAATTGTATATAATCCAGTTCTTCTAACCGAACAGACAGCTGTGCTGCTGGGGAGTTTGTTGCGCCACTTCTTCTTCCCAGCTAAAGCACTAGGAAGTGGTGAAGGGCGGGCGTTTTGGGGGACTGTCTTATGTAATTTTTTCCGTTCGAAAAGTGCTGATTCTCAGCCTAATTTGAATAAATGACTTTTGATTTTGATTAATAACACCGGAATACACACTGTTTAAATGGATAAAGGGACACAGTGGATCGCTGGGCAATGACGCAGCTGATGAATTAGCCAGGAGGGCATCCAGCACGTCGGCATGCGGGCCTGAACCCATCATACCCATCCCCTTCAACCAGATACGCAGGTGGCTGCAGGAGTCCACCCACACACAAGCCGAGAGGTGGTGGACCTCGACACCAGGCTGCAGGCAGTCCAAGGAAGCTTTGCCATCCTTAGATGGCAGGCTAACCAGACGGTTATTACGTCTGAATAGAAATGGCCTGCGCCTGGTGACGGGGACCATCACAGGACACTGCTCGCTAAATAAACACTTTTACACAATAGGCATAACGTACAGCCCTCTGTGCAGAGCTTGCATGGAGTCGGACGAGACCGTCGCGCACGTGCTCTTTGAGTGCACAGGCGTTACCCAGATTAGAACAGAAACCCTCGGGACACTCGGATCTTACACAGAGGTTCTCAACAGACCAGAAGCTTTGATCGGCTTCTGGAGGGAGGTGGGCTGGTTGGAATAAAAACCATCGACGGCCGCCATGGCCCACGTACAATGGTCCACATGTAGGACTAAGTGCGGAAACCAAACCCTCTAACATAGAACATAGATAGAACATACACACTGTTTAAACAGAAATACAGCATTTTCCGTCAAGAAACAGCAATTAGCAGAAAGAGCTCGTCCGGTTGTGTTACTAACTGCCGTCAAACGGCAGTTAGTAACACAACCGGACGGGCTCTTTTATAAGGACCTCCACTACTATACAAACATAATGAAAATACACTATGACATTGTATTATCTGTGCTATGACTATACTATATTGATTTATGAACGCAATGAAGGTGCATTATAAGACTTAACTTAAAATCCTTTGTTCAGAATAAACACAATACATAGAACTTGGAAGTAAGTGTCCAATTAATGAATTAAATGAATTGAAATCGTTTTTGTCCAGATCCAACTAACTATAAATGCATTAAATAACAAATAGTTATTATGATAGACTTAATTAGTAGGTGCGAGAGAATTTTACACATTTACACCCCAGCTTACTTTGATAATTCAGGTGGGCAAATAACTGGTATACACTTTATTTTTTTAATTTTTATTCTGTTAATTCTTTTTTTTTTTTAAGTAACTATGTGCGGCAATTAAGTATGGACAATAATGTCAGACAAATGTCCACCTCTAGCATGGCAGATGTGAACCCTTTTCATTGCGTTTTTCATGACATTTTCACACATTTCCTGTGTTAATTCAGTGACTGTGTCTTGGATAATTTGTTTTAATAGTAAAAAGGTTCATTAACATTAGCCTGTTAGCATAGCCCCACAGAAAAAAACACGAGCTGTTAAATCTGAGGATCTTGGGGCCAATCAATGTCACCGTTTCTCGAAATTAATCGACCCGGAAACGTTGTTTTCAATGTGTCGATTGGGTTGAGTAGAATATTTTAATAATTAAAACACATTGTTCAGTTGTAAAACGCTCCATAACGTATTTGCCGTATCTATACAAAAGAATGTTCATGAAACAACTGTCTATTTGCCGCCAAAACAAAATGGCGACAATAAAAAAGCTGTCTAACTCCAAGTTGCCCACCCTTTTTTTACTTTCTTTCCGGGGTGGAAAATCCTCACGGATGTCCTCCGCACTGGGGCGGGAGGTCTGTCAGCCTCTTGCTGACTAAAAACCACCCCGATGTTCCATCTCACAACTACGTCGGGGTCGCGGGAACATATGATTCTTCAGCAACCCCGAATGGTGCTGGCCGGCCTCGGCGGGCCTCCTCGTGTTGGGAGGGAGAGTGACGTGTTTGACTCCCCCCGCAACGGCTAAGAGGGGCGCGCGTGGAACACTACGCGCCGCCACCTCGGGTCCTGATGTCTGGGGGGCTGCGGACGTCCCCGAGTCTGCCGTCCCTGGACCCATTTGGGGGGGGCTGGAAGAGGGCGTTGTCCGCCCTTCGCCTACGACCAACCCCTTGCGACGAGTCGGATAAATGGCCCCGTCGCCTACCATTTTTTTCGATCGCAGAGTATAGGGAGAGCGGCCAACAACATACCGACACTCCTCTTCCCCTGCGGCCCCATCGCGTCGCCATCAAACGGTAGCGACCCCGTTTAGGCTGTATAAGGTAGGGAGAGCGGCGTACCGCAATACCGGCACTCCTCTCCCGCTGCGGCCTCAGTTGCGATGTCGCCCAAGCGGCACCGCAACTTTGGTCGCTACGTAGTCGGCTTTTCGGCAAAAGCCCTGACGAGCGGCCCCTCCTCGGGTTCCTCTTGGCTTCGTTTGCGATCTAGCATGAAAAATAGCCAATGTCCTTACTTAGGTCATGGTCTTTATGTATGCCAAATTTCATCCAAATCTGTTCATCCGTTTCGCCGTGAAGTACGTGAGAGTAAGTGACGTAACAAACAAACAAACATACTTTCGCAATTATATTATTAATAGATTTCAGAAGTCATCCCACGGCAACTTGCTACCGGGACAAAGTAGCCTATTTCCTTCCTTCGTATGCCATCTATCTCCTAGCCAACTTTTTTCGAAATCCGTTCAGTGGTTTAGGCGTAAAAAAGTAATATACAGACAGAGTTACTTTCGAATTTATAAATTTACTATGGATAGTTAAGATAGGAAGTTAGGATTTTAGATGCGAAAGTGAGTTTGTAACGATTTCACGCTAAAACGGCTGAACGGATTTTGGAACACCTGGGTTATGATTAAAAAAAAAAAAACTTTTTATAGAACATAAAAAAAGTTACTGTGTACCTAATTAATTTCAGAACATCTAAAGGTGAAATAACCTATATTTGACCTTTCCTATTAGGCATCACATAAATGCAATTTTAAAAAAACCCGTACACCTATTCATATCTCAATATTCTAAACGCACGTTCAATCCATCTGAATTCTAAAACACCATAAACAGAAACATGCTAACCATAACGTAACGACGTACAGTTTCAGAATATCCCTTTAATAATAACTCTACACAAATTCGCAACATTGTTCGGCTTATAACTCTATAACAACTAAACCTGATACTGATAGTACTGGGAAATATTAAAGCACCTATAGTTACGTACGTCACGGGATAAGTAAAGCTAGTTTTATATGGGTTACGTTTTACCAATCAATATTTTTTTGTCTCTTTCATTTAGTGTCATTAACAAGACTAACTACAGAGTTTACTTAGTGGTCGCAGAAGTACCAACGTCTTGTCCATGTGTCATGAATTCATGATGTTTTTCTTCAAACTAATGGATGATATTGTCAACCAAGTAAGATTTTCTGGGCTTTTGTAAACAGCAGGAACAGAAATCTTTACTTAACACAACATTCACGCCTGTAATCCCAGAAGGGTTAGGCAGAGGTGTACCTATAGGTCAACTACATTTCGCCAGTTGTGTTTAAATCCCATGTAATAGGGGGCGAGCCTATTGCCATCAACAGGGCACGAATCCAGACTCCGGGCTGCTACTGAGGAGTTTTAGATGGAAAAACCCAATAACACTTTACCCGACCTGGGAATCGAACCCAGGGCCTCATGCTCAGCAGAAGCTCTTGCTACCACTAGACCAACGAGGCAGTCCAGAAAATCTTTAACTGTAAAGTATAACAGCCCTGATCTATGTGAAAATCAGGATAAAATAAAATGCTACGACTGTTGAGAGATGGATGATTGAGAGATGTTGACTTAAGTCTATGACGTCATCTATATCGCCACATGCGTCACAATCCTTCATCGTGCAAGCAGAGTTTACTGCGCGACTAGCATATACACAACGTCTCGACATCAATCGTCAGGCAGTTGCCCAGCAGACACTACACCTGTCTGGTCGAAGAATCCTCCCTTTTCTATGAAAGATGAGTTTACTTTACACCCTGTTCTTATGCCTTTATAAGTTTTACAAAAGGAATGACACTGACTGACTGAAAGGAAGACAATACTGCCAGTAAACACATCGTGCTACGTTGTAATTCTACGTCGTATGTAAATATCGTTTATATATATATTATACACTGAAACTTTCGACCTAAAAAAATTATATGTCACTCCGTAAACCACAAAAACTAAAACTGCGAAAAAATTAGCATAAAAATCTCACTCCACACTAAATACGCGCTCCTTAATTTAGTACCATATAAAACCTCCTTTATCCACGGCCAGGTACTCTAACTATGCAACCGTCTGACCGCAGACTAGCAACTATGCACCCCGCATTCCAATAGCTCACTAACTTCGGAATACCGTCTTCGATTTCAAATTAATTTCGGTTTTATTAAGCAGTTAGGGGTTAAAGTATTTATGATATAGCCGGAGGGTTCGATCGAAAAGTGGGTTGTTGATGTGTAACTATCTTCTAAGTTACGTAATGTATTGGAAGATTCAAAGGTTTGTATGCATTCTATAGAAGGTGGCAGGGACATAAGCGCCATGGATTCAGTACACAACTATGAATGGAACAGCGTAGCCAGCCAGCGTAGCACTTTTCTATGAAACAACAGTTACAAACAGTTTGTTGATAACCGACAAAAAAACTTTAGAATCATGTGCTGAATTCATTGGAACTTTTTGCACGTCTATGGTGCCACCGTATACCTACATAATAGAAGAGACCTGGACTTACAGTTAACTAGCTGCTGATCGCAACTTCTTCTACGATCTAGAATTATCAGCCGGTTTGGCGTGAAAGGGTAACAAACAAACAAACTTACTTTCACATTTATAATATCAGTTAGGAAGTTTGGATATACTCTGAAATTGCAATCCCGTCTTGAGCAAGCGTGGTGATTAATGCTCGTGCCTTCTGATTATGAGAAGAACTTGTGCCCTGCAATAGGACAGTAATAGGCTAGATAGTATTATCAATCAAAAATCAAAATCAAAATATTTTATTTCACATAAACCTACATGGGCACTTATGAAACGTCAGATTCTAGGTGCACGGTTCCAATTGGTCGTTTCCTATGGAGAAGAGCCGGCAAGAAACTCCATGGTTACTCTTTTAAAAATATTTGTCTTTTACAATATTTTTTAGTTACAGTGTTAATAGGTGTGGGAGGACAGTGTAGGCCTGTCAAAAAGTACCATATGTTAAACAAATAGACAATGGCATATAAATTTACAATACACAAGGCCTACGACGTTCTCACATTTACAAAATATATTAATAATCTAATAGAATAAAATCAAAACTAATTAAAAATTGTAGGTATATAATGTCAAATAATGAAAATATTATGTCAGAGTTATTTATAAGTCAATATCTAATAATAAAAAATTAAAATTAAACACCATTATTTTATATATCTACATACCTATATAGTATGTCTAGTTAACCTCGTAGTTGCTTTATCATCCTAAGGTTGATGACATTCAACCTTAGGATCAAGTCATAAAACGTCTAGTCTTTTAATTTTATGCTTTATCTGTGGCAATGGTGCCGATGTCGACAAACCTGCAATATCAGAAGGCAAGTTTTCGTTCTTGAAATCGTTCAAATTCAAGTACCAATATCACCTCAGCGACAATCAATGACAAAAACATATAAAAATGTATATAAATCGGTTGTATTTTTTACAGATTTAGACTGAGATTAGATTGTGAACTTTCTAAAAAATAAGGGAATCGCCCTTCTGATGTGTTAAGACAAAACGTCAAAGTTTACTTTCGCTTTAAGACCAAAGTCTACGACGGACTACGCGAGGCTGTCAGTAACATCAAGGCGTTGCTGGCCTTCCTCGAGGAGCTGGGGTGGATCGAATGATTGATTTTCCCACCGTACGCAAAATACGCGCATTGACGTGGAGTTGCGGACACCAGCCCGTATTACCTATTACCTAAGACCAAAGTGCCAGTTGGTCAGTTTTTGCTTTAAGACCAAAGTGCCAGTTGGTCAGTTTTTGCTTTAAGACCAAAGTGCCAGTTGGTCAGTTTTTGCTTTAAGACCAAAGTGCCAGTTGGTCAGTTTTTGCTTTAAGACCAAAGTGCCAGTTGGTCAGTTTTTGCTTTAAGACCAAAGTGCCAGTTGGTCAGTTTTTATTAAGATACAAGTTTTTGTTAAAAGTAGTAAAGCAATTATAGGAGAATTCATACGTATTTAAGCAGTGTATGCACACAACATCAAGGTTTTTGTTTTTTCTTTCTTTCTTGAGCCGTACCGCGAAAGAAGAAGATTAGTCAGTCGACATGTTGGTGACAGTGCTGACTTGTCAGGGTGCAGCTTACAAACCTACTTGTCACTTTAGGAGACTGACTTGGCTGCTATTGATATTTAGCTCGTTGTGGTAAAAACTTGGCCTGCTGCGCATTTACTGAACAGCCCTATGTTATTATTATTATTTTCAGTTAACCTACGTTGTCCCACGGCTGGGTAAAGGTCTCCGCCATATTTTTTCCACTTTTCTTTATGTTGTGCTTCTCCGTCCGTCAAATTTAATACGTCATAATAATCCTGTCGTATTTGTGAACATTTTTCAATTTCGTATTTTTTTGTGTGTGTGTATCACACTCCTGTAATAATTAAGCTTTCTGTTAGTGCTGTGCTTCCTGTAAGTGACGAATTCACGAAACCGACAACCATTTGTAATTTTTGTAAAAAAAAAAAACTCTATTTATTTAATTTTGTATGTTTTAGTAAGTTATTGAAGTGCCAATAAACTAACTAACTTACTAACTAATTACGATCAGTAATACTTTCTTGACTTTTTATTTTATAACATGATATTTCATTTAATCGTATTGTAGGTACTTCTGTGGTTTCCATGAATATTTACAGTCTGGGCGTGCCGATTGTTGTGTGGCCTGATAATTGTTTCATTTAATTTAAGGGTACGACCCTTAAATGAAATAAAACAATCACCACAATCAGCCCATCTCTTTCAACAAATACCAAATGATATAATTTCAGAAGTCAACACTAAAACGCCACTGTTATCGAACACTCATTATTAGCTGCGAGGGTCTCAACGACCGAAGTTCGCTCTTTAACTTTGAACGCGATCGTTTTAAAGCTATTATGTCGAAATATTTCGACGTAATTTATCTGTATCATTTTAGGGTTTTTAAATGATCGTGTTTATGGAGTAAATTATTTTCGCGGTCGATTTAAATTTTATTAACAGCTATAAATAATATAACATCACGCCTGTAATCATAGTACACTAACGTTTCGCCAGTTATGTCCCAGGTAATAGAGGGCGAGCCTATTGCCATCAACCGGGTATAAATCCGAATCCAGGGTTTCTACTGATAAATTCCAGTTGGTAAAACACAATAACATTTTGCCCGACCTAGGAATCGAAACTAGGACCTCATGCTCAGCAGTAGAAGTAGCCTTTTTATTTTGTAATGCTGAATATTGAAAGTTACAATATTTTAGAAATAATTTAACCTAGAAAGAGTGCTCAACTGACAAACCTGAGTAGTTATTTCCTCAAAATAGCATTTCTGACACTAAACTTTCTTACATGATCTGAACAAGATTATTTCTGGACTTTAAAAGAACCCGTGACCACTTAATTGGTTTCGGTCTTTCTTCTCAGAATAGTCGAATATAAAACGCCGACCTCATACAGTTAAAAAAATGTGATTGACATGTTAAAACCTACATTTACAAACATAATATAATTTAATATTTATCTATATTTTTGGCAACCATAAAATTATATTTGAGAGAATGTACATAAATAGACCGATATATGAACTGGAATGATCAATTTCATTTCATGGTTTATGCAAGACAATTATGATATTGAAGTGGGTATCAGGAAATCGTTTTAACGGCGGTAAACAATGAAAGTTTAAAGGGGTCAAAGTTCGGTCTTAGCGGCCCTAGGGGACAATAATAATGGTTCGATAATGGCAGCATTGACAGTGTTACTTTGTAAACTCATAACATTATTAAATATTATGAAAAGTTGGAGGATTGAATACGGAAAAGAATTAGCAAATGATATTTCGTTTTCTTCGGGATTATTAATGTTGGTCACAAGCGCTACTGCTAAGCATGAGGGCCGGGGTTTGAATTCCAGGTCTGGTAATGTGTTGTGGGGTTTTTCATCAGGATGTTTTCAGTAGCAGCGCAGACCCTGGATTTCAACCCGGTTAATGGCAATAGGCTCTCCCCCTATTACATGGAAGTTAAACATAACCTGCGAAATCTAGCAACATAGCGGGACACATTGGAAACAAGATAACATAATAAGCTGATAGATGGGTATACAATTAGTAACATCTTGAACTCAAAGATGAATTTCTCTTCTGTGGCATACAATTAAATTAAAGCAACAAATGACTTGTATCGTTTAAACACTGTTTAGACGATGCAACGATATTGTCGCTTCAACTTACTGTATTTATGCCACAGGAAATAAAATTGCACCGTGTAAATCAAGCTTTAGAAGGCCATCCACCCGGTTCTGTGTGGTTTTACTTCTGTCCATAAGTAAATAACTGCCTCGATGGTCTAGTGGTCGCAAGCGCTATTTCTGAGCATGAGGTCCTGGGTTTGATTTCCATGTAGGGCAAAGTGTTATTGGGTTTTCCAGATCGAATTTCTCAGTTGCAGCCCAGAGGCTGGAATTGTGCTCGGATGATGGCAATAGGCTCGCCCCCTATTAAATGGTACTTAAACATAAATACCGTAGGTGTAAATCTCTGCCTAACACGTCGGTGAAAACATGCGTGATGACGAAAAATAGTTCTCAATCGACGGATATCACGAATTAATAACTTTCGAACCTCAAATAACTATCACGATACCATTGTTTTTTGTGTCGTTTTAATATCAACGCTCCCTAATTGGATACTCCAGCTACGCTATTAATTTTCACCAATTTAATCAATGAAAATGTTTGGACTCAGCTAGTGTCGAAAATTCTAGTTACAGTCGATTATTTCCAACTTTGTGGACTGCGGTCTGCGGTTCTATCTTAATGACTTTTTGATTTAGCCATTATTACTGTTTTAACTTTATTGTGGTTTGGTATTTGTTAATGGTTACTTGTTTGTGGGTACATTGTCGAGTGCTGCCTCATCAAAATCAATGATTATTTGCTTTAACTTTACCCCATGTATTTTTTAGTCCAGGCAGAGGTGTGTTTTGACACTTGTTTTAACGTGAATGATGTAACCAATTTTGTGTAACAATATTTTGATTTAAAAGTGTGTCCGTGGAGATTCTTGCCCAATCTCCTCCATAGGAACCTACGCTACTACGCTTTGGAACGGGCAAATAGCTTCATTTTTCTGACTCCTGGACAATTCAAAAGTGCCTGTAAATAATTTAATTGAAATAAATATTTTAGTAGTTGTAACGGCCTCGGCTTACCAGTTGTAGGACGTAGGCCTGAAGCCAGGCAGGCGCTTAACTTTGTATAAAGAATTTTTCCACCACTGCTCTCAAAACGGTGAAGGAAAACATCGTGAGGAAACTGGCATATCCTAGAACCAATAATTCGAAGACATGTGACATCTGGATAACAGCCCACTCCCTCTCGATGAGAGGAGACCTAGTCCCAGCAGTGGGAATATTGTAGGATGATTATGCTTAATGCTCTGAGTTTGAGTTTCGCTAGTTACTTCTACTCCAATATCATCTAACAGAGAGCGAAACTGTTAAAGCCCGGAGTCTCTTTTAGTACCCGGTTAATGGAGGCTTGTCCCCTCGTACATGGGACTTAAGGCCCTACTTTGAAATTAATAGTATTATGATGAACGTGGCTAATTCCCCCGTACGCAGGGAGTGGCGGTTCCGTCTTCCTCGATCGTCACCGCCACAAACTTATCTGAACCAGTGGTCAAAAGTGGAACTAATGAAATCTCTGACAAGAAGTTAAACGCGACAAATACTTGGCGTAGGCTTTGACGTTCTTCTCTAGAAAATAGAATGCTTACCCAACATTACTTTGCAAGGCGAGAGTAGATTGTGGCTGGTAATGCTTTAGCTGATGGTGGTGAATTTGACTCAGCATTATCTTCATCTTATTGCTATACAGTTCCTGTAAAATGAGTTCATTGATTGCTATGTGCAGCTACTCCAAAGGTTGTTAGGAGGTACTGTTTTATTTGTGTTTTATTGATTGATTTCTTTCGATTTTCATAAATAATTTAAATGTTATCACGAAATAATAATTGAAAAAGTTAAATTGATCACAGTCACAAGAATACATACACAAAGAATTTAAGTACCTGTTAAACATTAATTGTATTAAATAATTACTTTGACTTGCTAAACTACAAACATTTTTCATAATCACAATTATTTGAATCTGTAAATTTGATGGCACCGATTTGCAATAAATTACATAGATTCGTCGTTGATGATCTTCTTAACTCACGAGAGTGATGAAATTACTTTTGATAGGCTTGCATAGAAGAAGGGAAGGCGATAATGTGAGTGCGCTCGGAATAAAACAACGTATTTGCCAAAAAACAAAGACTGCTTCATTTAAACTTTGATACGATAACTCTCTGTTTTAAAGTAAACTTAAAAAAAAAAACATAAAGATAGAATGAAGTTTGCAATTTTTTTGCATCGTGAAAATTTCTTTCTACCGTGTATTCCTTTCATAGGATGCAATATGGTCAAAAACTGTGTTTATAAACAGCTTTATATTTATCTAAAAAGGTAAACTATAAAGAACAAGCACATTTTTTTTTAATGATTGTGGGAGAATGTTGAAGTCACATTACAAATATACGCACGCACTGACGCACCCAGTTGCACACATGTGCAGCTGTGTGCGAATTACCTACTACGCTTAACCCATAAACATTTATGGGTTAAGCGTAGTAGGTAATTTGTCCATTTTGGTTTGTTATGACTGTACAGCGGAAATGTGATTCGGGATAAAAAAATACCTATATTTAAAATAACAGAAATCGATTCGATGTGCATTAATTCTGTTACACATTGTATGTATATATTTGAGGAAAATAAGTGTGATATTTGGTTATTTTATTTATTTGGTTACTTTATTATTTATTAACACACAGTAAATTACATAGGTATACGAAATAATTATAATTTGAGTATTACGGTACTGCTTATTTCTTAACAAATTTCTTCCAGCAGATCAGCGAAAGAAGAAGTGAAAAATAAATGTAGACAATAGTGTGTGAAAACAAGAATGTGAAGTCTAAAACTAAAATAACGCATCTATACAGGGGCTATCAAAAAAATACTGCTGTTTCATAGAAAAGTGCAATACCTACGCGGTCAAAATGTATGGCAGAGCATTTTTTTTTAAATAACCGACAAAATCAATTCAACACAGGGTGGTTCAGAATCATGTACTGAGTCCATGGTAACCGGTTGTGCGTCGATCTCCCTTCCACCCTGTATAATGCATGCAATATGATAAATGATTTATTTTCTGTCAATAGGTTTGTACAAACACTTTTACACGTCAATATAAATGAACACATACCTATAAACATACATATATAAATATTCAAAGTTAAGAGGAAAGGTAATGCTCCTATAATCGACATTTGAATAGATAAATGTTAATACAGTTATATTTTTGTTCACAGATCCAACTGTATGGCTTCAACAAGGAGTTGTATCACAATATGTCGGAAGCTCAGCACAAATCACAAGGAATTGTTGGCATTTCACTTATGGTGCAGGTGAGTCTTTAAACTTAGTTTGTGTTCATTTTATTTGGAAATGAAACAATTGAGTGTTTCACTGAAGACCTCATAAACCTCGGACATTGAGCAGAACGGCAATTACTGTTTTTTAAGAACGTTCGCATTCTAATTTCAGTCTCAATTTGTCAAAAATAGAATCAATTTACATACATCTGCGACAAGTTTTTGACATTGATTGTCGCTGAAATAAGATTGCGACTTGAATTTGACGAGAATGACCTTGACCTTGACCGGGAGAGCAGGGGTAGCCCAGTGGTAACGGCCGCGACTTACGAGTTGTAGGTCGTAGGTTCCAACCCAGACAGGCGCTTTACTTTGTGTAAAATTATTTCACCACCACTGCTCTTAAAACGGTGAAGGAAAACATCGTGAGGAAACCGGCATGTCCTAGAACCAAAAATTCGAAGACATGTGACATCCACCAACCCGCACTGGGCCCGCGTGGTGGATTACGGCCCACTCCCTCTCACAGAGAGGAAGCCTGTGTCCCAGCTGTGGGAACATATTAGGCTGATTATGCTTATGATTATGACCTTGACCTTCAGATATTAGACATACAGCTTCACTTTTTGTTCGTGAATGAAACTCTGCGAAAAGTTGCCTCAAAAATTAAAAACTTTATTATTTTAATTTCTGAATACTTGGTTTTGTGTTTTCGTTTTGTTTTGCCACCGACTTCTCAAACTAAAGTTATTTTCAAATTGTAGTTTTTTGTTTGGAATTCGTTTTTTTTTCAAATAAAGTTTTTTCATTTAATTGTGGTACCTACCTCACACAAATTCATATACCTTGTTTTGATAAGTGAATAACAGTGACTGTAAGATTTTAGAACATCATCAACATACACTAAGTGGAAAAATGTTATTGAAGCTAACTCAAAAACCACTCATCAGAACTTGACCAAATGTAGTATCTCTTCATACAAAAGAAGATTTTTTTAAATCAGTTTAATCATGACGGAGTTCTGAGCCAACAAACATAATATGTAAACTATAACAAAATACAACCGAATTGAGAAACTCCTCCTTTTTTGAGTCGGTTAAAAATGAATTCATTAGTGAACGGATCCAACGATGTCGGATTTCGGCACTCGGCATTTTCACTTCGTACCGAATGCACGCAAAATGAATTGAAAGGAGCAGATGAACGCTCATTCCAATGTAATTTTATGTCGTGTCGTGTGATTATGGAATGAAACACAAATTTACACTCACTCGAGGTAGAGATTACGGCTTTAATGAACATATTACAAAAAATAATGGCCACACTTAACAATACCACAGATAATATAATAGTACTTACAGATACCCAATCCCAAAGAAATGACACCACCACCACCACCAGTCTGGCTATTGAGCTGGCTATTTTTCATCGTCAACATTTTCAACAGATGGCAGCATCAGCGACTCACTTATTGCCAGAGACTGTAGTTTTGCAACACCATCTAGGAGGCAACCTACTTTTAAAACGTTTTACACACACCCACACTTTCACCAGTACTACACATCTACTAACATTCGTCTCGCGTACACAACCTAGATAATAATCTAAATTATTTTTTTTGTCGTATGATACCTTATTACATTTTGTCAGCGCGCTTAGTACATAATTTATAAAATGAAAATGGAAAAGGGTGGGATCCTGGTGTCCTGAAACACAGGCCATGAGCCAAGCTTAGGCACCAGTCTCCCACAATATATAAACTGACCAGAATTATGCACCTTTCTCGAATCTGACCAATGTAACATAATATGTATATTTTGGTGAGATAATAAAGTTGATTGATTGATTGCCATCCTTTTATATAAAGTTTTATATTTCCGGGTCCAGAAAAACATGTTTTTAGTTTTCTTTTATATTTCTATGTAAAGAAATAGATTTAAAATAAGTTGTTTGATTTAAATTTGTGACTATAGTGGTTACATTGCAGTCATGACAAATTGAGTAAAACGCCATCCATTGCAAAGATCTCTCAACAAAATGATTAACAGATGGCTATTTGAATCATTATATGGGTTCAAATTGAAGTTAAAAGCTTAATTTATGTTTTTTGTAGAAAATACGAGTGTGAATAGATAAATCAGCATTATATAAGGAAGTCTTGATTTTTAATAATATATAAGAAAGCGATAAAAGGCAAAATTTTGGCTAAAGTAAGTTTAGCCAACATTTTGTGTTTTATCGCTTTCTCATGATTGTCATAATGTTTAAATATCTGCCATCTATGATTTTATTTCAAGACTAATTATAAATTGTTATAGTTGAGACCCCATGACAATAAAGTTTCGTTGTTATTGATTTCATTTTGATATTACTTTAGTGTCTATTTTTAACTTTTCTTAGTATAATGTCGTACGATATTCTGTTGTGGGAAATTCCGCCGACATTCAGACTATATTTGTTTTGCAGAAAAGAGCTGCAATTTTTAAATCAAGTCCGAGATACTCTCTCAGAGAGAAATTTAAGGAAATTAATGTAATGACTGTGCCTTCTTAGAGTATATTTGTATAAAATGCCAATAAAAACATAAATCTGTTTAAAAATACACTGATATCCATAATATTAATGCTAGGAACAAACCCAAATTTATTGTACCTAAAACAAGGCTCAAGAAAATAGGTGGCTCGTTTGATGTCAATGTATACGCTTTTACAATAAACTTCCAAGCCACGTTCAAGATTAAGGCCTTCATAAATTCAAATCATTCATTAAACGTAAGTTATGCCGGAAAGCCTTAAATACCGTTAAAGATTGTATTGAGGAAAAAAGGCTTGGGACCGACCTGCTCCAATTTTTGCATACTGAATGTTGTTTTATGTTTGCTAACATTAATTATATACACTTTGAAATTTAATGATTATTATAAATTTTGTATATAAAATAACAATTTTATGATTATTTATATTTTTATAAATTTTGTCTATCCTTTTTTTTTTAATCTGGCAGCTTGACTACTTAATGCGGCCTACCTAAATGTCTTTTCTTTGGTATTGTTCGTCGAGTCGTTGAGCTCCTAAAGTTCTGAGTACTGACGATTACTGACAAATGCGTGCACTGACTGGAGTGAGGAAAAAAACACACAGATTGAGTGGACCTGCACTCAATCTGTGTGTTTTTTTCCTCAAAAGACCATTTCAGACATCAATCCACATGTTCTTCACATGATGTGACCAAGATTATGTCTGGACTTTAAAAGAGACTGTGACCTCTGAGTTTGTTTCGTTTTTTCTTCTTAGAGTATTTCTTCTTTGAATTTTTGTTGGTTATGTACTACAATTAAAAAGTGAAAAATGTAATAAAATATAACCGACTTCCAAAAAAACACTACAAAGTGAAGTAATTTTTTTCTTTTTTTGTGTTTTGTTATTATGTTCGTGTTGGTACGTTTATTCTATAATTTGTTTACAGGTTGGAGAGCCGACTAACACAGACTTTAGGTTGGTCACCAGCGCCTTCAATAAAGTTACTTATAGAGGTAAGCACAGTCCAAGGGTACGACGGTCTATTTTTATGTTTTAAGCCGGTTTTCTACGTTCTACTATATTTGTTCGTAAAATTACGCATCGTGGGCCCCCCCACGATGAGTAATTTCAACAGTTACTAATAGAAGAGAATGTAAGCAAATGGGATTCCAGCTATAGAGAAATGAAGAGATATGAGGAACAGGGTGTAAAGTTCACTCATACTCTTGGAAAAGTGAGGATCCTCCGACCAGGTGGATATCGTATCTGGTGGGCAGCTGCCCGATGAGTGTTGTCGAGAAGTTGTATATATGCTAGCTGCGCGGTAACCTCTGCGCGATGCAGGATTTGTGTGACGTCACTGTGATGCGTTGTTCGCATGTGGCGGTGTAGATGCCGCCACAGAAAACTTAAATTGGGGACTTATAAACTTTTGCAATGCCCCACAATTTATGATGCATTTTTAGGGACGGTTCATACTAGATCGACGAATTTAGTTAATTGACCTACGGCTACGTTCAGATTATTTTGGTGCTTTAATGATGGAAGAAAGTTCTTCTATAGCTCCTACACAAAGTTTAAAAGGTCCATTCTCAACGACATTCTCTTGCAGGTGCCTCATACCCCATCAAGCACCTGCCGTTAAGTTCTCTCCTGCCGAACACGCAGCAGTACCTCACTTATGAAGGCTCCACTACGCACCCCGGCTGTTGGGAGACGGCAGTCTGGATCATCTTCAATAAACCTATCTATATTTCTAAGCAAGAGGTATTTTTTCAGTACAACTTAATGTCTTAAAATGTATATACTTATGTACCTACATAATGTGGAACTTTATTAAATTGTTGGTCGATCGACGAAATAGAGGGCGGATTTGGCACACATAAAGCACATCTAGTAATTTGACACTCACGGACCGAAAGTATTATCTTATGAATTCGCTTTACCAAGACAAATATAGTACAAGATAAACCAATTATAAAAAAATACCTAAGTCTTGATTGATAGAGTAACTAAAAAGTATTCGTTCCCACATTATAAAAATCTCTTAAGCCTGTAGAGGTATAAGGAACAGGAATTAAAGTTCACTCATCCTCTATAGAAAACGGACGGTCCTTCAACCAGACAGGTGTCGTTTCTGGTGGGAAACTGCCTGACGACCGATGTCGGGACGTTGTATTTATGCTAGTTGCGCGGTAAACTCTGCTTGCGCGATGCAGGATTTTGCGTGACGTCAGTGTTATGCGTAGTTTGCATGTGGCGCTATATATGCCGCCACAACCCCTTCCAGAATAAATTTAACAGCACACCTTAGCAACTGTGCTTACACACACACATTTAAACGCAATATGACGCCAGCTAATACCAGATAATTGAGGAATTCCTAGTTCTCTTCATCAAACAAGTTATCTCTACTCCCATAATTCCCCAGATGTACGCCCTCCGCCAGCTGATGCAAGGCTCCCAGCTGACTCCTAAGGCACCTCTGGGCAACAACGCTAGACCCGTTCAGCCCTTACACCATCGCACCGTGAGGACCAACATCAACTTCAACAAGCAAGGCCTTCAGGTAGGGAGCGATTAAAACAGACAAACATAATTGAAAGGGTGGTTTTGTTTAAAATAAATGGCTTTACACTCACACACACACTGTGCACAGAAAGCACATATGCACACATGTTGGCCTTGTAACTCTTATAATCAGCCCACAAAGGTCCCACTTGCACTGCTGTGACACAGGCCTCTCTGTGAGAGGGAGTAGGTAGGCCATACTCCACCACGCGGGCCCAGTACGGGTTGGTAGATGTCACACGTCTTCATACTTTTGTTTCTAGGACATGCCGGTTTCCTTACGATGTTTTTACACAAAGTACAACGTCTTTCGAGGTTCGAACCTACGGCCTACAACTCATAAGTCGCGGTTGTTACCACTGGACCACCAGTGCTCGCAATTGTTGATTGAAGAGCTAATTATTTCAAGGGATAAGCTTTTCTGTCTTTAACCTACAAATATACAATTTATCTGGAGTTTTATGTGTTCTTTACGTGCAAAGTCACGAGAAATTGAATTGATTAACAAAATATTACCGTAATCAAAAAAATAAACATAACCCGTGTGGCCTACCTAATTCAAATTTCACCAACTACACTTAAAGCTATCACAGCACATAAACCATGTTAAAGGACAGTACGTGCGATTTTTACTGTGAAATATTGACACTGACAGCTCTTGAACGCGGTTTAGATGTGCTGATCGCGTTCAGTTTCATTGGTGAAGTTCGCACTGAATATGTTTGTAATGTGGTAGGTAGTTAATACCAGTCGGCATAGGTTTATCCTTATATTTATGAATAACACCGCATTGTACTCGTTTCGTACCTGTAAATTTGCAACATTTCTCCCTCACACAAGAGTGCACAATAAAAACCCGGGTTATCACAAAGTTTGCAAATAACCGTGATATAAACAGAGTTTGAACTTGTGCCTTGCGTATGAATGAGACCAGCTATAAAGTGTCCCACCTTGCTATCAGAAGCAAAGATGTTGTGAGTTGTTACGCGTCTAAATTTGAAGGTTACGGGAATGTGGAAAGGTTTAAATAAATAAAGATAAAAACTATTGTGTCTTAAGACCGATCTGACCACTCAAACAAATATATGTTCATTGACAATAGATCTCAGTGCGCTTTGCTGAGATCTAATGGCAAAATTCAAATTCCTACGTTGCATAGATCTCGAGAAAAGCCTCAATGGCACACGACAAAAAAAAAATTTGATTACGTGCTTTACTTAGCGTTAGGCCTTCGAGGAATTGCAGTTGAAATATGAGAAACATGTGCACCAATGTTTCTAGTAATGCTAGTTGCAAATTGATAAAAAAATAAAGAACGAACCTGGTTTATTAAAACCTTGGGGTTCACTGCTTAAGTGCCTTTTAATATGCTTGTCTCGTGTGCAACACTACTTAATCACCTATAAAATATTTTAGCTATCATCACTTTAAAATATTCATACTTCAAGGAGTATACTTAGTTCGGAGATAGGACTTCGTGGCTCAGTGAGTTATGTTCCCGTGTTTAGTGATGCGAATACCGGGATTCGTAGTTGGGCACATTATTTTGGGGCATTAAATGGCAGGTTCGTTGTGGTACATTTTGGGACAATGATAAATAAAATCGTCATATTATTTAAATTACAGATTTTGAAACGCAATTCATAATTTTTTCAAGTATAAATTAGTCACTATTTTTTGTATATTCAAATACCAAATATTGGAATCAATGTTAAAACCAAAGTGTACTTCGATTTCAAAAAAATCACTGTTCATCACTGCTCTCATCTCTCATTACTGCTCTACGAGTTGTAGGTTCGAATCCAAACAGGCGCTTTACTTTTTGTAAATTATTTCATCACCGTTGCTTTCAAAACGGTGAAGAACCATCCTAGACTCAAAAATTCCAAGATATCTGTCATCTACCAACCCGCACAGGGCTAGCTTGGAGGATTACGGCAACTCTCTCTCACCGAGAGGAGACCTGTGTCCAAGCAGTGTGAAAATCATAGGCTGATGCTTTAAATTATCAACTGGCCATAAACTCCTAACACAATAATAAACGACACATAAGACAATTATTTATAGGACCGCCACTTGCAATAGACTTAAACACAACCAAATTGCATGGCCAGTAATAAATCTTGAACAAATCCCGGTCTAAGAAGACATGTCCGACTCCACAGAGTAAAATAATTTACGTCTGGACACGACATGTTTAATCAAGTCGCTACAGCTTGAGACAAGGCGATCAGGGTAAAAAGAGACAAAAAACTTAATTGTTACAAAGTAATTACTCAAGGATCTTTTTAGTTCAATTGTGATTTATGGATAGTTACTGTAGAATATAATACTACTGTCTCCTCGTTTACACGCACACCTCTACAAAATGTGATACCTACTTGTTTTCGATAACAATACATTCACACATGTACTGTTATTAAATGTTTTGTTCACCTGTTTGACAAGTTTCCTATTGGTAAGTACAACTTAATCTTTACAACTTGTTGTAGTTGTAAATGAGACAAGAAGTCAATAAGTGGACACAACATGTTGAATACATTGTTTAAATGTATCTTGGTGTGAACGCGGTATGACACCATAATATATGGATGTTATTCTGACTGAAAATAAAATAATACACAAAGTTGAAAAAAAAAAACAAGAATATAACATATTCACTCTACTTAATGTGTATTAACTTGATATGTGTACCAGGTGTATTGAAACAATTAGAAGCAAAATACCCAATTATAATCGTGGTATTCAAGCCATTATATTGTGTATTTGATAAGGTCCTGTTGACCGATATAAACGTGTGTACCATTTACTTGTATTTACCATTTACCATCACACTGAGGTTTTCATAGCCGCACCGTATTAAACAAAGGGGATCCCCCATTTTTTAAGTACGTTTAAAACGAGGTTTAAAATTGACATAGATATGTCAAATTCAGTAGTATATAATTTTAGTTACAAAATATCCCGAGCGCTCTACACAATCTGATGTAACAACTGAATGTTGAAATTAACCAGTTCATTAATTATGTTTTTTTTTTGTTTCAGGGTTCAAACAACTGTCCAGACATGTACCGGAATATGCATTATACAGGTATTTTGAATTACTCTACTTTAAGGTACTTTTATACCACAAATGCATCTTGAATGGAACTCTAGAATGGAGCATGTACTGACAAATAATATATCTATAGTATAAATCACCAACTTCTGGTTAAATGTTTCATGTCAACGGTTATCTGGACTTTAAACGAGGCACAGATTTCGCAGTGTGCCTCGTTTTGAGTTTTTTTATTTTATTAATATTGTTTAAAAAACAAATTATTTTTGTTTTCTAATATTGATATGAAACATCAAACTCATAAATGCATATGCAAGCAAATGTGCTTGAAACAGCCGAATTATTCTGTAAAAATTCTCACCATGAAAACTTATTTGAAGTGAGCTGTGAAAAGTGCCAATCCCAAGCATCGGGTTAAATGACACTGACAGCTCACTTCATCATCCAAGTTTCCGAGGCGAAATTTTTACAGAATAGACCTGCAGTTCTTCTTCATTTTTCTATCACCGTTTTTTAATAAACTTTCAGCACGTTACCACCGCAAGAGACGTTCCAAAAAAAGTGTTGCATGCAAAAGGCACGATAGACCAAAGAAATGTCACAGGAATAGGTATAGTTTGACATTGAATTAGAATTAGTGTAGCTTGAGATCATCATCATCTGCCTGGCCTTTTCTCAACTATGTCGGGGTTGGCTTCCAGTCTCACCAGATGCCGGTGAATACCAATATTTTACATGCAGCGACTGCCTATGTTTCCTTCACAATCCAGCTACCGGGTAACATAATATCCACGGTAAGGCTGATATTCGGGCTTCTGACGGGCAGTCAGAAGCCCGAATATCTGATGATCGCCGGGAGCAACGGCTTAACGTGCTTCCTGAAACAAAGGAGGATGCGTAGTTAGATATATTCAGCTTTATTTGCGATATAGACACATGTAGATTTTGATGAAAAAGAAAGTGAATCTACTTTATCATAAAAAAAACATGCGAAACAGCGTTTACATGGGTTGAATCATAAATGAGAGTGTCTTTAGATTCAATCGAGCTTTTTATTATGTCTTGTATAGTTGTTTGTGTTTTTAGTTTTAGTAAACTGTATTTTGAGGAAGCTTTCTATTCATACTGACTAACTGCAATGTGAATATTTGTAGTGAAGTTGTACCTATTGCTATGCATGATTTTATGTACTTTTTATTTTATTTTATTTCTTTCGTATTTTTTTATATTTTAGCATTAGAGTTGCCTCAAACGTCTGATGATCTAGTGGGTATTTCAACTTCTAACAAAAAAATGACAACCACAACAAGTACCAGTTTACCTCCTATAAATTTACATAACGCAACCGGTTCGAGTACTGAAACCAGGTAATTTTATTTATTTCACTACAAGCCTATGAATTTGTTTCAAAATGTATAAATAATATTTACAACATGGTGAGATTCAACATCATTTTTACCTGTTGTTTTAATTTAAAAAATAGTTTTGAAATTAAATATTGAAGACATAATATTATTACGCCTTATTTCTATGTCGTGAGAGTCTATGTAAATATGTAATCCCATGTCATAGGCCATTTCAGTGACAACATAACTCGTTTTTCGTTTTTTTTTTCCTCCGAAACTAAGCTAATGCTTAGTTAGTATTCTAACTCAGGATAGAAAAATCAAGAAATTGTATTTATGTGTTATAAGAATGATTTAAATATTTCTTTTTTAATTTGCAGCAACCCAATGGCCCAAGGAGCACAACTTGCGGTACAGAAGCGTTGATGACCTGTCTCTTGCGCACAATTAAAATAAATAACATCATTCGTACACCTTTAATAGTATTTTGCCATTTATGTCATTACTGAAATCGAGGACAACTGTTTTTCATTGCGTAATCCTATTTAAAAAAGCAATGTAGATAAACGGAGAAAAACAGAATTTATAATTAGTGGTTTACGAAGCATTTCAAGAAAAAATAAATGTAATGTTCAATTCCTGCAGTTAAACTCGGTTGAGTACAAAACAAAAGTTCCAAAATTATAATAAAAAGTATATGATAAATGTTTTCTATTTGTTTGTAAATATAAACATATATAATCATAGCATATAATCACAGTTTCTTAGACATATAATATAACTTAGAAACAAAGTTCAAAAGGTTACCTTAAACATTCGGACATTGGTCGCTTAGAATTTGATTTGTTCTATTGCTCATGTAAATAAAAAATAGCGCACTGCATATATTAAGCATAGTTGGGTTATTTGAGGTAAATTTAAATACTACGTCTCACTTTAAGCAACTCTGTACAATTAATAATCTCGAAAAGGCAGAGACTTATAACGAGGCATTCGTGTCGCCTCGTTCGCTTAAATGTTAGATCAAGTAAACTAATCAAGCGAACCTGTATTCTAATAAGATATTAATGTAGCCATGTATATCGTTACAAAAAAGCAAAATAGATAATATTATTCTTGCTATAGATTCAAATGAATGTCGCGAGGTCATTTACATCCATTTTTAGTAACAAACATTTCTGCTGCCATAAAACAAATCAAGCGTGTGTGAAGATGGATTAAAAATATGTAAAAAAATTAGTACTAAAGTAATAATTATAAATCGTCAATTGTGTAGACAATATTTCCCAGAAACCCTACTGTTAAAATTTTTAAGCAATATACAAAATAATACAAAGCTTTGAAATCCTAATATATCTTGGCTAATACCTTGTATTATAAATTTATAGAGGTTATGTGTAGAAATACCAATGTATATAGGAATGTATATACTTACTATATTTTTGGTTTTCAATTTATAATTAAAATGAAGTATCATAATTCGTCCACACTGTTAAGTGTATTTATCGCAAAAATATACGAGTGTAAGGCTTATAACATATGTAAGGTATGCGGCATTTTATAAACAAAATATATTATTATTACCTCAATCACCTTATAATTTATGGTAGAAAAAAGGGTTTAAATTTCAGCGTGGGCTTTAATAACCAACATAAAATACAGCCTGAAGATAGCTTATATTATTTTTGATGATTTATTTAATTCATTTATTTGCGCTTTAAATGTAACATATACAATTTAAAAAAGGCTTATGATTAGGTAAACATATATTATTAGACAGTAGACATAGAAATAGGAAAATTATAAATTAAAAGTACTGTTTATATCAAAACTCCGGTAAATAAAAAGCTAAAAATAGGTCAAAAATAAATGTGTGTTTTGTTAACTTTTGGTAAAAAATATATTAATAAATATACGATTACTTTAAGCAACTGTAATGTACCTATGGAATTAAACGTGGTAGTTTAGATGCCTGTGTTGTCTTTATGAGTTAAATAATAAAATGTTTATCAGAATTTCTTTGTTTCATTTTCTCCCTCTGACTAAGAAAATCAAGGCCAATAGGCATGATGACATTATTTATTTTATCTCAAGAAAATGTTATTTTCAAAATAGTGCAAACAATATTACAACATTGTTAGACAAGGACGGCACTATCACAGAAGTGACGTCACAACTTTCTAACTTCATACAATAGCCGTGCATTGTCTGCGCGACAAGGACGGGAATAATCTCCTCCAAAAACTTTTAAGGCATGTATCTTCTCCTTATGTACCTACATCGATTTAACAGATTTTTTCGATTATCTTATTTTTACTATGCCTTATTTGAAATTACATTTTCTTTACGAACATTTTAAATATTAGTCATAATCCCTATTCTCGTACTTAAAAAACGTTTAAATTCAAGCCGCAATCTAATCTTAGCGACAATCAATATTAAAGTAACATACGAGTACATACATAACATCACGCCTTGTTTCCCCGAAGGGTTGGCCAGAGGTGTAACTATAGTTCACCTACATTTCGCCAGTTATGTTTAGGTCCCACGTAATAGGGGGCAAGCCTATTGCCATCAACCGGGCACGAATTTAGACTGCGGGCTGCTACTGAGAAATTCCAGATAGAAAAACCCAATAACACGTTGCCCGACCTAGGAATCGAACCCAGGATCTCATGCTCAGCAGTAGCGGTTGCGACCACTACACCAACGAGGCAGTGTTAAAGTATATGTAAATATATTGTATTTTTGATAAATTGAGACTGAGATTAGAATGCGAACGTTTTTAAAAATATGAGAATTGCCCCTCAGATCAATGCTCATAAAATGCTGCATTGTTGTAAAATTATCAATAAAAAAGAATCTCTTGATAAAGAGATAAGTGGTCGTGGTAGTATGTTTTAAAATATTAAATTGACGAGTATCAAAAACCTAAATGACTAACTATACAAATAGATACAAAAACACAATCAAAAGGACACTTAGTGTCGATTTCACCAATGAACCTGAACGCGATCATCACTTTTAAACCTAGTTCAAGAGCTGTCATTGTCAATATTCCATAACAATTTTGACACTGACAGCTGTTGAACGCGTTCAGTTTCATTGGTGAAATCGGCACTTAGGCGTCGAAGTAATCCTCCACATCGCTGTCATCTTATAGCAATGCTTAATCTTTGGCCAAAGAGCGAGACAGCCGTCTGGACGTGACTGAATTAAAAACTCCATGGTTTTAGCGTAAAAGTTGCTGAAGTGACAGAAGAAATTTTAAACTTCGCACAATCGAGTAACACCGCCTTTAAAGCCTTGCTTTTTTAATTTAATTTGCCTTGCCTTGTGCCTTTTAATTTGATTAAGACCAAATTAAGGTGGCGTATTTACCAAGCCAGGCAAAAAAATTGGCCAGACACAAATGCTGAAAACATTGGTTACAATAGTGACCAAAAAACCTTCAGAAGTATCAACCTAACAAAAATCCGTAATTCACTGACGGACCTAGTTCTAAAACCATGAAATTCTACAAAAGAGTTCCCATACTTTAGAGACGTTGACTGAAGTCATCCCCTAACGATGTTAAATACGTCAATTTTGCCGATGGGAACAAACACAGTTTATAGCGAATAATTACATTTGTTTTTTACAAATCTATAGGTCAGGTCAATCCTTCTTCTGATAAATAAACTCAAGAAATATCCACCATCGTCCCACAAACCATCTTATACACTGCATAATGTATAAACCTATGAATACACCACACATTACATTACACCGTCTTCCTCAGATAGTAGATTAGCCATGAAACATTCAGGGAGGAAACGCCACCGATACATATGTCCGTAGGACGGCTGTGTCCGCCTGTCTACGACCCCCTCTTTCCTCCGGAACTGAGCACCCGCTACGCCGTAGCATCGTAGTGCTACGACTGCTACGGCGTAGCAATGATACCGGTAATGTTTATGCAGTTATTTCTTATTATATTGTAATGTGTTTGTGGTTTTTTTTGTTCACATTTTCTTGAAAGTCGTTTTATTGGAAGCGATTATGGTATTGGTAAATGAGATCTCCACATTTTTACTAATATTCTAAAGAGGTTAAGTTTGTATGTAGAAGGTAATCTCCGAAACAACTCATCTGATTTCATAGATTATTTCACTGATGGAAAGCCACGCTATTGTCGAGTGCTATTAGATAACTTTTGTGGTAGGTAAAGTTGGCTTCCACCCGAACGAACTCGCGAACAGAAGCTAGTTATTATTACATATAGGGGGCCGTTCAAATATTACGTAAGCAGATTTATTACAATCATTTACCCCCCCATCCCCCTTGTCAGCAAAAGTAAGCAAAGCTCTTACCCCCTCCTCCCATGCTTACGTAAACATTTTTCAATTATAAATGTATTTTTTTATATTGTAATTATAATGTTATAATTATAATTTTAAAAATAAAAAAATAGATTTAGGATAAAGATTAGATTTTTGAAAATGCGTTTCGTTTTCAAGCATAGACAATGTGAGGGTTGCCATTTGTGTAAAAAAGTAAATAACTACCGATGACGTAATCATCATCTAGACTCCCCTTCCCCCCATGTCATCCAAAATAAGCAAAACAAAGACCCCCCCATAGTGCTTACGTAATACTTGAACGGCCCCTAGGCTGATTTGCAAAGAATTAAGACATTTTCGTAAAAAAGGTAAGGTTTATGTCGTGCAAAGGCTGTTGAAGACATAGGTACCTACTTTTCTGAAAGAAATTAGGTTTAATCAGCGACAAGACAGAAGGCATGCATAAATGAAATCTAGCTTATTATTAATTGTTCGCAATAAATGATTTCGATGACTAACTATTACAATATTCGGTTCTATGATAGTATTATACACAGAAACTTTCAAAACATTCAGTGGACTTTTCTCACAGACAAGCAAAGATAAACCAATCCCATCCAGAGCATTACTTCAGAGTTGAAGTAATGTTGAGTTTGAGTTGAGGTCAACTAGCTTAACATTAACTTAACTTTGAAACAAACAACAGCATTCAAAAGTTAAACCCAGCCAATGACAACAAATTTCTATTTTAAAACAACGTTACGCATTTAAAAAGTTATTAATGTCGCTTGTGGCCCGAAGGCGGAAACTCCGCGGCAGGAAGTGGCCGGCGGCCATATTGTTTGCGGGTGAGCTTCCGGCGGCCGTCGCCACTTGTCTCCAGCAAGTTGGTTGCATTACAGCACTTCAACATGTTTTTAAAGTTCTTTTGATGTTCTGGGTTTGAATATGTGATGCAGTTTGCAGGAAAGGAGTTTAAAAGTGTATCTAAGTATTAAGTGAAATGGACTTTTCTGAACAATTTATTTATTTATTAAAACTCGATGCAGAAAAACAAACTGTACAAAGGTGGACTATTACTATGCCTGAGGCATTTGCTAGCAGTCAACCTTAGTACATTTGTCTGAATAAAAGAAAATGATTTGCTTTTGATGGAAAAAATGTTTTTAGTAACTTTATTAATAAAAGTATACTGTTCCACAGTTTTTCACTTAGCGAGTATTTGAGAATGCTGGCTCAGGAAAATCAAATGAATGTTGGGTTGGAATTGACTCATTATGGCATGTCCTCAGCGACTCTTATGCAATTGAGTTTTTGGAGAAAATTCAGGTCTTGTGGGACTAGCCGAGCGGCAACATGTTTCATACCGAAGTGATTATTTAAAATGGAAAAAGTTCAGCGGCTTTCTCTATCAAACTTGAATGAGAATTTTCAATCTAGTGATTTATATAGTTTTATTTTTTATAATAGTTTTCAGGATTTTACTTCATTTTGCAAAGACGTTCAAATCTTCCATCACATCTTGACCGCTTTTGAACGCTTTGTGCTACTCATATGTTAATAAATTCGATTCACCGTAAGCCTTTTGTAACATTTTCAGTGACTCCGAACACGAAATTCCATCGGTGATGCAAAATTTAAGATAAACTTTTTTTTGGCAATAGCAAATTCGCAATTCACACTAGATATGATCTAACTATAGACAGCACTGTATTTAATCAAATTATTAGATTCAACTCAAACTCCGCGCTAAACCGGAAAACAATAGTGAAATCAAACGAAAAAAATAAATAAAAATAATTTGGAACCATAAACAAATCATCCATTCCCAATGCTTTTTTGACAGAACGTATATTGAATAACTTAAACAAAATTAAACTAAAAAGTATTTATTTACAGACACAGGCAGAGATAATAAATTATGTAGGGTAAAATTATTATTTTACTTAATTATCTACATATTTATTATTTCTCCCAAACGTTGCTCTTTTTTTTAAGGACAAAAACATAATTTATAATTACACTTTTTTACAAAAATGCCATACCATCATGCATTATTTCAGTTTTATGTGCCAGATTTTATGAGTAACAGAAAAACCGCCTACCTATTACTGAAAACACTTGTTTCACCCAAAATTAACAACAAAAAGCTTTCACTTCCGAGTTACAGGTTCGATTCGTAATACATAAAGCCTCAATAACTGAATCAACAACCTTCCCTTCAAAACAATAGCGATGAAGTTAAAAGCAGACCCAACTTCGAAACACAACGCAAACTAGTAGCGACAGCAAAACAAGCGGTCATACGACAATTTATAAATTATAGCGTGAGGCCCGCTAAAAAGCCATCTCGGTAATTTCATTGTATCTTGGCGACGACGGGGCGAAGTGTCCCGCGAGTGGTAGCGTTGGCAAAATAAGCAAAAAACATATTAATATATTTTATTTAAAATATATTTTTTTTATTGTACAATGTGGTGAATTTATGAGTCCGTGATTCATCAATAACATAAAGTTATCAGTTTAAATAACATACGTTTTGGGATCAACAGAAAGTTAGCACGTGCTTTGTTAAATTATATTTTGTCAGATGCGCGACAGTCACAGAAATAATGCTAAGCAAATGTGCGTGCTAAATAACGTTAATTGATTACACAAATGTCTGATATCAATCATACATAAACTCTGGGTTGTCATGGATTAGACAGAAGCTAGGATAAAAACCAAAACGTAGCCCAAAGACTAATGGCCGATTCCTATAATTTACGGACCGTTATTGGTTAAAATTAACTCTTATTGTATCTTAACAAATAATGAAGAGAAGAACTCATAGCTTCGCATAGTAGACCCTCCCATATGGAAGTAGCTATTACAGGTAAAATAAGCTTACGAATCTCTTTATATGCTTAGTTTGACAAAAAATAATGCTACCATTGGCATTGGTAAGCAAACCGATTCGTTTTTGTTTATAGGAACCGAGCATAAGCAAACTGAAGTGGCAATGGGCCGGTCACATCTCTTGCAGAACCGACAAATAAAGTAGTTTTTTTTTTCCGACCATTAGACTCGACGCTCGACACTCGCGGCGGACGGTTTTATGCGTGCGCTCTACCGCTCCCGACTCAGTCTTGTGATTCGTTATAATTTTCGTTGCGATTACGTAACGTTCTCGTAGACATCCTGACAACACCAATCGGTGTTGTAGATCAAGAAATTGTTTCTGTACTATCAAAAAGTGCCTTTTTCAAGGCAAATCTATTATTTCATTAACGCGCGTTTTGTGAGTAGTTTGTGGCACCGTATGGTTTCAACCTAGTGCAGCTTGCACTAGGTTGAAACCATACGGTGCCAACGAAGCCGAGTGGGGTGTTGTCCCAATCACACCCACCGAACCCCTTCAGGGCGAGGCAGTCAATTGGACGGGTCCCAGGTAACCGGCCTTGGGGGATCTCCTAGTCGGCTCAGGTCACAGTTTTCCCTTTCAGCTACTCACCTAGTATCTTTAGGGTGTGTCTACACCCTTCGCGCTAGACTGGTCAGGGCCCCGTTCGCACAATAAGACTGGCGACGGGTTACAAGCTTAGGGCTCACCAATAGGTACTCACCTCTCTGTCTACACCCGACAGAGAGGGTCACACATCCCCGGGCCTATCCACCCCGGGGAGTTAGGTATAGGGTTTTTAGGTTACGTGGGAACTTGATTTCCAAAATTCCCTCCTCAAATTAGCCCCTCTTCTCCGACCACGACTCCTTTATTTTGGCGTTATTCAAAGAGGTCCTTTTTAAGGACCCCGAGTTCTTGGCGAAATATGGCGCCAAAATACGCCAACGCTCCACCCCCACTCCGTCTCAGGGCGTACTCGTGGAATTCAGTGACGCACTGGAAAGCCCGCTATCGCCACCTGCGCCCGAACAAGGCATTCTAGCCTTTGTTCCGACTATTAATGTTGCGACCGCTAATTCGGCCCCCAATGTTTTGCCCGCCATTGTCCCGGCAGTAATTACGTCGGCCGCTAATCCGGCTACTTTAGTCGCGCCCGCCATTGTCCCGGCCGCCATTGTCCCGTTCGCAATTGTCTCGGAGACAAGAAACCCGACGCAGCTGCGCACCGCAGAAACAAACTCGACTCGCCCGGAGAGCATGGACACGTCAGTCCCTCTCTCCGAGGGAGAAGCCCTCTCCTCTCCAACGAAGACGACTTCCAAGTCGTCGGAAAGGGACGCAAGAAGAGGCTGGTTAAATCTTCCGCCTCCGCTGGCCCGGCCAAGGCCCAGAAATAGGACACGGTTACCCTCTCGTCCAGCTCTCCTCCGCGAGATAGTCGCCCCGCCAGCCCCATGAATTGTCCTCCCGCTCCTCCCGCGAGGAAGCAAAATCCGCCTCCCCCCTATTTACGTCCAAGACAAGTCCAAATGGACCGAAATTTCTAAGATGTGTGTTGATTGCAAGATCAACTACACCTATGCCCGATCCACCCTCCAGGGGATCAAAGTCTTGGGCACGCCACAATAGCGGCGGTAAGTCCCCTCTTTGAGGAGTGGTTGGAGGTGCGCCACGGCGTCCTCACCTTCCGCCTGACACAGGTCCTCACCGGACACGGTTGTTTCGGGAGGTTCCTGTTTCGCATAAGGCGGGAGGAAACGCCCGGGTGTCACCATTGTGTGGATCGCCCGGAGGACACGGTGGAGCATACGGTGGAGGTATGCCCAGCTTGGGCGGAGCACCGCAGTGTCCTCGCGGAGGCGATTGGCGGCGGCGATCTCTCGTGTCCGGCCCTGGTCCAGGCCATGGTACGGAGCGAGAGGGAATGGAAAGCCGTCACCTCCTTCTGCGAAGCAGTAATGCTCGCAAAGGAGGAGGCGGAGCGCGTGAGGGAGAGAGCCTTGCGCCCTCACGCCCTTAGTCGCCGCAGGAGACGCCGAAAAAAAAAAAAAAGGGATCAAAGTCTCAGTCCCCTCGTCCTCGAACTTTAGGGAACTATCCCGGGCCCTGCTAGAAAGGAACTACTCCTTTCACACGTACTCCCTTCCGGAGGGAACCCCCACTCGCGTCGTCACTAGGCACGTACCTCAAGAAATCTCCACCGTGGAGATTAAGAGCGACCTTATTGCTCAAGGCGTTCCCGTCTCCGCCGTCCATCGCTTGCATAAAGCGAGATAGGGCCTCGTCGACATGGTCCTGGTTATCTGTGACCCCACCGAAGGTCACCTCCCGATAAATTGAAATTGGAATGCTCACTCTCGGGCATTTCAATCGAAAAGCCCTACAGAGCCCATATGATTGGTCAGTATCATCACTGCCAAATGTACGGGCACTCGCAGTCCAACTGCTACGCGACCCCTAGATGCGTCAAGTGTCTAGGTGAGCATGGCACCGCCGACTGTTCTCCTCCCGAGGATAGGGAACAATGTTTAGAGCCTCTTAGCTGCGTACTTTGCGGCCAATAGGGACACCCAGCAAATTACCAGGGCTGTCCTAAAGCCCCGAAATCCTTCTCTCCCACTCGCGAAATGCGCGAGCGGCCGCCAGCACAAGGAAAGCCCCTGGGTAAAGCTCCCGCAGCTTCGGTGCCCGCTCAACCCGCTGAAATTCCAGCGCTGATGGCCACCGCCTTCCTAGCGCCTTCGGTAGAACCCGCGGCCCCTACGGCTTCTCCGGTTGCACTGCAAAGAGCCCCGGGCCGGGACAGCGCCCAAATCATTATTAGCACATACGCTATTCCACCGCCGCCGAGAAAATGGCCGATGAAATCGTTGCTGGAAATGGCAACGCTCGTCGCCTTATGGAAATACTCAACGCGTATCCCGAGATCGCGTTAGTCCTGAAATCCTTAAAATTCTAAATTCTCAATGCATAACACAAGGTTAAATTGCACCAAACCCGTCCCTTAAATAAGGTTTTTTCAACGCTAATGGCGTTTCCGGTCAACGCGATTAAATCGCCGCATTCCTTCGCGACCACCAGCTAGACATCCTCCTCATACAGGAAACCTTCTTAAAGCCTCACCACCGAACCCCGAACATTGACAACTATAAACTAGTTCACAATGACAGGTCTCGATGTCACAAGGGTGGCAACCTAATCTACTTTAGGAAAGCTTTGTACTGCATCCCTATAGACCCATCTCCTCTCTTCTCTCATCTAGAGACTTCTATCTGTCGGCTCGGCATGACCGGCCATCAACGGATCACCATTATTTCTGCCTATATCCCACCAGACAATGGTCCGGAGGATTCCATCTCACTCCAAAAGGACTTCACTGCCCTCTTCGGTATGAGTGACTCCGTCATCTTGGCTGGGGATCTCAGCGCCAAACACCCGTCATAGAATAGTAGCATGACTTCCACCAGAGGTAGGATCTTCTTCAATTTAGGGAAATCCCTTAACTTTGACGTCATCGCTCCAAGAGCCCGACTCAGTTTCCCGGAAATCCCAACCAGCTTCCCGATGTACTCGATGTAACGCTGCTCAAGAATGTGAACCTCCGTTTGCAATCGATAGAGACGTTCCACGAGCTTAACTCTGACCACCGCCCAGTAGTCATGCATCTTGCCCATTACTCGGGCCCGATCGATCCAAACCGCCCCCCTCAGACCAAGATAATAACCGACTGGCGGAAAGTAAGCGAAAGACTGAAATCTACCACGTCGCCTCACCTGGACACAGTGTCAGTCGCCGACACGACGGCTGCAATTGACTTGTTTACTGAGCACATTCAATCCGTATTGACGGATTGTTCACGGGAAGTTCCGGTGACGGAAGACCATCGCTGGAAACTACCTACTGACGTACGTGACTTGATAACTGAGAAAAACGCGGCTATTCGTGCCTACGACTCCTTCCCTTGTGACGCGAACAAAACCCTCATGCGCCATTAACAGCGTGCTGTAAAGAAACGCATAGGGAAGGTTCGCACAGAGGGCTACAAGATGCTCAGGTTGCTCAGTGAACTCGAGCCCGACCATCAAGCCTTATGGCACTTACAGAAGAAATTGCGCTCCTCTGAGGAGGTCCCCTCGAAAAAGCATAGCTTTCGACAGCCCTGAAAAGGCTGAATGTCTTGCTGGCAGCCTACAGTCCCAATGTTCTCCCAGCTCTCAACCAGTAGACCAAGCTCACCTTAACAAGGTTAACACTGAAGTTGAACAGAGAGAATCCCTCTCACCCATCGAAGACCCTGATGATCCTCAGCCTCCCGTCACGCTAGACGAAGTGCACGACATCATTAAATGGCTCCACTCTCGTAAAGCCCCCGGTTCAGACGGTATTACCAATAAGGTATAGAAAATCCTTCCTGCCCCTCTGATAATGCTCATGACCGCCATCTTCAATGGCGCCATGAGCAACAACATCTTCCCACAAGCGTGGAAAGAAGCAACCGTCATCGGTATCCCAAAGTCAGGCAAGCCAAAGTCGGAGCCCTCTAGTTACCGCCCTATTAGCATACTCAATGTTCTCGGCAAAGTCTACGAGAGGCTTATTTATAAGCGTCTAAAACTATGCTGAAGTAAAGAGCCTTATTCCCAACGAGCAGTTTGGTTTCCGAAGCCAACACTCGGGTCAGGTCCACCGTATCGTATAACACTTATATCTGCAGCGTAACGCGACGACGGGTGTGATATTCTTTGACATAGCGAAAGCCTTCGACCGACGAAGTCTTGCACGACGGTTTGTTATACAAGTTATACCAACTCGGAGTGCCAGATCGTATCGTGCTCATCTAACGAGACTTTTTGTCGAATCACACTTTCCGCTATCGCATCGAGGGTGCACTCTCATCCCTTGACCCTATTCGCGCCGGTGTCCCTGAGGGTTTCGTACTATCTCCTCTCGTCTTCACGCTGTTCACCAGCGATATCCCAAAGAGTAAAAAGGCTCAGTTAGCTCTCTTCGCCGACGACACTGCCGTTTAATATACCGGTCCCTGTCCCAAAGCTATAGCTAAGCAAACCTCCGCAAACGACTTAGGTGCTTGGTTCCGGAAATGGAGAATCGAGGTCATCCCCGATAAGAGTCAGGCGGTTCTCTTCTCGAGACGTCCCCCTTCCCAGCCCGACCACTATCTACGGCAAGTCGGCGTCGTCCTCGATCAAAACGTTACCTTTAAGGCTCATATTACGGCGGTTCGCGCGCGCGCGCTCCACCTTGTACTGACAGCCCGTAATAAACTGTAACTTAAATGCAAGCTGCGCATCTATACCGCAGTCATTCGTCCCATCATGACCTATGCCTGCGTTGTTTTTGCGCACGCTCACCTACGTCATCTCCATAAGATGCAGACCCTCCAGAACCGTTTTCTCAGAAAGGTCACGGGTGCCCCCTTCTATGTCCGTGATATAAATCTCCGCGTCGGCCTTAAAATGCCTACCATAAACTTTTCATTTCTTCAACTGTGGCATAAAACACCCAAATCCCCTGATTTCAGCGGTCGCTCGTTATACTCCATCACGCATCAGTATTCGCAGACCAAGGCATACCCTAATCGCCCGCGACGACGCTACTACCCTCCTCCAGGTGAGCAGTAAGGCCACCAGCACTTTACACAAGCGCAAAACCCGATCGCCGTCCTACCGTCCTCACCGCCGAAGCCCGCCGCGACTCCCGAATCCACGCCCCTCCCGACCCTTGCTCGAGCCAGCCCGCGCCGCTGAGCCTGTAGCTATAAATTCGTCCCAAAAGCACTCAAATCCTGATCCAGCTAGTCCCTTGCTGCCCTCTTCCAGCGACGCCCTAAGCCGAGGTTCGTACCCCACAGGGGGTGCCCTTAGCTTGTAGTCGCTTAGTTTTACTTAGTATTTAAGTTAAAGTCCTGGCTGGAGGCCTTAATTTATTAGGGCAACCACAGGCAAGTCCGCTTTTGCAGACAACAACCTGACAGGTTGACCTGCAAGAGGCCTTTCAAAAAATAAATGCGATCATTAGCAGATTCAAAATTAATCACATGAGTTTATTTGGCCCTATGTCAATCTATTATTCAATATTGTGTCACTTCTTGGGATGGGCGCACCAAAAACTAATTTGCTTCCTCTTGAAAGAACTCAGAGAGCGATTTTAAAGGTAGCAAACTTCCATCCCTTTTTCTTCCCCACAGATCTGTTATATAAATCCTGCAACGTACTGACGGTTCGCCAACTTTTCAATATGCAATTAGTATTAAAACAGCACACCATGCATACCTACAATGCTGACAATACTAACAAAAGACGGAATGATATATTATGCATATCCAATGCAACCTTAAAACATTTATTTGCAGAATTATTTTTTAATAGAAATTAAATAGAAAACCAAGTATCTATAAATTATATAACTACTTAAATATTTACTAACCATCGACTGTGCAAATACAGAAGATCTACTTGCTGTCTGCAAATAGAACCATTATCATGCTTTTCACTTTTATTTACCTTAGTTTTAATTTAGTTTTTACTTTATACTCATTTTTAATTTATTATGTTAAAAATTTGTGCACTTTCTAGCCTAAAGCACAGGTCCAACCTAGTTCAGGCAAATTAGCAACTGTGTTATTTTTTATTGTTTATGTATTCATTGTAAATAAACGATTTTTTTATTATTTTAATAATCGTTGCGGAAAACGAGTGACCACTCTATGGTGACCGCGTTTAGGCTAACGTATGGGACGCTCGCCGGCCAGGTGGAGTGACGACTTGCGAAAGGTGGCTGGCAGAGACTGGTTGCGGAGAGCCGCAGATCAGGCTCAGTGGCGTTCCCTAGGAGAGGCCTACGTCTAATTGTGGACACTTGCTTCTTCTTCGTAAATGTTCAAACAGCAACCGCAGTCCACTGTATACACCATATAACTCAATCCTCGACTATTCTCATCCAGCTGCTACCAGCCACCCTGCAAAGATCCTCCGCCTAGCCTGAAGGCTTCCCACCCTAAGAAAAATGGTATATTCTGTACAAACAAACCGCACATTACAATAATAAAACGAGACAAACTCTTCTTCTTCCTGCCCTCGTCCCATGTTATTTGGATTCAACGCAACACGTTATTATCTTCCACTCTCCAATGTCAGCCGTCACTCTTTTTTCTTTCATACCATTCCTCATACAATCCATCTTCAATCAATCTATTCTTTGGTCTTCCTCTTCTCCATCCATTAACATTTATATCCGTCACTATTTTAATAACATTCATCCCTCCAATGCCCATACAAAGACAAAGATTCCCTATCAACTATTATGCAACTGGCCACACTTTCAAACTTCGTCTAATCCCGTCTGATGAGAAAAAAAAAAAAAAAAAGTTAACAAAAAATGTCAATCATGTTGGACTTTTTCTGCTGACGCTACAGCGCGGCTTCCCATCGCGTCACAACTGAGTTACCGTTCATTGACGGCGTAATGCACTGCGTACACGGTTTATTGCTCGAACAACTCACTTAGCGGACTATATAGCTTCTGGACTAGCCTGATAATGTGAAACAAAAACGAATGGTTTGGTATTTCCATATGAAGAGTCTGCACTAATTATACTATCATTACTAATTACTTTATGGGAAACTCTATGGGGGAGACGTTTGCCAATCAGCAGGACAACAAAAGCGAATAAAATATCAAATCGAAGATTATATACAAGGTGTCGTTTTGCAGCCTCGTCAAATTCAAGGAGGTTACTATGCTAATGATTCTCGACACGAATCAATATTAAAATGAGTCGTTTTTTTTTGTTTTTCTAATTTTCGGAAATCGAATTGTGTTGAACGCGCATGTTAAAACGCGGCCCGTGTGATACCGCACTGTAACTGGCCTCTCATGCGACATAGCTGTGCGACATTGCCTACCGCATACGCAGCGGGGCGATTCTGTTTTTTGAAAGCGGTTTATTCTGAAAAACTAAAAGAAATTTGACGAGGATGCAAAACGACACGTTGTATATACCTACCATTACTATTTAATATAGAGATTACGATTTAATAGATACTAGAGAGCTGTGGTGGCGCAGTGGTATCGGCCGCGACTAACGAGTCGCGGTCGTGGGTTCGAACCCATGCAGGCGCTTTACTTTGCGTAATTTATTTCATCACCACTGCTCTCAAAACGGTGAAAGAAAACATCGTGAGGAAACCGGCATGTCCTAGAACCGAAAATTTGAGGAGGCCTGTGCTACAGCAGTGGGTAAATTATAGCCAGACTATGTATTTACTATAACTATATTTTCAAAACTTAAAATATGTGAATTTGTATATAGAGGTAATCTTCGGAACTGCTGATCCGATTCCAAAAATTCTATCACTAATTTGAATCACCGAGTGTCGATAAGATTCACAAGCACATGCAAGTTTCTTACCTGTGCCGCGCACTTAATTGGAAACAACAAGTGACTTACATCGTTTAAATACTGTTTTACTGTTGATTCTGCTCATTGCAGGAAACATTTAATTAAATCGTACCATGTATCAGTATTTATAGCTACTTCAACAAGAAACAGAGGCATCTGTTGTTATAGTCAAAAAAAAAATAGATCAAGCTTTAATTTTTGTTGGTCCGAAAGTACAGTAGGTCTGCACTTTCTGACCAAGAAAAATTTAAGCTGGGATAGGAATGTTTTATTTTCCGATATAAAATTCAAATATTTTTTATCTGTGTAAAAATATTGAGTCTGACAGCTTTGTCAAAAAATATGTCAGACTGTTATTTTTATTCTAGTTATAAAGAAGGATATCTGAACTGAGTATTGAAAAATGTAATCTTAGATAAGAAAAATTTCATGACTTATTATCATTACCATCTTTATATACCAAAAGCAAGTCATAAACGAAATTAAAAGTAACAGTATTAAAGATTTTTTATTAATAATTCCATTTCGCCAAACTGTAAAATGTGTGTTAGTACGTAACGAATAGGAAAAATAAAAATAATCACTAAAACTCAAACAACATGGCTCGGAATTAACGCACACCACCAAACCCAAATTAGAATATTATGTTATGATCACAATACATACACAATTTTTTACAATTATCTATACAACATTCTGTATTTATTAAATTAGTTCAACTAATTGTGGGAGAAAATTGTAGACAACCACTCACGCACACAGTCGCAAAAAATAAATAAATATTTTAGCCTTGATTCACGGCCAATGTTGGTTTGTTTTGACTGTACAGCGCAAATGTGACTGTAATGTACGTAGTTTAAATTATTTTTGGATAGATAATTACTCAACTTAAAAACTAGCTTCTGCTGGCGACTTCGTCCGAGTGAAATTTCTTGTTCCCGCGATCCCCGCGTCGTACCGCATCATCTACCCGTGCTATCACTTTGTTTTCGCTTAGCATTTTTTCTGACTTTTTTCTTATTTTTGCTTGGCTCCTAAGGAGTCATAGCGTGATGTTAAATAGCTTATTGCCTTCCTCAAGAGTTGAGCTTTCAAATACAAACAGAATTGTTCAAATCCGACCTATAGTTTTAAAGATTACTCCCTAGAAACAAACTTACAAACAAAAAAATGTTAACTCTTTATACTATTTTATACTATTTATTTTTATTATTAAAATTACAGTATCGACTCAGTAAACGAAACCGAACAAACTATTTTCATAATTTGCATTAATTCATTTACACATTTTATATCTTAACCACGTACTCAAAACTTTAAAGCCGCCCACAAGATAGCGCAAAACCACTAAGTGAACTTATAAACTTAACTTGTCCATAAATAAGACACACTATCACCGCTCATTTACCCACAGACCGCTAATTAGGTGTTAAATCACTGAAAACGACTGAATTGCAACGTGAAAATGTGGACCTCACTGTTTACTGTGATTTACACTTGTGAATACTCTGACGCAGATTAAGGTAAGGCTATATTGTGGATGAGGAAGCGAGGCATCTTAAAATTGAAGTTACCTTACACCTGGACAGATTTGAAAGGACCGGGGAGAGGGCTTTGACCAGCATAAGTAGGCTATAACGTTCCCACTGCTGGGTTACAAGTAGGGTTGCCAACTCTTATTTACGGATGTGCGGCAAACCAGCAATTACTATGCAGGGCATGGCCAGAAAAAGCGGGACCTGTCTACAAATATACAAAAACGAGACGTAAAGAATTGTAATATTTGTTATAAGTTTTATTGAAAATCCTTGAGTTTGGTAAGTGATAATTTTAGACGCTTATAGAGATCTTCTTTAATAAATGTATTTACTCAAAAATGCTTGGATATTAAAGCATTATTTTGACAACCTTCTTAGAAGTAATTCTTTGCTCTATTTTCAGGCGTAAATCTGTTAGGATGTGTTTGTGAGGTTTCAAAAGATAAAGCATTATCTTTTTACCACTACCAATATATTGCTGACTGCCTTGTTGGTCTGGTGGTCGCAAAGGCCCCTAATGAGGGTGGGGATTACAATGGACTCGTCCTTTTACATGGTTTAAAAAGTAAATGGCCAAAATGTGGTCAAATAAACTTCTTTGGTGAATACAAGCGTAATGATATAAAAGTCGATATATCACTATTAAAGCTCCTTCTGACAGTGCCCTGGCAGGTTCCCCTAAAAATTTTACATGCAAAATATAAGACGATTAATCCGATATAAGACGCAGTCATTTTTGATCGTTTATGCCTTTCTTTTGGCATCTCTCCCTTTATCGGCCAGACCCAATAACCTAAGACAGATCGCTACTGATGATAGACAGTACAATTCTATCTGTCCCTGTCAAACAAATAGCTGTCAACACGTTATAGGGTACGTTGGCTTTATTGGGACGTTAAAACCAGGGATTGGTTGATAGGTTTTTCTATCTCCATTACGCCAAAATTGGAGATAGACGTTATTGGGTTCGATCGTTAGGTTGTTGGGTTTGGTCTGAACATAAAATCAATCAAACGGGAAAATTTTATGTATTAGTGAACCGATTCAGCGATGTTGGATTTCATCATTTACTCTCGCTTTCAAATTATCGAATAATGTAATGAAAGGAACAGAAGTTCAGTCCAAATTATTTTATCGGTGTCGTGTAAGTGGAATACAACTAAAATTAACCTATGAGTCGAGAGACGGATCGTTTGATCTCGAGTTTTGGCTCAGTCTATTTCATAACATAACACATAACACCACGCCTTGTTTCCCGAAGGGTTTTCGCCATTTATGTTCATTTCGCCATTTAAGTTTTTAAGTCCCATGTAATAGGGGGTGAGCCTATTACCATCAATGCTACTGCCTATTGGCTATCGCCTATTGCTATTGCTATTTCATACCAATTTGTATTATTAAAAGCGTTGTAAAAAACGCTTTTAGTAACGCATATCGCTCCCTCTTCTACTCACACCGAAGCGTTAACAACATGGCCCCATCACCCGCCGGTCGCGGTCTCTCGCCCAAATGGAATTGAAACTGTGACAATCCAGTTTGCACTTCCCCACTTTTTCTTTACGCCACCTAGATTTGATTGAGTTCGTCTCACTTTGTGCTGACATTCGTACGGAATCAAACGAATCTAGCTTAGTGAGTTACGGACTGAGAATCGATAGTGGACACAATGACTTTGTGTGGTTATAAGTATAAGTTTATCCGTATAGCCGTCGATTGTTCATACTATTAAAATCAAACATGAGAATTACTCATTTTAGCAGCTGTGTGGCGGCATCTACTCCGCCACATGCGAATAACGCATCACACTGACGTCACACAAATCCTGCATCGCGCAATCAGAGTTTACCTCGCAGCTAGCATATATACAACGCCCGACAACAATCATCGGGCAGTTGCCCACCAGATACGACATCCATCTGGTCGCAGGATCCTCCCTTTACTGAAGAGTATGAGTGAACTTTACACCCTGTTCCTCATATCTCTTCACTGGTGACCCCGACGTGATAACATCAGCGCAGCCTTCGTGCAACTACTTCAGCTTGACGTCATCATCATCACTCCTGCAAGTCACACAGCCAGCCAGCAACCAGGGCTTGAACGGTTGTCCTGACCATCAGCATGCAGCGCAAGCGCATATCTGGTCATCACCTTCAGCCTCATCAGCAACCTTGGCACAGCACACTGCACATTCGGCCGCTCCACAAGCAGAGCGCTTAATCCCTCTACTCGTTGACACCAGCAGTCAGCCACCCCGACTAACTGGGGCATTTTCGCAGACAGTTCCGACTCACCGCGAACTATGTGACACCCGGTCCCAACCAACTAGAACCCAACTGGCATTGGCAAGAATCGCAAGATACAACACTTAGTACACCATCGACCTCTGGTCTCCGGAGGAGAGTGATGTGGCGGCATCTACACCGCCACATGCGGACAACGCATCACACTGACGTCACACAAATCCTGCATCGCGCAATCAGAGTTTACCGTGCAGCTAGCATATATACAACTTCCCCACAACAATCATCGGGCAGATGCCCACCAGATACGACATCCATGTGGTCGCAGGATCCTCCCTTTACCTACTAAAGAGTATGAGTGAACTTTACACCCTGTTCCTCATATCTCTTCAGCTACATTACATTTTTTTTTGTTTTTATAAAAGCGGCAAGGTAAGTGTGCACAATGGCCCTCATAAGAAGGCTGAACGTCAACCAAAGGGCAATGGAGAAGGCTATGCTTGGAGTTTCCTTACGTGGTCGAAACAGAAATTAAGAAATCCAAGGTAACCGACATATCCCGAAGAATCGGCAAATTTATGTGGCAGTGCAGGGCACATTGCTCGCAGAACAGACAACGGATGGCTTGTTCTGGAGTGACGATCGCGTGCCGTAAGACGTAGCGTTGGAAGGCCTCTCATAGGGTGGACCGACGACCTTGTGAAGGTCACCGAACTGGTCGAAGTAGCGATGCTTTGGGGAGGCCTATGTCCAGCAATCGACGTCTTTCAGCTGAAATGATGATGATGAAAATTAAAAGGTTATTATGCCTATACCATGCCAATGAACTTAAAACAGGCATATAGATAATGAATAAAAAGATATCTTAGTGCGATACTGAAACGCAATCTGATCTAAATTTTCTTAATGGTTAAGCAATACAGTAGATGTGTTGAATTGAGAAAGATATCTCCGATACCTTGTATACAGATGAGCCAGCCACATCACATGCATTAAGATAAAAAATGATAAACGAAACGACGCTAGATAGAAAACACATACAACACAAAAAGCGACGTCTAACGGTCGAACCCAATAAGAAAGAAAGAAACGAATAGGAATAGCGTATCTATTTTCAATTTTGGCGTACCGGAGATGGAAAAACCTATCAATCTCTGGTTTTAACGTCCAAATAAAGCCAAAGTATGCGACCATATAACGTACTGTCAGCTATTTGTTTGACAGAGACAGAAAGAATGGTACTGTCTATCATCAGTAGCGATCTGTCTTAAGTTATTAGGTTTCGCGATTTGGAAACCAAGCAAATGGAATGTCAACTGAGTTAAACTTAGACATTCTAAATCGGCGGTGGACTAGTTGATGGCCTTGAATCGCTCACTTTATAAAGGCATCATATATAATATAGAACAAATAATTCCCATTTTATTTTCCTCAAAATATTATGGCAGAGCAGAGTTGCAGTGGTGGTCTAGTGATAACTGCCGCGACTTTCGAGTCGTAGGTCGTAGATTGGACTCCCAGACAGGCGCTTCACAATGTGTAAATTATTTTATCGCCACTGTTAACAAAACGAGTAAGGAAAACGTCGTGAGAAAACCGGCATGTCCTAGAACTAAAAATTGGATATCATGCGACATCTACTCGTACTAACCCGCACTGGGCCCGCGTGGTTTATTATGGCCCACTCCTTCTCCCAGAGAGGAGGCGTGTGTCCCAGAAGTGGAAACATTATAGGATGAATATGTAAAAATATTATAATGGACAACCTAATATAATTCTCATAATGATGTCCTAAAACACCAGCCAAGCTTCAATGGGGCCCCCATATAGATAAATCGTCAAAAAAACCAAGCTCTGCACATACGCCGTTAGAAAAAATCATAATTTAACTGATTAGAGACAGCGCGTTTAGTACTCGTATACTTTAGTTATTTTCATAGTGTGATGTCGTACGGTATTCTTTTGTGGGGTAATACCGCCGATATTCAAACAATTTTTGTTTTACAAAAAAGGGCAATTCGTTCAATTTGTAAATTAAGTCCCAGACCTCCCTCAGTGACAAATTTAAAGAGATTAATATAATGACTGTGCCCTCTCTATATTTATGAAAATCTTTTGTATGCACATAAAAATATTAATCTGTTTAAAAAATACAGTGATATCCATAACATAAATACTAGGAACAAACACAAATTTGTTGTTCCCACTACCAGGCTCATGAAAATAGGTAGCTCGTTTAAATGTCAATGTATACGTTTTTATAATAAACTTCCTAGCCACATTCAAGAACTAAGTTCAAATCTTTTATAAAGCGGAAATTATTCCAGAATGCCTATTATACTGTCAAAGGCTATATTGAGGACAAGAAGGCTTGGGATTGAGCTGCTCCAATAAGTTTACACAGATAATGTTGTTGTATAATTTGCTGTTTAAATTTTAGTTTTTTATTTATATTCGTACCTTTTTAGATCATCACATCTATATATTTACTGTTTAAAGTATAATATTGTTTTAAATTTTGAGAATGTGGGGACTATGTGGGTCATTATTTTTCTTTTTTTCTTTTAACGATGGTCTGGCTGTTTGAGTACTTTACGCGGCCTACCCAAATGTCCTTTCTTTTGTATTGTTCGTCGAATCGTTGAGCTCCTTAGTTCTGGGTTGAGCTCAACGATTCGACGAACAATACAAAAGAAAGGACATTTGGGTAGGCCGCGTAAAGTACTCAAACAGCCAGACCATCGTTAAAAGAAAAAAAGAAAAATAATGACCCACATAGTCCCCACATTCTCAAAATTTAAAACAATATTATACTTTAAACAGTAAATATATAGATGTGATGATCTAAAAAGGTACGAATATAAATAAAAAACTAAAATTTAAACAGCAAATTATACAACAACATTATCTGTGTAAACTTATTGGAGCAGCTCAATCCCAAGCCTTCTTGTCCTCAATATAGCCTTTGACAGTATAATAGGCATTCTGGAATAATTTCCGCTTTATAAAAGATTTGAACTTAGTTCTTGAATGTGGCTAGGAAGTTTATTATAAAAACGTATACATTGACATTTAAACGAGCTACCTATTTTCATGAGCCTGGTAGTGGGAACAACAAATTTGTGTTTGTTCCTAGTATTTATGTTATGGATATCACTGTATTTTTTAAACAGATTAATATTTTTATGTGCATACAAAAGATTTTCATAAATATAGAGAGGGCACAGTCATTATATTAATCTCTTTAAATTTGTCACTGAGGGAGGTCTGGGACTTAATTTACAAATTGAACGAATTGCCCTTTTTTGTAAAACAAAAATTGTTTGAATATCGGCGGTATTACCCCACAAAAGAATACCGTACGACATCACACTATGAAAATAACTAAAGTATACGAGTACTAAACGCGCTGTCTCTAATCAGTTAAATTATGATTTTTTCTAACGGCGTATGTGCAGAGCTTGGTTTTTTTGACGATTTATCTATATGGGGGCCCCATTGAAGCTTGGCTGGTGTTTTAGGACATCATTATGAGAATTATATTAGGTTGTCCATTATAATATTTTTACATATTCATCCTATAATGTTTCCACTTCTGGGACACACGCCTCCTCTCTGGGAGAAGGAGTGGGCCATAATAAACCACGCGGGCCCAGTGCGGGTTAGTACGAGTAGATGTCGCATGATATCCAATTTTTAGTTCTAGGACATGCCGGTTTTCTCACGACGTTTTCCTTACTCGTTTTGTTAACAGTGGCGATAAAATAATTTACACATTGTGAAGCGCCTGTCTGGGAGTCCAATCTACGACCTACGACTCGAAAGTCGCGGCAGTTATCACTAGACCACCACTGCAACTCTGCTCTGCCATAATATTTTGAGGAAAATAAAATGGGAATTATTTGTTCTATATTATATATGATGCCTTTATAAAGTGAGCGATTCAAGGCCATCAACTAGTCCACCGCCGATTTAGAATGTCTAAGTTTAACTCAGTTGACATTCCATTTGCTTGGTTTCCAAATCGCGAAACCTAATAACTTAAGACAGATCGCTACTGATGATAGACAGTACCATTCTTTCTGTCTCTGTCAAACAAATAGCTGACAGTACGTTATATGGTCGCATACTTTGGCTTTATTTGGACGTTAAAACCAGAGATTGATAGGTTTTTCCATCTCCGGTACGCCAAAATTGAAAATAGATACGCTATTCCTATTCGTTTCTTTCTTTCTTATTGGGTTCGACCGTTAGACGTCGCTTTTTGTGTTGTATGTGTTTTCTATCTAGCGTCGTTTCGTTTATCATTTTTTATCTTAATGCATGTGATGTGGCTGGCTCATCTGTATACAAGGTATCGGAGATATCTTTCTCAATTCAACACATCTACTGTATTGCTTAACCATTAAGAAAATTTAGATCAGATTGCGTTTCAGTATCGCACTAAGATATCTTTTTATTCATTATCTATATGCCTGTTTTAAGTTCATTGGCATGGTATAGGCATAATAACCTTTTAATTTTCATCATCATCATTTCAGCTGAAAGACGTCGATTGCTGGACATAGGCCTCCCCAAAGCATCGCTACTTCGACCAGTTCGGTGACCTTCACAAGGTCGTCGGTCCACCCTATGAGAGGCCTTCCAACGCTACGTCTTACGGCACGCGATCGTCACTCCAGAACAAGCCATCCGTTGTCTGTTCTGCGAGCAATGTGCCCTGCACTGCCACATAAATTTGCCGATTCTTCGGGATATGTCGGTTACCTTGGATTTCTTAATTTCTGTTTCGACCACGTAAGGAAACTCCAAGCATAGCCTTCTCCATTGCCCTTTGGTTGACGTTCAGCCTTCTTATGAGGGCCATTGTGCACACTTACCTTGCCGCTTTTATAAAAACAAAAAAAAATGTAATGTAGCTGAAGAGATATGAGGAACAGGGTGTAAAGTTCACTCATACTCTTTAGTAGGTAAAGGGAGGATCCTGCGACCACATGGATGTCGTATCTGGTGGGCATCTGCCCGATGATTGTTGTGGGGAAGTTGTATATATGCTAGCTGCACGGTAAACTCTGATTGCGCGATGCAGGATTTGTGTGACGTCAGTGTGATGCGTTGTCCGCATGTGGCGGTGTAGATGCCGCCACATCACTCTCCTCCGGAGACCAGAGGTCGATGGTGTACTAAGTGTTGTATCTTGCGATTCTTGCCAATGCCAGTTGGGTTCTAGTTGGTTGGGACCGGGTGTCACATAGTTCGCGGTGAGTCGGAACTGTCTGCGAAAATGCCCCAGTTAGTCGGGGTGGCTGACTGCTGGTGTCAACGAGTAGAGGGATTAAGCGCTCTGCTTGTGGAGCGGCCGAATGTGCAGTGTGCTGTGCCAAGGTTGCTGATGAGGCTGAAGGTGATGACCAGATATGCGCTTGCGCTGCATGCTGATGGTCAGGACAACCGTTCAAGCCCTGGTTGCTGGCTGGCTGTGTGACTTGCAGGAGTGATGATGATGACGTCAAGCTGAAGTAGTTGCACGAAGGCTGCGCTGATGTTATCACGTCGGGGTCACCAGTGAAGAGATATGAGGAACAGGGTGTAAAGTTCACTCATACTCTTCAGTAAAGGGAGGATCCTGCGACCAGATGGATGTCGTATCTGGTGGGCAACTGCCCGATGATTGTTGTCGGGCGTTGTATATATGCTAGCTGCGAGGTAAACTCTGATTGCGCGATGCAGGATTTGTGTGACGTCAGTGTGATGCGTTATTCGCATGTGGCGGAGTAGATGCCGCCACACAGCTGCTAAAATGAGTAATTCTCATGTTTGATTTTAATAGTATGAACAATCGACGGCTATACGGATAAACTTATACTTATAACCACACAAAGTCATTGTGTCCACTATCGATTCTCAGTCCGTAACTCACTAAGCTAGATTCGTTTGATTCCGTACGAATGTCAGCACAAAGTGAGACGAACTCAATCAAATCTAGGTGGCGTAAAGAAAAAGTGGGGAAGTGCAAACTGGATTGTCACAGTTTCAATTCCATTTGGGCGAGAGACCGCGACCGGCGGGTGATGGGGCCATGTTGTTAACGCTTCGGTGTGAGTAGAAGAGGGAGCGATATGCGTTACTAAAAGCGTTTTTTACAACGCTTTTAATAATACAAATTGGTATGAAATAGCAATAGCAATAGGCGATAGCCAATAGGCAGTAGCATTGATGGTAATAGGCTCACCCCCTATTACATGGGACTTAAAAACTTAAATGGCGAAATGAACATAAATGGCGAAAACCCTTCGGGAAACAAGGCGTGGTGTTATGTGTTATGTTATGAAATAGACTGAGCCAAAACTCGAGATCAAACGATCCGTCTCTCGACTCATAGGTTAATTTTAGTTGTATTCCACTTACACGACACCGATAAAATAATTTGGACTGAACTTCTGTTCCTTTCATTACATTATTCGATAATTTGAAAGCGAGAGTAAATGATGAAATCCAACATCGCTGAATCGGTTCACTAATACATAAAATTTTCCCGTTTGATTGATTTTATGTTCAGACCAAACCCAACAACCTAACGATCGAACCCAATAACGTCTATCTCCAATTTTGGCGTAATGGAGATAGAAAAACCTATCAACCAATCCCTGGTTTTAACGTCCCAATAAAGCCAACGTACCCTATAACGTGTTGACAGCTATTTGTTTGACAGGGACAGATAGAATTGTACTGTCTATCATCAGTAGCGATCTGTCTTAGGTTATTGGGTCTGGCCGATAAAGGGAGAGATGCCAAAAGAAAGGCATAAACGATCAAAAATGACTGCGTCTTATATCGGATTAATCTGAATCTGCACGATGATTGACAAATGCGTGCACTGACTGGACGGGTCCACTCAAATCCGTGTGGTTCTTTCCTCAAAAGACCGTTTCAGACACCAGTCTACATGGTCCTCATATGATATGACCAAGATTATTTTCGGATTTTTATTTACACTTTGACATTGATGGACTTTATGTATACAATTACATGTTAATTTACTTTGTAAAGTGTTATATTATTTTAATTATTGTGAATGTCAAGACATTGTGGATTTGTCGTTTTTTAATGCATTTTTTTATTAGTTTTAATCATGGTCCGGGCCGAGTTTGAGTAATTTATGCGGCCTACCCAAATGTCCTTTCTTTGGTAATATTCGTCGAATCGTTTAGCTCCTTTAGTTCTGTGTTGAGCTGCATGACAACTGACAAATGCGTGCACTGACTGGAGATGTCTACTCATTCTGTGTGGTTCTTTCCTCCAAAGACCATTTCAGACATCAATCCACATCGTCTTCACATGACCTGACCAAGATTATGTCTGGACTTTAAAAGAGACTGTGACCTCTGAGTTTGTTTCGGCGTTTCTTCTCAGAGTAGTCAGATAGGAAACGCCGATCTCATCTAGTTTTTAAAATTTGATTGACGTGTAAAAGTGTTTTTACAAACCTATTTACAGAAAATAAATCATTTATCATTTATCAAATAGTCAAGGAACTGCAATCAACTTCGATGTAGAGCTCGATGGGTCTTTATGAAGCAATCTTGTACTTTCACTGTATGAGAAGAGGGTCCACTATAGCCAGACAGGCTGATAATTACAACCACAGATTGCTGCAGGCACCGATCAATGTCCCGTTTGTGTTAACACTACCCCAAGAATTTGTATATTTGTCTAGTCCTTGTCTTTGAGCGAATTTTATCGATAAAATGGTGGTTTAATTGGTGAAATTCACCATAATTGACTGGCAACTAGAGTACGTTATCCTGTACTTGTTTGTATTCTAAGAACGGAGTATGAGACCAATTATTTGTCCGAGGTTATTGACTCAAGTTTATGTTGAGAATTTAATATAGCATAGGTTTTGTGAAGGTGTGTTTTTTTATTATTAACTGGCTACCCATCCCTGCTTCGCACCATACATTTCAGTCGCGTGCAAGTCGGCCAGACACATTGGGTACGTAAAACGTGGAATAGCAACGCATAAAATTGTAAATAAACGTTTATTTTAATGTGTTGTCTTATATTCTATAGGTCTCACATCTGCGAATGGGACGCAGCAATGCTGCGGATATCGCAATAACACCCTCCGGTCCGAGGATACACGGGACATGAGCCAGCGAGCCACACCGAGCTTTAGCATGAGCAAAAGCGGTTCCCAACTTTATTAACTAACGATTAATTAACGATTAAACTGTATGGTATAACAACAGTCATTTTTACATTTTCGTGCAACACTCACCGATATAAATACTGACATAATTAAATGGTTAAGTACATACATCATATAATTGAAACATTTAGTGTAATCATGTCCAACTTCCGTTGCGCTTCAATGAGGTATCGCCGTAAGCGTCGTCTAAAAGCGTCTATCGTCTTAATTATTCTAATCGGTGGTGGCAGGTTATTCCGTACCTTGGAAGCCGCATAACGAAAGCTGCCTCTAAAAGCGGCTGTACCCTGAGACCGGGTCGAGAGCTGTTGCGAGCATTGCCTTCTCCCGCATTCCCGTCTACTCGTAACCCAACTAAGCTTGTTATATAGGTAGTCCGGTTTCTGATATTTAACCACGCCGAACAGAAGGCAAGCCAAATGCAGTTTGCGTCTGGACTTCATTTTAGGTGTAAAGTGCTTATTTAGAAAAGGTGTTACATGGCTTCTGCGAGGAATATTTAAACAAAACCGAGCGCAAGCGTTTTGTACCCTTTGGATGAGGCGGTCTGTACGAGCTAGTAGGCGTGGGCCGTAAACCGTGTCAGCATAGTTCAACCTGGACAAAACCAGCGTTTCCACCAACTGTTCCCGAAATTTTTCGGATAAATAAGGCCTCGCACTGTATAAAACTTTTAGGCGATAGAAACAGTTTCTAACCGATTCCGCCACGTGCTTCTCAAAACGAAGGTCTTTGTCCATAACAACACCTAGATTACGCGCTTCATACACTCGCTCAATTCATAATACACCTCAAACCTCTGCCTCTGCCTCAATATACATCTCTGCCTAACCTTCTGGGATTACAGGCGTGTGTTTATAAAAAAAATATCTCAAATTATATCTAATAATGTAGAGCACTAAGGAGTTTTTGGAAAATCGACATCCGCCTACAGGAGTTGGTGTTAACTCGAAACTCACTATTCAAGACTAAAAATCAAAAATTATGTGTGTCATTAAAAGTCTTATTCATTTGAATAAATAACTCCAAACTTGGCCCGAATACTTATATTTAAATAAATAATAAAGATCTTAATTATTATTATTACCGTTTAAAGGGGGAGGGTTTGGTGAAATTTATAGGGGAAAGTACGAAATTTCACGAGAACAAAAACGAGGCCGAAGTGCTGAAAAACTGATATATCAGAAATTTAGGGTTCTTTCTATAATGTAGGCGGCATTAAGGTGATTTGGGAATTTGACCTTTAAAGGGAGGAAAAGGGAGGATATCGTTTATATGAAAAATCTTACTTCTTGGGTTAATAAACTTGAAACTTAGCCCGAATACATTCTTAAATGATTAATGAAGCTTGTCCTTATTAGGTGTTCAATGCTACCCCCAAGGGATTTTAGAGAATGCTTAAATGTATACTGCTATTCGGTTACCTCGATTATCGGTATTAAAACTTTTGCCAGAAAATAAAAATCTACAAGTTTTTGGATTTTTCATAAATGTACCAGCAGCAGTGGTAACTGCGTGTCTGGATTAAGTGAAATGAAGCAAAAAAAAATTATTTTTCAGATTTTTCTACTATCTTGGCCCTTTTTTGTACAATATAACTAACGAGTCCATATTTATTTATAATTTACCACATAGCAAATGCAAACTCGCTCTACGTGCATTCCTCCTGAATAAATCCTACGACGAGACTGAAAAGTACTTATTGACACTTACATGAAAGTTACCATATTTCCTTTTCCTATTCAAAGATTCAAATACACACACACACTCACACACTCATTCATACATACATACACACTCGCACACGCTCTCACTCAACTCACCCCACCAACACTCCTCATTATAATTTATAAGAGTCTTGCTTTCCTCTTTTGTTTTCTATTAGAAGCTCCAAAGCATAAATAATATAACATGATTATTGTGAAATCCAAATTGGGAGTATAAACTGTATCTCCTTACTACTCAGTGATCTAGCTAGAAAAGCAGCGATACACCAACAATTCGTTGTACACCATGTAAATAATAATGCTTATTTTGTAAGTCCCTCATGTACCTACTACAAAACATATAAGTATCTAAATAAAATGATATTATATTATTTACCAAAAGTACCGGTATAAATACGGGGGGAGGGGGTACTACATATAAATGTGTAAAGTGCCCCACCTTTCATATTGCACAATCTCCTACAAAATTGTAGGAGATAATACGAAATGTACGCAGACGAAATCGCGGGCGAAGTGCTAGTAAGCTATCTAAATAAATGAACGGTATGTGTCTTTGCACTGAAATTTTATGTAACATCTTTTGTACCTACCAAATTGTATGCAAATAAACGATTTTGATTTGATAAAAAAATCAATTCCCAAAAATGTTTGTCCGCGCATTACTTTAAATCGGCTGCACCTCTTTGCCTTATCCTTTTTTTGTTGTCTTTGTAATTGTCAGGACAAGGTTTATATGAAAGTTATTTTTTTGGAAAGGGATAGGATTTGGATTTATTTATTTATACTTCACGCACATTTTGTACAGCGGCGGACTTAATGCCATAGGCATTTTCTACCAGTCAACCTTTGGGTGATGCAGAGACAAGCAGTGGTAAGTGCAATTTATAAAAAAACCAAGGAATAAATATTTAATCTAAGACATAGATATACATTTATAACTAATTATTTATAAATATAAGCACAAATAAATATATATAATTATACTAAAACAAATAAAACAACCAATGAGAAAACATTACCCTTAAGATGATACTGCCAGCTTCTTGCGAATGTGCTCACGAACTTTAACTTTAAAGGATAATCGGTTGGTTGCCACCCTGATTTGATCTGGATTTGGAAGGGAATGGGTGAGAGCTGATGCATTATTTTAGCTATTGATAACATCTAGGTATACCATTCAGTATTTAACAATTAGCAAGTTATCTAAGGAAAAATTGAGACTGTTGGCTACCCTCTTCATTTATAACATCATAACATCACGCCTTGTTTCCCCGAAGGGTTGGGCAGAGGTGTACCTATAGTACACCCACATTTCGCCAGTTATGTTTAAGTCCCATGTAATAGGGGGCGAGCCTATTGCCATCTACCGGGCACAAATCCAGACTTCGGGCTGCTACTGAGAAATTCCAGAAACCCAATAACACGTTGCCCGACCTGGGAATCGAACCCAGGACCTCATGCTCAGCAGTAGCGATTGCGACCACTAGACCAACGAGGCATTTATTCAAACAAGAAATACTCCCACTCTTACTTCGAAGACGAATACTTTAAGAGAAGTCCCTAACAACTCCCACAGACATAAAGGTATTATAATTCCAAAGCCATCCATTATTCGTGCTTATTCAAATTTTTATCAGCATCTCGAACAATAATTTGAGAGATAAAAATCTCCGAGAACATTTCGAAAAAGTGTCGTAAACATGATTTTTACCGTACAAAGGTAGGGAAAACAATTATGGCCGGCATTGGGATCCGCCATTAAGTGCAGAACACAAACGTATCAGAGCCAGTAATGGCGTGCACTTCAAACAGTGGGGACTCAAAGAAATCATTATTCCGCGCTCTTCCTACGCGACCACTTGGAAACGTAGTGATGGGGTGATGTCGATGTTTTGGTTTTGTTACTTTCAATTTTGGTTATGGATAATATTTACAAGATAATCGTCTTTGGCCTGCCGTGGGACAGTACACAGAGTGGTATTATTTAATTGAAAATAAACTCCTCTGTTTTAACTTTGTATACTTGTAAAGTAAAGCTAAATATTATGAAGTAGGTAACAAACGTATTCGTTAGTTCAGGGTTCTAAATAGAGGAACTCACATGCCGAGACGCGTCCAAGAGCTTTCTGCTCTCCAAATAACTAACTACTTACTAACCCAACTGCCTAACGAGAGACTCTTCAGGTAATGGTTGCCGCTCTTGGCAAAACTAAACTATCCGTATAGTGATCTCTGATCAACTTTCTAGTGCTCGGGTCACTTGATTTTATTACAGGTTTGTTTATTAATATTATTTATTACTACTTCAGACCTATTTACAATTACAGAAAATCATTATTACAAAAATACAGCTCACTACACCGAAATACATTTACACCTCGAAAGTATATCGAAAAAAAATTATATCGATATTTTCCTTCCATCCCTTCAGCAGGTACGCTCTGCCGCGGGGTAACGAAGCTAATCTGTACTCAAGTGTCGACAATTTGAGGCGTAACAACAGAAAATAAGCAAGACTTGAGCCATGTTGAACTTAATCCGCGGTTTACTCGGAGGTTCGTTCTATGTAATGAACGCTGTTTATCGAGCTATTATACACAATACCCTTTTAATTTGGGCATTTTGAATAATCTGTGAGCTTTGTTAATGACATGAGTCGTTTGAAGCCATTTGTTTTGTGGAGTTTTCTGTTATTTTTATGACGTCTTGTTGATACAGGATAATTTCTGTAAGTCGGTTTGTACCTACAAACACTTTAACGCGTCAATTATATTTTAAAAACAATACAATACAATTTGTTTATTGCATTTCTTCAATTATGGCGTCATAATTCACAGTAGCATACAAGAACTTAATTCTTAACCAAGAATGCAGCTGATGCAATTGAACGAAGTCAGCAGTGATACAGAGTGCCTAATTTTGTAAGTCCTCCTCCACTCAAGGACCCAGGCAGCAAGTGGCAGTAACTTCGATATTCGATAATACGCGGTCAAGAATCCTGTCATTCGTGTTACGATGAGAATTGTAACGTATCAAATTGCAAGCGGTAAGAGTATCACAAAAGGAGAACTGGACAGGTCCGTGCAAATTACTGGGGCATAGAAAATCACCATCATTCGCCGCGTGCCAATCAATATTCAGCTGATTAAGATCCCCAAGAATTAAGAGCTTATCTGCTGGATTTTTAAGAACAATGTCAGCTAAATTATTAGTGATGTTGTGTAGTTGTACCATCAAAGGATTGCCAGACGTCTCATTACATAATATAGACAACACGAAAAATGCATTTTATAGCATATCTTAGGTTTCGATTGGTGTAGGGTAAAAAAACATCGAATCAACCTCCTCTTCCGATTTTTGTCGATCGAATAAAGTTTTCTATATCATTTTTGAACCACAAATAGTACCAACCGATCACCATCATCTCTGCTTATATTCCACCAGACAATGGTCCGGAGGATCCCATCTCTCTCCAAAAGGACTTCACCGCCCTCTTCGGTATGAGTGACTCCGTCATACTGGCGGGAGATCTTAATGCCAAACACCCGGCGTGGAATGGTAGCACGACTTCTACCAGAGGACGGATAATTTTCAAGTTAGGCGGCGGGAGAGGAGTGCCGGTATTGCGGTGCGCCGCTCTCCCTACCTTCCGCGGCCTTAACGGGGTCGCCACCGTACGATGGCTGACGCGGTGGGGCCGCAGGGGAAGAGGAGTGACGGTATGTCGTTGGCCGCTCTCCCTATCCTCTGCGGCCGAAAAATGGTAGGCGACGGGGCCATTCATCAGACCCGTCGCAAGGGGCAAGGGGTTGGTCGTAGGCTGAGGGCGAACAACGCCCTCTTCCAGCCCCTCTAAATGGGTCCAGGGACGGCGGACTCGGGGACGTCCACCGCCCCCCATACATCAGGACCCGAGGTGGCGGCGTGTAGTGTTCCACGCGCGCCCCTCTTAGACGTTGCGGGGGGAGTCTAACACCTCACTCCCCCTCCCAACACGAGGAGGCCCGCCGTGGCAGGCCAGTACCAGCCGGGGTTGTGGAAGAATAATGTGTTCCCGCGACCCCGGCGTAGGTGTGAGATGGAACACCGGGGTGGTTTTTAGTCAGTAAGAGTCTGACAGACCCCTCCGCCCGCCCCCAGGGCGGAGGACATCCATGAGGATTTTCCACCCAGGGAACAAAAAAAAAAAAAATGGTTTCGATTGGTGTTGGGTTAAAAAACATCGAATTAACCTCCTCTTCCGATTTTTTTCGATCGAATAAAATTTTCTATATCATGTTTTGAACCACAAATAGTCAAGAACATTTATTCTGTTGGTGTGAATATATTTTGTTTGGCTTTAAACAAACACTATTTGCTAGTTTAATATTGATTCAGAGTGATGTGAATTACTCAGCCTTAAATGGACGCCATGGCCTAGAACTGAGAAATCATGGGCTCCTATTCAGCTAGCTTATCATTAACCCAAATGAGGTATATAGGGGCCTACTCACTAAACACGCAGTCCGTAGTTCCTACAGAAGTTACGGGCGTTTTCAACTCCGTATCACACGCGGACATAAGATTGGTTTAAGGCCCGTCCTAAAAATGAATGCCACCACGATTTGACAGTTGTACCTACTCCCGATGTGTTTCTGCCCGTCCAAATATGTTAATAAGTATTTTCGGACGGGCCCGTATCTTTGTTGCGGAGTTAGAGAGTAGGATCAGTAATTCTACCCAATCCCATAGTACCATCTGTCGTGATTCAGCGACTAAAATTCGACGAATCAATCACATTAGTTAACGTGACTTTAACAGCAGATTACTGAGCCCTATGAACAGGCTGCTCAAAACCGGAGATGAGTATAAAAAATATAAAATAACAAACACTATAATACAAAAACCAGAACTAATATCTATAAACTGCAACATTTAAAACACCACACGCACAAATCACGCCCTGAATTAAATGTCCTTTCAAAACAAAAAACGCACGCTCCCGAATTATATTACTCTAATTCTAAATATATTACTCTGGAGCCAAATAAATCATACGAGCGACTAAAGCAGTGCCGAACCCAGTGCGGTAAGCGACAATATTAAGCTACCCGTAAAATATTTTTTACCCATAAATTAAGCGAATGTAAGCGAGTTTTTCATATGCCAGTTTCGCTAGCACATCGCGAAATTAAACACATAAATTACGAACAGTACAACTTGAGGTGCATATATTCAATTTTGGTGTGTGTTTCGCCTTAATCACTTAGTTGGAGTTTGTGAAAGAGGAACCAATCATTGTTGTTGTAAAATCCAAAATATAATTTATTGTAATAACAGAAATAGCAGACAGCCAGTGGGAAGCAATTTGCCCTGACTGGGAATTTAACTCTCTACCTTACGAAATGCCATCAAACAACAAGTTATTGTTTATTTATAATATACATTCTCATATCACACAAGTAACTATTTAGACTAGATACTTAATTTAACGTCATACTAACTTAACAATAATCTAGGTAGGTTACAAAAGTTAGCACACAAAATTTTGTTTATAAATTTATGAACTATTTGTTATCTCTATCAATATAATTATCAGCGAACTACGCCCATAATTAAATTGATTACGTACCTACGTAGGCGTAGCTTTTTTTTTGCAACAAAACCAAAACTACATGGTACAGGAATAATAAACAAACGGAAGTCTAAAAACTAATTCTAAGCAACAAATAATTACAGTAACAAGAACTCCGAAATTTACAATTTTCTAAACCGCCACAAATTGTTTACAAGATCATTTGCGTAAGCGCATTGCAAACGCAAATCAAACAAAACATTCTTTTGCTGAAAAATTCAAGAACTGTCCACTAACTTGTAAACAGGGAGTAAATACTTACTGCTTAGCTAGCCAGATCCGACGACTACACGCCAGTCGGTGAACGAACAGTGCAGTGAGAAGAGCGACACCTGAAAAACTAGTCTCATGAAGATCAAAACACAGAAAATGTACACCATTTCGTACCATATGAAGGAAATGATACTGAAGAAGAATTATCTAAAGGTCACAATATGCTTCACGTTTGGAATCACCGCTTTAGTGGTCATGATATTGCCGCATGTATTGACAAACTCACGCGCCCACCACCGTCGACACGTCAGGTACGCTACAGATTTAAAGTATATACTTTTTTGGGGGAAAACTAAAAGTCAGAGATCCCGCTTATCACATCATAAACCCACAGAATTTTTGCCGGGACAGAGAATGTTTATCAACCAAAAGTGTCCACATATAAACTGCTACATAACATACAGTAAAGAAACTCTAGCAAATGATGAAGATTTCGATGCAGTCGTTTTTGATATAGACAATGTTCTCAAAATGGATGTAAGTTTTCTTAATTTAACAAGGTCTCCTGAACAGCTGTACATATTCCGATCATCTGAAACACCAGAGAAGCATCCGTTATGTAATTATGAGTTGGAAAACTTCTTCAACTTGACTTGGACGTACAGATTAGACTCTGATATACCACAACCGTTTTTGGAAATCCATAGCATGAACAAATCAGTCGTTGGACCGAAGACCAACATGAACTGGGTAAAGAAAATGAAGAAAAGTAAAAAAAATACGAACAAAATCAGGCAGAAAACGAAGGCTGTCGCTTGGATTCTAACTAAATGCAAGCTTAAATCGAGACATGAAGATTTTATTAAGGAGTTAAGGAATGAGTTGAAAGGATATAATTACACCTTAGATATTTATGGTCCGTGTTCTCAGAAAAAATGTCCTGGAGGTAGTGCCATAAAATGTTACAAGATGTTGGAAAAGGAATATTTCTTCCAGATCGTGTTAGAAGAATATTTATCTAAAGATTATGTGACTGAGGTTATGGTTACAGCTATGTCGCATTTAGCTATACCTATTGTTCTTGGACCCGCTGACTATTCAAAGTAAGTTTACTGTTACTTCTTATTTTTTATGGGTTTAAGATTCATCTAATAATAAGGCTGATTATTTGTTAAATTATCATGAAATCAATACTTTTAACTTACTTTGCGGCAATCAATACACAGTATATAACAAAGTCAGTTTTCGTGTATACTGTGTAACTGCTTAGTTCTTTTAAAATTACACATTCGTTTTTGATGCAGTTTGAAACATCATAAATTTTTTGAGAATTGATTCCCAAAGGCTTATGTGTATTGATATTTAGTTTGCATTTAAAAAAAACACCTCAGTGATTTGAAATGTAACCGCATCAGTAGATTGAAAACGTGTGAGCAATTAAAGTTCGCTAATTATAATTATATAATAATGGGCTAGCCATTATTGTTTCACTGCAGGGCAAAGGCCTCTTCTCATATCGAGAAGGCAATTATAATAATAATTAATATGATTATTGACTTCATCTAACACATTAAACTTATCATTTTAAGTATTGAATTTTATTGTTTATCTTTTAGTTTTCTACCTCCGGGCTCCTACATCGACGCTCAAGCTTTCGACATGCAGAAATTAGGAGCTCTCTTTGACTACCTCATCAAAAACCCGGATATGTACGAATTCTTCTTCGATTGGATGAAGTACTACTACTACCAAGTACATCCTAGATCCCAGATTTGTGATCTGTGCACAAAACTTAATGTTTTGAACGGTACTCCCGTTTTTAAGTCCATTTTTCGCAAATGGTGGGACCCAGATTATAGGGATGTGTGCCAGAGGAAACGGTTGTATAAGTTGTTCAATACTGATGTATGAGAACATGTATTTTCGTATGTCCGAAAACGACGGCATCAAAGAAGGTTTTGAAGAACAAATATAATTTAATTTAATTAAATTAGAGCGGTACTTCGCTATTCGTCAATTTCTATATGAAGCTTTGTTGTGATTAATTTTAATGTTGGTCGTTAATAAAATCAAACGTTGTTATAATGGGGGTGTTTTAAATGATACTTTTAGAAAGTAAATAATTATATGAGTGTAGTTAGTGCTTATTAGTCTGACGAGTTGTAGGTCGTAGGTTCGAACCCAGACAGGCGATTTACTTTGTGTAAATAGTTCCATTACCACTGCTCACAATACGGTGAAGGAAAACGTCGTGAGGAAGCAGGCGTGCCCTAGAACCAAAATTTCGAAGACATGTGACATCAATCAACCCGCACTGGGCCCGCGTTGTAGATTACGGCCCATTCCTTCTCTATCTCTAAGCAGTGGTAACATTATAGGCTGATTATGTTTATTAGTCAAACATAGATTTAGTTTTGTAATTTTTTCAATTGAGTTAATATACATTTATTTGTTAGAGCAATAAACATTTAATAAAAAAATTGTCTTTGTTTCCATCTCATTTTCAGTACTCATAGAAAAGTACATTGCTACATGGCTCTTCTGGCGCGTGACTAAAATTGGAACTAATGCAGCCATCCTGTTTTGTTTTACATTTTCTGCAACCATTTCACAAATGCTTACTTACCCCTGTCAATGTCATTGAAGCGTCAAAAAACTTGTGTAGCACTATAAATATGTAACCTATTCGATTGAATACCTATAAATTCCATTTATTACTTAGAAATATTAACAATACCCAGTAGTTAATTAAGATAAAGAACAAAATAAGATCCAAGCTAGCCTAGGAGACCAAAAGTTAACTCCATATTATGAGTACGTAATAAAACGGAAACATTTAGCTTTCTGATACAAACACTTTTACACGTCAATCATATTTTAAAAGTAAATGAGATTGGCGTTTCCTATCTGACTACTCTGAGAAGAAAGGCCGAAATATACTCAGAGGTCACAGTCTCTTTTAGATCATCAAAAAGTTTATTGACCTTCTAATAATGCACACTTTTAAATCATTGATCCTCTTTTTTTACTTTCTGGCCTTTCCTCACAGTTGGTCGCAATAACTAAGCCAAGGTACCCCGGGGTACGGCCAAACGGGTAAGGTTTGGTTGGAACTATGACCAGCCACTCGCTAGCCGAACAGTAGTGATAATCTGCAACCAACTCACACGTGAGCTGTCAGTGCCACTGATGCTAGGGATTGACCAAGACGGGATGACACTAACAGCTCACTCCAAACAAGTATTCTCGGTAAGATTTTTATAGAATCGACATGCTGGTCGCAGCGCAGTTACTTGGCTATTATGTATTTTTAAGACCCCAGAATGGAAATTATTTGAGATTCACAAAAAAGAGGCCGGTCATTATATTATTGTGTTCAATTTTATTTTTAGGGAAACGGGAATTATTACAGGTATTGTGGCATGTACTTAATGCCAATAAAAATATTCTTCACTACTCAATATTGTATTGAATATCTATCTCCCAAAAATTTACAGAGCCAGTCTTTTCCCCAACAAAGAATTTTTTTCTTACATTTCCTTTCAATTTTGCATTAAAAGGAGTGCCGATATCACTCCTCCAGGACACATCTGTGATCGACATCTCCCAACTGAGATTTATTATTGAATACTTTTTAGCTTTCTTATACAATGAGGCAGCCATCTATCTTCTTTACATTTCAATGTTTTGTATGTCTTATTCTTACTTTATTGTATTGTTATGGTAAACGATGGCTTTATGAGGATTGCGTTCATTGTGGAAATATGGTTTTGTATTGAACCTAGAAATATCGTTAGTGTTTTCAGCTTTCTAGATTGCTAGTTTTGAAGAAAGCTCGTCTCTTTCTGATGCATTCTAAACTATTGATATGTTCATGACGTCATTCGATTCAATGAAGAAGACAATTTATTATTTCAAAAATGTATGTATATTCTTAACGAGTTTTCTGTTTGTTGGACAGAACCGCATAAAAAACATCGATACACTTATAAAAAACCTCCATAAAAGATCACAATACAAGGGATTGCTGCACACAAATATTATTTAATCTCAATTTTAACATCGAGGCCTTTATAATAAATTGCAAGCGAGCGACTCATCCATTACAGCCGCAAATAAATACCACATTACAGGGAAACCACGTCATATGTAATTAAACGGATTGCCCTGATGAATTATAAGTTGAGGATGTACATGAATACACTTTTAAACAAGGACTTTTTAGGTTGAGAGGGCGAACCTGCCAAGCGACTTCTTCTCATTTAGAAGTACCTACTTTTTTTAAGTTAATCATCTTGCATAGTGAAATTAGTGAAGAAACCTTTGAATTCGTTGACACGACGCACATTTCTGCTATAAATGACAAGAATAAATAACCTTGCGTAGGTATACATACTCGTACAAGCAATAGATAGACCGACGGACGTGTACCCCTCAGTATCCTATATTAGCCCTCATTTTCAATCCACAAGGAGGTTTTCAATTCGTCTGTATGTTTATTGTTGTATCTTTGTTACGAAATAGCCCCCGGCAATTATGGATCGATTTCGAAAATTCTTTTTTTTTTCGGAATTTTAATTAACTTTCTTAGGTAGCTTTTCAGTTAGCTAAAATAATACATATTTTTCCACTTAGTGTATACCTATTGAAAATGTTATAATAAATTCCTGTCACTGTTTTTTACTTAACAAGTAGTAGTATATGAATTTGTTTGGTGTAGGTACCACAACTAAAAAGTGTTATGTAAAAACTTTTTTACAAAAACACCAACGACTTGACGAAAACAAAAACACTACAAAGTAAAAAATAACATTCGAAAATACAAAACCAAAGACACCGACTTCCGAAATTAAAGTTATTTTACACTTTGTGATGTTATTCTTGGAAGTCGGTTGTTTTGCTAATCTAACTAATCCTGTCGGGGAAACCCAATAAAACTGGCTGACCTGGGTATCGACTTAAACAAGACCTTACAACCCGCATAGACTATCCTAGACTAACAAAGCATTCCCGTTTACTTTCCTAGTACGTTTCAGAGAAAAAATATGCGTAATCAGCCTATTATGTTCCCACTGCTGGGACACATGCCTCCTCTCTGAGGGAGTGGGTATGCAACACGCGGGCCCAGTGCGGGTCTTCGAATTTTTGGTTCTAAGACATGCCGGCTGCCTCACGATGTTTTCCTTCAATGTTTTGAGAGCAGCGGTGATGAAATAATTTAAGCATGAGGAAAATTATGATGGTGTTAAAACGTCATCAATGTTATGTCCTCAAAACATCGTCAAATCATCGCCACCCTTACGGGTAATATCAGAAGCAGCAACTTTGTGCCCAATCGGTCGCTGGGGAAGCAATCAGTTATTTAACGCTATCCGCAGTTTCAGCTCATACAGAGGGTGAGATCTGAGGGGTGACGCTAAGGGAGGTTTTTGTCATTGCTGTCAAAGATTACTTACTTGATGTATCTGAATTTGCTGCTTATCAGCTGGTGTGAGCTGTTAAAATCTGACGAAAGTATTATGTACAGTTACCGAAACCAAAAGAAGGTTTTAAAAAGTGTCTCCCTTAATCGCTGTGAAAAACTTTGTCGTGAAAAAGGTCAGTGTAACTAAACACTTTTTTATGAATAAGCTTCATAACTTTACACAGCGTTTTATAATGGTTTAAGGGGATTGGTCTTGTGTCAGTATTTAGAAGTAGTGTAAGTTAATCCTACTTTTACCATAATGTAAAAATTGTATGTTTGGATGTTTGTTCTGTGTCTCGTTTTCACGTTTTTTCTAATTGAACAGACAGCTGTGCTGCTGGAGAGTTTGTTGCGCCACTTCTTCTTCCCAGCTTAAGCACCAGGAAGTAGTGAAGGTCGAGCGTTTTGGGGGACTATTCTATGTAATTGAGTGCTGATTCTCAGCCTAATTTGAATGAACGACTTTTTTATTATTATTTATATTTGATTTTGACTTGTTACTCAATCACGCAAAACTAGCTTGACGGATTTTGATGAAATTTGGCACACTATAATTATAACCTGACATATAAAAAACTATACTTTTTATCTTGCTAGTAGGTACGTTCCAGTGGGATAACTTCCCACCTATTTACTTAGATGAAAGTCCTTCCTTAAAAAAACTAAAAAAAAAATGAACCATCTTGATTTCCAAAGTTAAATCGTTTTATTTATTTAGCCACAGTGGAAACTACTGAAACAATTCTCGGTGCACCTTCTCAATTGCTTTGGAAACTAAGTTAAATAGACAGTGATGCTAAAAGTTTATTCGAAGCAACTCAGTGGGCACAGGTGTTTATTCGAATGCGAACAACGCACAGCTAATAGGACTAGCTAAATGTGCCAGGGCACTACTATTGGGCCATGTGTGACCGAAAATGTTTATGCCAATTTTAATTTACGTGACATGTTAAAATGTTGTGAAGAAACAGTTATTAAAAGTCTGAAATTGCTAGCCGGTCTTGAGTAAGCGTGGTTATCAATACTTGTGTCTTCTCTGTATGAAAAGAGGCCTTTGCCCTGCAGTAGGTCAGTTATAAGCAAGTATTATAATTATACTGGGTTTGTACTGGCTTACTTACAGCCAGTACAGTACCTATATTATGTGAATTCTTTTACGTAGCTGGACATGACATTTGATGAAATATATCTAAATTAATAAGTAGATAACAAAATAAGTATTTCTAGTAATAAAATCAAAGCTTTGTGGCAGGTAATTAACAAAAAAACTGAAAACACAAAACAGCGAGATCAGAATAAATTGTCTCTAAGAATTGATAATGTAACGATTTCAAAAAAGTTAAAAAGGCTGAAACACTAGATTTCTTTACCAACATCCCAATTGAGGTTACTAAATCTCTTCCCTCATCATCTGTATTAGCTGAATATTAACTCAAAGAGAGTTTCAGTAAGGACATTTCTAATTATGAATTCGAGCCCATTTCTATGTCACAACTATAACTAAAATTTAAAAACTCGTTGACACTGTAGTAACATTTGCTTAATAATAACTTTTAAATCTTATTTGTGAAAAAATGGAGTCTTTTTATTTCTTATTGATTCGGGTAACATATTGGATATTTTTATTGACATAAACAGAGGCCTTGTTGATGATGGGATGATGGTAGGTTGAGTCGTGTTTTGTGTCGGGGTGTGTATCTTGTTTGTATGTCTTCTCGTTTAGTTTAAAGTCTATATCTGTGCATTGAGTAAAATCTATGAAATAAGTGCTAAATTTTAATAGTATCAGGTCCCTCCACCTACCAACTAAATGGTTGGTTTTGGATATGTGAAACATTCAAGGCAGTAGAAGTTAAAAGGAAAACTATCACAGCTAATTAGGCTTTATAAGTTTACGAGCTGCACAATTATTGACAAATGCGTGCTCTGACAGGACAGGTCCACTCAAATCTGTGTGGTTCTTTCCTTAAAATACCATTTCAGACACCAGTGTACATGGTCCTCAAATGCTCTGGTTATATACACATTGACATTGATAGACTATGTATACAATGACATGAAAATTTTCATATTATTTTAATTATTGTGAATGTAAAAACAATGTGGATTTTATGTTTTTGTTTATTTTTTTAATCTTTTCTCAGTTAGTTTTAATCATGGTCTGGCATTTTGAGTAATTTATGCGGCCTACTCAAATGTCCTTTCTTTGGTATTGTTCGTGAAGTCGTTGAGAGCTCCTTAAGTTCTGAGTTGAGCTGGATGATTACTAGTAAATGCGTGCACTGACTGGACAGGTCCACAGAGATCTGTGTGATTCTTTCCTCAATATACCAATTCAGACACTTCATGGTCCTCAAATGATCTGACCTAGATTATGTCTGGGCTTTAAAAGAGACTGAGTCCTCTGAGTTTGTTTCGGCCTTTCTTCTCAGAGTAGTCAGGTAGGAAACGCTGACCTCATTTAGTTTTTAAAATAAGTTTAACGTATTAAAGTGTTTGTTTAATCCTTCTTACAGAAATAAAATTATTTATCATTTATCATTATTTTAAAGAGTAATTAGTCTAACAACTTACATATGCAGTTGGTAAACATATTTCTTTATCGTAATTCAATGGTGTCCAAAATTAACATCAACTCTTGGATTTGTTGCCGGTTCCTATCAGCAAGTTGCCTTGACTAACTACATGGATCTTTAAAAAAAAAACTCAATAACAGCCCAGAGTCAGATTTGCGCCTGGTTTATGAAAATAGGCTCGCTGGCTGGTAACAGATGGATGGCAGTTTCCGTAGATCCAGTTTAATGTCGTGCGAATGAAGAGATCTACGTTCAGCAGTACACTAAAGATGATGTTACAGATGGGCTACAGTCGTGATAATCTGCCAAATTACTTTCGAGAACAACTTGTAGGGGTCTCACTGCATCGAGCTCAGGTGCGTGTTAGTTAGTTAACACCTATTCGTCGATATATCGCCGAATCTCACCACTATCGCATTGCGATTCAATTACACAATGTGCTTAGTTGTTTACTGCTACCAGTTTATAAATAGACACTAGTATTTAGGAGGTGTAGGGGAAGGCCAAAGAAAAGACGGATGGATCGTGTGAGGAATCATATGAGAGAGAAGAATGTTAATGATACGAGGGCGTGTCAATAAGTCCGTGACTTTTTGAATTTCTGACCTCTTTACTGAAAAAGCAACACTACTCCTGTCAACAGGCATCTGTCAGTTGACTCCTGTCAAAATTTGAACTTGCTGCGTCAGTTATTTTGTGTTTGACAGCTATCTTTATCAGACTACCCAGTTATTTGAGGCAAAAATTGAAAAAAGTGAATTTCGTGTGCTTATTAAGCATTATTTTTTGCGAAAAAAAACCATTACCGAGACCAAGGCTAAGCTTGATAAATACTATGGGGACTCTGCACCATCGATTTCAATGGTAAAAAAGTGGTTTACTGAATTTGGTTGTGGCCGTACAAGCACTGAAGATGCCGAACGTCCTGGACGCCCAGTTGAGGTCTCTTCACCCGAAGCAATCGAAAAAATTCACGATATGGTGTTGGCCGACCGAAGATTGAAAGTGATTCAAAAGTGAAAGAGATTCAATTTTGAATGATCACTTGGGCATGAGAAAGCTTTCCGCAAGATGGGTGCCGCGTTTGCTCACAGTCGACCACAAACGAAATCGTGTAACAACTTCACAGGAAGGTTTGGCGTTGTTTAATCGCAATATGGAGGAGTTTTTGCGCCGTTTTGTAACCGTGGACGAAACATGGATCCATCACAACACACCAGAGACCAAACAACAGTCAAAACAGTGGGTTTCTAAGGGTGAATCGACGCCAAAGAAGGCCAAGGTGGGTTTGTCAGCCAATAAATTTATGGCGACTGTTTTTTGGGATGCACGCGGGAATATCCACATTGACTACCTTCAAAAGGGAAGAACAATCAATGGGGAATATTATGCCAACTTATTGGACCGATTCAATGACGATTTGAAAAAAACCGTCCTCATTTGGCCAAAAAAAAAGTTCTTTTCCACCAAGACAATGCAAGGGTGCAAACATGTGCAGTTGCCATGGCAAAAATCTATGAATTGAGCTATGAATTGCTCCCTCATCCGCCCTATTCTCCAGATTTGGCTCCGAGTGACTACTTCTTGTTCCCAAACCTGAAGAAATGGCTTGGTGGAAAAAGATTTGACTCCAATGATGAAGTCATCTCGTAAACAAATGCCTATTTTGAGGACCTCGACAAATCATATTATTTGGAAGGGATAAAAAATTGGAGAAGCGTTGGACAAAGTGTATAGAGCTCAAGGTACGTTGAAAAATAAAACTACGTTGTAAAATAAAACATTTATTTATCAAAAAATCTGTGTTTTATTCCAAAAGTCACGGACTTATTGACCCGCCCTCGTAGCGTGGCGGTTGACAGGAGAGAAAGGAAGAAGAAAACAGGTTGCTCCGACCTCAAGTACTTAATATAGAAGTTTCCTCCTGAAATTTTCTCAAACTTTAAGGCAGAATTCCTTTATGACTGATCAGCAGGCGAAGCATGACCGTGTTTTGTCGACGAAAGAATAGACAAAATTACAGACTTCAGTAGTTTTGTCCACTCTTCCGTAGACAAAACTACTCGTTTCTCGTCTGCAGACTGAACCATGAGCGTGGTCAAGAAACTTTGGCCAGTGTTAGTTATAACCTGACTAGCTGTTGCCCGCGACTACGTCTGCCATCCAGATTGAAAAGTAGCCTTTGTCCTCACCTAGGTCATGGTCTATCTGTGTGACAAATTTCATCCAAATCCGTCCAGACGTTTTAACGTGAAAGCGTAGCCAACAAACAAACAAGAAGGAAGGAAGTTAGGATGGTGTCCGCCCCAAAGAAATACTTACATAACTTTTATTTACAACATCTCCTTGCCTTCCCAATCTAAAATGAGTCCTACTGTACTGTGTTTCTTTAATAAGTCAACACATACGATGAAGGTTGTAGAAACAGTGCAATAAAGTATTACTTCCATGACAATTTTATTTATTTACTTATTTATTAAAAACTCCCTTACAACTATCATTACAGGTGCATACTTAATGCGATAGTGCGTCTTAAAATTATCCTACAATTACAATTAATAAACTATGAATAATTTCAAAAATACTGTTACTTAATTAATAAACTAACTTACACTATAACATAAAACATTCAACAGAATTTTTGCGAATTCACTTTAATGGCTTGAAAATACATCGATATTCACGTGAAGATCGTCAATCACCCGAATTGCGTGGGTCAATGGTGTTTTGGCGAGAAGGTTGGTCCTGGCAGCCGGCGAGGCCAGTAGCGGCGGGCGGGCGGCGCCACGCGCTGCCTCCGCACATATCGGTCCGGAACACATATACTCAGGCGCTTCAGTACTCCTGGGTTTTGCTCAATGCCTCGAAGTAACCTAACCAGATACGCCACAAGCGTGAATTCCCGTTGCACCCTCAGTTGGTTGTACCCGACCATACCGAGTACAAACAGAGTGGGGTACATAAACGGGTAAAACGAATATACCCCTTATAGTTTCTTGTACAAATGGCGCTAACCTTATTAACACACATACGTCAAACTGTCAAACTGACATCGATTGAGAGTTCTATCGTCAAAAAAGCGGCCTAGTGCGAGTCGGACTCGCCCATGAAGAGTTCCGTAGCAGCAAGTAACATAATATAAAAGTTCTTGTAGTTCGTTGTAACTTTGATCGATGTTTTAATAATAGTGTATTTTATTTAAATTGCGGTTTACAATTTATGACGTATAAAAAAAACTACTTGCTAGATCTCGTTCAAACCAATTTTCGGTGGAAGTTTGCATGGTAATGTACATCATATATTTATTTTAGTTTTATCATTCTCTTATTTTAGAAGTTACAGGGGGGGGGGACACATTTTACCACTTTGGAAGTGTCTCTCGCGCAAACTATTCAGTTAAGAAAAAAATTATATTGTAAACCTCAATATAATTTTTTAAAGACCTATCCATAGACACCCCACACGAATGGGTTTGATGAAAAAACATTTTTGAGTTTCAGTTCTAATTATGGGGAAACCCCAATTTTTATTTTATTTTAGTGTGTTAATCATAAGGCGGTTCACTGAATACATCTACTTACCAAGTTTCAACAGTATAGTTCTTATAGTTTCGGAAAAAAGTGGCTGTGACACACGGACGGACCGATTGACAGACATGACTAATCCATAAGGGTTCCGTTTTTTGCCATTTGGCTACGGAACCCTAAAAATCGTACAAGATCGACCCTATTTTAACGTAATCATAACTAATTCCACTTCAACATTACCTATCCATCTTTCTACAATCCCGACCTTACATTTTAATTATCACCACGCCAGCTACTCAAGGACCTGACCAGGCATAATTCAAATCGCTAGCTCAGTGGCGCCCTCTCGCCGCGAGAAGTGTCGTCGAGCCTTCTCGAATATTCATCAGGCTGACTTGATTACTTCTTAAGTATCTTTGTTATGTGGTTAACGACTCGGCAGGTGGAAAGTTCTGTCAGTAAGTTCTTTACGATACATAGGTTAATTATATATTAAGCCTTTTTCCCATAGTAGAAAGAAAAGCTGATAGTCGGGTGCTTCGACGTTGAACATCATCTTGATCCATTTAGATGTCAAATGTGAAAGGATTTTTTTTTCCTATTTCTGTGTCAGCGTGCACAGATTAGATGATACAGTTTATTTTTATTTTAAGCCTTTTATTTCCCAAAAAGAAAAAAGTACATTACATCTTTAAATAATAATAAATTCTATAAATTTATAATAAAAGTACATGCATTTCGATAGTAAAAATATAAACAAGAATGATTACACAAATTAATTGATTTGACGGAACATTCACACAGACATTTTAACTTACTGATCTAAAAATGTTAAAATGTTTTTTTTTTATTTATTATTTTTGGTCGCCCCTATATGGGCGAAGGCCTCCTTCATCTTTCGCCATTCCACTCTTTCTTGGGCTAATCTAGTCCAGGTGGGGCCGGCCACGGACAAAATATCGTCGCACCACCGGCGCCTGGGTCTGTCTCTAGTGCGTGGTGCATCGCGAGGGTACCAATGGAGAACCCTCGTACTCCAGCCTGCATCTGTTGCTCTTGCTACGTGTTGATACAGTTACAGGAAATTATTTCCTTTACTGCTTCTTTTACTTTTTTATCTATCCCATTTAATAAAAACCGGACAAGTGCGAGTTGAACTCGCGTGGAGAACCCACCAAAAACATTTCATGTAAAGTAGGAGCCAAAACTAACATAACGGTTGTAACAATGAAATAATATAATATATAATCATAACCCTTACTAGGAGTAAGGGTTATGATTATATAGTCGCACAGCATAGTCGGGTAAAAAGTTATTTCCTGCACACTCCAGTAGTTACTTTCTTAATAACAACAAAATACTAAAATCGTGGAGCGCATTTTAATTTTGTATTAATAAATTTAAACAAAGCACTCCCCGCTTTTTAATTTAATAATTGAATCTGGAAGATGGACTAATACAAGTGAGTTAAATTATTTTATAATTATCGTGATAAAAGCGTGTTAAAAAAATTACTACGTATATTTTTAAATTTTTTATTTCAGAAAATTACAAAATTTAATACATGGTATCAGATTCAGACAAGTCTAGTATATTCTTCATTTAGTATATATAATAATAAGTCTAAAGTCAAAAATGTTATGACATTAGCGGGTTACTAGGAGCTACTTAAGAGTTCCACTATCACCTTTTGGTTCCATCAACATACCTTTGTTATCTATTGGACTCGTCAAAACGAAACCTACAACTCCAAACTCGAGGGATTTAGTAGTTGCCACTGAAGAGTTCCACTATCCACCTCCTGGCTCTATTATCAGACTGTCGACACCAAGTACAATCTATTAGAATAATTAATAGTAATAGCAACTGAAGAGTTCCACTATCCAACTCCTGGCTCCATCATCAGACCCTCGTTGCCTAAGCCCAATGTATTTAACTGGTCAAAGCAAATCATATGAGCCCAAACTCGCTGAGTTTACTAGTAGCCACTGAAGAATTCCACTATCCACCTCCTGGCACCCTCATCAGATCAAGCCCGAGATACCAAATTATAGTTTTGTCATCCGAACAACATTATACCAACAAAGTTTCATTTTGATACGACATTCATAAGTAGGTTAAAATTAACTTCTAAGATTTTATTACATTGTTTGTTATACACAAGTAAAGCTAGTAAAAGCGTGTTAAACAAAGTTTCATCTTTGTTGTTTATGTATATGCTTATCGAGCTTTCATAACACATGGAAGGCGATATAACAGATAGTGCCCTAGAGGTTTTGATGAGCGAGTGAGTGAGACGCTCAGTGACTAAATCGACATATTTTAGGTATTCAAACGTCACTTTGAAATTCGAACGGTGCCGAGGTTTCACGATGATATATTCTAAAACCAAATGAATTAGATACCGAACCGTGTGTGGTATCTTTAATGAGGTTTGTAGTAAACTTCCAAACTTAGAACAGTTTTTAGAAAAACCTGCTTTAATAAACCACCAACTTACTTCCCTAAAAAGATGATCAAACACCGAACTAACTAGAACAAAACAATCATTCCACACTCAAAGCTGAGGAAACAAAGCTCTTTCTTTGCCCAAGTAGTAAATACTGAAAAATTCATACATTTCGTCAGTACCGTCGGCAAGTCAAGTGCTCGGCATGGTTAGCATATCGCAGAGATCGCCTGCTCGAATATTCAACAGCTCTTTGTTGCTGACCCTACTTACGTACTACGTTATGGTAATGAGTGACGTCACTGTTTGTTTTTGATTCAGTTTGATTTTGTAGCTGTCGCTATGAAGAATATATTTTTGGAAGATGTTTTAATGATGTGACGGTCTTATTGGTAGAAAATGTGAGGTAACATTCATAGAAACCTCCATTAGTATATTATAATAATACCAGCCTCTTATTGTCCCACTGCAGGGCAAAGGCCTCTTATACAGAGAAGGGACGAGCACTGACCACGACGCTTGCTTTGGAAGTGTTGGCGATTTGAGCCTTATACCCAAACCAATAAGACATGTGTCGTCTAGCCGTTCGCTGCGACGCCAGCTGTGTTTTACTTTTATACTTATTAATTATTAAATAATAATTAAGAATAATTATACTTTTGTAATCCTGTTCGCGCCTCTTTCATTGAACACGCTCCCATATAAGCTTCCAAAGACAGTATCCTAACTTTAACATATAATATTATAAACGAGAAAGTAGGTAAGTTTCATTGTTTGTAACGCTTTCAAGAAAACGGCTGAACGGCTTTGAATGACATTTGGCACATAAAGAAAGAAAGAAAAATACGTATATTGGCATTACAAGACAAAAAAAAATTTACACCTTAAACGATAAAGAAAAAACAGAAAACAAAAGGGCTCAGCATAATGTCAGATGATATCCAGCATAATGTCAGATGATAACCAGCATAACGTCAGATGATAACCAGCATAATGTCAGATGAAATAGATCTGACATTATGCTGGTATAATGTGTAATACAGTATAATGTTAAATATATTTAACATTACACAATGTACCGTTTGACGCTGATTTTCAGCTGCAACCCACATGGGTAGACCATGAAGAAGGACGTAGAATACTTTTCATTCTTGATCGCTGACGAAATCGAGGGCAATAGCTAGTGTAACTATAAGGTCCAGGTTTCCTCACGATGTCAGTAATGTTGAAGATAAACTCAGAAACGACATAATTATGATTTGAAAATATCACATTGGTACTTGCCCAGATTTGAACCCTCGTGCATGAGAGACGAGGTCTTAACTAATAGGCCATCACGATATGGATGAAAAGCAAAGTGTTGGTGAAACTTTATGTAAATTTATGTTACTTACAAAATACTACATTTAAACAATACGTTAGTCGATTTTATGTCCCTAACATCAGAAGGAGCCTTTTTCTTCAAGTAAAATGTCACCGATCAATAATTCTTACAAAGACTCAATAGGTGACAAAAGAGTAACCTTTAATAAAAAGCGTAGAAAGAGCCTTTGTCTTCGTAAATAATAAACCAGTCAGGCGTTTAAATATTTCTACAGTAGGGCCTTTTGTAAGCTTCATTGCGTGAAAAACAATAATAAGTTATAATTTCAAATATATGAGAGTAAGAGGGGCTCGTGGTAGAATAATAACAGGCGCACGCGTCGATAGAAGGTTAAGTTACGCTTGGCGCGGTCGGTCCGTGGATGGGTGACCATCCGTTTCAGATCGTAACCGCTCCGTGCCTCGGAAAGCATGTAAAGCCGTTGGTCTCGGCGTCATGCGTAGATCTTTGTCAGTAGTTTAGGGGGAACCAGAAGCCGAAAAAGTCTGACAACCAGTCTTACCAATGGGTACCGTGTTATATAGTGACTGGGTTGTAGTGGTCAGATGAACAGTCGCTCTATGTAAAATACTGCTATTCAACTGCATGCGGTAAGACTGGTAGCCGACTTCAACATAATTGGGAAATGTATGTATCAAGTGCGGATCCAGGATTTATTTCTGGGGGGGGGGGGGGGAAGACATTTTGTCTTTCTTCTTTTTTCAATACATTCCACAAAACAATTGCACAAATGTTTACGCCTGTCAACGTCATTCGAGCGCCAAAAGATCCTTGTTTAGTCCATTCAAATTTATTTTACCTCTGACAGCAGCAATCCAATAGCAACCTTATTGCAATGATCATAAAGATCACTAAATCAGAGGTGAGATAATAATTTTGGAAGGAGTGTAGCAGTGTATTTAGTACATACAGTAAGCAAGAAAAATTGACAATCACTTTTAAATAAATTTTTGATCATTATAAGCTGATTATGTTAGTTGCCTTGATATTGTTTGTTTTGACCACCATACATCATACATGACAAAGGAGTTACGTTGTCAAAAATTAAGCATCCCGCCATGGTTTATGTTAGATAAAAAGACTACTAACGGTGGATTTCACCAAGGAAACTGAACGCGATTTAGCACCTAAACTACGTTTTAGAGCTGTCAGTGTCATTATTTTCTATGGAAAATTGACACAGCTCTTGAACGGGTTTTAGATCTGCTGAACGCGTTCAGTAACATTGGTGAAATCGGCACTAAGACGTCAAAGTCGCTTTCGTGTAACTAAAAAGAAGTTCAAGTGATTTCCAGATTGGTATTCTTTGTTTCACTTTAACCGTCTGCCCCTAGGATCCGCCCTAGATGATAATTATTGTAGACGCGCGTCGAAAATAAGGACGTTGAGGACGGTAAGCCGAAAAAGACAAGGGAGAAGCTTTCGAAGCATACACAGTTGAGAAACGGTTACGCAGATGATTGAACAAACAAGGATTGTCCTCAGCTTCGCTCGCGAGGACGTCAGAAATGATCCCACGGAAACGTACCTATGGGGATAAAAATACTACTAAAGTTAATAAAATATTACTTATAATTAAATCGTGACTCAAAGGACTCGTAGCGCCATCTAGCGTCCTAAAGGAATTGAGACCGTCGAAAGTCGACCTTCAGTACTTTTTTCAAAACTACTTTATTTCTGGATAAAAGGTATCCTTTGTCCTTTTTTGTACCCCTGACAACATATAATTATGCAAAATTTCATGATGAACGGTTCAGTGGTTTGGCGTGAAAAGGCAACAAAAATCTTACTTTCGCATTTATAATATTATATAGTTAGGATTAGGTTAAGGCAGCTTCAAAAGCGACATTATCCCAGTCGTTTGGACGACGGAATGGCTAGCCAGAAGTTCATACCTCACGACTGCGCGAAGTTGACGCGAAGGTAATTCGAGAAAGCGGAGAAAGTTTTCTCCGCCATGTTGAAGTTAGATGTAGATTTAGTAATGTTAGGTTTATTTTTGTTTATTTAATGTGTATACTCAACTCAAACTCAAAGCATTTATTTCAATTAAACCATTTACAGGCACTTTTGAATTTTCAAGGAGTCGTTCAGTGAGAAATATGAAGCTAGTTGCCCATTCCAGAGCGTAGTAGGTACCTATGGAGAAGAACGGGCAAGAAACTCCATGGACACTCTTTTAAATAATATTGTTGTTACAAATATATTAGTTACATCATTAATGTTGACACTATAGGTGAGAACGATGTACAAAAACCGTACACGTTAAAAGCATCCAGAGTGCAGCAAAACATAATTAATAACAATCCAAAAAATAAATTATTAAAATAAGCCGTGGCAGCTGAGAGATGACCAGTCCTAACTGACGGCGCCCGTTCACGAACATGACGCATGGATCAGCATCATTCAGTTCAACCATTTTGAAGGGAGCTAAATGATCCAACACACGCGCCACCGCCAGCGATACATTTGAGTGAGCATGACATACTATCAGCCGCCAGGGCACATTCAAGGCAATCTATGACATTACCCGGTAAATGGTAGCTCTATAGTAAAGAAAGTACTCACACCTGTGCGATGCATCTATTTAATAAAAAGAAGATTGAGTTTATATTAAGCATAAATTGTTTAGGCTAAGAAAAATAATAAACTACTTTTCTGCAAAAAAAATGCCATTTCCATGTCTTTGAAAATTGAAGATCTTTCGGCGGGTGGCGAAAATTTGAACTAACGCCGTCATCTTGCATTTCACCAAAAAAAAACACACATGTTTACTAACAGCGGCAGCACCTCCTTGCCAATGTCATGCGAGCGCCAAAATATCCTTGAGGGACTGTACACGAATTTTGCTCACTGACGTGGTCAAAAGGTCATAAAATGCACAGGTGACATGCGACGCAAGATGTCTGATCTGTCTAATCTATTAATATATATAAAACGATAAACTGACTGACTGACATATCAACGCACAGCCGAAACTACTGGGACTAGGTACGTAACATTTTGAACACAGCTTCCTTTAATAATGTAGGGGAGCGCTAAGAAGGGGTTTTTGATAATTCTATATGGGGGTGAAACGGGGGGATTTTGTTTATATGAAAAATCGTAATCCTTGAGTTTATTAACTTGAAACTTGGCACGTATACTTAATTAAGTAAATTATAAAGTTTGTCACTATCAGTTATTCTCAACTACCCCCTATTTCCCTATTAGGGGGTGTCATAGTTCGTATCGAATAATAGTAACGCGCGGTCGTATTAACTCGAAACTCAGTATTTATACTTAAGACCAAGAATAAAGAATAACGTTTTTCAAAAATCTACCTCGGGTGAAAAAGAGTAGTCAATTTTACAGGGGTGATTTTACTGCGTGGCTTGATTAACTCGAAAATTGTATGAAAAACTTTCTTCTCGAGTTAATTAATAAACGTGAAACTTAGCCCGCATACATTCACATATGAAAAATGACGTTTGTCATTATAAGGTTTTCAAAACTACCCTCAAAGGGATATTAGAGGGTGCTTTTGACAGAAAATAAAGAGTAAAACGTTTTTGGGTGAAATGGTTTACCAAAAACGGATTATTAAGTGTCTGAGGGAGGATTTCCCTGCGTGTTTGGATTAATTAATAATTAAGAGATAAAACGAAATCCTCGCGGGCTAAGTCGTGGGCGAAGTCTTAGTAATATTATAAAGAGAAAAGATTATATTTTTTGTATGATTATTTGTTGCTTTCACGCTAAAACGGCTGAACGGATTTGGATGTTTTGCACGTGGTTAGACCATGACCTTATTATAATCCATTAGGACATGGAATAATTTTTATCCCGATATTCCATGGAATCGAGACTTATGCGTGTGGAGCTGATGTGCAGTAATTAATAAAACATAGATTTGTATCTATCTTTATTGTAAATACTAATAATATTAACAAAATAATCTCAGCTATTTATCACGGTTCCTCGATTCTGTTAGGCACCGAGTTAACTAAATTGAGCTTAAAGTCGCTGTCTTTTACTTTAATGAAAAGCGAGAAAATGAGAGCAAAGCAAAAGTGTCAAATTAGATTGGGCTTTAAAATTGTTATTCTTAGACCGAGCTCGCTGCATATAGTTTTGCATAAAACTAAAGGGGGAATTTGACATACACAACATCACGTTTGTATTTCCAGTAGGGGATAGACAGAGTTGAGCAACACAATCAACTTCTCGTTATTTTAAACTCCTATCAGCTCATAAATCCAGACTCAATCGCTTTGAACACTAAAAACTGTAACGTTTTATTATTTTTTTCTAAGTTATTTTAGGACTCATTAAAATCTGATATTGCACACACAGTGAGCTACCAATGTGCTCGTTCCTTCTCTCTAGGAGAAGATTCCTGCAGTGACATAATTTACTTAATTTGGTTAGTCAGTACCCAACGGAAATTCACTCCAAAAACTAGCCCCTCACAGGATCTTTCATATACCCCCTAATTTCACTGCAAAAACCAGCCCCTCACAGGATCTTTCATATACCCCCTAATTTCACTGCAAAAACTAGCCCCTCACAGAATCTTTCATAAACCCCCTAATTTCACTGCAAAAACTAGCCCCTCACAGGATCTTTCATATACCCCCTAATTTCTGATATCATTTCAGCACCTTTTGGAAGACATTTCTCCCTCAACGGACCATAATACCACCAGGTCCTAAAGTTCCTGTACGTGCTGAAGGCTTGGTACATTTTTCTATCATTCAACATTTTGCAGAGCTCACAGTATCCTCTGAATTCTTCTACGTTGTCTATTGTGTAGTAGTTTTTCCAGTTGAAATATTGGTGGTAGACTGTTGGATTCCTTATGGTGTAGTCTAAAAGAGCTGCAAGCCTGTCTTCTGTGTAGTAATTGAAATTTATGTAGGAGTTATCTGGCAGGAACCTGGGGAGAAAGAATAGTCGTGAAACACTGGACTTGGAAGGTATTAGTTAATCGGAGCCAAGTCAGGCCGCGAACCACCATAGCCTAAACAACTTTTAAAATTCACTTAGCCTGTAAAGCCGCACATGTTTGCTGCATATCGGATGACTTGTAGGCTAAGACCACCACAACATGGGTTCCTGATAATATCCAACGGCATCTCGGAAAACCCAGGAGTACATGGCGGGATGAACTTGACACTTATAGGATAGATTGGTCCAAATTGCCTAAGGATCGAGTTCAGTGGATAAGGAAATATAAGCCTTTGCCCTGCATTGAGACAACACTGGATGATTATTATATGAGCCTAAAATTACAATTGTGCATCTTAACGGTGCGTGTTACTTTCGCCTACACAAGTGTCTTCCCTGACAACCTGATCCCTAACAATGGAAACTCGTGGAAAACAGCATAAGCCATCTCCCATTACATATCCATATACAACTAACTGCTGATTATAAGGTTTTCAAACATTATGTTTTTGCTCGACTCATTTATGTGGTTATCTAGCGTAAGGAATTGATTACTAAACTAAATTTCAATTCGCATTATCCAAGTTTTTGACATTTCTTTGAAGCTGGGGGCTTCAAAGAAATGTCAAAAACTTGGATACTAAAGGTAAAATAGAATATTTTTTTGACAGATTGCGACGGAGATTAAAATGCGAAAATTCTTAGAAATACGGTAATTACCCTTCAGCTCAAAGTAAATTGCACCATATTTTATACGATGTATAAGCATTGCATAATCAGCCTATACTGTTCCCACTGCTGGGACAAAGGCCTCCTCTCTGTGGGACGGAGTGGGCCGAAATCCACCACGCGGGCCCAGTGCGCGTTGGTAGCGGTTTCCTCTCGATGATTTCCTTCACCGTTTTGGGAGCAGTGGTGATGAAATAATTTACGACCTTCAACACGTAAGTCGCAGCCGTTATCACTTGACCACAACTGCCCGATTTATACGAATAAGTCAATTAAATATTTATGTTTTTTTTTTTTTTTACTGGACTAAGACTCGTGATGTACCGCAAACTCACCGAATTTTAAAATAAAGAAAGTAAATCTTCTAACGAATAATAATCTCTAATTTCAATAACAATTTTTATAGAAATAAAACATTCTACCACTAGAAAGTAAGAAGTTACAAATCATTTTGATGAAGTTCACATTTTCATGGATATAGAAAAATGTATGGAATACTTAAATGGATAGCTCATAGATTTTAACTACGGATCGCGACCGAAATTGACCGTGTGACGGGTGACATATACACTAAAACATGTGTGTTAATCTTTATAACTAGAAATAAGATCTTACTTGGTGTAATCAGCGCCTCCGACCACCACTGGTACTGCATCATGATGGTACCCTTTCAACACTTCTGTCGTTACAAAATCCTCTGACACACCCCCTTCAAACGCCAAATAAAAATAATAATCTCTTTCAATCGCCTTTAGACATCCTTCTCTAGGACAATTCTTAAAACCACAGCCGTACAGATCAATAGACAAATTAAATAGTTTCAGTGCTCGGCTTAGTTTAGGGAGTATTAACTTCCTTTTCATTACAAAATCGCAATCATTTGTAACCAACGCTAATGCCTTTGTCTTTGTATTCACTTTTTTTATAATATCACTCCTCGTCGTCGGCTTTAAATGCGTGGTCCATAGCACTTTGCTACTGGGAGCCACAACGTTGCCACTCATGTCCTTCACTTCAATATAAGGACTGAATATATCTGAATAAAATTTGTAAGTCCACGTCCAGTTGAAAAAGTTGTCAACGTGAATGTTGCATATAGGATGGTCGTCGGCCGCCTGCATTCCATAAAATACATATTTCTGGCGTTTCGTTCTATTTTTTGGGAGGTCTTTATAACCTCCTACTTGCCCCAATAGAGTCATGTTAAAAACTATGGCGTCGAAGTTCTTGTAATCATTGTTTAGTATCGTCTTGTTTGTTGTTATGTAACAATTGATTTCTGAACAGTTATTTTCAATGAATGCACTTTGTCCTTCGTACGGCAACAGCTTCTCGTGTGTTCTTCCGACCGGTGCTGACCAAACTAGGATATACTTGAGATCGTTCTCGAATCTTTCGTCCGCCTCGTAACTTCGGAGTTCTTGATATTTTACCGTCTGTGACACGGTGGTGTACGCAGTGTGGAATGAATAAAACGCCAGCGCGACGTACATGAAAAGCCCGGTAAAGCTGACAATGAAAAATAATTTTGCAAAAGTTTCAGTTCGGGAGACGAAATACATTTTGTCTCGGTTGGATCGCGCCTCGTCTCGTGAACAATGGATAGAAACGTCGGCTTCATCTCGATAAATAAAGAAGAATGCATCCGCTGTCTCATTAGATGACGGTGGTAAACAAAAAATTCTTTTGATAGCAAATAAACAAAGCGAATCAGTGCTGTGTACAAAACTGCCTCGGTGAGCAGATTATTTAGACATTGTATTGATGTTATGGAGCTTGTACACGAAAAAAAGTTACTTCTGCTTATGTTGGGTATTGTCAGTTGAACCTTTGAAGACTTTGAAGTAAAACTAAATAATAAATGACAAGTGAGAATTTTATAGTCACAGTGCGTACGCGTATGAGTCAAACTGTCAAACACATAATGGAAATTTTACATGTAAATTATTTGGGCATACTTAAACTAATATCCCGACATAAAACTTATGTTAAGTTTGTCGCTCAAGAGTGAATTTTTACTGTGTTGTATTTCCACTAACTTTACTTTGACTACAATATTATTCTTACAGATCGTACCTATCTAGTAGGTCTAAGTCTTTTAGTTTAAACAATACAAAACGCAATCTACCTCCATTGTTACAGGTAGGTAGCCAATGAGGTAACGTTCACCGTCAACTATTGGAATGCAGACATTCTCCGTCGAATTCCCCGGATACCGAACGCTCAGAATCCTTGTGGCTACTGTCTTCAAATTTTCATCTTATTAACATGTCAATTTGAGGTAATTTATGATCACAAAATCGACGGTTATGTGATCTTAGACGGATAACAACCGACACTCTTTTTGAAATCACTTTATGTAGTTTTGTCGACGCAGTCTAGTGTTATCTTACTTTTTTCCGTTATGTTTGAGAAGACATTAATGAAAATACTCTTTTAAAGAAACAAAATTAAACATGGCAGAATATGTGATAATGTTTTGTCTACACTAACTAAGATAAACTGAAGATGACGTGGCGTAGAGAAAAAAAGTATTTTGTCGCTTTGTAACAATATTATAAAATCATCGTGAATAAACCCGGACTTTTGGCAATCAGCAATTGGCGACTAGGACAATGTTCAATAATTATCTAGGAGATAAAGTAAAGTGATGAGTACAAGTTTTTTTTAAGTATATAACAAACGCGGCTTCGCCGGCGTCGTGCTACCGAGACAAAAAGTATCAAAGATACAAGCTATCTCCTTGCTAAATTTTATTGAAATCCGTTCAGTGGTTTAGGCAAGAAAAGGTAACATACAGGTAACAAACTTCACAGATATATTTTCGAATTTTTAATATAAAGTATGGATTGGCATAATTACATAAGAAACAATGATAGATTCAACCGTTATTAACTGCGTTGCAGCTGTCAATGCCCGTCTTACAATTATTACAGTAGGGACACCTAGGCAACATTGGGATAGATTTTGATAAATTATAGTGCGAGGAGACTTACACAACAACTAGTACAAGCGTACTAGTTCAGTTTTAAGTTTCCACAATTTAGATGACACCAGTGATGATGCGAGCAGTGGTGGCCCAGCGGTAACGGCCGCTCCTTACGAGACGTGGACGTGGGTTCGAACCCAGACAGGCGCTTTACTTTGTGTAAATTATTTCATCACCACTGCTCTCAAAACGGTGAAGGAAAACGTCGTGAGGTAACCAGCATGGCGTAGAACCAAAAATTCGAAGACATGTGACATCTACCAACCCGCACTGGGCCCGCGTGGTGGATTACGGCCCACTCCCTCTCACAGAGAGGAGGCCAGAGAGGTGTCTCAGCAGTAGGAACATAATAGGCTGATTATGCATTAAGCCGAAGAAAACTTAAGTTTGCAGTAGTGGGAGAAATTTCAGGCTGGTAATAGACAAATACATTATGAAGCTACATGCCAACATCAGGCGTCTTCAACTGAATTTTTAACATACATTCATATGAAACTAACTACAGTTATGGCTTTATATTGACACGTCTTCGCTTGTCACGTGCGCAAAAGGGGTATATTTTTATGGAACACGTAATTTTGTTTGACTTCATACGCGGTGTCCATATTTGCCGAAGACTCGACGTCCTACATGCAAAGAGACTTGGTTGTTTCCAACGTTTGATGCGGCACGAGACTTGTGTAGGTAGCAAGGTGGAAGGGACACATCTTATTACTTAGTCCTACACTGTTAAGTGGTTATAAATCATCTCTTAAAGCCATGTAATTTTTGTATTTCACACAAGAAATTCTTTGTCAGTTTTGATTGATCAGCTAGACTTAACTTCATCAATACTTGGTGTACTTTGGCGATGACTGGTATTGCTTTGATAATGATATGACAATGATATTCTTGGAAATATATGAGAAGTCAACACTAACTGACGGGGTCCGTTAGGGCCGATGCCAGGGTCGCGGGTTGTTCTAAAGAGATACCGTAGGCCCTGGCACAGGCAACTGAAGGAACACGGATGGGTTTTAGTTAGTAAAATTCTGACTCACTCTCGTGTGCCCGGAGCGGGAGAAGTCATGTGATGATAACGCCTCCCAAAAAAAAAAGGACCTAACTAAACCGCTTATGATACGTCTTCAGGAAACTATCGCTGATGAGTCAATCACCGGGTCTAAAAAGCTGCAGATTTATTTATATGTCGCGAGCTTATGCGATCGTTGAAACCATGACATACTTTGAAAGGTCCAGAATATAACCAAAAGTTTATTAAACATAACTATAACAAACGCATCGACGATTTGGCACCGATCAAACAAAATCATAACCAATCCTTATAACAATACCTTCTAGGTTTAAAAAAAAAAACGTCCTAAATTCTTGTGCTCATTGGAAAAGCGCACCGCTTCTAACGAAACAGGTCTTAGCAAATAGAGGGAGACATCGACTGATAGAAAAATTTCCTCGAGAGCTTTTTGGCTGCGAACAGACAGACAGACGGATCTCTTTGAGAGGTCTCAGTGGGACATTTTATGTTTGGAATAAAGAAATAGGACAAATAACTTTCCCGTGCGCATTTTAAGACATGCTGGGCGAATGTTTAGTGGAACTGTTCTTCTTTTAGAAGCTAGTATTTTGAACTGTAGCCTAATTGCGTAATACACAATCAATCGGAATCTGAATCGTTTTGAAACAGATTGCTAATCCATTGCTTCGTAAGTTCGATAAAAAATCTGCTCAACAATGTAAATAACGCAATGAATGTTGTTGAACTGTCAAAATAAAACAGATTAGTCGTAATCGTTTACGAAAATGTGTTACGCAATTAGGCTGCTGTTATCGATTTGATTGGTTTGTTTGAAGTTCTTGTTAACAGGCTTATTTTAACTTGTTTTGGTGTCGCAGCTATAGCAGCTGTAAATCACGATCGCTTCATATGACTTCTATGCACATTGTAGTAAGGTTTAAATTACAATAAAAATGAAACAAATGAATGTTCCGTTGACATAAATAGCAGGGGATGTGTCATGGTAATTTTTACGATCTTTATTTTATACTGGCTGTTCGTTCCCGGCGTCGCATAGGTACAAAAACAGCATACATATTTCCGACTTTCCTAGTGGATAAAAAAAAAAACTTTCATACAAACCCAATATAAATAGAATTAACCAAATAGGTGCAGTGGCTTTGAAGTGATGCGCGGACAAACATTTTTGGCAATTGATTTTTATTTCTAAAGAAAGAAGATAACACACCGATCTGCTCGCATCATTATAACATTTCCTTGTACTACTTACTACGTCTACCTCATACGTACCTACGTCATTCGTTCTTATTGTTTATTCATTTGTTTACAAATAACGATTATTTTTCCGCACGTCTAGATTTGTAAGCATAAGCAACTATGTTGTAGAAGTCGGGGTCGTCTTACCCAGCTACTTGGTCGTGGAGGCCAGACCAGATAGGTTCGATACTGGCATTCTGCTGCATCTTGTTGGACTTGAAGTTAACTCCAAGTCCAACATAATTGGCAAATGTTAGTTAGATGTTGATGATTGTAGATATCTCAATTGGACGAAAAGCCAAAATAGACGAGGGAAAGTTTTTTTAAACTCCTAATAAGACCACCTGTAGTTCTATTCTGTAACCATCTCACCGTGAAAACTTAGGTGAAGTGAGCGTGGAGTGAGCTGTCAGTGCCACTGAAGCTAGGAATTGACCAAGACAGGATGACACTGACAGCTCACTCCACGCAAGTCTTCACGGTGAGATTTTATAGAATAGACCAGCTGTCTATTTAAGAGATAAACTTCACTCAGCCGAACGATAAAATGCGCGTTGTATTCGAGACCGCCGCGTCGTTTGTCATTCGCGAACATTGTTTCGGAAACAACCGATAGGATACGTTATAAATGACGTTTCGGATGCTCGCACATAAAGCCTTTGCTTTTTATTCTGTTTCGATATAAATTGTGAATTGGTTTATCAACGGGTTGCTATCCGGTGTATGTATATATTTTTTGTGAGAGATTTACGAGTATTGGTTTTGTCGCGTCCTTTGAGGTTTGCAGGTGTTATTGGAAGTTGTTAATTTGTTGTCTCGATGTTCTACTTGAGTTCAAGAATTTTTAGGGTTCCGTACCCAAAGGGTGAAAACGGATCCCTATTACTAAGTCGCCGCTGTCAATCGGTCCGTCTGTCTGTCAGCGGGCTATCTCATTAACCGTAATAGGTCAACAGTTTAAATATTCACAGTGTGTATTTCTTTTGATACTGTACAAAAGTAACAATAACAAATAATAAAAATAAAATAACGTTTTAAAATTAAAGGGGACTTTAATTTTAAAACGATATTTTTTGTATGTGCAAGAAACGTTTTATTTCGGCGTTTTTTGCCTTCTTCGGCTAATTAAGAGTTATTGTTATACTTAACACAACATATTATCACGCCTATATTGCCCAAGGGGTCAGGCAGAGGTGTACCTATAGTACACCCACATTGCGTTGTTTATCCATGTTTTAAGTCTCATGTAATAGGGGGCGAGCCTATTCCCATCAACCGGGCATATATCCAGAATCTAAATCTTCTGACCGAAAAAAAGCAACTGAATGAATGGACTTATTCAATCATTGCTACAAACATACTATCATTTGACAAAACGTGATTTTCCTAATAGAATCGCTAGTGGTCGCAATCGCTACTGCTGAGCATGAGGTCCTGGGTTCGATTCCCAGGTCGGGCAAAGTGTTATTGGGGTTTTCTATCTAGAATTTCTCAGTAGCAGCCGGAGTCTGGATATGTGCCCGGTTGATGGCAATAGGCTCGCCCCCTATTACATGGGACTTAAACATAACTGGCGAAATGTGGGTGTACTATAGGTACACTTCTGCCCAACCCTTCGGGGAAACAAGGCGTGATGTTATGTTATGTTATGTTATCTTACTATATCTTCTTATACCGAAAAATAGCAACTGAATGAATGGACTAATTAAATGATTGCTATAACCATATTATCATTTAACAAAACGTTATCTTCAATAAAAACAAATCATTCTTTTAAAATCACCAAACTTGCACACATCATCTTCCAAGTTAACTCATATTTAAATAAACCAAAGATTTACCCCGTGCATGTAGGCCGCGACTTTAAAAAAAAGTGGGTAATAAGCATGCAACCCCACCTGAGGGGAGTAACTCCAAACTTGGGAGGAATGAGGTAGAATCGAAGTTCTGGAGGCAAGTTTAAAAAGTCTAATTTTCCTTCATACGCGACTGGAGTACAGTAGGCTACGGTGGCGGACGATGGAATAGTATGGATGTGAATATTTAATAAAAAAAAAATTTAAACCTTTTATACAATTTTTTTTTTAAATTTAAAACAGTTTATTTCCACCTTCAAGTAAAAAATATGGTTTACAATACAAATAAGCCTTTAAGTAAGTAAAGTTGCATGTTAGAGTTGCAGCCAATACCTAAGCTAAGATATCTTAATCTCTTGTAATTATAAGTAGGTATTTTCGTTATAATTTTTTACATTACCGAAGCTCTTTGCATGTTTAATTTCTTATACTATCCGTTAAGTAGGTAAGTAATAGTGTAGTAAATATCTGCTTTACTGAGTATGGTAGCCGTTTGTTGTGATATGGGCTTGGAATGAGGGGCATTATAGATTATATCTTACTAGCTGACCCCGCAAACGTTGTTTTACTTCTTTTTTTTTAAATAGATGTTGGCTGATTCTCAGGCCTTCCCGATATGCACACAAAATTTCAAACAAATCGGTACAGCCGTTTCGGAGGAGTTTGGTAACAAACATTGCGACACGAGAATTTTAAATATTAGAAAATCAGCCTGTGTTGTCGCACTGCAGGGTAAAGGCCTCCTCATCCTTTTTCCTCTCAACTCGATCCAGATCCAATATGGACCAATTCTTCCTATAAGTGGAAAAAATATTAGGACTGCTTTAAATAAGAGTTATAGCAAGGACCCGATGCATTATTGTGTGAAAGATAATATAGCTAGGACGGTAGTGTACTTTGAGATTATGATAAATAATTGAGTAAGACTGACAAATGTCAATACTGACATAGTTTTCTCCAGGAAAAGACGTCATACTGCAGCGAAATCCAATAAAAACGCATAGATGAGTGCTGACTCACTTCTCATTGCAGCTGTCAACGGCATTAAAATAATGCAACGAACTAAGCACTTAGATAAAACTTGCTGTTGCCCGCGACTTTGTCTGCGATCTAGGATGAAAAGAAGCCTTTGTCCTAACCCAGGTCATGGTCTACCTGTGTGCAAAATTTCATTCAAATCCGTTTTGACGTGACAAACAAACAAACATACTTTCGCATTTATAATATCAGTTAGGATGGTAGATCCATGTTAACCTTTTGTGCAGGTAGCTCGCAACATCAGGCTATGCTATAATAAGGCGAAGTTGGCCATCTTACTAGTGAGATTTTGTACCAATCATAACTTTCAAAGAAAAAGAAAATGTACCGTAGAATTGCATAAAATATTAACGTTCCTTTGCGCGTGATCTTCAGTCGCTGACGCCAAATAAAAGTAGACTTTGTACCAACTGATTTGATTTTCTTGGTACCGTACGAGGCTGCATATTAATATCCTTTATTGATACATGTATTAAGGTGAGTGGAAGATCGACTGAAGATCGCGGAGAAGACCTTGATGAGACTCAAAGACCAGGGAAGTATGGGTCAAAAAGGAGGAGGCCTGTACCCTGCAGTTAATACAAAGCTTCCAATGATAATTATGTTTTTTTTTATTTTTTTTATTTGGCTCACGAACATATATATGAGATACATCCAATAGACTTATATACTAGTGTACCAATTTCTTACAGGTAAGCACATCATGCATTTCTTATTTTTGATTGAAATTGGGCTACTTACAATTAGATGAGTTCTTATACTCACCGAACATAATTATGTTATCAACCAAATTCCAAAATTTTAAACCAAAATCAAAAAAGAAAACCTAATTAAAATCACTAACTAAAATCAAATAAAAATTAAGATTAAAAAAAAAAAAAACAAAATGTTGATGAAGATGACGAATGTATTTCAGTAATTAAGAAACTACCAAAATTTACAGTGTCGGTACCCTGGGCAGTCGGCACCGCTATCTATTTATCACGCTATGAAGTTTCAAACAGTTCGTTCCAAGGTCAAGATCATTCATTTTCTCCGAAAGATACAAACAAATAACTTCAAGTTTTTTTTTCATTACATGAAAGCCCAGGCAACTAAGATGAAAGATGAAATATACATATTTATTCAAAAATTAAAAGGCATAAAATAAATTGCAGATTTGCTTAAATGTAAACTATATTCCTAAGACTTACGTGCCTGAACAGGTAATCCCGTTTTTCAGGCGAACAGTGCTTAAATAGTCAGATAAAATTTATAAACAATCAAAAAGTTGAAACTAGACGAAAAAAAAAATATTTTACCTTAAATCCTAGTTTCTACATTTATCAAATACTTGTTGTAGGTGAGTATATATATTTACTTTAACACAGTTAATAAATTCTCTGTATCTTCATAAGACATACTTTGGAGAGCCTCCTTGAGAATTCTCTTACAATTTGTGTAGTTCAGGGAATAAATGTTTGCTTTCGAGTTTAGTCTATTATAAAGGAGAGGACCGAGGTACAGGTAAAATTTGGATATAAAAGCATGTTTTGTTGTATTTTGTGGACAGACTATATCTTTACGTCTTTTTTTTGTATTTTCCGTGCTGTAGGGTAGAGCTGTGTGTTTTTTTAGTACAATGCCCATTATAACTAGTTGCCGAACTGTTAATACTTCACAAAATTTGTATAGGAAGTTAGTAGGAAAAAGAAAAGGGCGGAAAGTAGACACTTTAAGAACCGCCCTCTGAGCTCTCTCGATGGTTAGTAACACAATTTTTGTGTCAGCAATATAGCGTAGCCTTTAAAAAAAATACTTGCGGATTCTATTATTTAAAGCTGATATAATATGTTGTTTGAATGAGAGTGTTTCAACGTACAATGACACTTATCAAGCTTTAGAAAACGTATACGTAAAGCTAATATTTCCTGGCAGAGCGGCGGCGGTGGCCGATCATAAATTAAAATCATATAATATATAAAAATAACACAATTCAATTTTGTCAACATTATAACGTTAAAATTAGATGACTGATGAGATGACACGATAAAAGTTAATGAAATGATGTAAATAAATAACAGATAAACAATAGATAAATGTCAGATCAAATATATTTATGTCCAAAGCACAAAGCAAAAAAAAAAAAAAATTACAGTCAAATGAATTAAAATATGAAAATGAGATTATGTCATGAACAAAAAACTAAAATTAAAATTTTTGCAAAATACTACATAAAACACACCTATATAAAAAGACAAATCAAGCACCAGTTATATGCCTGCTACAACAATGCCCAATGTAAGGGCAATCCAGTCGCTGAGCAATCATCGCCAGGACAGTATTGGAGCTAGCCCGCACCCTGCGCACCAAGGACGCGCACCGCTTGCGCATGGTGGTGTAAAAACAGTCGGTGCGCGCTTCCGCAAACATGCCTGAGGCGCTGTAGAAGCGGGGCAGCCCTAACACTGCCCTGAACGCGTTGTTATATTGGACACGAAAGGCACTGTAAGCAGCTTGTGTGCCCATAGGCTGCACGTGTATAGTGAGGTGCAGAAAGCTTTGAACAGTGTGATTTTAACCTGATTTGAACAACGTGCAAACCTACGGGCTATCATATTTGCTCTCTTAGAAAGTGCCATCCGCTCCCGCTCAATGTCAACATGGTCTTTCAGATCGTCTGCAACTTTTTTTTATTTTTATAAATGGCATCTCGCAGGTCAACCTATGAGGTTGTCGTCTGCTTAGACGGACTTGCCTGTGGTTGCCCTAATAAATTAAGGCCTCCAGCCAGGACTTAAACTTATGTACTAACTTAAAAACTAAGCAACAACGCTAAGGGCACCCCCTGTGGGGTACGAACCTCGGCTTAGGGCGTCGCTGGAAGAGGGCAGCAAGGGACTAGCTGGATCCGGATTTGAGTGATTTAGGGACGAATTTAAAGCTACAGGCTCAGCAGCGCGGGCTGGCTCGAGCAAGGGTCGGGAGGGGCGTGGATTTGGGCGTCGCGGCGGGCCTCGGCGGCCAGGACGGTAGGACGGCGATCGGGTTTTGGGATTTTGTAGTGTGCTGGTGGCCTTACTACTCTCCTGGAGGAGGGTAGTGGCGTCGTCGGGGGCGATTAAAGCATGCCTTGGTCGGCGAATACTGCTAATGCGGGAGGGAGTGTAGCGGGCGGCCGCTGAGATCAAGGAGTTGGAGTGTTTGATGCCACAGTCAAAGAAACGCTTCGATAAGCGTTTCATGAACTGGTTTATTGTAGGCATTTTAAGGTCGGTGTGGAGATTTATATTACGGACATAGAAGGGGGCACCCGTGACCTTTCTGAAGAAATGGTTCTGGAGGGTCTGCATCTTATGGAGATGACGTGGGTGAGCGTGCGCAAATACAACGCAGGCATAGATCATGATGGGACGGATGACTGCGATGTAGATGCGCAGCTTGCATTTAAGTGACAGTTTACTGCGGGCTGTCAGTACAAAGTGGAACCTGCTAAGAGCGAAGGAGGCGCGCGCGCGAACCGCCTCAATATGAGCCTTAAAGGTAAGGTCTTCATCGAGGATCACGCCTAGGTATTTGGCTTGCTTCTCCCAGGGGATCGGCTTACCGTACATAGTGATCGGGCTGGGAAGTTGGGGAGGGAGTCGACGACGTCTCGAGAAGAGAACCACCTGACTCTTATCGGGGTTGAACTCGATTCTCCATTTCCGGAACCAAGCGCCTAAGACGTTTGCGGAGGTTTGGAGAGTACGAGCTATAGCATTGGGACAATGACCGGTATAGTAAACGGCAGTGTCGTCGGCGAAGAGAGCTAACTGAGCCTTTTTACTCTGTGGGATATCGCTGGTGAACAGCGTGAAAACTAGAGGAGATATGACGGAACCCTGAGGGACACCGGCGCGAATAGGGTGAGGGGACGAGAGTGCACCCTCAATGCGATAGCGGAAGGTGCGATTCGACAAAAAGTCTCGTAAGATGAGCACGAGACGATCTGGCACTCCTAGTTGGTAAAGCTTGTATAACAAGCCGTTGTGCCAGACTTTGTCAAAGGCTTTCGCAATGTCGAAGAATAGCACACCCGTCGTCGCGTTACGCTGCATACCGGCGCACAAGTGCTCTACGATACGATGGACCTGGTGGATACTCGAGTGTTGGGGACGGAAACCAAACTGCTCGTTGCGAATGAGGCTCTTTGCTTCGGCGTAGTCTTTGAGACGCTTATAAATAAGCCTCTCGTAGATTTTGCCGAGAACGTTGAGTAAGCTAATGGGACGGTAGCTGGAGGGCTCAGACTTTGGCTTGCCTGGCTTTGGGATACCGATGACTGTTGCTTCTTTCCACGCTTGTGGGAAGATGTTATTGCTCAAGGCGCCATTGAAGATGGCGGTCATAAGCATTATTAGAGGGGCAGGAAGGAGTTTGTATACCTTGTTGGTAATACCGTCCGAACCGGGGGCTTTACGAGCTTGGAGCCCTTTTATGATGTCGTGCACTTCGTCTGGAGTGACGGGAGGCAGAGGATCATCAGGGTCTTCGACGGGTGGAAGGGAGGCTCTCCGTTCGACTTCAGCGTCGACCTTGTTCAGGTGAGCTTGGTCTACTGGTTGAGAGCTGGGAGAATACTGGGACTCTAGGCTGTCAGCAAGGCATTCGGCCTTGTCGGTGCTGTCGAACGCGACGCTCTTGTCGGGGCGGATCAGGGAAGGCATAGAAACCTCCTCGGAGGAGCGCAATTTCCTCTGAAGGTGCCAGAAGGCTTGGTGAGTGGGCTCGAGTTCACTGAGCATCTTGTTCCAACCCTCTGAGCGAACCTCCCCTATGCGTTTCTTTACAGCACGCTGTAAATGGCGCATGTGGGCTTTGTTCGCGTCACAAGGGAAGGAGTCGAAAGCACGAATAGCCGCATTCTTCTCGGCTATCAAGTCACGTACGTCATTAGGTAGTTTCCAGCGATGGTCTTCCATCACCGGAACTTACCGTGAACAATCCGTCAAAACGGATTGAACGTGCTCAGTAAACGAGTCGATTGCGGCCGTCGTGTCGGCGACTGACACTATGTGATCGGGGATGGTGTCCAATTGAGGCGACGTGGTGGATTTCAGTCTTTCACTTACTTTCCTCCAGTCGGTTATCATCTGGGTCTGAAGGGGGTGGTTGGGATCGCTTGGGCCAGAGTAGGGGGCAAGATGCATGACTACTGGGCGGTGGTCAGAGTTAAGCTCGTGGAACGTCTCTATCGATTGCAAACGGAGGTTCACATTCTTGAGCAGCGCTACATCGAGTATATCAGGAAGATGGTTGGGATTTCCGGGGAAATGAGTCGGACTCATTGGAGCGATGACGTCAAAGTTAAGGGATTCGCCTAACTTGGAAATGATCCGACCTCTGGTAGAAGCCGTGCTACTATTCCACGCCGGGTGTTTGGCATTAAGATCCCCCGCCAATATGACGGAGTCACTCATACCGAAGAGGGCGGTGAAGTCCTTTTGGAGAGAGATGGGATCCTCCGGACCATTGTCTGGTGGAATATAAGCGGAGATGATGGTGATCGGTTGGTGACCGGTCATGCCGAGCTGACAGATAGAGGTCTCCAGATGGGAGAAGAGAGGAGGTGGGTCTATAGGGATGCAATACAAAGATTTCCTAAAGTATATGTGTGCCACCCTTGTGGCATCGAGACCTGTCATTGCGAACTAGTTTATAGTTGGCAATATTCGGGTTTCGGTGATGAGGTTTTAAAAAGGTTTCCTGTATGAGGAGGATATCGATCTGATGGTCGCGGAGGAAGGCGGCGATCTCGTCGCGTTGACCTGAAACGCCATTTGCGTTGAAAAAGCCTAATTTAAGGGATCGGGGTTTGTTACTGTTTACTCTCATATTATCCATTGAGAATTAATATTTGAGTGAGTGTAGAACTTGCGCGATCTCTGGATACGCGCTGAGGATTTCCATAAGGCGAAGTGCGTTGCCGTTTGCAGCAACGATTTCTTCCGCCATTTTATCCGCTTCGGTGGTGAAGAGAGCCGCGTATGTACTTAATATGATTTGGGCGCTGTTTCGGCCCTGGGTTCCCTGAGGTTTTGCTGGAGAGGCCGTAGGGGCCGCGGGGGCTACCAAAGGCGCTGGGATAGCGGAAGCCATCAGCGCTGGAAGTTGCGCGGGTTGCGCGGGTTTAGATGGCACCGAAGCTGCGGGAGCCTTCAGGTGATTGAGGTTAGCCCAGGGAGACGGCCTCTGCGGACTAAGCCGCTCCGGCATCAGCGCGGAAGGAGGCTTTCGCCAGGGGCTTTCCCTGTGCTGGTCGCTCGCGCGTTTCGCGAGTTTGGGAGAGGAGGACTTCGGGGCCTTAGGACAGCCCCGGTAATTTGCCGGGTGTCCCGATCGGCCGCAGAGTACGCAGCTGGGAGGCTCTGAATATAGTTCCCTATCTTTAGGGCGGGTACAGTCGACGGTGCCATGCTTTCCTAGACACTTGACGCATCTAGGGGTGGCATAGCAGTTGGACTGCGAGTGACCATATAATTGGCAGCGATGACACTGTCCAATTAATTGAGCTCTGTAAGGCTTCTCGATTGAAATGCCCGAGAGCGAGCACACCGACTTCACCTTGAAGATCGGGTGGTGACCTTCCGTGGGGTCGCAGATGACCAGGACCATGTCATAGACTAGGCCCTGTCTCGCTTTATGTAAGCGATGGACGGCGGATACTGGGATACCCTGTGCAACAAGGTCGCACTTTATCTCCTCGGTGGAGATTTCTTGTGGAACGCGCCTTATTACGACGCGAGTAGGTGTTTCCTCCGGAAGGGAGTATGTGTGAAAGGAGTAGTTCCTTTCACGCAGGGCGCGGGAGAGATCCCTAAAGTCCGCAGACGTGGGGACCGTAACTTTGATCCCCTGGAGGGTGGATCGGGCGTTAGTATAGTTGATCTTGCGATCAACACACATTTTAGATATTTCAGTCCATTTGGACTTTTCCTGGACGTATATCGGGGGAGGGGGCTTCTGCTTCCTCGCGGTAGGAGCGGGTGGGCAAGCCATAGGGCTGGCGGGGCGACTGGCCCGCGGACTAGGGCGGAAGTAGGGCTGGACGATGTAGTCGTGACCTGTTTCTTTGTGGCCGGGCCGGCGGGGGCGGAGGATTTAGCCTTCCTCTTGCCTCCTTTAACGACGACTTGGAAGTCGTCGTCGCTGGAGGAGGAGGTGCGGGCTTCGTCCTCGGAGCATGGGACTGACGTGTCCATGCTCTCTGTCGTATTTGTTACTGCGGCGAGCAGCTGCGTTGTCTCTGAGACAATGGCGGCCGGAACAATAGAGGCCGTGACAATGGCGGCAGGGACAAAGGCGGGCGAGACAAAAGGGGCCGGGTTAGCGGCCGGAGTATTATCTACCGGGAAAAAGGCGGGTGTAACAATGGGGGCCGAATCAGCGGCTGGAACATTGTTTGCCGGAACAAAAGGCGGAATGCCTTGTTCGCATGCAGGTGGCGATAGCGGGCTTTCAAGCGCGTCACTGAAGTTAGCGAGTGCGCCTTGAGACGGAGTGGGACTGGAACATTTGCTTATTTTTGCGCCATATTTCGCCAAAAACTCGGGGTCCTTTAATAGGACCTCTTTGAGGAACGCCAAAAGGATGGCGTCCTCCATGGTCGGAGGAGGGGGAGCTACTTCGGGGACGGAATGGTGGAAAAGAAATGTCCACGATAACCGAACCCTATACCTATCTCCCCGGGTGGATGGGCCTGGGGATGTGTGACCCTCTCTGTCGGGTGTAGACAGAGAGGTGAGTACCTATTGGTGAGCCCTAAGCTTGTAACCCGTCGCCAGTCTTATTGTGCGAACGGGGCCCTGACCAGTCTAGCAAGAAGGGTGTAGACACACCCTAAAGACACTAGGTGAGTAGCTGGAAAGCAAAACTGTCACCAGAGCCGACTAGGAGATCCCCCAAGGCCGGTTGTCTGGGACCCGTCCAACTAACTTCCTCGCCCTGAAGGGGTTTGGCGAGTGTGATTGGGTCAACACCCCACTCGGCTTCGTTGGCACGGTAAGGTTTCAACCGAGGACCACGAAACTGTGGTTTTACCCAGAAGGGGCCTAGTGAAGCTACTCACGAAAGTCTGTTAAAGAAAAGAGGTTTTCCTTGAAAAAGGCAGTTTTTGATTGATTAAAATCAAATCAAGTAATTGATTTGATTTTAAGTCGGAGTAGTCGGGGCGACTAAGATGACGTCACGTGGTAGCGACGAGTATAAACACGAAACACAACACTGGGCCGGGAGCGGGAGAGCGCACAGACACGTCCGTCCGCGGCGAGAGTCGAGCGTCGAGTCCCATCGTCTGCTACCCAGTGCCCCAAGTATTTAAATTGGGTCACCCGTTCTACAGGTACACCATTCAAGCGAATAGGGGGCACTTGCTGTGGACATTTGCCGCCTACCTGAATATACCATGTATTGGCTTTTCACGACATTATACATAAGGCCATGGTTGCCCGCATACTCCTCACAGATTTTCAATAGCTCGCGTAATCCACAGGCCGACGCGCTCAGAATAACCATATCATCTGCATAACTCAGATTGTTAAGACATACATCATCAACATGACAACCAACATGACGACTACTGAGCGCGACGATGAGTGCATTCATGTAGAGATTGAAAAGTGTGGGTGAAGTTAACCCACCCTGTCTCACCCCACATTCAAGCTTGTAAGGCTCCGATAATGTACCCGCCCATCTGACATTGTTAACCTGGTGTTCGTACCAATACTTGAAGATGTTAACAAGTTTCATGCGGCATGTTTATGCCCTCAAGTTTTTGCCACAACACATCATAAGATACCAGGTCAAAGGTCTTGGACAGGTCGAGGAAACACGCGTACACTGGTGTTTTACGATCCGTGTAGTATCTGACTGTATGCTTGATACACAGTTTTGCACTATATGTAGATAATTTGGGTCTAAACCCAAACTGATTATCATGCAGTGACGTGTTTATTCAACCGTGTATCAAGCAAATCGTCAAACACCTTTGCTATAATAGTAGCAAGAGAGATAGGCCTGTAGTTTGTTTTATAGGCTAGATCACCGGTTTTATTCTTCACCACAGGCACTACCACCGTTCTCATGAAGTCGTATGGCAGGTATGAATGGGTCAGCCATAGCGAGTAGAACATAGCTAAACCCCTGACACATGCGGGCCGGCAAACTGCAGATGTACAATACTTAGGCCATCATGGCCAGGAGATTTGCCTCTAGTCATATATTTTATGATTTTACCCACCTCACTGGCCAAAATCCTCGTCTCCATTACTCCCGTCCGCTCCCCAGCGTTGACCTCCGCAGTCCGCCTTCTTAACTGAGGCTTTACAGAAAAGTAGGACTTAAACAGACCAGCTATATCCTCCGATTCACTAACTCCTTCAACGCTCACCGGTAGGCCAGGTCTTAAGTTTGCCTTGTTGGTACTCTTCCAAAAACCACCAAAGTCACCGTTCGAGTGCTTCACAGCAAGGATATCCATTTTTAATTGGTCCTGATGATCTTGACACCAGTTAAGCCTAGATTTGAACACCCTTCTGGTTTCACACATTTCGCGATACACCTCCCCGCACCTGGGTTTTCCGCATAATACCCATTCAATAAATTTCGTTCTGGCCATCCGATGAGCCTCGCCGACGTTTTTGTTCCACCCTACCACACGTGAGCCATTCGCACCCGACCTCCCGCTACCACGACCCGCCAAAGACGTGTCACGAAGAGCAGTCACAATATCAGAGTACAGTCTGTCAATGGCACACCTATGACCATGGTCGCGGCGGTAAGCGTCAGCACACTGTATACACTAAGTAGGAAAGTCAATAAGTCGGGCCTCCTGTTACACTCACTTGTATACATGGCAATCTGTTCATCCTTACGTACACCCCACATTACCCCCCATTCAACAAAACACCGTGACGCGCCGTCTGTGGAATCGGATTTAAATTACACTCAATAATAAGTGGAAAGTGATCTGACCATACCGTGTCATAATCCACATACGTGTTAGTAACAGATTGCCTTCCAGACTGAGTTACCAAGCAGTGGTCCAGCCTGCTGCACGACCCGTACACGTCACTGATAAAGGTAAACGTATCCGAGTCAATACCTAACATTTCCACATCAACACATACCCAATACTGCTCAGCACAATAGCTCACAAGTTCGTTGTGTACAACGTCCCAAAAATATCTCCCGTAGGAATAAAAACAAGGTGCCCAGAGTAAGACAATTTATTGGTATAAAACACTGAGGACATCATACCTTGCCGGAAAATCTCGACACCGCGATCTACAAACGTGACGTTACGGCACACCGCCATCTGTTATTAAATCGCGGTACTAAACAAATGATAGGTTGACTATATTTTACCTCAGATTAGACATTCCGCCTACCATGGACGGCCCTGTCCATCAACCTTGAAATGACAATATAACTTAAATTGATAATTGTTTGTTTGACTTCCACTATAATAACTAAAAACCTGGGCTTATGTCTACGATACAAGTTCATACCTTAAGTAAATTAAAAAAAATAAACAACAATAAAAAATACAGATTAAAGACAAAGTAAATAATAACTAAGTGTTTACAGGCAAAGTAATTAGTTTTGATACAGGTCTTTTCATCTCATTATTTTTACACCGTATGGTTACAACGCGAGTAATGTTGTCCAAACCTGGATGTTTATTTGTGATAACCCCGTATAGCCATCTAGCGGGTGGGAGACCATCCTCCTTCACCAGAACCACATCTCCAATTTTAGGTTCAGGCTTACATTCTGTCCATTTGTATCGATGCTGCAATTGAGTTAAATACTCTAGTGACCACCTACGCCAGAAATTTTGAAACATTTTTTGCGTAAGATGCCACCGTTTTAGATTACTTATGGATGAATTTTCATAATTTGCATCAGATACAGTTACCAAAGGTTCACCCACGAGAAAGTGCCCAGGCGTCAAGGGACACAAGTCCTCTGGATTGTGAGAAAGTTGAGAGATCGGCCTCGAGTTAAGGCAGGCCTCAATTTGAGCCAACACAGTTGTCATTTCTTCAAATGTCAATGTGCTGGTGCCTATTATTCTTTTTAAATGGTGCTTCGTTGACTTGACACCAGCCTCCCACAATCCTCCAAAGTTTGGAGCATGGGGAGGTATGAAGTGCCAAGTCGTACCATTCATAGATAAAAAGTCAGCTATTTCCGAAGCTACCATTGACTTTTCAGCGTTGAAAAGCTGTCGCAATTCCTTTGCACTACCAACAAATGTGCTCCCATTATCACTCCACAAGTCCAATACTCGGCCACGTCTGGCTACGAAGCGCTTAAAAGCCGCAAGAAAACTCTGAGAAGTCATGTCACTAACAACCTCTAGGTGAATAGCCCGAGTGGACATGCAAACAAACAAGCAAATATAACCTTTAGTGGAGTGATGACCACGACCTTTAGAGGTTCGGATGCTGATTGGACCTGCGTAATCTACGCCACTGCATTGAAATGGCTTCTGAGCAGACACCCTGGCCTTCGGTAATTGGCCCATCATTTGTTGGTGTGTTTGTTTTGAATGTCGAATACAAGTTACACACTTATGAACATATTGCCTAACGAGAGTCCTTGCATTGAGTATCCAGTATTTGGATCTTAAATAATTGAGCATCAACTGCGGCCCGCCATGCAAAGTTCTCTCGTGAGCCTCTGCAATCAAAAGATTGGTGAAGTGTGATTTATGAGGGATTAAGATGGGGTGCTTCATATTCTCATCAATAGAAGCCCTGTGCAAGCGACCACCAACTCTTAAGACCCCGACCTCGTCAAGAAAAGGACTTAACGAGGTAAGTCTACTACTCTTATTTAGTTTACGGTTTTTTTTCAGAGATTCCTTTTCATCACTAAAGGACTGGAGTTGGCAGAGTTTTATACAGGTAAGTATAGACTCATTTAATTCTTTTGTAGTTAACCAAGTAGTTATTTTATTTTTGTTATGTTCAAGTTTCTTCATTCGTAAAAATCTTCTACAGTAAGCTATTACTCTTATTAACCTACCGAACTTCGAAAATCTAGTAAATAGACTGTTATTACATTCTACCGCAGTTGCATGACATTTTGTTTTTATTACTCTTTCTTCTAGCGTAGTTCCTTGTATGTTACCTCTATTATAGTCAACTTTTTCATTCTGTAACCATACTGGACCTCTTTTCCAGAGTTGCATATCGTTATTGTCTTTGTCCCACGTTAAACCTAATATCTTTGAAATTGTGTCTGTTTTTAGTTCCATTTTCCCTTGTGTTTGTGATATTCGTTCACCGTCTTCAATCAATCTTGATAATTCTCCGTTGTTACTAGCCCATTTTTGTAGCTGGAAACCTCCACGTTTAAGCAACTCTGATGTTTGCTTGTGTATTTCTACTCCTTCCTCTATGGTTTGACATCCCGTCATTAGGTCGTCTACAAAGAAGTCGGAAATAACACGGTTCTTTGCTAGGGGAAATTCAGCGCCTTCGTCCCGAGCTAACTGCTGCAATGACCTTACTGCCAGGTAAGGCGCCGATGATGTTCCAAACGTTACACGCAAATGACGTAACACCTGAATTTCGTCATCTGGATTCTCACGCCATAATATACGATGAAAATCTGTGTGACAGTCGCATAATTTAATCTGTCTGTACATCTTGACGATGTCCGCTACCAGACAGATAGGTTCACAACGCCATCGCATGATAATATGACGAAGCTCAGGTTGTAGAGGAGGCCCCACCATTAAATCGTGATTAAGAGATACACCGTTGCTACCTACACATGATGCATCAAATACGACGCGCAACTTCGTTGTACTTTTGTCGTTACGGATAACGGCATGATGAGGTAAGTACACAGAATCTTTTTTGTCCCTTTCCTGTACTATATCCATATGATTAAGCGCTAAATACTCATTTATAACAGCTGAATACTGAGCCTTGAACTCGGGATTCCTTAGAAATCGCTTTTCTAAAGTTAAAAAGCGTTTAAGAGCAATGTCTTTTGATCGACCATATTTACAAGCAGGATCGCTTGACCTGAAAGGCATATGCACAACATACCGACCAGATTCGTCTCGTTTAGTTGTGGCCTTGAATATGTCTTCGCACTTCTGTTCTTCTGGGGTCAAATAAACCTTATCGTAATCGCCCTTGGACTCAGATTCTAGCTCCCAAAATTTTTTAAGGAGTGTATTCACATCTGTATGAGCAGAATGCAATGTGACTACGATATTGTGGCATGTCTCGCTTTGGTTGATTTCACCTACTTGACCAGACAAGATCCATCCTAGTCTAGTTTTTTGTGCAATGATCTGACCAGGTGGACCTCTGATTAAACCTTCTAACAAAATCTGGCTATAAACTTCGGCACCTAAAAGCAAATCAATCTTGTTCGGAGTATCAAACGAAGGATCTGCTAAAGCCAAAGACGAGATTGTGGTCAAAACGTTTGCCATAACCTTCCTTTCCGGTAAAATAGTCGTTAGTTTCTTTAAAACATAAGCTTTAACCGTGACAATAAAACTAGGGTCGACGCGTGATTTTACTTTAATGAGAACCATCGAATTTAATGAAATCATTGATTGGCCTTGATCACACCCTATACCTGAAATTGAACCTTTAGTTGGTATTCTTTTAAGACCTAAGAGCTGGACTGCGGACTCCGTCACAAAGGAAGCCTGAGACCCCTGATCCAACAGGGATCTTAATACTATAGCAGTACCGCTCTTTGATTCCGCTGCAATTAGCGCAGTGGCCAATAATGTTTGGCTATGACTATTAGCCAAACAACTTACAATATTAGTGGAATTACTCTGGGTTGAAGTTGTATCAGCAGAAACGCCGCTTTCTTGATCACTTTTATTACTATCACAAACTGATCTGGAGACATTCTTGAGATGAAGAAGACTATGATGCTTCTTTTTACATATTTGACATCTCGTGGACTGGCGGCATGCATATACGGAGTGATTTGCACCTAGACAGTTATAGCATAAACCATTTGTTTGGACAAAATTACGACGCTTATCCATATTGAGCCCGGCGAACTTTTTACAATTAGCCAGCTTGTGGTCATCCTGACAACAAATACACAATGTAGTTGACACATGGAGCGATTTGATTGACGCATTACGATTGGACTGATGACGTTGGCCTTTGTTGTCTAAAAATTCCAAAGACCGGAATCTTTGTTCAAGGAAAGATTTGAACTGATTCATTGTAGGCAAGTCGTCTGAACAATCACTAATTATTATTTCCCATTGTTTACGGGACTCAGTGTCTAGTTTTAAACATAATATATAAATGGCTATAATATCCCAATGCTCAACCATTATGCCTAAATTTTTCAAAGCATATAAACATTCGTTAGAAGTATCTAATAATTCCTTAACTGCGCTGGAGGACTCGTTTACAATATTTTTTTGACTCATAAAACGTTTAATTATACAATTTGCTAAGTATTTTTTATTATTATATCGATCCTCTAATTTAGTCCAACAGATTGCATAATTACTGCTAGTAATAGGAATGTGCCGTAAAAGACCTTCAGCCTCTCCAGACAAATGTGATTTTAAATAATGCAATTTTTGAACATCGTCTAGTAGGTTATTATTGTGTATTAGAGATTTAAATAAATCTCTAAAACTAATCCACTCAGAATAACTTCCGGTAAACAAAGGCAACTCAATCTTTGGCAATTTTACAGAGCATATCTCTTTAGAACCCTTCGCAGAAGATTCAGACACTTTACCTAAACCATCCGAACATACAATTTTCTTTAACGCTTCCCTCAACTCCGCTTTGTAATCAGTGAATAGTTCTTCCGTGGTCTCGTATACATTTTTTGTGTTATAATCCGATTTTTCGAATTCAATAGACTTTAACGATGATACAATTTTTATATGAGTTTCCGAAAACGTTGACCAGCTAGCTTCTAAATTTTCTAATCTAGTTTCTATGTACGAACTGGTAACTCGCTCCTTAGGTGATTTCTTGAAGTTGGACCTTGCCTTACTAATAGTACAATGTAAATTAAACTGTAAATTACTCAAAGCTTCCATATTGAATACAGTAGAAGTCCTTTAAATAAACTGTTCTGGAACGCTATGCTAAGTCCGTGAACCACACGTTAAAAAATCACAAGTCTTTGAACTTAATAGTCCTCGCTGCAAAATTGGGCATAGGTTCCCCGTAGTTCAATTTTTATTGAAATTATTCTAAGTCAATAAGGTCGAACTTGCTAGTAATGTTTAAGTCTAAAGGATTAACTAAGTCACTGATATTTTTAAGTACTCACAGATAATCCTCGCCACGTCACTTCACTGTCACTCACTTTTCCGTAGCTTGTCGTAATGATATGCGGGGTACTCTCCCCTCGCACCTCAGCTGCTGCTCACGCCAACACGAACTGTTTGTCAGCACCAGCACTGACCGCTGTGTACCTCTTGTAAGTACATATACGCTTAAGCGCCAAACCTTGTACGATCTGCCGATGCTGCTCACCTCTGGCCGTGCTGACGTTACACAGCAGCAGGTTGATTTATTCAACCTGACTCCACAACATGAAGAACAATGCACACGAGTCCCTTATCCGGTTTCGAAGGACCACTTTGTACAACGTCCCAAAAATATCTCCCGTAGGAATAAAAACAAGGTGCCCAGAGTAAGACAATTTATTGGTATAAAACACTGAGGACATCATACCTTGCCGGAAAATCTCGACACCGCGATCTACAAACGTGACGTTACGGCACACCGCCATCTGTTATTAAATCGCGGTACTAAACAAATGATAGGTTGACTATATTTTACCTCAGATTAGACACGTTGAAAAATAAACCAGACGGCGTAGCATTAAAATCGCCTAAAATATAAACGGACTCAATACCATATTCTTCAATTATTGCGCTTACCATACTAAGACAATCCGTGAACTCAGCTAAATTGCCCGGCGCGTTCGTAGGCATATAAACGCTTAGCACTATCACTGGCCGGTCACCACCGGTTAATATTTTAATGGCACATATACGCTCACTATCACAACGCAACACAGACACCTGCTGAAATACGCTGCTTCTCCACAGCAAGGCCACTCCACCAAAAGGTCGCCCACGCAGCAGACCTGCGGACGTGTCCACCGCTGAAATTCCCGTGTAGCCAAACTCGCTGTGAATCATACTTAAGTACGGTATTTCCTCTGGAAGTAGCCAAGTTTCCTGCAAGGCTAGAGCTGCAGTGAGTGCCGTCATGGATATGATGGCACCGGTGTTTGACTTTAATGTGTCTAAAACGTTCGCTAGGAAAACAAATATATCGACTTTCGTAAACATGATAAGTTTTTAACCAGTGCGCAAACTGGAGTAACAACGAATTGAACACAGTTCAGTACATTTTGACCGCGTAGGTATTGCGTTTTTCTATGAAACAGCAGTATTTTTTTTAGAAACGACGAAAAATGTCTAGAATTCAAGGTCGTGGGAAATTCGAAAGAGAAACCGTGGCCCTGGCACAGGCAATTGAAGGAACACGGGTGGGTTTTAGTCAGTAAAAGTCTGACACGCCCTCCCGCACCACCCAGAGCGGGAAAAGTCATTTGATGATTTCCCAAAAAAAACATGATTAAAGTTTGGGCACTGTTTAAAAATGTGTTCTGTATAACGAAATAAATACTAATTATAATATTTTATTTATTATTGTAAATTTTAGGACTATGTGGTTGCTTCATTGTTTTTTTTTCTGAGTTAGTTTTAATCATGATCTGACTGACCGTTTGAGTAATTTATGCGTTCTATCCAAATGTCCTTATTATGTTGTATTGTTCGTCGAATCGTTGAGATCCTTAAGTTCTCAGTTGAGCTGTACGATTACTGACAAATGCGTGCACTGACTGGACTGTGAAAGAGGAAAAGTTTTCTCATTGTCCTCAAAATACCATTTCGGACACCGATCTACATGGACTTGACATGATCTGGCCAAAACTATGTCTGGACTTTAGAAGAGACTGTGACCTCTGAGTTTGTTTCGGCCTCTCTTCTTAGAGTAGTTAGATAGGAAACGCCGACCTCATCTATTTAAAAAAATATGATTGACGTGTAAAAGTGTTTGTACAAACCTACTTACAGAAATATAAATACATTTATCATTATTCATTTAACGTTTTAGTGCCGTCATTCGGCAGTAAAACGTTAATTTTTTTGTTTTTTTTGTTCTGGGGTGGAAAATTCTCATGGATGTCCTCCGCCCTGGGGCGGGCGGAGGGGTCTGTCAGACTCTTACACCTACGTCGGGGTCGCGGGAACATACGGTTCTTCCGCAATCCCGACTGGTGCTGGCCTGCCTCATCGTTTTGGGAGGGGGAGTGAGGTGTTAGACTCCCCCCGCAACGTCCAAAAGGGGCGCGCGTGGAACACTAAGCGCCGCCACCTCGGGTCCTGCTGTCTGGGGGGCGGCGGACGTTCTCGAGTCCGCCGTCCCTGGACCCTTGGGGGGCTGGAAGACGGCGTTGTCTGCCCTTCGCCTACGACCAACCCCTTGCGACGAGTCGGATAAATGGCCCCGTCGCCTACCATTTTTCGGGCCGCAGAGGATAGGGAGAGCGGCCAACGACATACCGACACTCCTCTTCCTCTGCGGCCCCACCGCGTCCGCCATCAAACCGTGGCAGCGGCGACCGGGTGGCGACCCCGTTAAGGCTGAAGAAGGTATGGAGAGCGACGCACCGCAATACCGGCACTCCTCTCCCGCTGCGGCCTCAGTTGCGATGTCGCAAGTGAGGTGTCCAAGCGGCACCGCAACCTTTGCCCCTACGTCGTCGGCTTTTTAGCAAAAGTCCTGACGAGTGGCCCCTCCTCGGGTTCCTCTTAGCTTCATCGTGGGGGTCCAAGCCACGGTTACTGAGCCCCCCGGTCTCGTCCACGCGGAACCCACAGGGGGGGGAGGTCTTAATCCCTTTTTTTTTTTTTGGTTTCGGGTTGGAAAATCCTCATGGATGTCCCCCGCCCCTGGGAGGGCAGGGGGGGTCTGTCGGACTCTTACCGACTAAAAACCACCGGTGTTCCATCACTCACCTACGCCGGGGTCGCGGGAACACATAATTCTTCCGCAACCCCGGCTGGTGCCGGCCCGCTTGCGCGGCCCCACCGCGTCCGCCATCAAACGGGGCGACCCCGTTAAGGCCGCAGAAGGTAGGGTGAGCGGCGCACCGCAATACCGGCCTTCCTCTCCCGCTGCGGCCTCACCTCGAACCCACCACCAACGGCACCGCAACTTTGGCCGCTACGTCGTCGGCTTATCGGCAAAAGCCCTGACGAGCGGCCCCTCCTCGGGTTCCTCTTAGCTTCAACGTGGGGGTAAAAACCACGACTACTGAGCCCCCCCGCCTAGTCAATGCGGGAACCCATTGGGGGGAGGTCTTAATCTCTAGCTTAACAGAGACGGCGCCCTATAAAATCGTATTTTCTTATACTTGATGATCCATTTTTACGACCACATTCTGTAAAATTTAATACACAGTAGTAAACTTGTTCTAGATGTCAACTTTCATGACTTACGAGAGCCGGTAATCCAGTCATACAATGTATTTTATTATTCTTTCCTCGTATAATATTCCTATCTTATAATTTAAACGTATTTTATTAAAACTAGATTTTGTTTAATCATCTCGAGATATTCCAATTCCATTCACAACTATGTGCCAATTTCACCAATGGAACTTAACGCGATCAGTACATCTAAATTGCGTTCAAGAGCTGTCAGTGTCAATATTCCACAGAAAATAATGACACTGACAGCTCTTAGACGTAGTTCAGGTCCTGGTCGCGTTCAGTTTCATTGGTGAAATCAGCCCTAAATATTTAAGGAACTAGATGTAACGTTTTCTCCCGACTAAACCCCGCTTAACTATGTCACATCAAATTATTAAAAAAATATCATTAAGTAACAAATCAGAGCAGCCGCGTGGGTCGATCGAAGGTAAGCTATGCTTGCCGCCATCGGTTCGTAGATGATCCATTGTAAAGCCTCCTTGCCTCGTAAAGTACGTAAAAGGTTCATGCACGCACGTTAGTCTTGTCAACGTCAAGTCGCCGGTTAGTCACGTATATTTCAGCATTGCTATTCTGTAACCATCTCACTGAAAAACATTGGTGAAATGAGCATGGAGTGAGCTGTCAGTCCCACTGATGCTAGTTGAGATTGACCAAGCCTGGATGACGCTGACAGCTCACTCCACGCAAGTCTTCACGGTGAGATTTTTACAGAATCGACATGCAGGGACTAGTGTGAACAGATAGTCAGCCAATCAGTCTTGACAATCACATAATCAGTGTACAATGTTCCCACTGCTGGGACACTGGCCTCCTCTCGGTGAGAGGGAAAGGACCGTAATCCACCTCGCGGGCCCAGTGCGGGTTGGTAGATGTCACATGACTTCGTTTTTTTTTGGTTCTATGACATGCCGGTTTCCTCAAGATGTTTTCTTTAACCGTTTGATGTGGTGATGAAATAATTTATACAAACCAAAGCGCCTGACTGGGTTCGAACTTAGGACTTACTACACGCAAGTCGCGGCCGTTACCACTGGGCACCACTGCTCCTGATGACTGATCGGCGACTTGTCGTTGACGTGACTGACGTGAGTGCATTAACCTTATGGCGTTGGTATCGGCTGTCAAAATGGATCTTTGACAGTCGTCACAAGTAGTCTTAAGTCTAAAAGTCTGACAACCAGTCTTACCAAGGGCTATCCTGTTACCCAGTAACTGGGTTGTGGAAATCAGATAGGCAGTGGCTCCATGTATAATACTAGTATTCAGCTGCATCCAGTTAGACAGTATGTCGACCCGAACACAGTTGGAAAAAGCATATAAGTGCGAGTTGAGTGAGACGAACCTTAGACGAACTCAAGCCGACATTGACAAAGTCAAGAAAGTTTAAAAACTCGGGTTTAGAGCGAACTTAAAACATTGCTATTGTTAAGTGCGAGTTGAGTGAGACGAACCTTAGAAGAACTCAAGCAGAAATTGACAAAGTCAAAAATGTTTAATTACTCGGGTTTAGAGCTAAAATAAAACATTGCTATTATTAATTATTCCAAAACTGCGCAACGAACTTCAACGAGGATGACATAGCTGCTGCCAAGCTGTTGTTATTCAGTGAACAAGCGCGACCAGAAGACGCTATTTGCTGCCATGTTAGGGTTTGACGACTAATTTGTCACGAAGTCTCTTTTGTCTAAATTTGACAGCACTAGACGAGTTGTTTGTGCAGTCATGTTAGTACCGGACGATAAAAAGTCATATCTCGTTTTTACTCGTCGAGAAGCGCTTGTCGCGCATGTCATGTTAGCCCTGCTGATGGTGTCCCGCCGGCGTGACGGGACTAAGAGAAGCCTGCAAGATATAATCACGCTGTTCAAGGAGACCGACCCTGACGACGTGCCGACGTTTGTGGCGAAGGAGCTGCACAAGCTTCTTCCCGTCACCTTCGACCACGTCGATGTAAAGATCCTTCTGAAGGACATTAACTTTCTGAAGGTCCGCCTGGGGTATGCTCTAGCAAAGTTTGATGCATCTCAAAACACCGTCACCCATCTGCGCAAAGAAGTTGGCGAGTTGCGCAACAGTGTGACGGTAAGTAGATAAACAAGTTTCGTGGAGCCGGCCTCGATATATCATGTCGATGTTTCATCGCCTGCGCATCTGTCGATTGCTGAGCCTGCGGCGCACCCCGCAGTCTCACGCCCGTCATCGCGGCTCCTCTAGCGCCACCTGAGCCCCGCGTCCAGTCCCGCTGCCAGTGTCTGCAGCCCATGCGAAAACACTTCAAAAAGAGTAGACCAGCGTCACCGCGAGTGCCCCTGGCGCTCGTAGTGACACGAACCTTAGACGAACTCTAGCAGACATTGACAAAGTCAAGACTGTTTATTAATTTGGAATTAGAGCGAAAATAAAACATTGATATTATTAAGTGCGAGTTGAGTGAGATAAACCTTGACAAACTCAAGCAGACATTGACCAAGTCAAGAATGCTTATAACTCGGGTTCGGAGCGAAAATAACACATTGTATTTATTACCTTTGGTGGATCAATTAGGTAAAGCCAGGGAAGTTGGTATTAAAGCAAAATGACTACAAACTTAAAAAAATTGGAAATTAAAATCACAACTGTATTTGTCAGTCGTATGAAAGGGCTATAATTCGGCCAATTAGCGTAATGAGCCAAGTCCATTGACTGCACACCGATGAAAAATTAACTCTATGTCATACTGAAACATAACACAATAACACACGAGTTTAATATAAAAAGTATTAAATGCACAGCGTGGTAGGTGCGCTATAAATCGTCGGAACATCTTCGCGTCGCGGACCAATTAGTACAAGATGGTGCCGCGCAACACTCGCGGAATGGAGTTATGTGATACGGAACTAGGGAGGAATGCTAAATTTATAAAGAGGCGATAGTTTTTATATTGCATAATTTGTTATAATGTTGGGAACTTTGCTGGGTACATAGGTACACAGGCCTCCTCCCATCGAGAGGGAGTAGGCCGTAATCCACACCGCGGGACCAGTGCGGGTTGGTAGATTTGCTTCTAGGGCTTTGGTTTCCTCACGATGTTTTCCTTCACCGTTTTGAGAGCATTGGTAATGTAATTGTTCATTCAAAGTAAAGCGCCTGCCGGGGTTTGAACCCACTGCTTACTTCAATTTAAATCCAATATTTTGAACTGTTCTCAATATAAAGAAGCAACACTAATTATGTACCCAGGATTTTTTAATATATTGATTTAAAAGAGTGTCCTCGGAGTTTCTTGCCCGTTCTTCTCCGTTTAGAACTACGTTTTGAAATGGGCAACCAGCTTCAACTTTCTGACTAACTGACCGACTCTTTGACAATTCAAAAGAGCCTGTGAATGGTTCTGGCTCTAACGAAAATTTGCACTTTATAGCTTATATCTTCGCATATGTATCCCTGAATCAAGAGAAATGGTTTTCACTCACCCACAATACTTTTGAACGTCCTTTCCAGCGACACTCCACACCATTGGATAGACAAGAAAAAATAAATCGTCCCCAATTTACGTGTAGGGGAGGTACACAAAATGTTATATCCATGCAAATTTACATATTTCCAGTACTATGAGTCTCTGAGCTAAACCGCGGACGGATAAACTCACGGACATGGCGAAACTATTAGGGGTCCTTGTGTACTACGATACCCTAGTAAAATGGCCGAAATTGGGCGCTAAATTAAAAAGTTTGTTACTCTTTCACGCAAAAACTTCTAAACGGATTTGGATGAAATTTGGCACACACATAGGTTATAACCTGGATTAAGACATAGAATACTTTTTACCACGATACTGCACGGGATCAAGATTTGTGCGAGTGAAACCGCGGGGAGCAGCTAGTATTTTTATAAATGACTTACAATAATATATATTACAACTTTTATGTTTAAATTCAATTTGGAATAAAACATTCTAAAAACAAAAAATACAAACAACAAAAAACCCGACTACAAAAACACATACTGAAACTAACAGAACTGAAAAGAGAAAAACAAATATTGTTATCTATTAAAATTGGTTTTCTGTAAGTTTATCGCTGGCGGAGACAAACAAAATTTAGACCGTATTTCATATTGGTTATTGCTTTGGACCCGGCTTTTTGCAGTCGGGTTTTTGTGTTTGAAATCTAAAATGAAATTTAAAATATTGTACATACAATTTGATTATGGCCTACAATTACAGTAATCTCATTTTATACTGAAATCTATTCCATTAAATCCAATCACTTCATTTACTTCAAATAAAGTTTTGTGATATTATTACTTGTTACTAGTGCATAAAACCGTTCTAACTGTTGGGTTGGCGGCGAGACTAGTTTTTAACGAATGCTATGAAAGCGTTAATTACTTTTGCAGTAATTAATATGATTTAAAGATCTCTGTAAAAAAGATGGTACATATATAATATGTAGGTATGAAATTAAGATACATTATGAAGTAACCTTCTTACTTAGCAATTCTAATCTTCACGTTAACTTCAACAATTTATTATACGTGGGACACTCAGAAAGTATTGTGGAAATAAAAACAAATGGTCTATAGGTTTTTTATTTTATTAAATCTTTTCAAAGTACTCTCCACTAGCCTCTATACAAAGTTTCATGAGTCTGAACCAGTTTTCGAAACACATTTTCCAGTCCGCCGTAGACACCTCGTTTACAGCCTGCTCGAGCGCTGACAGCGCATCTTCCGGCGACGAAAATGGTATCCCTTTGTGCAGATTTTTTACTTTCGGGAATAAAAAGAAGTCATAAGGTGCTAGGTCAGGCTGTAAGGAGGGTGACCCAGGAGTTTGACCGACGTGCTGTCCAGGAAGTTCCTCGTTTTGAGCGCGGTGTGCGAATGCGCGTTGTCGTGGTAGAGCAGTAGCCCGCGGAGCCCTGTTTGGTCGCTTGTTGCTCACAACAGAGAAAACTTCTGCTAAGCATTTGGTAGTATACCATTCAGCGTTGATGCTTCTTTGGTTCCGTAAAGGAATTGACACCAAGTAGCCAGGCAAATGAAAAACCTCGCAATCATAATTTTCTCCCCGCTTCTAGATCGCTTCACTTTGGTAGGCGTTGATTCGTTTTGATGAATGATGAATGCGTGAGAGGCTACTAACAAGGCAGATGTGAGACGCCGGGAGGGTACGCACTAGAGGGACATATAGTGACCTTATTGTGTAGTGCCCCATCGGAAGAAGCGAGTTATGTATATATGTATAATATGAAACTGATATTCACAGGCAACCTCATGTAGGTTGTATATGAAGATTAGTTTTCAGTACCTTGAATCAATGCTAGACATGTATGCATGTATGGTGTTTTGCTTCAATCCTTTGAGACAGTGGGGCTCGACCTGATTGATTACGTCGAACAATACTGACCGCTATACGGTGGAAGAGACACAGAAGATTAAGTCCGTTTAACGCTAATACAACATGTAACAAAAACTCTATCCGATCCATGAGGTTGTTGTTAGGTACCGTGCTATGAGTCTATGTATGTGGTCATATGCAGAAAAAAAGAGATCAGTAGTTGACTGTTCGTATTTACTTGTATGTAGAGAGTAGAGAATTTAAATTTGAATTAGTATTGATTACAGATATAGTAACTTTCAAGAACTTTCAAGAAAGACATGTGGGTTTACTAGAGATGCACCTTTGGTTAAACCTTTGGGAAAACAGGTATGATACTGTACTTCGGAAAGCAGACTCCTATGATCAGCCTATGACCCTTCTGCAGTCCCCTACACACTCCCCAACATCCGTATTCCAATAGCATATGTAATATATCGGAGAGCAAGGATTAGGGCACAAGCTATCACGTTGATGCATTGCATCCATTGTATTGCTCGTGAATCGGCGTGGCAGCGCATGGAACAAAGGTGTCTTACTGGCATAGATTATACGCAGTAGAACCTACCGCGATTGTCTATGGCCGTCCGTCTTGGGACATACGAAGTTGCTCATGGGTCAACATTTAGGTATGTATTGTCTGTTCATAAAAGTATCTATTGAAAATGTAAACAAATGGAATCAAAAATGTAGCTGTGGATGCCAACTTGTAGTGCCACTTACAAAATTGTTGCTTTGGATAGTTTTTTTTTTTGTATTTTGTATTAAAATCAGCGAAATAAACATGCGAAATGTGAACTTATATTGAAGGTTATAAAAACAGTTAAAATTAATAAAATACAATACAAATTAATCTACAAATATAATATCTATATAATCGATGTTTTGAGTGCTTAAACCCGATATTCTAATTTTAAATAACTTAAAAAGATAACTTATTAGCTAACAGTCTTAAAATAATAATATGTACAAGTTTATAAAAAGGGTGAGGAAATAATCATAGGGTAATTGTATAGTAGGTTCTCTTAAAAGATGTTTATCGTTTAGAGTTTTAATTTTGTAACCTCAATCTACCAAAAACATTCTGTAAAAAACTAATCAAGTCTCGATGGAGCTGCTTGTTTATCTCTAAAAAGTAATGACATCTAGACAAAGTCGTGCCAAGTCTAAGGTTCCTTACTGCGATATCTTTATTATCATACATAGTTAATGTTGTGTGACTTGGCCGTTAGTGAGTACAAGTCAATTTTGTTTACACGTAATGTTATATCTGTTATAACTACCTATGTTTGTTAAGCGAGATTATAGCCCATACTGCTATTGGTAATTGGACGCTAGTGTCTCATTTTAGCCTGTTGACAGACAACACACACATACATTCAGCATTGACAATGCTGACTTCTGCTCTCTTCTTTTTGGAGCGTCAAATCGACCACCGATCTAACATAAAATAGACGTTCAGACGGACTTCTATCAATGATTAGAAGTCCGTCTGTCTGAGTCTGAAGCTGTCTGAGTTTATGGGAAGTACTAGTTCTATTCTTATGATCATGAGTGTTGATTTAAAATTTAAAATTTACTTTGAGTGAGTGTCTTAAATGCGAAACTTTGCTTTCGCTTAACTTCGGACTTAAATGACTTGAAATCTTGGATTTTAAGTATGAGATAATAGCTTACTGGATGACGAAAATTTCTGCGTTCTGGTCTTATCCAGAGGTTCTCAAATAGGGGCCTGAAAATGCGGCGAAATGGTTCCAGTAAAGGATGGTAGGGCAATGTTTGCTTCGCGCTCGACTTGGCGGGGCCACTGCCGTCGTGCCCCCCGATTTTACTTCGATGATTTTGCTATCACAATTTATTAATGTTATTCAAACAACAGTTGTCTAAAAGCGGGTGAGACATCAAGTAAAAACCTTATTAGTATTTCTTAGTGCAGATGAATGGGGGAAGGCAACTGTCAAAATGGCGCTGTTGTTGATAGTTCCCAAAACAAGCTAGTAATGCAAGGCGTGAGGCGGTTTTTATAAATTTTCGTGAAAATGATTCTTTGTTATGTTCCTAAAAGCTCGAATATTTTGAGTCTATCATTTTCCGAAACACTTAGCAGATTGTGGCATAAAGCTATTGAAATAGAATTATTTCAATTACAACAGAGTTCGAGGTTATGTCGGCAACATTTTAAAGAAAGTGATGAATAGGAATTAAGCAATATTTTAAGGTTTTCAATTCTGGCATATCCCAAATCGAATAATTATTGATATAAAATATTGAAATCAATGAAAATAACGACATAGTGGACAAGGTGGTTATAACCAAACTCATGAATGAACACGAAACGGAATGAATGAACGAAATGTCAAATTTATTGTAGGCTGTAGGGACCTAGCTATGGTCACGCCATCTACAACCAGCTTTGACCTACCATCCTCTTTGATTGCCTAAGGATTTAACCTGAAAAAGGGTTGTTTACACTTTGATCAGACATTTGTGGCCAGAAATTCGGTAGGTACTTCTGGGTGTTTTAAAATAGCCTTCTCAAGTCCTTCCCACGTTGTTGAACGGCAATGGATTAGCAATATCTTTTAAATTGATTCAGATTGTGCATAATAGTGGGTTACGCAATTAGCGTGCTGTTATTACGCCCTATTCAAACTTAATGGCGGTTCGTCAGCGGGGGTGGGGGGTGAGCCTACTGCAAAGGGAGTAGTGCAATTCCGAAATACCATACAATTTGAATCTGGTTGTAACTTGTCGACTAGCTACTGTATTTTTCAGTCAATATAACGGGCAGTGTTGGACATAGATAATATTTTTATTTTTTAAAGACAAAGTAGACCCGCAACGTAGGTGCCTAAATAAAGGAATTGCTAAAAAAGCGCATATGCAAAGGGCCTAATCAAGTGGCAAGCGCTTCCAAAGCGTTTCATATCTATATGGAGCGACAGAAATGACATAAGCTTTTCGGTGCCATAATTCAATCCAAGACTTTTCCATCTTCGTTATCGATAGTATAGTGTCACTTTGTCTACAAGTGCACTTCTACCCAATTCTTCAGGGATTACTTGGCTTGATGGTATATTAAGTTGAACAGCATATTCATAATCCTGCCTCTCCGTATGTTCAGCTCAAGAGGGGGACCACCTCAGAGGGGTTTGTAGTGATCTGAGTTGTAGTCAGCATATCAATCAATCTATTGACAACTGCATTATTCAAGTGTTAAGGAGCTCCACGGCTCTGGCTCGAATCATCAGGTACCTATATTTATGTATGTTCCTGACAGTGACAGGAATTTATGGTTTTAGAATTGTATTATGTAGTGGTTAAAGATTGTAGTTGTGTAGTTATTTGTGTTTTGTGTAAATTATTAAACAACTAGCTATATTTCTACCGTTTTATTATTATTTTAAAGTTTTGTGATTGAAGTTTATAGAGATGATCACAAGAAGGGTATATACTCTTGTGAGAAACAGCAATTCATTTTAAACAAAAAAAGCCCTTTGAGCACCTAATGAATTATGGCAGTAGTAGGTACCTAATTTACATTTACAAAAGTCGTGCTAAAATAACAGTCCTACTTTAACAGAACTTACTTTTATCAATAAATCTTTTAAATATTCACCACAACACCACGCTAAAAATAATTTCTAAGCAAACGAATAAAATATCAGCAAAAAGCCTTACAACTCACAAATCATAGCTTATATAATTTATCAAAGCAATCTCACAAAAAGGTAGAAAAGTAACACGAATGGAGTCCCCGATGGTAGACTCGATTCAAAGACGTGTTGCCGCGAACGTGAGGGAGACCATAGACACGCTGTGAAAGCGTGAGATTCATAGAGTATAGAGTATAGAGCTGTTGCTACATAAACTTATAAAACGTAGATCGTTCTAAAAGGATTATGTTTGATAGAGAATGTCTGTGTTTTTATTATTTGGTTGATTTAAAATAGATGAAAATTATCGTGTTTGCAGATGTTCAATACCTAAAAGTTTATAACATTCCACAATGTTTTATGGAGACGTAAGTTTATCAAGTTTTGAAAAAAAGTACGAGTGAAGGATATAGTAAAAAGGTTAACAAAGGTGTCCTCCTGTATTTTTGAGTTTGTTTATAACAAAAGTCTGAGTAATGCATTTGTCAATCGTTTTATGTTTATTCGTAGCAGCCATTTGGAAAATATAAGTACTTAATGGATAAGACTTTTATTCATTTAGACAGCACATGTTTTTTTTCATTAATGGAACAGACGTACGTAAATTTAATTAAGATTACACATATTATCGATAGATTTTCTTTTTATTAAGAAGATGTCTATAATTACTGCGAAATATACATAATTTAAAAACGAATAGTCTTCAAAATCAGGAATAAAATCTTTATGAAAAATCCCCCACGTTTGCCTTATAGGTTTTAAGTTTATATCTACTGCCAGAATCCGCATCAGGTGTCAGCACTTGATGATGTGTAGCTTTTTGCAATTTTCTTTGAGTGAAGAGAGACGTAGTCCCACTGCAAAAGCTCGACCTTTTGCCCTGAATGCGTCTACCTTACTAATTCGCCGAATTCGAGGGAGTGGTAATGGAATCCTAAGGATGATTGCAGACAGACCAGTATCGGCAGCTGTGAGAAGGCTCATCAGGCTACATTTTACATGACCATTGTATGTATGTTTTTTTGAATTCCATTTTAACTTGAATTTATTTTCAATTTTTTTTATAAATTATATTTATTAATTTATTTTAATTTTAATTATTTACTATGTATTTTTTCATATTATATTAATTGATCTCCTCATGACTAAACATAATTTTAATATAAATACTAACAAAATATGGACATTTAGATAGTCTGAATTAAACGTATTTTATTTTTATATAGCTAAATAAAAATTATCGCTCGCAGTCTACCTTGCGCCCTTTAGTTCCGGGTTATTAAAACGTTGGTCAGGGTTTCGTGGTTTCTATTTGATTTATATTCAAGGAAAAATTAACTTAACTAGCGAAACTTCACAGTCCAGTCCCGCGACCGTTCACCCCGTAATCATAGTCATCATCATTAGCAGCCTCATTCCACCGACTGCTGAGTATGGGCATTTTTAGTGCCATGCTTCCCTGTATTTTCGTAATACATATATCAGTAGTTTTCGTTTTGATAGTTCAACAACATTCATTGACTCATTTACGTAGTTGAGCAGACAAATTTTTCGAACATATGAAGAAATGGATTAGCAATATCATTCATAATGATTCAGATTGGGATTGATATGCGCGAGTCTCATTCAGGTCTTCCCTGCGAACTACTATAGGTCGCCCCCACCGGCCGTCGGTCAGCAGTACGGGTAGAAGGAGATTAGTTCAGAATCACTTACTTCTTCTTTTATTTTCATTAGATCGTTATCCACCACGTCTGTGAAGTTACACTGGCTAATTTCTTTGACCGTATTTTAAGGTGGACGGTGCATGTAGATTGCGGTCTAAGATCGACGTCCATCGTTATTGATATATGTAGATAAAAAAGATAGGATTAGGTGATTCCACGGATTTAATATAAAAGGGGTTGGTTCAGTCACCGTGACGCAAATCTTAACGACACGTGTCAGAATGAGTTTAGGATTGCGTTTAATTGTACGGAGTCACACACGGCCGGCATGCGGTATACAATTTATTTTATCATTTATTCTCTCACAACGGTGAAGGAAAACATTGTGAGGAAACCAGCATGTCCTAGAACAGAAAAATCAGAAGCATGTGAGACATCTACCAACCCGCACTGGGCCCGCGTCGATTACGACCCACTATATAGCTTTGTAAATATTATTTATATAAACACTTAGAACTAGCTATTTATTAGATTTCATAATGAGTTACAATATCTTAGCGTCTGGTGCACCGGTTGACGTCATCACGTCACTGAAACCCAGCACTGGGGCTCCGTCTCGCATAGGATTGTAGCATTAAAGTCTCGTACACATTGGCGCGACGCCACAGCGCGACACGCGTTTTGAGGGAGCCGTTATGGTGAGCGATGCCCGTTTTGCGTGGATGTAACGCATATTTTCCCCTAACTTGTTATTTTTTGTGTTTGTGTACGTTCTCTGCGTCACGTTTACCGCAAAAAAGCTTCTTTTCGTTCTTTCTTTTCCTTTTTATTTCTCACTCGTGCAATGTTTGAAAAGATATCGAACATTAACAATTTGCGTATAGATGTAGTTTATTACTCTTAATTAATGATTTTATAGCTTCTAAATAACGCACTGTCGTATGGTTTTGCCAGGGGTAACCATAATCCACATTTAACCAGTCATGTCTCATTTAATAGGGGGCGAGCTTGATACCATCAACCGGGCACAAATCCAGACTCCAGACTGCTACTGAGAAGTTCAGATGGGAAACCCCAATAACACTTTGCTCAACCCGGGAATCGTACCCAGGACCTCATGCTCAGTAGTAGCGGTCAGCATCAACGATACTGTTATTCCTGACAACTAAATCCATCATGATACTTTTTTGAAATGTTCATGTAAATTGTATATTTCGTACCCGACACTTCTCTATGCCCTAAGGACACTTTCAAAACCCGCTCCACTTTCAACTACTACTCAAAGAGTATCAACATCGTATTAGCATCAAAATCTGTGCCCGTAAGGGGACCGTGAGACAGACAAATCGCACTCGCTTACACAATTTGTCAACGTAATCCTTCACAAAAGGTTCAGGAATAAATTCAAGTAACGCAGCCGTGGAGCGAATCCCTACGGTGGGGTTTGGGATCATCAAAATGGGGATGTGGCAGTATTAATATTTAAAGTTTATCAATCTGGTTAAAAGTTTTAGGTAAATCAAAAAAAAAACATGCTTTGGGGAACGACTTATCCTTAACCAACACCCCTTTTTTTTTAACAATTCGTCAGAACTGTATGGCCTTCTTCAGTAACATCAACAAAACTCTATCCCAATGTATTTCTGGGTTCAGTATATAGGTACAGTTACACACTTCCGCATCTTCTCTTCTTCAGGTTCTTACCCATCAAGCATTGAATACAATCAGTTTTTATTTGTTTTTTATCAAAAAAATCGAATTCAACACTTCTCAAATTCTCACAATAATCAGGCACACAACATTCGAGCACATTCCACAACATGCACATTTTGGACCTACCAAGGCGACAATTCCCATGTTCTCTAGACACATCTACCTTATTTCTTCACTCCGCGGAGAGTCGAATACGTGTCAGAAGAACCCGAGTGAAAGCACTGTGACATTTATAGAGTGGTTTTTAAAGGGTTGTTCTAGCTTTACCGTCTAGATTTTCCGCTAAGTGAAATATTTAGTTACGAAATAATGTTGTGTTTAGACATGCTTGAATTTTGCGGATTTCCTCTTTTCTGGTGTCGGTCGGTAATACAAGATGAGGTCATGGGCTGGAAGAAAAGACCGTGAGCGGTAAATACCAAGAGTACTGAAAACAGTACAAACTGTTCACTGGTTATAAAACACATTTTGGGTAAGCAATAGATAACATCCCACGGAGGTCTTAAACTATGAAACGCTTAGTAGGACGGAAGCGTATAGACTTACAACAAGTGAAGACAACAAAAATTAAGAAGAAGACAAGAAACAAATCAATAAAAATGAGAGGACTCACGACAATCAATAAATTGATTATTACGAATAAATGACTCATAATACTTTAAAGAAAATGAACAACAAATTTTAATAACAACCTTCCAAACAGAATCTTCATCACTTAGAAAAACACACATCTCTCACTACCATCTTCCTACGCTACACGCCACTTCCTCATCAAAAGAAACTCCCAGTCAAAATATATCAACCAACATGAAAGGGCTCCACAAAAAGGAGCAGAACGTACTGCAATCTAGGGGGCACTTGAAAACATGCTTTTTCCACGTAATGCCTTTGAGGAAATTAAATAAACTGCAACACCGCATCATAAGCATCCTTACGAACGTACCGAGGCGGAGCGAGGATCCAATGTCACGCGATACGGCAAGGATGCTGTATTTCTAACGAGATATCTATATCTTCTTCGTATCGATCACTCCATTAATATGCTTTAAATAAGCTTCGACCAAAGTCCGGTCACTTCGACAGTGTTATCGTTGGTCTCACAAAGGTCTTCCATAGTGCAATGATAATGCACAGAGAGCACGAGCTTGACACACCTGGATTCGATTCCAGGGCACAGTAATATTGGAAATTTATCATTAGTAGTCCGGAGTCTGGATTTGTGCCCGGCTGATGGCAATAGGCCTGCTTACTTAAATATAACTGGCGAAATGTGGTTACACAATCGGTACACTAACCCTTTGGGGATTACAGGTGTGATCATAAAATCAAAATGTTTTATTTCACATAAAACTTATGAAACGTCAGATTCTAGGTGCACGGTTCCAATTGGTCATTTCCTATGGAGAAGAGCCGGCAAGAAACTCCATGGTTAGTCTTTTAAAAATAATTGGCTTCTACAATATTTTTAAATTAAAGTGTTATTATATATGGGAGGACAGTGTAGGCCTGTCATCAACTACCAGGTGCTTAACAAATAGAAAAATCGAGTTCAAATCTACAAGGATTGATTGTCGTTATGCTAAGTATGTTTCGTTTTTCTAGTAACGTATGTATCAATGTACCCGCGCCCCCGCGGCGTGCGCGCAGCGGGGTCGTACGTGCTGGTTTCCTTTTATTTGCGGCCAAATGTGATTTTATCTCGCTTGCCTCCCCACTACATGCACTGTTATGAATATTATGCCAAGTTTTTGATGTTCGACGTCATTAAAATGTTAAGTTTATAGTATTTGTGTTTTGATGTTATGATGTATTTAAAGTCTGTGTTTGTGCCTAACGGGCTGGAACTTAAAGTTGTGTCCGATTAACCAACACCAATAGGCCAGTTTTCACTCTGATCCTTTACTACGAGTCAGTTGTTCTTCCCGTTAGTATGTTTTTTTTTGTATTGGACCATACCTGGGAACATTCTGGTTAGGCAGACATTGAAGGTCAAAGTTGTATGCTATTTCGACGTTTTTTTTTTTGTTTGTTATGATTAGTTTTTTGTGTATTTTATTATTTATGTACACACAGTAAAATACAAAGGTATATGATGTAATTATAATATGAGTTTTTAATGTTATTAACTGATTACTTAACTTTAAATAAGTACACCCACGATCCCTGTATTGTCGCATGTACCCATTAGCACAATGTTGTGCGTGCGTTACATTGCGCTCTACTGTTTACAGCGAATTTCCCCAAAAAAACGTAAACTGTTCGTAAACTGTAATTATCATTTATTTACGTTTCTTATATTTCGCATATATGTATGTATTTATGTATCTATTCCTTAGGATATGTTAATATGTATATATCTGTGTATCTGTTTTAGTTTAATGTATATTTATTTCTTGCACCACTGACAGCCCCATTTTATGTCCAGACAAATCACTGTCCATTCTAAGGTTGCCTGGAAGAGATCGCAGAAAGCGATGAGGCCGCCCATTGTATGTTTTTAGTATGATATTTTTTTTGTTATGTAATTTTGTGGTGTACAATAAAGTATATATAAATAAATAATAAATAAATAAATAAGTCGTTTCCCAGCAATTATTTCTGCAGAAAACTTATTTTGTTACGTAACAACATAACTACACGCCTTGTTTCCCCGAAGGGTTGAGCAGAGGTGTGCCTAATGTACACCCACATTTCGCTAGTTATATTTAAGTAAGCAGGCCTATTGCCATCAACCGGACACAAAGACAGACCGACTACTACTGAGAAATTTCCAATATTACTTTGCCCTGGAATCGAATCCAGGTGTGTCGAGCTCGTGCTCTCTGTGCAATAACACTGCACTATGGAAGATCTTTGTGGGACCAACGATAACACTGTCGAAGTGACCGGACTTTGGTCCAAGCTTAGTTTGATAATTATACAGAAAACGTAGGTGACGGCTTCATGAGGGGTCTTTGTACACCCTGTATATGAAGAAGATTTCGATTGAGGTATCGTGATGAGTTCGAGAAAAGTATAACAAAAAAAGCTAACTTAAATCACCCTTTTATTCTCGAATGGAAATCTCCATAGATCCAGGAGTAAGCAGGTGGTTATTTCGGGATTCTTCTGTCTAAAACCAAATGATAAATGATTTATTTTCTGTTAATAGGTTTGTAAAAACACTTTTACACGTCAATCATATTTTAAAAACTAGATGAGATCAGCGTTTCCTATCTGACTACTCTGACAAGAAAGGCCGAAACAAACTCAGAGGTCACAGTCTCTTTTAAAGTCCAGACATAATCTTGGTCAGGTCATGTGAAGACCATGTGGATTGGTGTCTCAAATGGTCTGTTGAGGAAAGAACCACACAGAATGAGTGGACCTGTCCAGTCAGTGCACGCATTTGTCAGCTGTCACGCAGCTCAACACAGAACTAAAGGAGCTAAACGATTCGATGAACATTACCAAAGAAAGGACATTTGGGTAGGCCGAATAAATTACTCAAACTGCCAAACAATGATTAAAACTAATAAAAAAACGCATAAAAAAAAACGATAAAGCCACAATGTCTTCACATTCACAATAATTAAAATAATATAATACTTTACAAAGTAAATTAACATATAATTGTATACATAAAGTCCATCAATGTCAAAGTGTAAATAAAAATCCGAAAATAATCTTGGTCATATCATATGACGAACCACACGGATTTGAGTGGACCTGTCCAGTCAGTGCACGCATTTGTCAATCATCGTGCAGCTCAATTCAGAACTAAGGAGCTCAACGATTCGACGAACAATACAAAAGAAAGGACATTTGGGTAGGCCGCGTAAAAATGAAAAAAAGGTGGTCTTCCTCAGCAAATTTAGCTGGGGGGCTCTGGAATGTCAAGGTGAAACGCGTATCGTTAATCCTGATTGACAAGGTGCGATTTAATCACAAGTGGCATCCCATAAGTCGAAGCAACGATAAAAGTTTCATCATTTAATGTCTAAACAGTTTTTAAGCAATCGTTGTCATTTGTTGCTTCAATTTTATTGTATGCCACAAGCAAGCGACATGCACACATTCAGATTGTAACGCCCTTTGGTACTTCCCGGAGTAAATGCATCAGACTTGCCAACCAGTCATGAACATAATTATCTCATTTGTTTTTCTTAGAAACTACCGTGAAGGCCTATTCTCGTACTTGAAAAACGTTCAAATTCAAGTCGATATCGCATCTCAGTAACAATTAATGTTAAAAACATGTCAAAAATGTATTTAAATTGATTGTGTTTTTAACAGATTGAGCCTGAGATTAAAATGCGAACGTTCTCAAAAATAAGGGAAATGTTCACAAAACTTTTCAACTTCAAATAAAATTTGTTAGCGAAACTCCGCAGCCGTGATAGGTTCGATTGATGATAATTTTTTGGGGTCAACGACCAGTAGTTCGTTTTATTTACTTAAGAATCAGTTTTGTTAACTTATGTTAACACAATTTAAAAAAAAACTGATTTTCTGAACGCATCCTTCAAGTAACTATACGAACAGCGATCGTTATCCCCAACAAAATAAAAACATACTATGCTTATTTGTTTTATCATAGATTTCTATACTCGTAACGTCTGCGGAGTTTCACTAGCTAATTTTATTTGACTCTGTATAGGAATAATTCAGCAGGCAAGTGAAAGACACTAGTTGGATCGGTTCAATAATAAATTAAATTTTGCACTTAGGATTAATTTTGTGTTCAGATGTTGCGCTTCGTGTAGAAGATGCTGTGAATAAAATGCAAAAAAAGAACAAAATTGAAACGTCTGATAACGGCTCAACATAATAATATTGACTTACATTCCATTTTCAAAGTTAATTACTTCAGAAATATACCATTCATAGATTATAAACTACCAACTGCTTCGAAAACGGGATATTCCATTCAAGTCTGTTACACAATATCAAATTCCAAATAGACATTCGTAGCAAATTACTACGAATTCTACTATGTAATATTGAGAGTATCGAAAACACTAACATTCGCATCATCAAATCAAAAACAAAGTCAAATCATTTATTTCTTCGCAAACATTGGGAATTGGTTCAAAGATGTTTTTGAACTCGTTTTCGTAACTCAAAGTAAAAGCGTTTCAACTGAGCCATTTATTTATTTAATACCTTAAGCACACAAATGTACTGAGGCGGACTTAATGCAATAGACCAACCATTCATGGGGTAACCATTAACAAGTATTTTTATATTGTCCCTTGACAATATAAAATACTTGTAAATCACTTTCTGACTGACCGACTCCTTACTCTCTTACTTAGGTCTGATTTAGCGTTTAGTAACATTGGTGAAATCGGCAATAACCGACTTATTCAGTCAGAAAGTTGAAGCTAGAGTGCGCGAAAGATAATTCTGCACGCGTAATTGACTTTCAAGACTTTATTCCTGCCAGCACTTTTAATTACTTACGGCATAATGATGGCGAATATTTACTTTGGAAAACACGGAACACAGCACTCTCTCTTAACACCTGGTCGAGATGACGGCAAAATATTATTTTTGATTCGGCGGCGCGCAGACTCATTTGGCGCGCACTTTAGTTGCCCATTTCAAAACGTAAATGTCAGCCAAATGACGGCCAATGCTGGACTTAGGCCATAGATCCGTCCAGCACGTGTAGCATCACCACGTGTTATGTCCATGGAAGAATAGACAAGACGACAGATTATTAAAAGAAATCTGTCATTTTGTCCATTATATCTGCCATTTTGTATATTCTATCTGTCATTTTGTCTATTCTGTCTGTCATTTTGTCTATTCTATCTATCATTTTGTCTATTATTCCGGCTTGACCAATTTGGTTTTTTTTTTTGGTTTCTATTCCCAAAGACTGCCAACGGGACCCTATTACTGAGCCTCCGCTGTACCGTAATAGATAGAAAGTTGTAATTTTCTCAGTGTGTAAAATAGAGTTTAAAAATCCCCTGCAATATTTTTTTTTTTATTATGTAGTGTTAAATATTGTACGAAGATATTGAAGTACCCTTCGCGTGCGAGTCCTACTTGCACTTGGTCAGTTGTTTGTTTTTAAACAGGCGGTTTTAACGGGAATTTTTTTTTTGTGTCTGTCTGTCTGTCTGTGGCATCATAACTCCCGAACGGATGAAGCGATTTCGATTTAGTTATTTTTGGATTAAAGGTGACTTATGTGCGAGTGATCTTAGACATGTTTGATGAAAATCGGTTGACCCATTTATAAGTTGTGGGGTTGAAAGTGTTTCAAATAAGATAATATTATTCTTAGGAACCTATGTGTTTCGAACTTAACAAAATCTACATTTTTTTTTTATTATTTTTTACTTTTTAAAGGGAACTTAGGTTTTTGTGTCGGGTATTTTAATTTTTATTTTTTACATTAATAAATGAGTAAATAAAAGTTGTCTGACAGATTTGCAAAAGGGTGAATGTGGATTGACGATGAATGAGTTGCCTGTCAAATTCCTTTTCTACGCAGACGATCAAGTTGTACTTGCATCGTCAGCAGAACAGTTGCAAGACATGGTAACTGTAATGGATAAAGCATATAAGATGAAAGGAATGAATATAAATGTAAATAAGACGAAGCCAATGGTGTTTGAAAGAGACGGGGATGTATCAGTGTGTGATGTGAAAATAAATGATTACAGTGTGGAGCAAGTACGTAAGTTCGTAAATTTGGGGAGTCTGTTTACAAGGGATGGAAAGATTGATGGAGATGTGCAAAGGAGAGTGAATGCGAGAAATTACGTGAATGGTGCTACACATGCAATTGTGAGCAGCCAGTCGTGCCTTTAGCCAGCTAGCCTGCTAGTGCAAAGAAGAAAGAAGCAAAGAAGCATGAAAGCAGAATAAATGCTGTGGAGATGCGTTCCTTGTGGAGCATGTGTGGTGTGACTATGAATGATAGGCTGAAGAATGATGTGATAAGGCAACGGTGCGGTTTAAAAGAAGATGTAGCGACAAAAATTTAAAAGAGTATGCTTAGATGGTTTGGTCTTGTTGAGAGGATGAATGAAAGGAGACCAACAAAAGGTATTTACAAGATGATGAGATGAGACTGTGAGTGATGTGAGTGGAAATGCTGGGAGGGGACCCACACAGTCAGGACATATAGTGACCTTATTGGTGATGTTCTACAGAAAGGTCAGGCGCGTAATACTCGCAACCGGCGTGCGTGTCTGACCAGATGTATGAACGAGGCAAAAAAAGTATGGAAGGATACGATCCTTCCATACTTTTTGCGCACGCTCCGTTCTGTGGTTTCTGCCTTAGCCATGGGAAAAAGGCGTTAGTTTAAGTATGTAAGTAAATAAAACAAAGTCGGGATAAATACATTATTTATAACTCGAGAACGGCGGCACCAACTTTTATGGTCGTAAAGTTTTTGGATTTGTCGCCGCCCCGAATAGCAGAATATCTATTAACACATGGGAAAAAATCACTAAAAAATTAATAAATGAAGATTTTGTTCTTAGGTGGTACGTAGTTCGCCGGGTCAGCCAGTGGTTTATAAAAGCAACAGTTGCCGACAACAATAGAAGAGGCCTGAAACTAATTGCAATTAAGCACAATGACATTGATTACTATTGAATCTATATTTGATAAACACCTCATTGTGTGGTGATAAACAATCAAAATGATTTCTCACAGGGACGTGTCAACGGATGTACAATAACATTTTCGTTTAGTTGTAGTTTTTCGATCATAGATAGAAGATGTGGCTAATTGCTTTAGTTGTTGTCGCAATTCTAATATTGGTGAGTACTCTTTCTCTCTATGTGTGAATTCAAAAAATCTCCAAATGTCATTCAATATTAAAGATCATCTAATTTATCTTGAGTATCCCGTGAATACTTGTTAAGCTTTATGTTAACTGTACTATGTTGTTATTAGTGGTCTAAAATAACATCGTCCAATTTTTTATGATGATTAAACCCAGCGTGTATTGTGTCTTTGTCTGTATTGTGATTATTAACTTTGTCTCCTATCGATTGTAACATTCTACTAGTGACAAATACAATTGCTGACAGTACAATTTCTTTAAAAATGTTTGTTGCATGTGAATGCTTAGATAAATTTATCACATTTAAAAAATATGCCTTTTTGTACGATTGTGCTAAATTTAAAATGGAATTGTTTTAATTTTATGTTGTAATCATTTATTTATAATAAATATTTTTACATGATTAAATTTGTAGGCGTCTTACTCATGTTATTAGGGCTCCCCCGTTTCATTCCAGCAGTGGCTGTCTCTGGCTTTGGTAAATGATTATTTCTGTAAGTAGGTTTATACATAACATAACTCTTTTACACGTCAATCATATTTATTTTAAAAACTAGTTGAAATCGCGGTTTCCTATCTGACTACACTGAGAAGAAAGGCCGAAACAAAGCCCAGACATACTCTTGGTCAGATCATGTGAAGAACATGTTGATTGGTGTCTGAAATGGTCTTTTGAGGATTGAACCATACAGATCGAAAGAACCTGTCCAGTCAGTGCACGCATTTGACAGTAATCATGCAGCTTAACACAGAACATAAGTAGCTCAACGATTCGAACGACCGACGGGTAGACCGCATAAATTAGTCAAACTGACAGAGTATCATTAAAACAAACAGATAAAAAATAAAAAAATTACCCACATCGTTCTCACAGTCACAAAAAATGAAATAAAATAAAATGATTTTTATTTAAACAGCAAATATTCATGTCAATGGTCATCCAGTTCGGCCCTATTTTTTGTATAAATAGGTCTGCCCATTCTTTCCTTTGTCGTCCCCTAGACCTATAGTGCCTTCTGCTGGGTTCCATTCAATTTTTTTTTTGGTCCTGTCTTCAGCCATCCGACATAATTATGTGACCCCATTCCATTTTAATTTTGTCTGATAGTCTGATTCCCAATTTGCTTCTTTCCATTTTGCGTTGACATATTGCCAGCTTGTCCTCGTCACTTTTTTTGCTAATAACTTTGACAACCGTTCGTCAGACATATTAGGATTGATATTTCAAAATTTCTCTTTAAACCAATATTTATTTATTAGTTTATCATAATTTCCATGCTTGATGCCATTTTTAGATGCTATTGCAATGCTTCTCTTTCGGTGAGATTGTCAAATGTATTCTTTGACGAATTCTACATTCTGACAATCGAACATTTTAGGATCGTTTTCTTTATTGTTTGTAATAATTTTGGTATTTCTTATGTTGCTCGACAGGCCCACATTTTTACTCTCTTCCGTTAAGTCGTTGAACATGGTTGCCAAATCTGTCGTAATATTTCCGTAGATGACTATGTCGTCCACGAAACGGAAGTGCCTGGAGTATTCTCCGGTGATCAATTCCTTTTCTTGTTCTAACAAGAAAAAGAATTGATCACCAAGGGAAACTTGATAGATCAAGTTCCCTGAAGATGTTTTCTAGAGCAGCTGTTAGTGTTGTTGTAGTGTTCCCCATATAAAGTTGTGAATCACAACTTCAATGAGTAGTGAAGTTTATCCAAATCAAAAAAAAAAAAATTCAAAATAAGGCCTTTTCTGTACCGCTCCAGTAAAAATCTGCAATGTTTTTTTTTTCAATTGAGTAAATTATTGGTTCGTATTTGTTAACCCAATTGAAATGCTGGAGTAAATGCATATAAAAAAACATTTAAGGAGTTCATAACATAAATCGTAACTTCCAATCAAAAACTGCACTGGTCTGTTTGTACTTTGTTTAAGTTCACACAAATCCATCCAGCTACAATCCGCAAATATTGATCGAAATTAAAAGTATTTATTTTCATCGTATTAATTATGTATTTGTCAAGCCTAAATATCACCATATTTTTCCATGATTTGACAGATTTCAAATCAACAAAATATTGTGAGTCCTTTATAATGTCACTTCTTTTAAATAATAACACCCGAACGATTGAAGGTTAGATAGATAGATTGAGTGTACACAAAAGACATAGCACAACACAAAAGCACAATAAAACGATAACAAACTACATGAATTTATAAAAACAAGGTGCCAACATACAAAAATAAGCAACGCGTTGTTGCGATCGGTTACCATCCATTACATATCGATACCCTTCCGTGACGTAGACTGACCAAGGGATATCAAGTTACCAGTAACCGGGTCAGATAGACAGTCGCTACATTTGAAATACTGGTTCAGCCGCATCAGTTGCTTGTGGAAGCTGACCCCACCATAGTGCGGAAAAGGATAAACATATTCTTATGTCTCTTCTTAACTTGAAAGAAAATAAAACGAAAATAATGGAAGAAAGAAGGAACCTTAGAAAGGACGTACGTTTTCTGACGTTCCTTCTTAAATCTTCCATACTTTTTGTCTTCCTTTCTTTCTAGCCTCATCAGCTCTTTACCAGAACTACCCTTTGGCGCGGCCGTGAGGCACAAATGAGCCTTTATTTTAATTTTACTTTAGTTGTTAATTAGTTCAAATGTGTTCCTCGTGGAAGCCGCGGGAAAAGGCTAGTCTAATTGATTGTGTTCCTTGTTGACTGTACTGTGGCAAATCAACGTCTTTCTTTCTTTTCTTTTTCAGGTCAGCAGTCCATGCGACGGCACTGAAACCTCCGAATCTGTTAGCAATACCGAACCGCCAGCTTCCGAGACACCTGCTAGTACACAAGCCTCCACAATCTTTCCCCAAGGAGTGAACGACGATACTGCGACCTATAATGTTGGTGACACGTCCTATGTTTCTCTTCGGGATAAACTCTTAGATGTATGTTTAGCTATTTCTTTTCCTCGATACATAAACTAGAGAAAATGGAATTAGCTAACGACTAAGTCCCTAAGTACAGATGTTTTAACTCACGACGACGGGTTTAATTATGCTCATATCGAGACCCGTCCGTGGTCGTTATTCGTAGATCTTTGAAAATCGTTACGGGTTGTCACAATCCCGAAAGTCTGAAAACTAGTATTACCAAGGGGTGTAATGTTTTCCAGTAACCAGTTGTGGATGTCAGTTAGGCAGTCGCTTCATGGCAAATGTATAAAGATGCTTCGGCACATTGTTTCTGTGTGCGTGATGGTGTCGTGACCAAAACTAAGCAACCTCCTCATCATCCTGGGCTTACGCACACAGTTGTACCTACACAACTAGTGAGCTCAAACCTCTGTAACTTCATAAAACTTTATGGATTATAGTTTTGAAAAACCAAAACAATACTTAAGACATTCATCAGTTTGTCTCTTCCACAGCCACTTCCCAATGGCGAGTCGACAGAAGAACAGCAAGGTTACAACACCTACTATAACATTCCATCCACTTTGAACTTCCACGATATATACGCTAACAGTCTGGTTGATGATCCAGTCTTATCAACGGTGAAAGATGACGACGTTTCCCGCACCGCAGTGAAGGAAGATAAATCGTTCCACTTGAACAACATCAACACAAATTTTGTTGAATTCCATCCAAAGATGCAGATCATCCAGCCGGTAACGCTCCCCGCGCCATTATTCTTACTGAACTCTTCGTATATCAGGGCTTATTTGGAAAACACCACTACATCGACCACTTCTACGACGACAGAAGAATCAGGAGAGGTTAGTGTAGAAGTGATTCCTATAAAGAAGGAGGGCTATCAAAGAGGGTTACTGGATCTTCTCTTCCCTGCTGCGAGAGTCAGAACCTTTAAAACCGTTTTCGATACGTTTAGACGTATCATGTCTCATACTTTCCGGTAACAATAGATTTTTGTTTGTTTGTATACTCTGGTTTTCATGTTATCGTCATAAACAGTTGAATAAAATGCAGAAAATGTTATGGTGGTTTCTTGTCGGTAGTTATTATGAAGTCCCGTGTAATAGGGAGAAAACTTAATGCCATTAGCAAGTAGATCCAGACTCCAGGTTGCCATGAGTTTCTAAAGAAAATACCGAACTAAACGTTTTCCCACTCCCATACCTAGGAGCTAATCGGTCACGTTTGCGTTCATAAGCAAAACTATGCAAAGCCAGAACGTACTTATAGCATATAAGACCACGCGGGTCAAGTGCGGGTTGTTAGATGTCACATGCCTTCGAATTTTGATTTTAGACGGTAGTTTAACAACTCTTGAAGCTGTAAGGTTTTAACACGTTCACAAATTCGAAGTAAATAGCTCTCTGAATGTGGTTATTCGTCATTATTTAAGCGGTGTTACTGTAGAGCTTGTAAAAAGCGCAGTAACAGCCTCTCCAATGAATGGAGCTCGTGAAATGTCGAGAGTTTCTGCTACCAGGGGTCCATGTGCAACAACAGGTCGGCAATACGGGCTGGTGTTCGCAACTCCAAGTCAAAGCGCGTATTTTGCGTACGGGTCACAACAGGTATTAAACCGAGATGTATGTATGTTGTATGTTCATCTATTCCTTCATAACTTCTAAACTCCTCATCATTATTGGACAGATGAGGTATCGTTGGAAGCGTCTTGATCGTCCGCTGGTTATGTGACGTGTGTTACATTAAATATGAATAGGGTCCCTCTACAGGACATAAAGCAGTGAAGTAAAACAGGTTAGCCGTGGTCGTATGCTACTTGCCCCAAAGCTTATGATCGCTTACTACTGATAGAATGTATTGTTTTTTAGGGTGGGTTGACCACGGCTCTTCTCTGAAAATCACTATAAATAAGTATTAAATACGTTAAAATATATTACGTGTAAGTGGTTTATTAAATAGACGATAAATATTGAATAGTTTGTACATAACAATTTCAGATGAGAATAGTTTCTTGTTTCATACTTTTAATAGCGTAATTTTTCAGTAGTCTTTTGGTAAAAGTAACTTTTCGAAAAGTAAAACTATACTGGGATCTATAGTAATTGCACTAACCTTTAGTATTGTTTTACTTAAAAACTGTTTAAGCTCGATTTTCTTTTACTCGCTCTGTAAAACACTAATCAAGATTTAGAGGCTCAAGTTTACCAATGGAAGAAGACAGACACAAATTGGAGAAGCTTAGGAAGGTATAAAACTCAAAGAAACTCCTTTAGGTATTTTACCGAAGTGTATTTACCTGTGTGTATTTTACCGAAGTGAAGTGAGCGTGAAGTGAGCTGTCAGTGCCACCGATGCTAGGGATTGACAAAGACAGGATGACACTGACAGCTCACTCCACGCTAGTCTTCACGGTGACATTTTTGAAGAATCGAAATAAAGGACACTCACATACACTCGCACCAAATTCACACAAAACACCATCATGCTCCCTATAGTAAGGACGCAACTACTCAGCACAACAGCGGCACTTGACTAAAACGTGATTCACACTGATTGCACTAATTACTCTCGACACGCTTGCACTTGAGCCTTGAGCGCTTTTAAGCGCTTGAAGCGCTGTTGAGCGAACGCTTGTCTCCAATTAATTTTTTGGATTAACGCCAAATGTTAACGGTAAGGAGGCCATTTCTTAGCGAAGATAAGTTTTAGTGTTAACTTGCGATGGTAACAGTTGTAGGTGTAATTAATTTGATGTGAAATGGTTCAATGAAATATTTAGAGGATATTGTAAACGTGGGTTGTTGACAACTTCGATTTATGTAACAAAATATAGGTACTAAATCGCACTAGTTAGAGTTTTATTTTTCGATCGATGATAATATATAGGTACATGTATAAACTGGCGTAAAGAGAAACTACCGAAAACCAAAGAAATAATGTGACTCACTACCTACATCTGTTAACGCCGTTTTAGGTATGATCAATATTTAAACTAAATTTCACTCACAAAATTCTCAGCCCTAAAAATTCATTGAAAGCAAAAATAAATTTGAAACAAAATCAGCGCCACCAAAAATCAATTTCACAAAAATAATAGCTACAGTCAGCTGAATAACAATCAAGTTTATTCAAAATCAACCTTTAAACTTAATAACAAGAATCAATTGAGTTTACGAAGATTTGCAATGGCGGACAAAAAAACGGCGCTCAGCATTTACGCGCGCTTTTTTTTTCTTTTTTTTATTAAAATGAAGCAAACGCGCCGACTCAGGTCGCGAGGTGATAATTTTATATTCACGATTTATCCGAGGGGTGCTGACAGACGGACTTCCAAGTCAAAATTATGGTTACAATGTTCCCGTAATAAGGTAAAGAAGTTATCTAATATTATTTCACGGGTGGAGTGGTTGAATTTTTGTTTAATTAAGTGCTTTTTTGTGACGTGCAGTTCTTGATTTAACGTCGTTTCATGGAAATTGACGGTTCTTAACCGTAGTTTATCTACGGGGTGTCAAAATACCCATCACAAAGCCGTCCTCTATTCATTCTGTACATCAAACTAAGTAACATAGTGCAAAAATTATTTCTGGAAAACAGCTTCAAAACTTTTGGTTTGAATTCTTTTATAGTCCAGTACAAAAAAAAAATCGGAAGACCAAGTGACTCTCGGCTTGCTTAGGCGTATTGTCACACCCGTAATTCGATGGGTTCCATAGATTAATGTGGTAACATCTAATTTACTTGACTGATCTAATCATCTACATCTACTCATCTAATCTAGTGGTAGCAAGAGCTACAGCAGAGTATGAGGTCCTGGGTACTATTCCCTGGTGGGGACAAGTGTCATTGGGTTTTTCTATATATAATTTCTCAGTAGCAGCCCGGAGTCTGGATTTGAGCCCGGTAGATGGCAATAGGCTCGCCCCCTATTACATGAGACTTAAGCATAACTGACGAAATGTGTGTGTACTATAGGTAAACCTCTGCTTAACCCTTCTGGGATCACAGGCGTGATGTTATGTTATGTAATACCTAGTTTCTCAAAAGTCGATCAACAGCGTTTGAGATTAATTGAAAAGATATCTGTTGACCAGACCACACACACGTACTGCCTGATCAAAAATAATAGCAACGAAAAATTACTAGTATTAAAAAAAACGTAAAAAAAAATATTCAATTACTTTGAAATGTAACTGAAACCAAATTGTTTAACGTTGCTATTATGAGTAGCAATATGAACAATGCATTTCAAACAAAGAACATGCGGGTATTGCACACCACAATGAGTTTAAATTTGCATTGATTGTTTATTATGAAAATACATCAATACATCAATCGCAATTATGTTTGGGTAGGTTTCTAGTCCACCAGAATGCAGCTGACTACCACTGTTTACATGGAGCGACTGCACATCTGACACCTCCACAACCCAGTTACTGGGTAACACGATACCCCTTGGTAAGACTGGTTATCAGATTTCGGACTTTTAACTACCAAAAATATATCAATGAAAAGCCGGGACCAACAGCTTAAAGTTCTTTCCGAGTCATAATGGATGGTCACCCATCCATGACCTGAAGAAAACCGAAGGAACCGAAGTGAACCGAAAGGAACCGAATGGAGCCGAAAGTTAACCTTCATCGTGTGCCTTAGTTTGAAAGCTCGGGATCTCTTACCAAAAACTGAATCTAACAAAAAGTATTACTTAATCCTCGAATCGCGGCAAAACTCAACTGAAATGTTAATTACACCGAAATAATACCGACGGAGGTCGAAACATTAGCGAAGTTTAGTCCAAAATGAAATTCAAAGCTCTGAATACAAATCAAAAGTTAGATTTAATAATCAGTAATAGGATAAGCCGATGGAGCGGAAACCAAGTTTAGAGTTGTATGAATTAAAGAGTTTCTGGGCTTTTGAGAAACTCGACCATTGTATGCTTTTAAGTAACTTTTAAGATTGCCTGTTTAAATTTTATTGGTCAATTTGGGATAATCGTTTTCATTTGTTATAATTTCATTTTGGCTGTTAGAGCTAAAGTTTAAAAGACAATTGGATAATAAGCCAGTAATTCTCCCCTTTTACTTGATAATCCCCTGTTTGATTTACACTAACTAATTATAAATACAAAAGTATTTTATAATTAGTTAGTGTAAAGGTTTGTACAAACACTTTTACACGTCAAACATTTTTTTTAAACTAGATGAGGTCGGCGTTTCCTATCTGACTACTCTGAGAAGAAAGGCCGAAACAAACTCAGAGGTCACAGTCTCTTTTAAAGCCCAGACATACTCTTGGTCAGATCATGTGAAGAACATGTTGATTGGTGTCTGAAATGGTCTTTTGAGGATTGAACCACACAGTACGAGAGAACCTGTCCAGTCAGTGCACGCATTTGACAGTAATCATGCAGCTTAACACAGAACATAAGGAGCTCAACGATTCGACGAACAATACCAAAGAAAGGACATTTGGGTAGGCCGCTTTAAGTCCTCAAACTGCCAGCTATAAAAAATTAAAGAAATAACTGAGATAGACAAAATATATAAAAATATTACCCACTTAGTCCTCACCCGAAATTAAAATAATAATAATATTATACAAAGTAAATATTCATGTCATTGTGTATATAATAATCATGAAATGTCAATGTGTATATAAAAGAAAACAAAAGTTAGGTACCAAACAAAAAAACCATACTCAGTATGCAAAAATTGGAGCAGGTCAGTCCCAAGCCTTTTTGTCCTCAATATAGTCTTTGACTGTATAAAAAGCTTTCTGGCACAACTTACGTTTAATAAATGATTTGAATTTATTAAGGCTTTGATCTTGAACGTGGCTTGGAAGTTTATTATAAAAGCGTATACATTGTTTGTTACGCTTTCACGCCAAAACGGTTAATTTGGAAGAAATTTTGCACATATACCATGACCTGCGGAAGGAAATAGGCTACTTTTCATCCTGGATTTCTTTATCTATTTAAATAGCTTCTATATTAATCTTCTAATACTCTCCCACTGCAGAGCAAAAGCCTCTTCATACAGAGAAGGCACGAGCATTGATCACCACGCTTACCCAAGACGGGTTGGCGATTTCAGACTAATATTAACTATAAGTCCAGGTTTCCTCACGATGTTTTTCGTTCACCGATGTGAATAATCAATTTTGTAAATGTAAGTACCAAGGATCCATTTATAGGTATGTTTTTAAGATTTATGTTGACTTGAAAGCATGGCAGTTGAGAGCATGTGATGCTCACTTATGCCTCACTGATGGTGGAAAAATTCTGTTCCCTATAAAATGGATGAGTTGGATGGTGCTGATACACCAGTCATATTCATGACCGGGCGCCGTCGGTTGAGACTGGTCATCTCGGTAGGCTCATTTTTTTTTTTCATTGTTGTCACATTTGGAAGCAAAAAAAAATAATGTACTCAGTTTTTAGCATTTTCTTGATTTAAAAGATTGTCCTTGGAGTTTCTTGTCCATTCTTCTCCATAGATATATACGTTTTGGAATGGCAACTTTCTTCAACTTTCTGACTAACTGACTGACTCTTTGACAATTCAAAAGAGCCTGATAATGGTTTAATTGAAACAAATGCTTTGACTTTGAGTAATGTCCAAGATGGACTCAGAAAATACATTATGAAATTAAAAAGTCACATTGGTCACCCAACTTGCCGGATTTGAACCCAAAACCTCGAACTTACTTAAGAGAATTAAATCTAATCACCTGGTGGTGGTGGTGGCGGGTAGTTAGATTTAATTCTAACACTGTAGTTGCACCTACCACAATTTGTTTTTGTATCACCCAAAGGTTGACTGGTAGAAAATGCTTAAGGCATAAAGTCAGCCTCTATACATTTGTGTGCTTAAATTTAATTAATTATCTGCTTCTCTTTGACTAGTCGAATGCTTGACATAGACAACATGACATAGACTGAAATAGACAAAAACTTCATTTTATTTAAAATATGAAATAGGCACAGCAAAAATCAGTCCTCCATTATTTGCTCAAAGAAAACATATAAAAAACGTAAACTTCAGCCATAAAACCAAGCCCACAACATTTATTTATACGTGTTAAAATTTGAAATTCAGCGGGCGGCCCCGCGGACGCATACAACCGTTAAATGAATGAACTTTTTAACTTAAGGTCCCAACTTACCGTTTAATACTTACTTTGAAGCCGGTATGATGAACACCGCCCTTACTTTTAATGACTTTTTGCTAATATCTAGCGGCTTTCGGCTTTTGAGGGCAAAAGTTTTGGGACTTCGATTTTTTTCGCGGAGGTGCTGTTGCGGATCAAATTATACAGGGTGTGGATGGGTTAGATGAAATAAAAAATTCTTACGTTATTTTGCAATTTGCAAGTAACTTTGTTTGATAAAAATACGATTCGCGGCCGTAACAAGTATGTATTTACAGAATTATAATAATTAAAGTCATTAATTATTACTCTTTAAGATCAAGTAATCTACTACAAATTTCATGAAATCTTGACATTATAATATGAGCATTTCTAGCGCAGGGAGCAATAAAAGAGTAGACTGTATTAACAGGCAGTGGTTTATTGGCGTCTGATGAAAAACAAATGAATAACTTGCCGGACAAAAATTAATAATATTTTTTATGAGAGGAGTATCGTTCTACGCGGTGTCCGTTGAAGCGAGTGGTCATCGTGCCGAGCCGTGTCGACGCCGCGCCGAGTCTCAGCTTGTCGATGACGCGTTGATTACGCAACCTGCTCATGCAGACCGCGCGCAAGGTGTTGGGTTCAATTCCCAATAATTATAAGAACTTAAGGAGTTGTATTACTGATTCTAATTATTGTAATTCTATATCTGTCGCGGTTGCGAATCATACTTTAGTCAGCATACAACCTAATAACATAACATAAGGTAACATCACGCCATGTTTCACCGAAGGGTTAGGCAGAGGTGTACCTTTTTTTAGTACACCCACAGTTAGCCAGTTATGTTTAGGTCCCATGTAATGGCGGGCGAGACTATTGCCATCGAACGGGCACAAATCCAGACTCCGAGCTGCTACTAAGAAATTCCAGATAGAAAAACCCAATAAAACGTTGCCCGGCTTGAGAATCGAATCCAGGACCTCATGCTCAGCAGTAGCGATTGCGACCACTTGACCAACGAGGGACTAACTTAATACTGACTAGCAAATTGCATTAGAAATTAATTAACTTCGTGGGCTACCTTGGCGCTCCCCCCTGATGCAGAAAACCTATGACATTTACCGAATTACTTACCTACTTATCACGAATTTTCTGGTAGTCGTTTCCAACAGAAACACTCCGATGAACCGTAAAACTTACTAGCTCCTGCGAATCTCAGTTTAAGGCAAAACTAACCCCAACAACTTGAATCAACGAAACGTCGTCTTAAACCAATTTTACAACAACAAATTATAAATAGCTTAAATACACAGAAATACTTGGATTATACACAAGATTGTAGTATGATTAAAATGAGAGCATAACGTAAATAAAATTAACCCTCAAACAATCAGCATATTGTGTTGTTGAAGAACGTCCCGAGTCCCCGGACAGAGTGCCCTCTGTTATGCAAATTCCGGGACAAGATGTCACGCAATCGCGGATCATAGTCCGCTGCTCCATAACATGTCACCGAGACTTCACTAATAAAATAAACCAGGTTGTAAATGTGAGCCCTCTACTTCAATACTAATATTTTAATCATAACATAATCACGCCTATAATTCAAGAAGGGTTAGGCAGAGGTGTACCCATAGTACACCCACATTACACCAGTTACGCTTAAGTCCCATGTAATTGGGGGCGAGCCAGTTGCCATAAACCGGGCATAAAATCCAGACTCCGTGCTGCTACTGACAAATTCTAGATAGAAAAACCCAATAACACTTTACCCGGCCTGGGAATCGAAACTCATGCTCAGCAGTAGCTCTTGCGACCACTAGACCGACGGGGCAGGAACGAGGCACTAATATTTTACAGAGGAAAAAATTGTCTACCGGTTGAATTCGTAAAATTATTTATGCATTTGCTATGCTAATTTTATAGCCCAATTCTTGAAGGTTGAAGGCTATTTAACATCACGCTACGAGCCTCGGGAGCTGAGCAGAAAGAAAAATTGTCAGAGAGAACGCTAAACGAAAACGTAGATATAACGCGAGCGGGTGATGCGACGAAACGGGGTGGGACGGGGGTACAATGAATTTGACGCGGACGAAGTCGCGGGCTAGTATACTATAGAGAAAGAAAGAGGATTGATTCTTACTCATTGCATGTCGTCGATTTCATACTGTTATACATATTTTAAGTAGAGTTTTATCACAACGTTTTCCTCAATTTGAGTTTAAAGTATCTAAGATAAGATAAGAATTTTATTTCTGAAGTAGTCCAGCAACCTACACCCAAATTTCGCCCCATGTAATAGGGGGCGAGCCTCTTGCCATCAACCGAGCACAAATCTATATTCCAGGTTGCAACTGAGAAATTCCTGACACAAAAACACTTTGCCCGACCTCCGAATCGAATCCAGAACCTCACGCTCAGCAGTAACGCTTGCGACCACGAGGTAGCAGAATTACAGTTTTTTTTTAATCACTTGCGAGAATTCTTAATCCAAGTCAAGACACTGTTCGAACTATTTCTAAACATTGAGTTACATATTTTTTAATTTCATATCCCAATCAATAAAACAACAAATACTTTCAAACAACACAACTAAGGCGGAGCATATTGTAATGTTAAGCAGTCCCGGGACCGGACAGTGTTATGCAAATCCCGGGACAACTTGTCAAGCAAACCGGGATCATGGTCGGCTGACGTCGTCGACATCAATGCGTCTAAGATCACTTGAATGGATATTGGTCTAAAAGTCGGTGTTTTTAGTTATTTTTAAAGAAAAATATTGAAAATGTTCTCCTAAAAACAGACACTTTTTATTTGGACATACAAAACTAACTGGTACTGAAGGCCGATTTCCGTATTTAAAAACGTTCAAAATCTTGTCAAAATCTTGTACTCATCATCATCATTCATTCATTCATCATAATCAGCCTATTACGTTCCCACTGCTGGGACACAGGCCTCCTCTCTCTGTGAGAGGGATTGGGCCGTAATCCACCACGCGGGCCCAGTGCGGGTTGGTCGTTGTACTTATCACTGACAATCAAAGAATGTTTTTTTTAAATAAAAATGTAGGTACATTAGAAGTATTTTTGACACATTGAGACTGAAATTAGAATACGAACGTTCAAAAATTACTAGAATTGCTCTTCCGATTATTTTAGACGCTGCCCAAACGTGGGACACCGTAAAACGCTGTTTTTTGTCGCACAGTTAGGCCTATTATTTTACAAGCCAGTTTTTTTGTGTATTCTCAAATGTCACTAACATCAAACACATCGCGGTTTTGAACCGTATTTGTAGCAGCGGTTGCGCTATTGTCAATTCCCAAAAAATTTGCTTCTTACCGTGCCTTAAATTGGAAATGATCATTCAATCATTCATTTGTTTATTCATTCTTACCGCGCCTGAAAATTTAAGATCGGCTATGTGAAAATAAAAGTTTTCCAAATATTTTCATAATAAGCCGGAAGTTTACCTACTGTTTTGTCTAATAACGCTTTTACACGAAGCGAGAATATTTATTTAATTTTATTCTCTTGCTGTAAGTCGTACGTATCACATTTCACAGCTAAAATAAATCTCCGCACGGCCACCACAAGTGGGGGCGCCACTCGTCTATTTATAGTTATTTGCATACCGGACGTCGAGGACACCATACGCGCCGCTCGCACGAACAAAGACATTTTCATATTTAATTTTCTATTTAGTATAATTGCCTACAAATTTCGTTTCTGACCAACGTTTTCAGAACGTAGATTTCACAATGAGCACTAACTTTTTGTTTAAACATCATACAGAGATACCTCTCCTGTGTGACGTCAATTAAACATTCTTCCTCGTATTTTTCATTGTTTACAAACGTTGTGTTCGTCTGTAAACATTTCAATCCTTTAAGTATTCTCGTTTTCTACTTACTCCACCATAATCATGTCTAAAGCAGTGAAAACATTAATTCTATGCGGTTACGCTTTTCTTCTATTTCAATATTTAAAAATTTCATTAAAGCCAGTGAAAACAGAAATTGATATAGAATATATTTTCACTACAAAAGAGCATATGACGAAAAAGCAGAAATTTATCATGTCAAAAAAATATCATAACTACACTACTTATTTAAAATCGTTCAAAAGACCTGAAAGATTTAAGACTGATCTCAAATTCGTACTGAAATACACAAATGCATTTTTGCACTATGCGTCGGCGTTATATGGGAATGGTCAAAAACCTTTTATTGATAACAACTGTACCTACTACAACTGCTATTTGACGACCCAGAGAAATTTGCTCACCGATTTTCGTGATTTTGATGCTATACTGTTTGACGTGGAAAACACCTGGGATGGGCCAATCGTGATGAGAGAACCCTATCAAAAATTTATATTTATGGCATCTGAATCAGCAGTAAGATTTCCACTATGCGATGCCTTTTATGATGACTTTTACAATTTGTCGTGGACATACAGACTTGATTCCGATATCCCATGGGGTTACTTTACCATTCTTGACAAGAACGGTAATCACGTTGGTCCGAAAATTAATATGAGTTGGATAGTTCCAATGAAGCCAACTCCTCTTAAAGTTAAGAAGGAACTTGGAGGTAAAGCAAAGGCAGCAGCTTGGTTTGTGTCTAATTGCAATGCAGGAGGTGGACGAAACAATGTAACCAAAGAGATACAAAAGGCGTTGATGAAATACAATTTGACAGTGGACGTTTATGGTTATTGTGGAACAAAGAAGTGTCCCAGAGACAGGATTGAGGAGTGTTTCTACTTGCTAAAATCTGAATACTATTTCTACCTTTCTTTTGAGAATTCGGTATGCCCTGATTATGTGACTGAGAAAGTTTTGTATCCGTTAAACAACTATGCAGTTCCAATAGTTTACGGTGGTGCAGATTATTCGAGGTAAGTTTTTTTTTTCAATCTTTTTTACTGTCCCACTGCTGGGTAAACGGGTCCCCAACAGCTTTCCATTAATCCATGTGTGTTGCCTTCTACGGCCATAATCTCCCACAAACGGCTCATCATCAGTCATCACGCCAGCTTTTCCTCGGCCTTCCTCGGCGACGATAGAATACGTTCGGCTGAATAAGCGATAGAAAAGGATAGAGTATGAAAAAAGAGTATTCCGTGCTGACAGATGAGGGTGTGGCGCGACGCGACAACACGACTCAAAGGCACCGCTCGTCGCACGATACACGGTGTCTTTGTGTCGCGCCAGTGCGCATGAGTTAAGTTACAAAGACAGTGTAAGTAAACTTAGGGACACAGTGCGATCTTTAATTTGTATGAGTTGTGTGTGTGCGTGTATTACTTACAAGAACTTACCTACTGTAAAACAGATAGTGAAAAATATAGGTCTTCCTATATTTATAAACTGGTTTCTTAGAGCGTCTTAAGTAAAGTTCATGTTAAAACCAATGTGGGTGCTTTTTAAAAACGCCAGTCCAGATAAAGAAAAGCATTCTCAATCAGAAGACATTCAATTTTTTTTTGACATTTTCAGTTTCTTAATAAAAATTAACGTAAAAGTATGTTTGTCAATTTGTTCTAGATTCCTTCCTCCTGGATCCTTCATCAACGCCCTGGAACTGAATGCTACACAAGTAGTTGATGAGATGGTGAAAGCCATCCAGGACCCCAATGTCTACGAGAATTACTTCAGGTACGCTTAGTATTTCTGTAAATAAACTTACACCTTTTCCATATATTTAAATTGAGAATCATAAATAATTATCAAGTTTTCGGAACCAATACTAAACTGAAATTCATACACGATAAAGTGCAAATTCCATTGCAGCCATTAAGACCTTATTACAATCATAAACGGTCAATCAAAAATTTGATTAAGTGACAATACAAGTAAAAAACGTAGTATACCACGTTCCATCCTTACATAATGATCTGTTCCAAAAGTCTCTCATAAAAATGTAAACAAATTGATCAGAAAACGCACCTGTGGATGCCAATTTGTTTATTTGAATACTTTAAATTTACAAAAATCTCATTTTAAGTCACGTTAAAGATGTTATTCATTTCACAAATGAGGTTACTTTTATGACGTCAATTTTCGTCGATGATTTTTCAATTAAAATACAATTCAATAATGTTACTTAAACACTAATCGTTGGGACACGTGGTGAGTTATAAAGTTGAAACCTTTTTACCTTTAGAGTGATTGCGTAAAAAAAAAACACGTAAACATGGTTTGTTTACACTGTGGCATCTACACCACATGCTAACTCCGCATCACACTGACGTCACGAAAAATCCTGTCTCGCGCAAGCTTAGTTCACCGCGCACCTAGCATATATACAACGTCCCAACATCGACATTAATCGTCGGGCAGTTGCCCACCAGACACGACTCCCATCTGCTCGGAGGGTCCTCCCTTTTCTATAGAGGATGAGTGAACTTTACTCCCTGTTCCTAATACCTCTATAACACATTCACAAGATACTACTTTTGGAACAGAACCTCCTTTCGACCATATTCATACAGGCTTATCTGGCACATGCTTGATAGGAACATACTAGTGCATGTGCAGAAGTATGTTCCATGTTCATATGGCTTGAAGAAAAACACCAACAACTTTAGTTAACCCTTCAGAAAACTGCCAAACCTGCCAAAAATTACGCGACAATTATTCCGCGTAACTTTTTTCTACGAAAAATACACAACGTAATTTCGGCCCAATGTGCCATGATATTAAAAGCATTGCAGGAAACTTTTCGTAGCGTAATTTCGGTTGTGTTGCTGCTACACTTAACCATTACATTCACTAGTTACATTATCAATATTCGTAATGACCTAGTGGCCAAGGTCTCGCTTCTCGTGACAAGTAACAAATTAAATACCATCTAGGCCAGTTATAGGTCGTAGGTTCGAACCCAGTAAAGCGCTATACTTTGTGTAAATTATTTCATCACCACTGCTCTAAAAACGGTGAAGGAAAACATCGTGAGGAAACCGGCATGTCTGAGAACCAAAAATTCGAAGACATGTGACATCTACCAACCCGCACTGGGCCCGCGTGGTAGATTACGGCCCAATTCCTCTCACTGAGAGGAGACCTGTGTCCCAGCAGTGGGAACATAATAGGCTGAATATGCATGATTATACAAGTAACAAATTAATGTTTTAGACACACAGATACACACGTTAAACTTATGACAAACCTCTGACGGAAACAGAGGGCCTCTTTTCTCTTTCTTACCGGTTAATAAACAAAAGTCTGAAATCTCCTAACCGTCTTAAGCAAGTGTGGTGATTAATGCTAGTACCTTCTCTGAATGAGAAGAGACCTTTGTCCTGCAGTGGGTCAATATTATTATTAACTGGCGACGAATTGACAAAACATAAGGATTTCTTTATTATATGTAACACTAGCTGCTCGCCACAGTTTCACCCGCATAAATCTCGATCCCTTGGGAGTATCGGGATGAAAAGTACTCTATTTGTTAATCCAGGTTATAAACTATCTGTGTGCCAAATTTCATCCAAATCTGTTATGTAGTTTTTGCATGAGAGGGTAACAAACATCCATCCATACTCACAAACTTTCGCGTTTATAATATTAGTAAGAATAAGGAAGTAAAGTTTTTAGTCAAGTTAGGTTATTATATTTTAATATTTTGTTAGTTAATTTAGTTAAGAGGGCCAATAAATATGTTGTATTATAATGGTTTCATAAATAAATGCTTACAGTAATAAAATGATTAAAAAAAAACAATTCAAAATATTTTATTTCACATAAATCTACATGGGCACTTATGAAACGTCAGAAGCTAGGTGCACGGTTTCAATTGGTCGTTTTCTATAGAGAAGAGCCGGCAAGAAAATTCACGGTATAAAATTGTTGTCTTTTACCTTGTTTTCAAATTACAGTGTTAATAGGTATGGGATGACAGTGTAGGCCTGTCAACAAGAACCAGACACTTAACAAATAGACACTACAGATCTAAAGTCTATTAAGGCGTTCTTCATTCACTAAATAAAAACGGGAATAAATAATATAAACGAAATAATAAAATTAAAACATTTCAAAACTAAGTGAATGAATAACCTGTTCCCAAAAGCCACAAATAAAGAGTTGAAATAAGAATTATAGGTATATAATGTCAAATAATGAGAATATTATGTCAACAAAGTATGTAAAAAGTAAATATGTAAGAAGCTGTAATTTACATAGTGATACCGTTTATTAGGTACCAGGGATGCCACAAGAGCAGAAATAATTATTAAGATAAGTAAAGTAAAGTAAGTTTAATAATAATAAATTATACCTTCCATCAGAAATTCTCTAAATGATTTGGGAACCCGCATCAAAATCTCTTGCGTGGTTAAGAAGAAGAAAGGGGTCACACGAAGAGCGACTTTAATCAAGCTCAAACCCAAACTATTTATTTCAATTAAACCATTTACAGGCACTTTTAATTGTCAAGGAGTCGGTCAGTCAGAAATATGAAGCTAGTTGCCCATTCCAAAGCGTAGTAGATACCTATGGAGAAGAACGGGCAAGGAACTCCATGGACACTCTTTAAAAAAATATTGTTTTTACAAATATGTTAGTTAAATTATTAAATGTTGACCCTATAGGTGAGAACGATGTACAAAAACCGTACACGTTAAGAGTGTCCAGAGTGCAGCAAAAAATAAATAAAAACAATCCAAAAAAATAATTATTAATATAAGCCGTGGCAGCTAAGAGATGAGCAGTCCCAACTGCCGATGCCGGGCCCGTTCACGAAAATGACGCATGGAACATCACCATTCAGCTCAACCATTTTGAAGGGAGCCAAATGATCCAACACACGCGCCACCGTCAGTGAAACATTTGAGTGATCATGACATACTATCAGCCGCCAGGGCACATTTAATTAGTTATTTTTAATATAGTTGTATAACGTCTCTAGATTTACCGTTTCTTTTGTCAGGTGGCATAACTACTACACTTACGCAAAGAACCCTCCGGATCATCCGGATGTGTGTCAACTCTGCCAGAATCTCAACGAGGATGCTGACAAGCGCTCCTGGTATAAACGCTTCAGAAACTGGTGGAACCCAGATTACCCCACGCTTTGCAGCAATGGAGAGGGCAGGTTTCTCGTCAAGAATTCCGATTTTAAAGGAGTATTGGAAATCAGGAATAATATACAAGGAGATATGTAATATGGCACTTGAAAGATAACTGGAGAAATGTGGGTGATAACAGGTGTGATGTTATGTGACGTCAGGGAAAAAAAAAATATATTTCGTATTCTGTCGATTCTAGAAATAAAGGTAAATAATAATAATATGATGAAAATACAATTTTATGTTTACTTAGCTACAGTCCTAGAGGCCTAAGCTAAGCTTTGCATTTGTGTGACTCCAATCGCATTAACGTGATCGCGCGTGGGACGCACAGCGCCTCAGGCCGATTGTATTAACCGGTTTAAACCCAACAATGGACGCGTTGCTATGTGCACTCACACAAATTCAAAGCTCAGCTTAGGCCTCGCGGACTGTATCTCAACTGAAATAAATTACTATAAATAATATATTTATACATATGTACTTTTTTTATCTACAAAAACGGGGAAACCCGCTGTATAGCATAAATGGAATTGCCATTTTTTGTTTCAGATATACATACAGGGTGTCCAGTAAATAGCACGACATACTGCAGGGGGTGTTAGCTTGGGTCAATACCTATTAAAACAACAAAATATATTCAAAATCTTACGGATTCACAGTTTTACAAAACAATCCAAGATCGAAAAATTTCTACCGTGAAACAGATTTTAAAGCATCTCGTAATGAAAAATTCCTTTTCAACTTTTCTTTTACATCAAAACTAAGTGACTAAGTGAATAGTTACTTTACTCATTGATAAGTCTTTTTCCTATCAAAAACAAGAATGTTTTCGTGTTGCGTTCTGTGAAAATTTAAACAAAAATACTATTTATTTTTGTTTAAATTTTCACAGAACGCAACACGAACGGATTTTTTTTTTAAAACTGTAAATCCAAAAGGTTTTGCTAAACATATAATTGTGTTTTTTTGGTAGGTATCGACCCAAGCTATCACCCCCTGCAGTATTTCGTGATATTTACGGGACACCCTGTATATAATAATAATAATAGTTTATTTAAGTTCCTAATAATAATATGTTTTACTTACTAACAATATTTAAAACAACATCTTTGAACCCACATTCAACAATCGCCAGTTGTGTGCTTTTCTAACTTAGAGAGTCGTATTAATGATTCTAATTATTATAATTCTGTAAATACAAACTTGTCACGTTCGCGAATCATATTTTGTTTATTACACAACCTAATACTCAATAGAGAGCTGGGGAGTTTGTTGCGCCACTTCTCCTTCCCAGCCAGAGCATAGGAATTGTTGAAGGGTTTTTTTTTAAGACAACCATTTAAAAGGAATTATAATTGATTCTGGTTGTCCCTTCTAAAAGGTAGTTTAGAAATAATGAACAGGAAACTCCATGATTAAATAGCTAAATAAAAAATCAATCTGCCAAGCTTTTTTGCAATTTGTTTGGGGGCTCCTAGTCTAACCGGGTGCAGTATTTTACAGAAGAATACCAGTATTTTAATTTTCTGATTTCCACAACCAACACAACGATACTCCTTGGTAGGACTGCTTGTCATTATTTTGGTCGCCGGGTTCAACGTCATAACGTGCTTTCCGAAGCATGGGGTCTCAATACGTTATGGATGGTCACCCATCCACAAACCGACCGCAGCAATCCTAGCTTAACATTTGACGAACCTCTTCAACATGACTACCAACACATTATTCATTAATAGCTCCAACAACAGTAGTCCAACTCATAACTATAAAGCTTACAATTGTACAAAAACAGTTAAAGGACGCGGACGTTGGAAAGGCAATCCTCTTAGTTCGCTCGTTACGGGGACTCATTATTCAAAGCCTCAAATTTTCGCGGAGATAATTCCAATTAGGCTGACACTGGTAAGGCAAGGACAGAAGTTTAAGTAACACATTGTTTCAAATGGGCTTAGATCCTAAGCTATGTTTTTTTATTCCTCAAGCCCGAACAATGTATCTATAGATAAGTTAACATTTGTTTGATCTCGAAGTATTAGTTGCTTACCACAAGTGCTCTCTCATAATATTTTATTTATTTATTTTCTGAAGGTGCGAAACGCGGAATAAAAAGCGGAAGATCCGATACGCTCGAACATGCAATCACTAAACCTGGGCTCGGTGCACAACTAGGTGCAACGAAACTCACACATCTGTGATCGCAGTTGCATACTTGCAGTTCCCGATAGACAACGACAGGACCCGACACAGTCGTGCGAGCGCAAAGGCGTTAGCCGCCAAATGTTTACGATTATGAATGACAATGAGGTAGCGTTAGCGAGACTAGCGTCGCATCGTGTCTTTCGTTTTGTACTGTTTTGTATTGTCTATCTCGGTCTCACAAAAATTGCGAAGCAAACAAATTAAAAAAATAACTAACAGTTTTGGCTGTACGCGTGATAATATCCCGTGTGTCCTATTTTTATTTCATTGAGTGATAAGAACACTTATTACATACACAAGAAGGCATTTTGATGCGTATTTGTATAAAAAAACTAAAATTATTGTGCTGTATCGACGTGCGCTGTTCAGACAACGGTTCGCGTGTGACTTAGTGCAACTATGTCCATTGGACTGATCAAGTAACGTATCTCCCGCTGTAAGTTTATTTATGTCTAACACTGATATTTTGCAAGCTTTGTGAAAGATATTGAAAAATCAAGATGGCGGCGTTAGTTTCGATTTTGGCCACGCGCCACAAGATTTTTGATCAGCTGTAGGTCTGAAATCGGCAATTCGCCTTGAGCAAGCGTGGTGAGCCCCGTAGAGCAGTGGTAGACAAGCAGAGTAGTGGTGGCTCATTGGTAACGGCTGTGAATTACGAGTTGTAGGGCTTAGGCTCGAACCCAGTCAGGAGCTTTACTTTATGTAAATTATTTCATAAAGGAAAACATCGTGTCCTAGAACCAAAATTCCAAAACATGTGATATCTAACAACCCGGGCCCGCGTGGTGGATTAGGGCCCAATCGATCTCACTGAGTCCCAGCAGTGGGAACATTATAGGCTGATTATGTAAGCGAGAAGACGCGTTTGCCCTGCAGTGGGTCATTAATACGCTAGTTTCTAGCGTAACTAAAATAGCTGATGTTATTTTTGCGGCTAGAATAATACCAATCATTGTAGTTGTCCTTCTGTTCCTCCCTTGGTATTTGTCTCCATAGTCATCATCGCCATCGGCATTTTTTCGAGTGACATAATTAAAATTTCCGCTGACACCTTGCGAAGATTAAAGCTATTAAATTTTGATGACTTAAAGCCACCAGCATAAAATTCGGTAAAAAGTAACCTTTTTTTTATTTAGGCCCTTTCTACGTCTGCACATTTTGATGGTTTTTTGTTATTTACGTAGTTTGAGAAATTGAAGAGTTTGTGGTGGAATGGAGACTGAAATCTTGATCTGGCAGTGTTTTTCTTTTCATTCATTAATTTCATGCTAAGATAATATAATTGAATCGAACCGATAGGATTGGCTTTACAATGCAAATTGTTATTTTGCTACACCTTCGAAACAGTTTTTTAATAGTAAGCTTTGAATATTCAAACTGACGTCTGAGTAAACAAGGCTTATATACATGTACATATTATTTTAATTATTTTAATACTGTCAACTTTTATATGAAATTGTTTTATTTATTTGTACATTCGTTTATGCACACACATATAAACAGACAAGAGGAAAGGAACAAATGCGTATCAATGTAATGCTTATTTCTAAACAAATCTCTTCCAGCGTACCTGCGATAGGAAAGTAGATGAAAAAGAGATGTAGACAATGTGCGTAAAGAGAAAAGAAATACACAAATAAAAAACACACATACACACATGTACACACTTACATATATACTTCTTGAACTAATATCATTACATAACATAACATCACGCCTGTAATCCTAGAAGGGTTAGGCAGAGGTGTGCCTATCGTACACCCACATTTCGCCAATTATGCTTAAGTCCCATGTAATAGGGGGCGAGCCTATTGCCATCAACCGGGCACAAACCCAGACTCCGGGCTGCTACTGAGAAATTCTAGAAAGAAAAACCCAATAACAATTTGCCCGAACTGCGAATCGAACCCAGGACCTCATGCTCAGCAGTAGCTCTTGCGACCACTAGAGCAACGAGGCAGTAGTAGTTACAGTAAATATAATTATAATGTAATTTAAAAAATATATTATGTAACTAATACATTTGCAACTATGACTAAGTGGAACGATAGTGTTCTTTCAATCTTCATTAAAATACTCCAATTTTGGCAGTCCCTAATACCACGCGGAAGTGAATTCCACAACCAAATCGCGTGCGCAGTGAAGTAGGTCGACTTACGGAACACCCTGTATACTACGTAGTATTTGACCCTTTTATTATTATTGATAGAATCGCATTTGACAATACTACTTCGCTTTTCAGTAATACAAATTACTAATTGATTATAATAATGATCTCAGATCCAAAATTAATAACACAAGTTTATTTGGGCCTATACTCGTATCAGTCTATAATACAACACTGTATCACTTCTTGGGGTGGCGCACCAAAAACTAATTTGCTTCCTCTTGAAAGAGCTCAGAGAGCTATTTTAAAGGTAGCAATCTTCCATTCCTTTTTCTTTTCTACAGATCTGTTATATAAATCCTGCAAGGTACTAACGGTTCGCCAGTTTTTCATTATGCACTTAGTATTAAAACAGCACACTATGCTTACCTACAATGCTACCAATACTAACAAGAGACGGAATGACATAGTATGCTTATCTAATGCAACCTCGAAACATGTATTTGTAGAAAGATTTTTTACATTCTCAGGCCCATTTCTGTACAATAAATTAAATAGAAAACTAAGTATCTATAAATTAAATAAGCATAGCTGTAAACAAATTATACATAAATATTTACTAACCATTGATTATGCACACACAGAAGATCTACTTGTTGTCTGCAAATAGATCCACTAACGTGCTATTTTACTGTTATTTACCAAAGTTTTAATTTAGTTTTTAGTTTGTGCTCATTGTAAATTTATTAAATTAAGTAATATTGCACTTTCTAGCCTGAAACACAGGTTCAACCTAGTTCAGGCATATTAGCAACTGTGTTCTTTTTAATTGTTATGTTATCGATTGTAAATGTGTCCCTTTTTATATAAATAAACGATTTATTGTTATTATTATGTCCTTTATTACATTTAAAAATGTATAAATTACATTTTTAAATATTTTTCAAATCTCATTAAAAAAACATTTAAAAATATAAAAATAGTATCCCACAGGAATAGGGAACAGGGTCCAAGCTACCGGCGGTCAGGGCTCCAGAGAGACGAACCTCCTGACAATGCGAGCCGTGTCCAGAAGTACCGCTTTCTGAATCAAGCCCTTGATCCAGCTGCCAAACCAGAGCCTCCTCAGGGGTTTGTTTAGGCTCTTGGCTATTTGGCCATTGGCTGTCACGACTATCGGCACAATGATTGCTTAGTCCACATACCACATGTCGACAACCTCGCGAGCCAAATCAAGATACTTGATTTCTTTATCTTTCTCGGCTTTCATGAGGTTACCGTCATGCGGGACCGTTATGTCAACAATCATTGTGCGCCGCTCTACTCGGTCCACCACCACTATATCAGGCTTATTGGCAACAATAGTCCTGTCAGTGATGATGGATCGATAACAGTACAATGTGATATTTCCATTTTCGAAAACTGGGTCGGGCACGTACCTGTAGTACGGCACTTCCGATTCCACAAGGCTGTAGTTCAGAGCAAGTTGCTGATGGATAATCCTGGCTACAAGGTTGTGTCTATGCAAGTACTCTTCGTTAGCTAGACGAGAACACCCGGAGATAATGTGTCTTATTGATTCCCCCGGACGGTGACATGCTTATTATTATTATTAATAAATAACTTAACATAACATCACGCCTTGTTTCCTTGAAGGGTTGGGCAGAGATGTACTTATAGTACCCCCACATTTCGCCAGTAATGATAAAGTCCCTCGTAATAGGAGGCGTGCCTATCGCCATTCTAAGTCAATCCTAAAACATGAATTTAAATTAACACCCAAAAATGAAGTCGCAAAACTTAACCCTAACTTGTGCTTACTTAACATATAATCCAAAAGTATTCGCACTAAACTTATGAAACTTCATCAAAACTTAATTTTAAGTTGGTGTAGCGGGCGTGTTTAAAATTTAAGTTGTAACTTGGGTTATGACGTCACACATTATTAGTCTATGCGACAAACACATGCATCTTGAGTTTATTTAAGTTTGGACGAGTCTCAAACGAATGCAACTGAGATGAATATGGTGTCGACTTGGTAGTGTGGACATTCCAGACGTACCATTGTTCTGGTTTTCCTTTTTTCTTAGAATTTCTTGGTTGGTAGCTGTACAATAACATTAAAATGCAGATAAACGTATTTTTACCCTACTACGGCGAAGCAAAAACGAGGGTTTTGATTTTGTCCGGTATGTGCATGTATGGATGTTTCATAATTATGTTTCCTTATAACTTCTATACTTCTTATCATAATTTGACTAATGATGTAATGTTGGAAAGATGTTACATCTCCCAACCTCACTGGGCCCGCATGATGGATTTTGGCCCACTCCCTCTCATCGAGAAGAGGCCTCTGTGACAGAAGTGTGAACATTATGTATTAGCAGTGATCAGCCTATAATGTTCCCACTGCTGAGACACAGGCCTCCTCTCGGTGAGATGGTGTGGGCCACATTCCAGTGCGGATAGGTATTATGTCACATGTCTTTGAATTTTTGGTACACATCGTAAGTCGCGGCCGTTTCCACTGGGCCACCACTGCTCTCAATTCACCACTGTTCTCTGCTGCCTTTGCGATATAATTTGCAAAATTATAGCGAGTATTCGCCAGAACTATGTGTAAAAGTAGCATATAATACAGAACGTACGAAAGGGGATATCTGGGGACACGGAAGTGCCCCCGCCGAAACGAGGCAAAACTAAAAGCTGCGGGGCATCAAGGTCTAACGTAACTCAAGTAGAGTTAGGTTAGAACTTGATGCCCCTCAGCTTTACCTCTCTCTTTCACCTTACATCTTGGTCAAAATGTATGGCTTGGCCGTTCCCATGAACTTCTAACAATAACCTCATAGGAGTGTCTATGTGATGGTGAGGCTTGGCTCTACATTCGATCATAGCATGTAATAATTGAGTTAGGTCTCTTGGATTTACATTAGATCAGCGTTATGTAGGTCTTGGCAACCTAATTTACATTAAATGATTTGGAGGGATTCCACTTTAAAATATCTAAGACCACTTAACTAACATATCTTTTATCGTAAATGGAAAATATAAGCTAATTATACCTAAGATTCCAAAGCTCACAAATGATAAACAAATGCATAATTTACATTTTCATATTACCTGCGATAGGTAGGATAAAAGGCCACATATAGGGCAACTGAAGATTCTTTATCTTTGCTTTTTACTCAATCAATCTGCCTACCCCATTCCTAACTATGTTGAGGGTGGCAGTATTTTACTAATTCATCGATATTACGATCACCCGAAAACCCCGACTGATTCCTGGTGATTACCTATTCACTACGATCATTATCTTCATCATCATTTCAGCCGAAAGACGTCCACTGCTGGACATAGGCCTCCCCCAATCATCGCCACTTCGAACGGTTCTGCGCTTCCCGCTTCCAGCGGATTCCTGCGGCCTTCACAAGGTCATCGGTCCACCTTGTGGGAGGCCTTTCAACTTCCGGTACATGCTCGCTACTCCAGAACCTTTCGGCCCCATCAGACCTCTTCAGATCTTGACCTTTGTTTTGTTCATGTTAGTTTTAAGACCCACTCTTTCGGAAGCTCTACTGAGGTCATCGAGCATTGCACTGAGGTCCTCGATGGTCTCAGCCATGACTTCTATGTCGTCAGCAAACCGAAGGTGAGTGATGTACTCGCCATTGATGCTGATGCCAAATCCTTTCCAGTCCAGAACCTTGAAGACATCCTCCAGTGCAGCGGTGAACAGTTTCGGAGAGATAACGTCTCCCTGTCCCACACACAACGCGCTGCAGAAGTATAGGTTTCGAGGTCTGGTCCTAATGTCGGACTGACATAGTGGCGTTTTCGTACAGACACTTCAGCACCTCGATGTACCGATAGTCAATCTGTAGTTCACTCCCATACGTTTAATGTATTTTGGGTCCCTTGTGGGTATATTTTTCGTGTCAATACATCTTCAATCACCTAAAAAATGTTCTTGTAGAATCCACAATATTCTTTCCCATTGCACCTTAAAAGAGGTACGGATCTCAATCATAAGTTAAACACACTTTCAGTAGAAACTTGTTTGAGTAAAACTGCAAGTTGACTCAAACTTTGTGAGTTCATCGTAAATATTGCAGCACAATTTATTTGCTCAGACGTTAACGGTAATGAGGTGTGCTGTATTTGGACCTCCAATTTAAAACTTTTGTGTTTTTATAAGACTTTGATAAAATCATTAAAAAAAAAGAATATGATTTGCTGCGAAAATTCAATATGACTGGAAGTATTGTCGGATTGTAGAATCTAATTAATAAAAACTCATTCATTCAATGAGAGTAAGCTCAACGTAAACTGCTGGGTTTAGGACACTGGTTAAGAAGCATGAATTGTTGTATAAAAGCGCCTTATACACTCTAAGGATGTTTGAAAATTCATCCATCTTCTTTTTGAGTCAAGCAATGTGTCCACGCCGTCATTAATTATTTAAATGAAGGATTGCATGAATGTTCGACATGTATAGAGATGGGTACGCGGATTGTTTTTTTGTAATCGATTTAGTGGCGCAGACTTGTACGCCAACTATTTAATCAAAATAATTTTAAAACACATTCATAAATGTTACAGAATTTTAAGTGTTACATTTTGAATTGATAACAGAATCAAATATGTAACATTTATAAATGTCTTTTTCAAAGTGTTAACCCAAAACACTTACAAAAGTGTAACAGTATAAAATGAAGTGTAACAGATAACGCGGCGTTGCCAAAATAACCGCAATCCCGAAAGCCGCGTTGTTGCGGTACCGTGTAAATGTACCTAAAACTGCTTATTCCTGTTACACATATTAACACATAGAAAAGCTTACACTTTGATACTGTAACAATATTGTAACTCTTACATTTATAAATGTGTCACTTCTAAAACAGTAAAAAAGCAGTGTTAAAAACACTTACTACGGGTTCAGTTCGAGTCCCTGGTTAGGATTGACCTTTTTCCATTTTTTTATTGAAATCGCTAACAGTTTGATGTAACGTTATTACAGGACGATTTTTAGAAGAATGTTTTCTAAATTAATTTTAATAACGGCGTAGTTTCTAAATTAATTTTGGTGATACTTTGAATCAGAATAAGTCGAGTTATACAATATTATGGAGTAAGTATTATTAGTCTATTATTTGCGTTAAAATTCCAAATGTTGATATACTGGTATAAGAAACATTTTTAAGAATAATATTTCAACCAACACACAAAAACCGTCGTATAAAAATGTTTTAACATTTTCGAAGGGAAATAATATTACATATTTACCGAAAAATATATTCCTCGCTAACCACAGATATTCATTAGCTCCTTCACTAACAAAATAAAGTGCGTAAGTACTACCAACTGAGGGAAAAGCAAAGTTTTGTACAAAAATAGCTGTTCGCCTAACGAAATCTCCGGGAAGCGATGTCTGGTAGAACTTGTTAATTAGTTTCACAGCCACTACTTTCTGTGAGTACGGATTACGAGTATTATTTGAATCATCAACGTTTCATGGTCTAGGAGTCTATTAAAATGGCTCAGAAAGGATTTACTACAGAAGTTTGGAAGACTTGGTCTTGAAATCATTTTATTTAAGTAAATGGGTTGCTGGATAATTCTAACAATTTCACCAACTCCAGATAATTTTTGGGAAAATCATTATTTGGTATACGGAAGACAAAAGGACGAATTAGTAGACTTCTTCTTAATGTACGTAATTTATTCATGGAAAAGGAACTGTGAACCGCATGTAACAATATATATTCCATTGGTTTAGGTAATTAACTTAAGGTTAACCAATCGTAAAAGAGTTTTTATATAGATGAAAGCTGTTTAAAAATGTTTTATAACCTAATTATATAAAATAATTATGTAAAACGATTTAAGCTTTATCATTTATTCTTAAACTACTCTTCGTAGATGTAACTGCTTGAGCACAATTTGTTAGTTAGATTTATAATAATAATAAAAAAAAATGTAATCTGTCTATTGTTTCTAAAAACAAAAACAAAAAAAACTAATAAGATAAATTTAAGAGTACAAAAGTGACGAAGCATGACCATTGAAGTGACTGGTATTGGGTATAACTTTTAGTCGGTTATCCAGACGCCTTTGACAGTTCTCTCGTCATTTGCGCAGGCGTTTCGACTTTGTTGAATTGTGATATTATAGCTCGTTTCTTTGTTTTGTTTTTGGGATTTAGTTGATGTCAGTTTTTGATATTTATCGTTATTGGTTATTTTAATTCGTATTGTTTAATTAAAATTTGTGGCACTAGCTGGACTAGATGCGAACACTCATTTCCATCACCATAGAAAAAAGCGCTCTCATCTTCTGCGACACAGATATTGATAAATGGGTGAAATATGTAGAAGAAACATGGTCCAAAGAGTCTTATCCTAATAATAAGATTTTTTTTTAAAGTTTGACGTATTCATCAACTTCTTTTAAGTACATTTGAAAAGGCTTTGGTGAGATTTCGGTACATAAGCTTGTAGCATAGTACAATAAATAAAATGATTTTAAAACTCGTAATAAAAGGTTTAGCACTCGTGAACCTTGTGTTTTTATTGTATTATTTATTTTTCTTTACTTATAGTTAACTACCTAAACTTATAGTTATACATAATTTTAAATACATTTTAATTTTATTTTTTATTTTCGGTTATATTGTAATTTGCAAATACAAGTACTGAGAACGTTAATTTTACCGAAAAATATTACACTTAATAAAAAATTCATGTTTTTGGTACACATTGCATGTCTTATTTACTTATGTCGCTCCAAAAGATTTACCATTAAAGTCACCGTCACTGTACACCCACAAACTAAAGCAAAACGAGTCGGCGATGAGTTGCGATGACTGGATAAGATAAGCTGATGTATCGCTCAACGTGTTCCAATGAAGAGTTACAACGAAATGTTTGTTAGCTTTCAGAGGGTAGTTGAGGATGATTAATAGAGGATGTTTTCCGTGACTTACTCAAGTGCCATCAGTTAGTTGTGTTGTTTTTCAAATCAAATCAATCTTACACAGTGCAGTCCATAATATCACAGATTATTTAAAAGTAGAGTATAATTATTTAAGAAAAACAAAATAGCACCAATAACATCATTAATTAACAGATGATATATTTTCAAAAAGGTATAAATACACTACAGACTAAGGTTAATAAAACAATTATCTCAACTACTTATGTTGTGGACTAGCTTTTTCCGCGGCTTCGCCAACGGGAACGTAATAACAAGATAAAATGTGGTCTTATGAGGTAATCCAGGTCATAAACTATCTGTGTGCCAAATTTCATCCAAATCCTTTCAGTACTTTTTGCTTAAAAGAGGAACAAACATCCATCCTCATATAATCTAATCTTAATATATAAAATTCTCGTGTCACAGTTTTCGTTGCCATACTCCTCCGAAACGGCTTGACCGATTTTGATGAAATTTTGTGTGCATATCGGGTAGGTCTGAGAATCGGCCAACATCTATTTTTCAAAAAAAAGAAGCAAAACAACGTTTGCGGGTTCAGCTAGTTATAATATAATATTAGGATTAATAAAATACCAAAACAATGAGTTCAAGTTGCAAGCATGGGGCACTATTGTTTATCGGCGTCGAGTCGATGATGAAGTACCTGGGACTCGTCCTTGACAGCCGGTGGAACTTCGTGGAGCATATCCGACGTTTGGCTCCCAGGCTGTAGCGGGCTGGGACTGCCTTGAAGCGGCTCCTGGCCCAATCTAGTCCAAACGCCTTCTGCCGGAGGCTCTATGCGGGGGTCGTGCGGTCCATGTCCATTTCTTTATGGAGAACCGGTGTGGGGGCGTTCTTTGAGGTGCCGACCAGCCCGCCGGTTGAACGCGTCCCAAAGGGTCATGGCCATCCAGCTGGTAAGGAGTAAGGAGGAAGGAGTAAGGAGGTAAGGATATCACACGGTCTCGATTTTGGGCCCTCACCAGTGGAACATCGGTTACGACTGGGTGCTGAGGGTTGAGCTCCAACCGGGAGTGGATCTGACGTGTTACGCGGCTGACACGCTGGTCACGGCCCGGGGGAGCTCGCACAGGGAGGCAGCGTTGCTAGCGATGGTTGTGGTCTCACAAATGAGGGCCGTATACGGCGCCTGGGCCTGGAGGTGGCCGTCAACAAGTCGGAGGCCGTGGTATTCCATGGTCCCCTGCGGGCGCCCCCACCGGGATCTCACATCGTGGTCGAGGGGGCCTGAATTGTGGTCGAGTCTACCATGAAGTACCTGGGATTGGTGCTCGACTGCCGGTGGGACTTCAGCCCCCACTTTCAGCAGCTGGCGCCCGAGCACCGCCTGTAGGAGGTTGTATCTGGGGCTATCAGGGGGTATCGCACGATCTCCTACGAGGCGACTTGTGCACTGGCCGGATCTCAGCCTAGAGGCGATAGCCCTCGCGTCACTGTACTGGTGGCGCGAGGAGGAGCTGGCGCGGGGCGGTGCACCGATGCAGCGAGAGATCGAGCTGCGTCGGTCGCAGCTACGCGAGGTCCAAGTGGCGGAGTGGCGGGACAGGCTTCTGCGCCCTTCCAACGCTACCCTCGAGGCGACCCGACCAGTGCTTGACGAATGGCTCGGGAAGAGGCACGGCTTCCTGTCGTTTCGGGCAACGCAGGTGCTTTCGGGGCATGGTTGCTTCGGAAAGTACCTGTGTCGCATAAACAGGGACCCGGACGCTCGGTGTCATAACTGCGTCAACTGTCTGGAGGACACGGCGTGGCATCCGCTGGCAGAGTGTGCCGCATAGGAGGAGCCGCGCCGTGCCCTCGTATCAGAAGTGGGAGCCGACTTGTTGCTGCCGGCAGTCGTTCGTTCGATGGTCGGGAGCGCCGAGTCGTGGGATGCGGTGATCTCTTTCTGTGAAACCATCATTTCACAGAAAGAGGCTGCGGAAAGGTTGAGGGAGACCGAGACTACTCTCCTGATCCGCAGCAGACGTGCCGTGCGTCGGCGGAGGGCGGACAACGCACTCTTCCAGCCCCCATAGACAGGTCCAGAGGGACGGCGGACTTGAGGACGTTCGCCGCTTGAGGATGTTACTGGACCCGAGGTGGCGGCGCGTAGTGTTCCACGCGTGCCCCTATTGGACGTCGGGGGGGGGGGGGGGGAGTTTGACACCTCACGGGGAGTGAGGTGTTATTAGCGCTACCTGCGAGAAGGGAGATAGACCACGGTAGGAAGCGGTCGGTGTAAGGCTAGGCCAAGAAAGTTAGGAGAATTATTGAGTGCCAGAAGCCTTGTGCAAGTTGGCTGTTGTAGGAGAGCGAGCTAATATTAAATAAGTTAAAAATAGCTGTGTTGAAGCACAGATTTAGTTTATTATTATTCTATAATCTAGTTTTTAACTTAGTATGTGTTAGTGTCTGTTGATGAGACTGGTTGAGCCTTTACTTATTATAGTTATCCATGGCTGAAGGAGTTGATAGTCATTATAAATAATAATCAGACAGACACGTGTTGCTGGGGAGTTTGTTGCGCCACTTCTTCTCCCCAGCATAAGCACTAGGAAGTGGTGAAGGGTGGGGCTCTTTGGGGCTGTCTATAGACTTTAAAGTGAGTTGATTCACAACTCTATTAATTATGCATGAGTTTGATTCTCTACTCTCATAACTAGTAATTCTTAAATGTTGTATTCGTTGCCTTTGGCCGATACTAGAACTCTAAACTCTATTAAATTATGATCCTTGAGTTTCCATTTCAACTCTAATTATCTAGTAATTCAAAGAATATTATATTCTATATCTTAGACTAATAACTCGGTCAGACTGACACGAGCACGAGTCTTGCAAATATCCTTGTTGTGCAAAGAGAGAACTTCCAGGGGTTTGGGTGACCACATCTATCTCTTATCCGGTCTAAGGACTGATAGGGACCATTACTCCAAAAGAGCATGATGTCGACGCTATGCCGCTGTAAAGCCGCTTGCGTCACTTTATGGAAGTGTATCTCTGAGTACTCCGAGTGTAGATGCGAGGTATTGGGTGAGTTACGACTGATCAAATACCTATTACGCGCTAGCGTTTGGGTTACTCACAAGTTTGTATAATAATTTACTCTGCATCCCTCTATTATTTAGCTATCTAAAATCACTTCCAATATACTATAACTATGAATTCCCAAGTATCGTCTAATATTGATACATTGTTTCCTTGCCTCATTAATAATATCAAGGCATTTGGCTTCTATAAATTTGGGAATTCACTTCTATTATCGGTGGAAGAGTGACCAAGTCTGGTGACGAGATCTACAGGGCCGCACGGGGTTGGAGTACGGCCTTTTCCCCTTCGGGGGAAACCGACCTTAACGCTAATATTAACATAATTAGGAAAAACGAAAAACTTATCAGCCTAGGGTAATTTAGGTACTGTCACAATTTGAACTTTTAAAAGCCATTTTTCTCTTTCCATCTTCCATTTCAATTATACCAAAGTAGATGGTTTTGTCGCCTGCATTGTAATAAAGTAGTTGTAAGCATCGGTTGTTAGTTCTTTACCAGTTTCCTCAGTATGTTATTGTCAAAGCTTTCTGCGCTAAATCTAAGTGTGTCTCTCCTAGTCAAATAAGCTTCGTCTAATGCTAAGCGTTCACTGTACAAGTAGAACAGTGATGAGCTGGTGCTAAGAAAGTTATATCGATATATTGAGCAGTGGTGACCCAGTGGTAACGGCACCGACTTACGAGTTGTAGGTCGCAGGTCCGAACCCAGATAGGCGCTGTACTTTGTGTATATAATTGCATCACCACTGCTCTGAAACCGGTGAAGGAAAACATAGTGAGAGAACGTGGATAGTACGAAGACATGTGATGTGACATCTGCCAACCCACACTGGGCCCATGTTGTGGATTATGGCCCACTCCCATTCACAGAGAGGTGGCCTGTGTCCCAGCAGTGGGAACATTATAGGCTGATTAGGTTAGGTTAGGTATCGATATATTGCCTGTCTATACGAGAGATAGAGACTCAATTCTTGTAAGTCAGACAACTCGGTCACCTCTGACAAAAACTGATAAGGTGTCACAGACTTTTCAAGAAGTTTTGAAACCGCATAAAATTGAAAAGGAGAAAGTAGACTTCTCTCGATTCATTTTGAAAACAAAATCATAAAATATGTGGCGGCATCTACACCGCCACATGCGAACAAACGCATCAATCCTGCATCGCACAAGCAGAGTTTACCACGCAGATAGCATATATACATATCCCTTCAAATATGCTGCAATAAACATGTCTGTCTCTTTTCATATTTTTAAAACTCTTAACAACTCTGCTATAAGCAGGACGATATCAAGGTATCTTCCTCAACAGTCTTTCTTTCAATAACTAGTGTCAACATAAAATCAAATACGTTAATTTTAAACATCGATATATGAATGCACAACACTACTTGTATAGCATGTCAGGTTACGTATACTGCATTTTGTATCGGAGACACTTCAAAGTGAATCTTGGGGATCGTTTACGCTCAGATGCAATTTGCAGATATACCCCATTTTGAAAATAAAATGAAATTGTATGTAAAGGTTTTGTTTAAGGACTGTATAGAAACTGTCTGCCTGTAGTTGTTAAGAATCTTAGCTATTTTGCCATTTATAGCAAATCGGGCTTCTTGTGAGTATAGGTCTCTGAAGGCCCGCTCATTACTAACAGACCACGTTAAAAATTAAAAATATCGCGGCAGGATTTTTTCGCGCACTGGATATTCAACTCTCGATGTTGAACCGAGCATTGAGAATCCAACAGAGTGCATCCCGGTGCTCAGCAAAAACACACTGTTGGATTTTCCGCTTTCGACGCAAAGCAGTGCGTTGAAAATCCAGTGCGCGAAAAAATCCCGCCGCGATATTTTAACGTCCGTGCAAACGTGGACTATAGGTTCTATAAGAATGTTCTACAGGTAAATATTATTTAATTAAATATTTTCAAAGTACTCTCCACTAGTCTCTATACAAAGTTTCATGCGTTTGAACCTGTTTTTTAAACACTTTTTACAGTCCGCCGTAGACACCTCGTTTACAGCCTGCTCGGACGCTGACAGCGTATCTTCCCGCGACGAAAATTGTATCCCTGTGAGCTGATTTTTTATTTTCGGGAATAAATAAAGTCACACGGTGCTAGGTCAGGGCTGGTCAGGCCTGCTTCTGAGCATCGGTGAGGTTGTGCGGCACCCAACGTGAAACTATCCTACGTGTAGAATTTCGTGAAGGCTTCCCAATCCAACCTGCAATATGTACTGAATCTCTTGATACGAAACTCGCCTATTGTCTTGGATTAAAATGTTCACTGCTAGCACGTTTTCTTCCGTAACAGCCGTCAAAGGGCGACCACTTCTTTCTTCATCCCCAAAAGTTAGTCGACCGCCCTTGAATTCGTTATACCAACGAAACACGGTTGCCTTAAAAGGGCCTTCATCCATGAATGCCATTTGAAGTCCATCGTTCGATTCTTCCGGTTTCAGGCGACACATGAAATTGTAAAAAAATCGTAGCGCGAAAATTTTCCCAGCGCAGATCCATTTTTTTATAAGACACGATAATTTTAATTACCTATCTCGCAAATAATGTGGAGGTAAATTTTGAAATTGGAACGTACATGTTTTTACTAACAAGTAATCATATTTTTAAAATAGACTAACTGGCCAGTCTCTAAACATAAAAACTTATTTTCTTTTTAGTGGCCTGGTAGTATGAAACAATTTTGAAAATGTAAAATGTCTGAATTGTCCCTGGACAATTTTTAATAATATTGTGAACTGGAAGCTGTTTTGCTGAAAACTTAAAGGTACTAAATTATAAAAGATTTTCTTTTATCTGTAAGTTAGTTTTAAAAACAGATTTACGCGTCAACAAGACGACATAATAATGCTTAAACTACATGAGGTTGGTGTTTCGTAACCGAATACTTTGAGGAGTAAGAAACAAACTCAGAGGTCACAGTCTCTTTTAAAGTCCAGAGATAATATCTTGGTCACGTAAAAAGTAATTTAAATTCCGTAAACGTATAAAAGGAAACATGATAACAAGAGATTATAATGATAAGCGAGTTGATCATCACATTACTACGCCAATCCACTAAAGCTTCGACAATTGAAAACTCAATCCACATAAAGCAATACATTTCGTTCCGTCTTGTTTAAAGTGCTTTCCAAGCGTATCTATTTTATTAGACATTGCGGATTCGAACCCCCTGACTCATCGGTACCGCGGTAACGCCTCTTCCATGTCAAATGCGGAGGGATGGACTTTTCCAATCCATACGTTGATGAGACTGGGTTGTGAAAAACTTAACTGTAGATGCTTATGTGGGGACATTTGTTAGCGATGGTACACTCCGGAAAAGTGACTGTTAGGATCGTATTTGTCAAGTGCCATTCCGATATGTCTAAAGAGTTTTGAGGTACTGTTTCGTAAGTGAATTCAGCTTCAAGACTTGTAAGAATAGTTTGAGATAAGGAACGAAGCATCACAATGAAGAAGCCACACTGACGAGCGAACGACAATAGCCATTATATATTTTTACATAATAATATATTTTATTATAACATAATTTCCGCTTTAATACAATTTTAAACGGTTTAAAACAGTGATGTTTTTAGTTGTTATTAGTTCAATCGAATGATGTAATAAGAGTAATTTTGAATAAAAGAATTCCCGTTATTTCATAAAATATGATAGTTTACGCTCAACATTTTGAGAATTATACGTCGAAAAAAAAATTGAGCTCTTTACTTGACAAATTCATGAACTTAAATATTAAAAAAAATGAAATACTTGCTATTGCCCGTGACATCGTCTACGATCCCGGATGATAAGGAGCGTATGTCATTACCCAGGTCATTGTCTGTATGTGTATCTAATTTCATCCAAATCCGTTAAGCGGTTTAGGCGTGAAAGCGTAATAAACAAACACGTACGTTCGCATTTCTAATATTAGTTAGTATTTTTAATAAGTCCTTCAATTTTTTTTGGCTAGTAATATGTACCAAAACTGTGCGACAAAAACTAAGCGTTTTACGGTGTCCTACATTTGGGCAGGGCTTTAATGTTTTTTTTTTTTGTTACTGTGATTGTCACCAAATGGGCATACAGCATACAAACCCCCAAGCTGTTATAAAAACTTTTAAAGATCTTAAAATTAAATCAACAGAAGATCTCTGTGGAATATCTGTAAAAGTCTGTAGATCTCTCATCGAAACCCTTGCGCCCTATTTAGCTTTCATATTTAACACCAGTGTAGACCAAGGAGTCTTTCCGGATCTTATGAAACATAGTAAAGTGATCCCATTGTTCAAATTCGGTGATAGTAAAGAGCTCAATAGGCCCGTGTCAATTCTGCCAGTTCTCAGTAAGTTGTTTGAAAAGTTGATTCTCAATCAAATGCTACGTCACTTTAATAAAAACTCCATCTTGCATGAACATCAGTACGGTTTCACTAAAGGACATTGTACCACTGACGCCGGTGTCACCCTAATATAAAAAAATTTAGCGCCTGGGAGGAATCACAAGATACCATTGGAATCTTTTGCGATCTCTCTAAGGCGTTCGATTGCGTAAACCATGAGACACTTCTGCTGAAACTGGAGCACTATGGTATTAGGAATGAAGCTCTTGATTTGCTAAGATCATACTTGAAAGACAGAAAGGTTAAAGTACAAATAAACGGCACAAACTCATTAGGGTCTGAAATATTTAGTTATACCTATAGTTCACTAGCTGTTACCGCGACTTCGTCAACGATCCAGTAAAAGTTGCTGTTTTCCTTACCCAGCTACTTTTTATCCATCTCATATCATCTTCCATCTGAATGGCAAATTTTGGCGTGAAAGCATCACAAACAAACAAACATAGAACAGGCATTTCCAAGAGAACAAAACTACAGAGCAACTATTTAACAAAAAAAAAAAAAAAAAATTGTACTTTTTTGTACAAACAACGACATGTAAATTTACTGTTTATAGTATTATATTACTTTTTGTGAATGTGAGGACTATGTGGGTCACTGTTTTTTTTTTCAGTTAGCTTTAATGCTGGTCTGGCAGTTTGAGTACTCTATGCGGCGTACCCAAATGTCCTTTATTTTTTTTCAGTTAGCTTTAATGATGGTCTGGCAGTGTGAATACTCTATGCGGCCTAACCAAATGTCCTTTCTGTGGTAATGTTGGTCGAATCGTTGAGCTCCTTAAGTTCTGTGTTGAGCTGCATGATAACTGACAAATGCGTGCACTGATTGGACAGGTCCACTCATTCTGTGTGGTTCTTTGCTCAAAAGACCATTTCAGACACCAATCCACATGGTCTTCACATGATCTGACCAAGACTATGTCTGGACTTTAAAAGAGACTGTGACCTCTTAGTTTGTTTCGGCCTTTCTTCTCAGAGTAGTCAGATGTCATTTTGTTTTAAAATATGATTGACGTGTAAAGGTGTTTGTACAAACCTACTTACAGAAATAAAATTATTTAACATAGCAAAAGATGTTTTCAAGTGCAGAAAAACACGTTGAACCCAGACGAACAATAGGCATAAGGACAGCAAAAAAAACTGTTTTACAAAACCAGGTGCACAATAAATACACGTAAACCTTGGATTACGCGCGTCTGGCGTATTTGTTGATATGGGTGCGGGTACCGTCAGCAACGTTATTAAAATCGTAAGTAATTTATCATTTAAAACGGGTATGCAGTTGTATGTTTGTGTTTTAATGTACAATGTATGGCTGGTTTTGTTACATAGATTTAGAAACGAAAAAGGTTCAATTATAATTTACTGGCAGCAGCATTACTAATTAATAATTATACGAAAAGCAAAATGTAATTCGTCAATATTAGATATTATTCACATTTATTTTTGAATCGAAAACAAAAGATGGTTCTCGACCCCATACAAAATTATTGAGTTTTTCATTGTTTGCGCCGGTTTTGAAATAATCGTAATTTAACACAAGTAAGCTTTGCTCTTATTTTTTTATTTACTTAATGTAGTGATTTATTTACTTACTATGAATGATGGGCTGATGAATGATATGATAAGACTACGGTGCCTTTTAAAAGAAGATGTAGTGACAAAAATTGCTTAAAGAATGCACTCTAGAAGGACATATAGTGACCTTATTGGTGATGTTCTTCAGATATGTCAGGTGCGTAGTCCTCGCAACCAGCGTGCGTGTATGTATGCCCAGATGTATGAACGTAAAAGAAGCAAAAAGGAGTATGTAAGGATCGTAGCTGGTGGCGTTCAGTGTCTGCCTCCACGGAAAAAAGGCGTGACTTCATGCATGTGTATATTTACTCCATACCAGCAAATGGCGTAAACAAAAATAATAGACAAAACTATATCAAACAAAAACGAAATATAAGCAAGCGTACTCCGAAAAACCGAGTAAACAACACCCACATCTCGAATTAATGGTTGGTTTTTATTTTTTGCCTGTACATAGCAAAGCGCATTCGTGCGCGTATCTATTCATCATTTAATTTACATTTGAGCGGCCGCAGTGGCGCTGTGCATTCGTTCCTAGTGAGTAGAACGCAGTTACCGACAAAAATCATCATTGAATAAATTGCATTTATTTTTGTTTGAGGGATATGTTTTGGCAAACGAGCAATAACCTACGTAAGAATCGTAGCTGGTGGCGTTGTGTAGTTTTTGCCTATCACCATGGGAAGAAGACCTGAGTTTGTGTTACATGTTTAATTAACATACCATTGCTACCATTTTTATTGTTTACTAATTAAATTTGAGAGTTTGATTAGAATTTTATACGATCTTCACCCGTCGTTTTTTTTTTATTTTTTATGCTATCAAGTCTTACACTCATATTCTAAGTCAAAACCTCGTGATTTCCTAGACTTGACTCAACCTCACTTAGGTGATTTGATTTCCTAGAATTTTACTTATACAATTATTCAGTAGGTACTTAACTTTACTTTTCATGGTTATTAATACCCGAAGACCCGGATGCAGCTGAAAACCAGAATTTCACAGAAAGCCACTGCCTGTCTGATTCTGACGTTCACAGCTCAGCTACTGGGTAACACGAAAATATTATAATTCTCAAAAATATTACAAAATTGAAATTCACTTACCAAGTTCAAGCGCACCACAGCAGAATCCTGTGCTCTATACGTTTTTGTTTCAACATGAATGTGTTAAATATTAGTTTGGAATCGATGGGTTCCACTCCCAATTCGCGCCTTTCGCCACAAAGGACTAACGTATAGCTATTGTGTTGTTATTGATAGCGCGCTATTTGGCGCTATTCCCTTTGTCTTTTTCGTTCAGAGTGGATTGAAGAATTAAGGAATTACAAATTGGGTTATTTGCATTTGATTTCTGGCTTAGAATGGGTGGAGTTCTATTAAGAATATTACTAGAGACAATGTGGGGACTACAATAAATATAAATAATAGTGCATAGGAGTATTTTGAAAGTATCAAATTAATCTTAACATTGAATTTACAAAACACATTTTTGCAGAGGCTGACTATGAGTTTTGCCGATTAACCAACTGGTTATACATAGTGACTAAACTATTATACGTATTTGATTGAAATTTTCTGTGCAGACTAGGGACGTCATTAGATTTACGAAGTTAAATTTTTTTTCGTATCCTCACTGTACGTACGATGTTAGGGACTTTAGACCCTCTGCTGGTGGGTCCAGAGCCATGTATTGCATTCATAGTAACAGTAGTGCAATTCTGTAACCATCAATCACTGACAGCTCACTCCACACAAGTCGTCTCTTACAGGTTGCATGAGGAAGCTCAAACTCATTCGTTGTTTATTTGTTTGTACAATCAGCTACAACTGATGACTCACTTTGCAATTTTACAAGAAAATGCGTAGGTTCTATATTTTGTGTGTTTACTGTTCGTGGAAAACACAATGTCTAGAACACGAAGGTTACGGGTAAAGTTTTTTTTTTAAATTATTTTTAAGTATAATTTAAGGGGTAAAAATATTTCTAAATGCACAATAACTGCATGAACCCTCAGGATTATTGTTTTCCTGCAAATTTACAAAGTAAAAATGTGTTTTGTTGTCAACCGATACCGGTAACCTTTACCTATCACGAACAGCTGATGTTCGACCTACGCATTTAAACTCCCCGTTTAAATCCTTTAAATCCGTAGGTCGAACATCAGCTGTTTACTTCTATTCTTTAATTAGCACACAATCATTACTCTGGACCATAATCATTATATTTATTGAGACTAATTTGGTTGATTTTTGGTTGATTTGAACCCTCCACTGGGTGTAAGTCACTCTGTTTACATAGCTAGCAAAACTTAGTATTGTAAAATATCAAAACACAGTAAGTCCATTAGTTTTATACTACAAATTACAACGATAACGTCGGCTATCATAATTTCAATTGTTATCTGTACGCTAAACTACTAATTTAAAAAAAAACTAGGCATCCTACCCACATAAAATAATAAGACAATAGAATAAATGTATCGTTGTACGTGATCAGATTCAGCCTCCTTTCAGAAACAGTGATCTCGCAGAAGGAAACCACCGCGTCCCAGGACTCGACGCTGCCGACCATCGCACTCACTACGGCCGGCAGCGACAAGTCACTGCCTACTTCAGAGATGAGAGCACGGCGTGGCTCCTCCCAAGCGGCTCACTCTGCCAGCGTATGCCACGCCGTGTCCTCCCGGCAGTCGACGCAGTGGTGACACCGGGCGTCCGGCTCCCTGTTTATGCGACACAGGTACTAGGCGGGCTGCGAGTATGCGCTCGAACATTTTGCCCACCTCGTCGAGCAGCACTATGGGTCGGTACGCAGACGGCGAGTGGGCAGGGCGCCCCGCCTTCCTGAGCAGGACCAGCCGTCCAATCTTCCACAGACTGGGAAACTGGCCCCGCTCAAGGCACGCTGTGTAGAGTCCTCTCAGTTGGGGCTCCAACTCCTTCAGAGCGAGGGCCAAAGCCAGGCCGTGAATTCCTTCGGGCCCCGGAGCCATTTTCTTGGCCCGGAGCCGCATCACGGCCGCCCTCATCTCTGCCTGTGTCACCTCTGGGACGCTGATGGCATTCTCCTCTGAAGACTCTGCGGCTGTGGGCAAAGCCATCGGCGGCGGGGTATGCTCCGCTCTTGCCGGGAAGAGGGCTGCAACCACCTCCTCCAGCAGCTCGGGTTGGAGACTCTCCGTAAGTGTAGGCGCCGCGGCTCTAAGTTTCCCTAGAACCAATCGATAGGGGCGCCCCCACGGATCCCCGTCTAGAGTCTCCAAAATCTCCTCCCTGGCTCTCGTCCTCGCCTCGCCGAAGGCCAGCCACAAAGTCTCCTTTGCCGCGCGGTACACCTCATACAGCGCGGCTTCTTCGTCAGGGACCCGACAACGTCTCCCAAACTCAAACTCAAACTCAAAGCATTTATTTCAAATAAACCCATTACAGGCACTTTTGAATTGTCAAGGGGTCGGTCAGTCAGAAATATGAAGCTAGTTGCCCATTCCAAAGCGAAGTAGGTACCTATGGAGAAGAACGGGCAAGAAACTCCATGGACACTCTTTTAAATAATATGGTTACAGAAAATTTGTTACATCAGTCTTGTTGAAATTAAACATGTGAGAACGATGTAGAAAGACCCGTAATAAAAAACATAAAAATCGGAAAAGAAAAATTAAAAAAAAAAACAAAAAGGCGTGGCAGCCAAGAGATGACCAGTCCCCACTGACGGCGCCCGTTCACGAACATGACGTATGGATCAGCACCATTCAACTCAACCATTTTGAAGGGAACTTAATGATCCAACACACACGCCACCACCAGCGAGACATTAGAGTGAGCGTGACATACTCTCAGCCGCCAGGGCACATTCAAGTCAATGACAGACGTGCCCAGTATAGGGTAGCTTTATATTAGGTACCACATAGTGCTCACGTGTGCTTTGCAATTATACAATACTAAAAGATTGAATTTATACAGTGCAAAGACAGTTTTTACAATCTTCAGCAGCTCCAACAATATTTCCGAATGCTAATCAATTGTTTAGGCGCCCTTGTGGAGCAGAACCAGCGTTGAGCCAAGCATTTTTGTCAGAGATGTAATCCTCCAACTTATAATATGCTTGGCTGCATAGTGTGCGTTTGATACAGGTTTTGAACTTCGTTTCGTTCAGTTGGAGTATGTGGGGAGGTATTTTATTATAACATTTTAAACAGTACCCCATGAAGGATGATTCATGGGGTACTGTTGATGGGATTCATGCGGTATTGATACTTTAGCCAGCCTGAAACCCGGTTGAACCAATTGGTGACTATTTCTAGTCCCATAGTTGTGTCTCTCACCTCTTTTACTGAAAAGATTTAAGTTTTTCCTTACGTAAATGATGTTTTCATATATATATTGACAAGGTAGATAGACTCGATGTCTGCAGCGAGTCCCCATAATAAGATACCGTAAGACATGATACTATGAAAGTAACTGAAATAGACCAGCCTCGCGGTATCTACATTAGTAAACTGACGGATTTTTCTTACAGCATATGCTGCTGAACTTAGCCGTCCTGCAAGAGATGTTAAATTGGGACCCCATTGCAGCCTCGAGTCGAGCGTGCTCCCCAAGAAAACCGTTTTATCAACGAATTCTAGTTTCTCTTGATTCAATACTATGTCACAATCAGTACTTTTAACATTCGGCAAAGCAAACCATGCATTTTGTTTTTTTTGCATTTTATATTATGCATTTTGTTTTTTCCCATTTAATACTAAATTATTAGCAGTAAACCAATTTTGTACCTGCAACAGTGCGTTATTTACGTCGTCAAGATTTAATGAACGTCTACTTATCTCAAAAATTAAAGAAGTATCATCAGCGAATAACACCATTTGTGGTTGTTTTTTTAATAAATGGGGTAGATCATTAATATATACTAAAAAGAGGAAAGGACCTAATATCGAGCCTTGTGGAACACCCAATTTTACTTTTAATCCAAGTGAATTGACACCATTAATTTGAACTTATTGCCGTCTATCTTGTAAATAAGATCTAACTAAACTTAGCGCAGGTTTACCTAGTCCGTAATGCTCCAGTTTTAGGAGCAAGGTTTCGTGATTAACGCAATCAAATGCCTTGGAGAGGTCACAGAAAATTCCTATGGCATCTTGGGCCTCCTCCCACGCTGTAAATATGTGTTTTAGTAAAGTGACACCAGCATCAGTCGTGCAACGACCTTTGGTGAAACCATATTGCTGTTCGTGTAAGATTTTGTTGATGTTAAAATGATTAAGCATTTGATTGAGCATTACCTTTTCGAACACCTTGCTGAATACCGGCAACACGGATACTGGTCTATAATTTTTGGTGTCTTTGCTATCCCCAGATTTAAAAAGTGGTATAACCTTACTGTATTTCATTAAATCCGGGAAGACTCCTTGATCTACACACAAATTAAATATTAAAGCTAAGTATGGTGCTATGGTCTCGATTATGGATGTACAAACTTTGATAGACACTCCTCCGGTAGTGCGCACACACGCGACGCGTAACTGCGCGATTTCGGCGGACCACCAGTACACCTGACGCCTTGCTGGCTGTGAGTGTACCCGGGGCATGGACGCGTCGCAAATTTGCATCATCGCCCCGCGGAACCACAGCGCCTCCTGTTCGACGTCGACGTCGACTTGTCCGGTCGTTGCCGACTCCCGGATCCAGGCCTGGACAATAGCTGCCTCCTTGAGAAATGACCTTCAGCCTGAGGCAACAGTAGACCCGTCCCAAGTTGTGAGTGCTATGGACTGTATCCCCAACCAAGATGTACCTGATATGGCGCAAGATATTCTCAAGTGGTACATTCTGTAGCTAGTAGAGCTTCTACTTATAGTAGTCAAGTTTGTTATCAGTCAGTTATGTTTTCAGATAGTATAGGAAGAGCTTCAAGGAAATTTGTTAGTAACAACCTAAGTATTTCTACTCAAAACTATTGTTTGCCAGGGACATCCTTCAATTATATTATAAATCAATTACAAGAAACCAATATGATTATAATACTAACATAACTGTATTTGTAGGTATATTCAGTAATAATAGTTCAGGGGTCAGAAAAGAAGATATCACTGACAGTGTTACTGAGATATTAAAGCTAAATTGTAAAAAAATATTTTGTGTGCTTTTCCATATTTTGAGAGGTTATCAAATAGAAAAACAATTCTAAACATATGCTTAATAAGCATATTCAGTTCTTGGTAAGTCTCTACAGTGACAAACTTGTATTTTTTAACACCAACATTTTTGTTGACAAGTTAAAATCGACAAAGAATACAGTGTACCTGCCCATTAGGTTTAGACATAAAGTTGCGAGGCTATTAGCTAATATTATAAACTCAGACATAAGTAGTATGTCGAAGTCTAATTATATTAACACCGCAATTATTAGTAGTAATTCTAATGTACAGCTGCAAAACCTGCAAGGTAGTTATAGCCTTATACATAAGCAACAAGATCAAAACAGCCGATAATAAAATAAAAACGGTTTGGAAAACTGTCAATGATGAAACTTATTAGTTTAATAAAAGACATAATAATGATTTCACATTACAGACTTCAATTGGTCTCCTAAGCACTAACAAAGAAGTACCTCAAGAATTTGTTAATTTCTTTACCAGTATCCCACTTAAAACCACTAAAACCTTAAACTCCTCGTCCTTGCGTTCTATTGACTTATTAAAAGCAAACGTTTCATCTAGCATTCGTTTTTTCGTTTGACATTTTTTTTTTTATTTTTTTTTTGTGATCACGCTGACAATTTTACTATTTTTATTTTTGTAATTCCAATGATCTAACACTTATTTTTTATTTGGATTTATTCCTCGCTTCTCACCATTCGAAACATGACTTTCGTAACTTCTGGAAAACCACTGGTAAGCTAAATAATAAACCAGGCTTACCCGTGAGCGTCAACGGGTTGAGAGAACCGAAATGTATGGCGGAAATATTTAAGGATCACTTTATGGTGAAGTCGCCATTGGGATTATCACGGTCATTCAGTGTGTAAGGCTCAAATGGACAGGAGATAAACACCATTTTCACAGCAAAGGATGTTAGAGGAGTTATAAAGTCAATGTCGCGTGGAAAGTCTCCTGGCCATGACAGCTTGAGCATTGAGCATCTAAAGCATGCCGGCGTCCACCTGCCTAGAGTTCTGGCCATGTTATATACATTTTGTATAGGACATGCGTACTTACCAGTAGAGATGATGAGGACCGTGGTGGTGCCAATTGTGAAGAGTAAAACCGGTGACCTAAGCGACACGAGCAACTACAGGCCAATCTCACTAGCTACAGTGCTTGCTAAGGTTCTTGACAGTTTGCTTAATACACGGCTTGACCGGTATTTAAACACTCATGACAACCAATTTGGTTTTAAACCGGGACTGTCTACTGAGTCAGCTATTTTGTGTTTGAAGCAAACTGTCAGGTACTACTCCGATAGGAGCACACCAATTTATGCCTGTTTCCTCGACCTCACGAAGGCATTCGACCTGGTTAACTATGACATCTTATGGCAAAAATTAAATAACATCTCAATGCCCCTCGAACTTATAGACATTTTCAAATACTGGTATCTTAACCAGGTCAACGTCGTTCGATGGTCGAGTACTCTGTCGGAGCCGTACAGGTTGGAGTGCGGGGTGAGGCAGGGAGGGCTGACCTCGCCGAAGCTCTTCAACCTGTACGTGAACGCACTGATAGAGGAGCTCAGCAGCACTCGTGTCGGCTGCCATGTTGACGGGGTTTGTGTCAACAATATTAGTTATGCGGACGACATGGTGCTGCTGAGCGCCTCGGTGTGTGGTTTGTCCAAGTTATTGGGCATCTGCGAGCGTTACGCACAGGATCACGGTTTGCTATATAATGCAAAAAAGAGTGAATGCATGGTCTGTCGGGCCAGGGGTCGGAGCTGCCCGGATTCTGTTCCACCTATTAGGTTAAACGGTGTCAACCTAAACAGAGTTAATCAGTTTAAATACCTCGGGCATTTCGTTACCTTTGACCTGAGGGACGATGCAGACATCGATAGGGAGCGGAGGGCGTTGTCTGTGAGGGCCAATATGATCGCCCGCAGGTTCGTTCGTTGCTCGGGGGCTGTCAAAATAACTCTTTTCAGAGCGTTTTGTACGTCCCTGTACACAGCCAGCCTGTGGGGGTCATATACCCAGAAGCGGTACAACGCACTCCGTGTTCAGTACAACAATGCGTTCAGGGTGTTGTTGGGGCTGCCCCGGCACTGCAGCGCCTCAGGGATGTTCGCCGATGCCCGTGTCGACTGTTTCTACACGACGATGCGAAAGCGGTGCACATCTCTGGGGCGCAGGCTCCGGACCACCTCCAACACCATCCTGAGCGTATATGCGAACAGGTTTGATTGTCATTACATTAACCACTGTTATATGATTAATGTAATGACAAACAAACAAATGACTCAGAGGCAGGCGTAATAAGTAAATAATAATATATTTTTTTTATTTTTTTTATTTGGTATTGCTATTTTAATTTTATTTAATTTATTTTGACATTTAATTTTAGTTATTTTTATATTAATTGCAATTTAGATTTTTTATAATGTGTTCAAGTTATGATCCAAATGGATTGAAATAAATGATTTTTGAATTTGAATTTGAATTTGAATTTAAACCTGTCCATGTCCATGTCCATGTGACGGTAAAATGTGTAGAACTATATTATAAAACACCTATGTACTATAGCCATGTTTGCAAAGGAATAAATGATTTGATTTGATCTTGCCCGATTGAATTTAAATTCAAAAATAGTTGTAGTGAAAGCTTTCAGGCAAATCAAGATAAAACTAACAGAAGATCTATACGGAATGTCTATCAAAGTTTGGACCTACATTATTGAGTCTATAGCGCCGGACTTGGCTTTAATATTTAATTTGTGTGTGGATCAAGGAGTCTTCCCGGATCTAATGAAATGCAGTAAGGTAATACCACTTTTCAAATCCGGGGACAGTAAAGACACCAATAATTATAGACACGTATCCGTGTTGCCAGTTTTCAGCAAGGTGTTTGAAAAGGTAATGCTGAACCAAATGTTAAATCATTTTTACACCAATAAAATCTTACACGGTCAACCGTATGGTTTCACCAAGGGACGTTGTACGACTGACGCCGGTGTCACCTTATTAAAACACATATTTACGGCGTAGGAAGAGGCCCAAGGCGCCATAGGAATCTTCTGTGACCTCTCCAAGGCATTTGATTGCGTCGACCAGGAAACCTTGCTCTTAAAACTTGAGCATTACGGTCTTAGAAAACTTGCACTCAGTTTAGTAAAATCTTATTTGAATGATAGACAACAGCAAGTTCAAATAAACGGTGTCAATTCACTTGGTCTAAAAGTAAAAATGGATGTACCACAAGACTCGATATTGGGTCCTTTCCTCTTTTTAGTTTATATTAATGATCTACCCCATTTGTTTAAAACCCAACCACAAATGGTGTTATTTGCTGACGATACGTCCTTAATTTTTATAATTAATAGGCGTGAATCAAATCTTGACGACGTAAATAACGCCTTACTGCAGATGTAAAATTGGTTCACTGCTAATAATTTAGTATTCAATGGGAAAAACTAAGTGCATAAGATTTTCTTTACCAAATGTCAAAAGTACTAATTGTGAGATAGTATTGAATCAAGAGAAACTAGAATTCTTCGATAAAGCTGTTTACCTGGGAATCACGCTCGATTCAAAGGTTCAATGGGGTCCTCATTTAACATCCCTTGCAGGTCGGCTAAGTTCAGCAGCATATGTTGTGAGTAAAATCCGTCAATTTACTGATGTAGGTACCGCGAGACTAGTGTATGTTAGTTACTTTCATAGTATTATGTCGTAGGGTATTTGGGGACTCTCTAATTGGCTGAATTATTCAAAGATATCTGGGTGTCGGTTGGGCCAATAATCCCCTCTTTCGCAAGCTAGCGCTTACTTACTTGAGTCCGTGACAGCAGTGATTATGAAATAATTTCCACAAAATATGATATAATGCCTAACCTAACCTACAAAGTCGTAAGGAGCCGTTACTAGTGGCCGCGGGCCAAGAGTTACACCTGATTTCTGATTCGAGAATTTGAAGTTATGATCTTGTCAAACTCTACTTTGGCATGTTCGCTCAAAGCGCGAAATTCAACATTTCTTTGCAAAAACGTCAGGACGTAATTACATTTTGACAAGTCCTCTACATCAAATTACATTATATCACGCCTGTAATCCGTAAGGGATAAGCAGAGGTGTGCCCAGTACACCAACATTTCGCCAGTTATGTTTAAGACCCATGTAATAGGAGCGAACCTATTGCCATCAACCGGGAACAAACCCAGACTTCGGGCTGCCACTGAGAAAAGAACCTCAAATTCTCAATTCAGGAACCGGCAATTCCAAATACGTAACATACTTCCAAATCCATCGCTTCATATGTTTGAAAAAATCCTCTGTTCGACAATGTCAGTGACGCAATGAATGTTAATGAATGGCAATGCGGTTGTAAATTTGTTACGCTGTACGCAATTACCCCGCGGTATTATAGTGTAAGTAATAAGTACCCACATTTATTAGTACCTACTGATGTAGGTAATCAGTCAACACTAACGTACATGATATCGATTAGAGACGAATGAGAAATGCATTATTAAATTCAAACAACTGTGACCAATAACACTTTTACGTTGTGCTACTAGTATTAAAGTAAATCTGAATACGTTAGCAACTCGAACAAATATATTCGAAGGATATTCAAGTATGTCTCGCGTAGCAGTGTGTTTATTGTTTATTGCAGTACGTATTTTTTGTATACATCCTTGTCTATTTCACATTAATGGTCTCCGTTATCGGTATTAGTAATATTCTATGATTTTGGTTTTTATTCATATTCTTACATCCTATCCTAATCTTTAATACTATTATTAATGCGAAAGTAAGTTTGTGTGTTACGCTTTCACGCCAAAACGGTTGATCGGATTTGGAAATTTGGCAGACAGATAAACCATGACCTGCGTAAGGACTAGCGTTGCCAAATGTCCCGTTTTTCAAGGGACGTCCCGTACTTACCTGTGGCAGGTCATGTCCTGTATTTCGATAAATACATAGGTACGCACTACGCATTACCAAAAACTCTTCTCTATTCCAAACAAATTTAGAAGTTAGATTTACTAATCGATTTCTAAAACTATAATTAAATGCACCGATTTGTTTTCATATATCACTATTTAACAAAATAGCATTCATAAACAATCTGAAAAAAAAACATCTATTTTGTTAGATGTTTTAACCTAACCTAACCTAACTTTACGATTTGAACGAAGTGGTGGAAAATCGTGTTGTCTAATTTCTCGAAACGGTGTTTTCGCAAATGAGTCTAAAATAGACTTATGTCCATAACAGACGCACACCAAATTTAATTAAAGCCGAACGAACTGCTTGGCATGTTTAATTAGGATTTTGATTGTGTGTCTTTTTATAAACATGTAAGATTTGTTGCGTGCAGTACTTACTTAAAGTCTGTAACAAAGTATAGTTTAAAATGCAATGTTGTCTTTGATTTCATATTTAAGTTCAAGAATAGGGTTTCCTCTCAAATCAATAATGTCCTAGAGATGAATTTTCTATGCACATTCCACTAACGAGGATACGACATGATGCCCGCAAAATTCAAATTTTCTTAAGAGTTTTTTCTATTTGCAAGTCAGGTTGTATGTTGAACGAAATATGATTCGCGACCGTAATAAGTATGTATTTACAGAGTTATAATCATTAAAATCATCAATATAAGTAACGTTCATATAATCTATAGAATGACAATTTAATAAAATATCAATCAATAGGATCATATGAACTAAGGTTTATTAATCGAATCGCACGAATTCCCTCGCCGATTGAAATTATAAAATAATATATTATTTTCTGTAGGCGACTCGCACGAAATCAATGTATTTGTGGGCGAACCGTCAAGTCCAGAAATACGAATAAAAATAAAGTTAACATTATGTACAAAATAATATTGGTAAATGTTGAATCGACTAATAAGCCGAACTGTAGGCTAATTCACGTAATTAAAGAAGTTCAGATGCAGTGCATTTGCAGTGAAGTTTCGATCAAAACAACGTTTTTCGTATTCTCTACCGCTATCAGATACGCTAGCGTCAAGTTCGCGTCACGCGAGCGCATTATCGGTATTCTCCTACTGCGCGTCATCAGTGTGTGATTGAACGCAACAAGATCAGTATTTTACTATTCGTTTGACGTCTCAAAATGACACCTTTTAGGTTTCAATTCGATCAACGTGCAGTTTCGGTTACGCACAACATAAGTTCCTCAATATTTACTTTTTTTGGGTATCAAATTGTATTTATTGGGCATGTAAGTGTTTACAATTAAATATTATACGTTTAATTGTTAAAACCTGTTAACTACAAGTAGTTTTCAATGAAATTCTAAATGTTTTTTTTACCTTTTTTGTGAACATGAGTTACCAACTTGGGTTGAGGATTTTATCCCTCGCTGCCGAACTGCCGGCTGAGAACGTCGTCAAACCCTAAAAAGGCAAAGGTTTTTTTTGGGTCCATTCCGGATTTCGGATCGGAAATTCCAGAAAACCTATCGTCTGGGCAAAGACTTGACTCGGAAATTGATTGAAAAGCTAGAGGCATGTATCCCGAAGGAGAAAAGGAAAGATAGTTTGAGTGTACAGGCAAAGGTTAGCCACTTCTCCCCACAATCTCACTGCCCGCACCAAGTAGAGCAGCGATTCTTTCCTCTAAAGGTGCTAAAGAAGTGGGTACGCCTGATTCCGAATCCTCATGGAACTCAAATGATAATAGGACAAGTCATTTATTTCAATTAAGCCATTAGGACAAAGAAAAAGATTCAATTAAGAAATGCTAAAAGTTTTTCAAATGAAGCTGGACTAAATAATTTTTCACGCCGGAAATCACAAGTAGTTGACTGTAGGAATTAATATTCATCCGTGTAATCCAATTGTTTCTATTGGCTATTAATCGCTACTACAAATTGTTTTTCTTAATAGGAAGTGTAAAATATTGATTTTACACCTCGGTCTTTAAATTAACTTTGATAATGAATTAGTGTAAGCCCTTGTTTTTAATAATCTTTTGAAAGCTACTTCATGAGATCCAATCAAATCAAAGCAGTATTTTTTTTGTAATATAGCCGTTTTTTTTTGTAATATAGCTGCCCTACTTTTGGGGTAAAAACCAGGCCGTTCGCCAATTCTTGCGAAAGCGCACCCACCATATTCTTCTCCGATCTTTTTAGTACAAAAAATAATGATTTGATGATTTTCAGATTTTGCATACCGGCATTATAACATTTTCACAAGCAAATGAACCATCGACCGACGGTGTATCGAAAAATGATGAAGAAACAACTGCATCGAAAGTAGAAGAAGAAGAAGAAAAAAGTGGGGTATCATCAAAAAAAGATCCAAAAGTTGAAGAAGCTAGTGATGTTCCAGTTAAGAAATATGGTAAACCAGCAGAAGAAAAAGAAGCGAAAGCCAACGGATCTAAGAAAGAAGATGTTTCTGAGAAGACTATTACTGATGATACCAAAAAGTTTTTACCGGACGTGTTAAAAGGAGCTCCTGTTGAACATACAAAAGTTCTTTTTGAGTTACCCAAAAATTTTCTCGGGCCTGTTACCGGTGAGTTCTTGCCATATTTTTTCAAAGCCATGAAAAACAAAACTACTTAAGAGATTATGAAAAATATAGAAGACAATAGATCCGAAGACATATGATATCCATCACTCGCACTGGGCCCACGTTGTCGATTATGACCCACTTCTTCTCAACTCTTCAGCCTCCTTGGCTTGAGTCTCACCTGTAGGAACATAATAGGCTAATAATGTGTTAATTATTTATGTAATAATCTTCTTTGGATATAGATTAATCAGTTTATCTGTCATATTCTGTCATCATCGGTAGATTCATTAGTCTCTTTGTTTATATATATAATATCTTTAAAATGACTATGATACTTCTCATTGTTTATTGATTGGTGTGTTACTTACTGTTACTGTATAATCCCACTGTTGGGCAACTAGTGACTTCTAGTGCTTGTGATTAAGGGTTAATGTTGACTATTGGTCGTTTGTTTTTATTTAATTTTTATATTTTTTTACCAGCACGTTCCGCCATCTTGTACAGACGGAGTGTGATACTTTCTAAATCCTTATTGGCTTTAGAAAAGATTTTTTATTCTTTAAAACTCAGTATTGTCGGTCCCGCTTCGCTATGTTCTAATATTATCTATGGAGTAATTTCCATCAACGTTTTAAGGAATTATAATGAACTTCTTTTCATTTTTTTACGATTGCAGTTGTTGGTTCGAAGATCGGAGAAGCCGTTTCCAAAAGCATAGATACTGCAAAAGATCTCGCAGGTGGCACCTTCAACTTTTTAAGGACTTCGGCTAAAAGTTTGTTTGAAAAATAATTATTAATTATAATTATTCATAGAAAAAAATATATTACCTATTTGGCCCAAAATTTTGCAACATGAATTCTTCACTTTGAACGTTATAATATGAAAGTAAGGTGAGAGCGGTTTTTTGACACCATATTCAAAACCCTGCTGTCATCATTTTCATGACGGTCGTCGCAGCGGCCGTAACGTGGCGCCCATAGCTCTTGAAACCGTAGCTTTAGATAAAAGGTCGCGTATTGATAATTTTAAAGTGAAAAGTTTCTTAAACGGAATGGTTGCAAACCAATCCGTGTCAGCTCGTTTAAGAAAACTACTCATTCCTTCTTTCTTAGGGATCTCAGATAAACTCTTACAAATTGCCAGTTCATTCGAAAATAAAAAAATTGTTATTACTATATTAAAGTTTGTTTAAAAACATTTATGTTATTTTTTGTTAAACACAGTCCAAGTATCCACCTTTTTCATGTCGTACTTCCATTGACATGGGACTTATAAAAATTTCTAGCGAAATGTGGGTGTTCTGTAGTGCTATTCTACGACCATCTCACCGTGAAAACTTAAGTGAAGTGGGCGTGGAGTGAGCTGTCAGTGCAACTGATGCTAGGGATTGACCAAGACGGGATGACACTGACGGCTCACTCCGCGCCAGTCTACACGGTGAGATTTTTACAGAATCGACATACTGTAACTAGTCTTTGCTATACACCCACGCAGAAAATACGTTACAACTTTGACGCGTTATAAATACACTAAGTTCCAATATTTTGCAACGTAAGATTTTTACGACTTGGTAAAACATCGAGATTTCTTTAATTATGAAAGTATTATACACATATAACTTCCGAGATCAGCCTCTAAATGATGATGAAAGTAGCAAAAAAAATAATTGCGTAGTTTAGAAGAACATCACGGCCACACAGACTGACACGGCAGCGACTTTATAATATGTTTAGAAGTTGTATACGCACACGTTCATATACAAGAGTAATGTATGTAACAGCTTTAAACGATGGTACCCAAGAATTAAGACCTTAATTATACGAAACACGGCTCTTAGTAGACTCATTATTTTGAGTCATAATCGAAATATACTCCGTAGAGTTATCTTTAATTGTTGTACTGAGATCATTTGGATTTTTCATTATGCAATGTTATTTAAATTATTATTTCTGAAAACATGATTTTAGCTCATTAATAAAAAAGCAACTAAGTGCGAGTCGAACTCGCACGCTAATTAAACACAAAAAAAAATTATACTTGAGTTTAAAAAAACACTTTTCAGGGGAAAGGTCAGGGTCCTTCCTTTAACTTTTATTTGTATTATTTGTTTTTATAGTGCCCATATTATTATGTACACACTCTGTCAAATTTCAAGTGTCTACTACCTATTACGGTTCAAAAGACAGCCCTGTGACAGACGGTCGGACAGACAGCAGAGCCTAAGTAATAGGCCCCATTTGCCCCTTTCGGTGCGGAATCCTAAAAAGCAGAATTTGGCTAGCTCTCATTATGATTGGTTTCTTTACGGCGTTCGAATGCTTCTCTCAACCAATTCGTAATGAGATCACGATAAGGGGTCCGTTTGAGTCCGAAACTGGACGGACTATCTCGAAATAGCGTAAGATATCACAAGCATGAATGAACATGTTTTACGAAAGTTATCTCATTAAAAACTCTTTAAAATACCTAGTCCTACTAAAACCAACAACACTTTAAGATACAACAAGGAAAAAAATGCAATGGACTTTAGTTATCGATTTTCTTATCAAAACAACAAGGTTATCCCAAAACGGCTTGAAACACCATAAAGCGTTAATAAATATCATAAAGTGTACATGGTGGTGAACGAATATTTTCACTTAACACTCCTCCTATCTTATCTTGGCCGCCATTTTGAATCAAGTGCGAACATCTCGCTACACGATCACATTGAACAGGGCTGGTAAACGTAGGGACGCTTGCCATAAATTTAAGACAGACCTTTGCGGCAAAACAGACCGAAATGTTTGAGAATAGATGGGTGGTAATGGGTGGTAGTATGAAATCAATCACCAACTGGCCACCATGATATCTTTTTCATCATATCGTACGTGGATTAAATTTAGTTGGCCCAAAACTTCGCCGCTTTCACGGCATCGTCGGTAGCATCTCAGAGATCGCTATGGTCGCTGACCACCATGCTACGTATTTTTATTCTAGAATGATAGTGAACCTTTTTTTTGTGATAGATTGAAGGGAAGAGGCAAGGGCTACTGATGAAAAGTAGCTACGCACATAGTACTCCCTAGACAAGACCTGACAAGTTTGAGATTTCCAGATTCAAGTTCTCGGTTAGCAAGAGGCTCGGTCTTAGCCACCTGCAATACCAACTGAAAACAATAATGGTGTAAACGAATCTATCAATATCTATTCATATGTCTTTCGTAGGGGTTTGAAATTCGAATTTCTGGGTTCGAATTTCGGACCGTATACGGAACACAACACTGCGCGCTAAAAAGCAAGATCACGGACGTTACTCAGAAAGCCGTGAAGCTAAAGGGGACTGGGCGTCTGGGCCAGACATTTCTGCCGCATGTCAGACGACATATGTGCTAAGAGAACCACAGATTGGGTCCCACTAAAACACGACGGTATCGTGGCAGGCCGAGACGAAGATGGTGGGACCAGCAAAAGACAAAATTGTGTGGGAAAGAGAGAGGGAGGCGTTTGCCCTTCAGTATGACAGTACGGTTGGCACGGTTGGCGCAGTGGTTGAGCGATCGGCTGTTGCGCTGCGTGTCACGGTTTCGATTCCCGCACGGAACAAATATTTGTATAACCTACAAATAGTTGTTCCGGGTCTTGTGTATGTGAGTTTTCATGTTTATGAACGCACCCACGATACAGGGGTAATTCCTAGTGTGGGGCAACGTTTAAAAAGTACAGGTTAGTTAGATTAGATTAGATACACGACTAAATCCGTACCGTAAGTGTATACGTTTAAATGAGTATTTAACTAAGCTCATACGACACGATGAAAAATAAAAGGTTTGGCAGCCCTGCCCTAGCTTATGATGGCAAGTACTCAGCGCGATAGAAAATGTACGTGAAAGTGCATGCCTTAAATGGAATCTGAAAAGCTAACGACGTTGTTCGAATTCTGTTTACAGTGTATTTATCTATTGGATTTGTTTATGAGGCTAGTAACATATGTAATAACTTATTTATCGCCAGATCCTATATACGAGCTAGCAAATCGTTTAAACATTACCAACCGTCGTCGTCGTATTGATCTTTTATTATATACACACGCTTAACATTGTGCTTATGCATGCAACGGCACTAAGGTCGCGGGGTATTTAATGTTGTGGTTTAAAATCAAACATTTGTTTCCGTTCAAAATCGTTCAGTAAAAGTTGGAATTTTGACTCTCAATATCTCCGTAACCAGAAGGCTCCCATGTATGGTCCAGTACAAAAACGTAGATAACAATGACGAGGAATACAAGTTACTCTCGGTTTTGTTAAGTGTCATTCTACACTTGTTATAACTCATGCATTCTTTTATTTTGTTGAAGTCTCCGAACACGTGATAGGTCGCGGTCATTGACCCTCAAAACAAAACATCAAATTCATATAGATTGTATTTTATCTTGTTTAGATATGTATACCCATAACGTCTGCAGAGTTGTAGACTTCAACAAAATAAAATGACAGTCCACATTGGTCGTTTCCTATGGAAAAAAAACCAGCAAGAAACTCAGTGGTTATCTTTAAAAAATTATTGTCTTTTAAAATGTTTTCAAATTATAGTGTTACTAGTTATGGGAGGACAGTGTAGGCCTGTCAACAACTACCAGGTGCATAACAAATAGGAAATGGTCTACAAGTCTTCATTCACAAGGTCTACAACGTTCTCACATTCACAGAATAAACATAACATAACTTCACGCCTTGTTTCCCCGAAGGGTTGGGCAGAGGTGTACCTATAGTACACCCACATTTCGCCAGTTATGTTTAAGTCCCATGTAATAGGGGGCGAGCCTATTGCCATCTACCGGGCTACTGAGAAATTCCAGATAGAAAAACCCAATAACACTTTGCCCGACCTGGGAATCGAACCCAGGACCTCATGCTCAGCAGTAGCGATTGCGACCACTAGACCAACGAGGCACAGAATATAAAAGAATATAATAAAAGAAAAGTTTAAAAAAAACCTATAAAACCAAATGTCATGATTGCCATTTCAACTGTAGATACGTCTGATTTCACCAATTAACCAAATATAACATCACGCCTGTAATCTGCGAAGGGTTAGGCAAGATCTGTACACCACATTTCATCAGTTTCTCACCAAAAATACCACCCCACATACCTATTTCCAACTCCTCTTCAAACGTAGTGTCTAGAAGTCTAGATGGAATCTCCGAATTCGACCCAAAATTCACCTTAGTAACGTATACAAACAGAGATAGCTACATCCTACTCTATTCAAGCTTGCATTCAAACTCGATGCATTGTATGTATCAAAGGCAAGTAATATACTAACAGCTTTTCCATTATATAATATCAGCTATTTACTGTTTGAATCTTCGATTGATCGGTCGTGTGATAGTGAACCGTGAGGTTGTAGAATCGATTTTAGTAAATTTATCTAAATCAATTTTCCATATTACTCACTAGCTGCGCCCCGCGGTTTCACTCGCATAGGTCTCGATCCAGAGGGAATATTGAAGTAAAAAGTATCCTATATCCTAATCCTGGTCATGGTTTACCCATTTGTCAAAAGTCATTCAAATCCGTTCAGCCATTTAAGCGTGAACGCGTAACAAACAAACATACAAAAAATTTAATCGTTTCTCTGTATAATATTGGTTAAGATCTACATGCCGTGCCTAAGCATAAATGTGTAGTAGACCCACATTACTCCAGCTGAGTTATTTATTAGTCACATAGACTGTGTTAAAAACCCAGTCTCCGGAATGCTACTGAAAACTTCTTCCTAATTAGACTTTACCGGAGTAGGTCATCGAACCCCAGCGACGATCTGCAGCGACTACTTAGCCACTGAACTAGAAGGGCAGTCTCTCCATTGAAGGTAAATGGAGAGACTGCCAACTCTGAGTTAACTGAAGGCTTGTTATACAAGGCACACACAAAGGCTCGCAGAGGCATACAAGAAATCTAATATTTACTATCAAAGGCGATGTTTGGGTGCTGTAAACTGCGTCACACGCCTTCGGAAAATACACATGAAAATACACCCTATTCCCAACTACATTATGTTTGGGTCGGTTTTCAGTCTAACAAATTTGACATGGAGCGACTGCCTATCCTCCACAATCCAGTTTCTGGGTAACACGATACCCCTTGGTAAGACTGGTTGTCGAGCTTTCGGCCTTCTGACCACTCAAACTCAAAGCATTTATTTCAAATAAACCAATTACAGGCACTTTTTAAATGTCAGGGGGTCGGTCATTCAGAAATATGAAGCTAGTTGCCCATTCCAATGCGAAGTAGGTACCTATGGAGAAGAACAAGCAAGAAACTCCATGGACACTCTTTTAAATAATATGGTGTAAACGTAATATCTTGTTGAAATTATACATGTGAGAACGATGTAGAAAGACGTGCACATTAAAGGCGTCCGTAATGAAAAACATAAAAAAACAAAAAAATACAAAAAATCGGAAATAAAAATAAAAAAGACGTGGCAGCCAAGAGATGACCAGTCCCCACTGACGGCGCCCGTTCACGAACATGACGTATGGATCAGCACCATTCAGCTCAACCATTTTGTAGGGAACTTAATGATCCAACACACACGCCACCACCAGCGAGACATTGGAGTGAACGTGACATACTCTCAGCCGCCAGGGCACATTCAAGTCAATGACAGACGTGCCCAGTATAGGGTAGCTTTATAATAGGTACATAATGCTCACACGTGTGCTTTGCAATTACACAATATTAAAAGATTGAATTTACAATACCCGTACCAACTGTCAAAGATCTACGACTGACAGCCGTGACCAACGACTTCGCGTGTTTTCCGAGGCACGGAATTGTCTCAATATGTAATAGATGGTCACCCAACCACGAACCAACCGCGACAGGACCGTGTGGCTCATATAATTCAAAGTCAAAACATTTATTTCAAATAGGCACTAAAAGGAACTTATGAACGTCAACATTTACATTTCAATAGAATTGATTCTAGGCGCCCCTTCCAAAAGGTAGTTTCGTATGGAGAAGAAGGGGCAAGAAACTCCACCGTCCTCTTTTACATTGTTTAACAATATTTTGTATACAGTAATTGTATTTTATATGTGAAGACGATGCACCCAGAATAAAAATACAATACCACAATAGGTTAAAATAATTTAAAATTACAGAAATTAAACCACGAGCCCTTAAAAAAAATTGTATTTTTAACAAAACCAACTTAATATCCCACTTATTACGATTATCACAAAGCGGGTTTACTAAACCAGCTTTGATATTATCTACGAAACAATGCAGCAACGCCAGGATTATTTCCTTATTTCCAATTCCAACGAAAACTCATCTAAACCATATTACCCAAACATCTAATACTTTAAGTAGATATTGTCTAAATATTTGAAAGTGTACCGTTGCTATCTCTTGGAAGGCTGCCAACGCTTAAATACTGCAAAATCATCTTGCAAATGCAGTTCCAATAACGTACAGCCAGATATTACAACTGAAATGTACGAAATGAGAATATTGAGTGCGCTTGGTAATAATGTTTAGAAGTGGGTCATAAAATTTAGTTAGTGGGATTGAGATTTCGTTAAGTTGACGTATGAATTTGGGTTGAGGATAATCTGAATAAGTTAAGTCTTACACCCAGTTTCTGAATTGGGAATTTTAAGTTAAGAATTTGTGAAACTCAACTTTAGCACTACTTAAGGGAATTTTTCCTGCAGTGGATATTCAAATTTGTTTTATATTTTAGCAAAGTAATTAAAAACCTAATGAGGTCGTGGGTTCAAATCCGAACAAGTACCAATGTGACTTTCTTTGGTATTGTTCATGGAGTCGTTGAGCTCCTTAAGTTCTGACCTACACAATTAAAGACTATGCGTGCACTAACTGGACAGGTCCACTCAAATCTGTGTGGTTCTTTCCTCAAAAGACCATTTCATACACCTATCTACATGGTCCTCATATGATCTGATTAATATTATTTCGTTTTTATTTTTATATAAATATGTTTTAATATAAACAAAGACATGGATATTTACATAATTAAGTATTATTTTATTGTTCTTATTGTGAATGTTAAGACTATATGTTTTTATTATTTTATTCTCTCAGTAAGTTTTAATCTTAATCTTGGTCTGGAAGTTTGAGTAATTATGCGACCTACCCAATGTCCAATCTTTGGTATTGTTTGTCGAATCGCTGAGCTCCTTAAGTTTTGAATTGAGCTGTACGATTACTGACAAAAGCGTGCACTGACTGGACAGGTCCACTCAATCTGTGTGGTTATTTCCTCGAAAGACCCTTTCAGACATCAATCCACATGGTCTTCACATATTATGTCTGGACTTTAAAAGAGACTGTGACCTTTGAGTTTGTTTTGGCCTTTCTTCTCAGAATAGTCATAGGAAACGCCGGCCTCACATGATTAAAAAAATATGATTGACGTGTATAAAAGTGTTTGTACAAACCTACTTACAGAAATCAAATCATTTACCATTATCATAACTGACATAACATTACATATCTTAACATCACGCCTCGTTTCCCCGACGGGTTGGGCAGAGGTGTACCTTTAGTACACCCACATTTCGCCAGTTATGCTTAAGTCCCATGTAATAGGGGACGAGCCGAGGAGCAGTGGTGGCCCAGTGGTAACGGCCGCGACTTACGAGTTTTAGGTCGTAGGTTCGAACCCAGACAGGCGCTTTACTTTGTGTAAATTATTTCGTCACCACTGCTCTCAAAATGGTGAAGGAAAAACATCGTGAGGCAACCGGCATGTCTTAGAACCAAAAATACGAAGACATGTGACATCTACCAACCCGCACTGGGCCCGCGTGGTGGATTACGGCCGACTCCCTCTCACAGAGAGGAGGTCTGTGTCCCAGCAGTGGGAACATAATATGCTGATTATGTTATGAATACCATATAAGAAAATTGTGAAGGCTCAATTCAATTGGACACTATAAAAGTCGCACTGTTTAATTTGTGCAGTTTTGCTAGGTAGGTATTGAACCTTATTTAAGCAAAAATTAATGTGGAAATAATTTAATTATAACGTTGATGTTACATCTTACGAAGCTTACTCAGTTGCGGCCAACACTAAATTCTCCCGGGCTTGCACACACAGACACAATATGCACGTGCATCTAACATAATAAAAAAAGCTTTGTAAAAAAAAATACAGCCAATAATTGAATTATTTTCACAGAGAAAAACCAGTTTGTACCAACACATGAAGCAAAAGCAAGCCAAGGAAACAACAAAATACTAGAGCATTCTTAGCGCATGTATTTTTTATCAAAGCGGACGGCCGGACTCCCGGACACCCGGACAGAAAAGCTTCCGTTTGATGACGCGATGCAGCTTATTTTGCCGGACCGACTTTAATTAGTTAAAAGCAAACTACTCTTTGAAATTGTTGAGACAGACTAATACTGTTAATATAAAAGAAGCATTAGCAGAAAATAGACGCTGTAGGGTACTTAGCTCAGTATATATTTGATGTTTAATCTATAAAAGATAGTGTAAATGGTATTACTGGGCGTGTAAATGATATGATTAAATTGTAGGAATTTTAGGCGTGCGTGCCTTTAAATGTTTTTTTTAGCTAATTATGTTATTTTGTGAGGTAAGTAAGCTTCCTTGAACAGGCGTGGTAGGTTTTTAATGAAATTGGTTTTATCTTGTTACAGTTCTACAAGATGCAAATGAAATAACTTTAAGCCTGTAATTTATTATATATACTCATAATTATAAACAACGTTTCCCTTTTTTTTTCATCGGACAAAATTTCTGCTGTTCCAATAGTTTATGCCCGCATAACTCGACAGGCGACAGAAGGGAATAGCTGATCGTTCTGGACGTTTCTTCTTCTTGTGATCATTGGACCACAAGCTGAAGAAGCGTTTCATGATCACATTATGGTATCAGTATTTAAAGATTAATTTTGGCGATTAGGTTTTATATTGCGCAATGCTGAACTGAATGCTGTGATTCAGCCACATCAGCGCTATTAAATCTGTATTAGCCAACTACGGCAAAGCAAATACGCAAAAAAAAATTGTTGATTATCTTCTAAACGGTTAACGACACAGTTATAATGGTTAGAGAGAACTTTTCGCAAGCTTGAACACGTAGGTAATGTCAGTGCAGATAAGTCAGTTTGTGAGATACGACAGTTGGCGGGGAGGATGACGATATGACGTCATATTGAATGACACATAGCGCCCCCTAGAGCACGTAAAGTTATCAACAAAAAAAAACAATGGTTTACCCTGACAATTTTTGTACCTATGTCTTGATTTCTGACTGAAATATTGTCTTGTTTCGTGTTTTTTCAGTAGTCGGGTTTTAGTTTTTGAACTTACTTTTTTTAATGTACCTACTTGTTCGCAACAAACTGGAGCCCAGTGCATGCGTTTGAAAGCATGTAGTGAAGTACACTTTACTCATAGAAAAGGTAAAAAAAGCTTATCTTATGTGAATGGATATAATCAGTTTATGTACCCTTCGAACTTTCTTGTAGGCTGTTTAGGGTACAATGATCTCGAGGTTAGAAGAAAAAAATACCAAATTATTAATATGTGTAAGATCCTTCACGGAAAAACGGATGCTCTAGAACTGCATGGCACTGTCCCATCTTTTAGCTCCGATAAATTATAGTCGAGCCGTCGCCGCGTCGCTCGGGCCCAGTCTCTTGTCCCTCGCACACTCTCTGCGATCAACGCTCTCGTGGACGCCAAGCCTGATTGTGAAGTGTTCGCGGATGAATGGAAAATCTTGTCAGTAGTGTCTGGAGTATTGTGAGAGGAGCGTATGATTGTCGAATAGTTGTTTACTTTTCGTTATTGTACACTAACTTATGTGATTGGCCTTGGCCTTTTATGTTAATATAAATCAATTAAAATTAACATCTTCGCGACTTCAGGATTTGTTCCCCAATAAAAGTTGTTCAAAACCATGAGTATAAAGCTACAAGGTTCTTTTGGCGCGTACGCCGCCATCTTGTTTTCTGAATATTTTTTTTTTTACAATTTCACAAATGTTCCAACAACGCCCCCTCCCTCCCCCCCCCTGTCAATATCATTCAGGAGGCAAAAGATTCTTCTAGCACTCTATTACAACCAAATACCAAAGTTTCATCACAATCGGTCGAGCCATTTCCGAGTTTAAGCGAGACTAACGAACAGCAATTGATTATATAAGAAGATAAAAGAAGAAGACAATATTTTATCTATTTATTTTTAAAACACTTGACCTATTCACAATTTGGTTTTGGCCACACAACGAAAACCTCTTGACCTGTCTTGTCTCGCAAAACGATCGTTGTATAGAATGGCGCGAATATTTATTTATTTATTAAAACTTTATGCACAAGTAAAAAAATACTGTACAAAGGCGGACTTAATGCCTGAGGCATTTTCTACCAGTCAACCTTAGGGTGATGCAGAGACAAAACATGGCAGGTGCAACAAAGGGGATAGATAACTCGAAAAAGAATACACTACTAAAACATAAATACTTAAATACATACATATAAACTGATTAAACTTTGTCAGGAGAAACAACGATAGGTAGATGAGAAAACGAATCCAGCAAATCAGCGTTGAGATGATTTAACAAACTTCTCACGAACATGTTCACAAGCCTTCACTTTGAAAGATAACCGACTGGTTGCCATCCTGATGTTCAGAGGGAGCGCATTCCAAAGAAAGACCGCCTGGACAAAGAAAGAAGAGTGAATAAAACCAGAGCGGTGAGAAGGACATCGTAGAAGACGATTGTTGGTGGAACGAAGATTTTTACTATGAGCAGAGCATAAGTATTGAACATGGGGGGTCAGATAAGAAGGAGAAGTAGATTTGTCGAGTATAGAATATAACATAGACAGAGCCCTCAACTCTCTACGCTGACGTATGGGTAACCATTTTAAAAGCAATCGGTGCGCAGACACATGATCATACTTACGTAGATTGAAGACAAATCGAATGCAGTTATTTAGAAGGCGGTCAAGTTTATTGAGGAGATCTGCATTCAGGTCATAGTAACACACATCACCATAGTCTATTATGGGAAAGATTAGGGACTGTACAAGCATACTCTTTATGTGTGATGGGAGGAGGTTTTTCAACCGGTAGAGCGCCCGCAACGTTCCGGTGACTTTTTACTAACAGTCGTGACCTGCTTTCGCCAGTCAAGACATGTGTCGACATGCAGACCAAGATTCTTAACATCGGAGCTAAACGGGATTACGGAGTTATCAAACATTACAGGTGGTACAGTTACGCCTTTCACTTTCCTCATACTGTAGGGGCTCCCTACAATGATAGCCTGACACTTCGAAGGGTTTACTGCCGACCCAAATCTATCAGACCAGTTTTTAACTACACCTAAATCCCGGTTAAGCTGCTCAATCGCATCGGATATGTTGTCCACACTTGCCTGGTAGTAAAGCTGCAAATCGTCAGCATAAAGATGATACGCAACCCGAAGTTCGGTGGTAATAAGATTAATAAAAATGGAGAACAAAAGAGGAGATAATATACCGTCTTGAGGGACGCCAGCTGCAAGATCACACCAACTCGACGAAGAGTCTCTAGCACGAACTGACTGCTGGCGCCCCTGAAGATAAGAAGAAAACCATTCCAGACCCTCCCGAGAGACCATAAGATAGGAAAGGTTAGATAAAAGGAGTTCGTGACTGACGGTATTAAAAGCATTGGAGAAGTCAATTAACACTAAGACTGTAATTTTAGTGTCTTCCATGCCCCGCCTGATATCGTCAGTCACTTTAAGGAGGGCTGATACGGTACTGTGCCCGGGCCTGAAACCGGATTGAAATGGACTGATGAGGGAGTTGCGGTGAATGAATTGGGAGAATTGTTTATGAACACTGGCCTCGAGCACTTAAGATAGAAAGGGAAGGATGGAAATTGGGCGAAAGTGACTAGGAAGAGAGGGATTGGGTATCTTAAGCAGGGGCCGAACAAGGGCTTTACGCCACAGGGAAGGGAAAACACCGGTGTAGAGGGAGAAGTTTATGATGTGGGAGATTGCAGGGAGGAGTTGATCAAGAGCCGCTACGATCATACGGCGGCTGACATTATCGCAGCCCATAGCTTTGGATTTAATGGAAAGGATAATTTTTTTGATCTCTTCCGGGACGACTGGGGTGAAGACAAAGGGGTTAATGTTGGGACGCGTCAGACCAGCAAGGTAGTTGAGGGTTTGACATTCGATTTGCCTATCTAGAGTGGAATGTGGCGGCGTTTATCGTTGCGTATCATCTGATTACACCGATTCCTAGCAGCCTTAAAAAAGGCCCAATTGTCATCCGAGCGATCCCTTTTAAATTTCCGAAACGCGCGGTCCCTCCGTCGCATTGCCATCCGAACACCCCTGTTCATCCAAGGTGCAGGCGGACGCTTCAACTTGATTTTCTTGATAGGGGCATGGGCGTCAAATAGTTTTACCACAACATCGTTGAACAATCCGACTTTTTCATCAATTGAAGCAGCTGCTTCCATGGATGACCAGTCAATATTAGACGCATCTTGTTGAAGCCTCTCGCTATTCACACGTGCAAAGGCACGCCTGTACTGGAACGTTGGTTTAGGTTTAGGGGATTCAAGGACATAGGATAAGAAAATAAGGTCGTGATGGGAAAAGCCAGGAGCATCGTGTTGACCATGTGAGGAAACTAGGGAAGGATTAGAGGTAAGGATCAGGTCAAGCCAAGTATCATCACCGACTATATTTTGATGAGTGGGTTGGAGAGGCAAAACATGCAAACTAGCTGATTCAATTAGATCGGCGTTCCTGTGTTGTGACGTCAGATGCTAATAATGCTGTCTCCGTCTAGCATCGTTTTTTATTTTTTTTCACTGTGGTTTAAATATTCTTCTAGGTTTAGAAAAAAAAAACAGTCAAATAGTCTATTGGGGCATACTAACGACTCAGTACAATACTCGTGCCCAATAACACGGCAAATGCGTAACTACTAGCCAAAGGATTATTATTACATGTTACCGCGACTTACCCGGATTAAGGTTCTTCCTAAATAAATTAGTTGGTAAAACCCTTTAACAAATGATATCGGGTATAATTCTGTGATGAATATAATGACGGTTAAGGGACAGGATTATAATGAAATATAACAGTTTTCAGTCTCTTTATTCTGCTTCAATGCTATTTAATTCAATTGTTTATGCTGTTTTTGTAAATAGAGATATTGAAATGAATGTAGGTAGTTTCAAAACAGAATTCCTTTTTATATCATACAAAAAACTTTCTGGGATCCTGGATCTTTTTGGGATTTCTGAATGGGCTGTTTTTTTTTGTTTTTTTTTTTTAAACATACGTACAGCCGGTACTTTTGTAATGAAACTCATATTCGTTTCACTTCATTCTCGTCTCTTGAGGACAAAAATAAAGAGCTATCAGCCAATAAAATCTGTCGACCAAACACGCCCACTGCAAATTGGTGGACGTCACAGTTACAGTTAAACCCGAAACAGTATGTGCCTCGGTAATGTTCGTGTTTCCAAATAATCACAAACGTTGCGCCACAGAGTAACGCCTTACCTATGCAAAGCTTCTAAGTTGTATACTGCCGCGCTTTGTAGCAGTGCACCTATCACTGTGTGCACTGAATAAGTTCAAGAAGAAGAAGGTTTAGAAGTTTTCTCTCCGTTGGGTTACCTGCACCGGTCGCAGATCTTCATCTGGGCTCAATTTTTTTTTGGAATTGCTTTTAGTTTTAAATTTTTAATTTTGCAATGATGGTAAAATAGAATAGCCAAGTAATGCCATGGTTGTAACAACTCTATATAAGATCTCATCACCGTTCGTATTCCAGAAGATAGACATTGATTCTCGAAGTGCATAGTTTTCTTGGAATGTCTGTAGCTACGTTACGTCACGCTCTATTATTATCACGATGTTTTTCCGTGTTAAATTATTTTATTGTAAAAGCGTGGGTTACATAGATTGGCGCCTTTCCTGTTCCAGCGCCCCACGCTTTTACAATCAAATATTATAATTAAAAGCACATAGTTTACACTTCAGCCCAGAAATAGAGACAACTTGAACGATCCATAATAATTTTTTTGATTTTACGTGCTTTTATAAAAGCGTGTTCTAGTGTTTTTTAAACTATTAATTTGTTTTATAGTTTTTGGTCTTTGATAACGAAATATTTTAAACATTTATAAATTTATTTTAAGTAGGCGAAACCTGATCGTATTCAAAGTCCATTACGTGGCCTTTCTCACAAGTGCAAACACGACTATGATACGACATTCCATCATGGAATGCCAGTGCCTATCTTCCGGCTTCATCATCAGACCTTGAAACCTAATCGTGGTCAAAGTTCAAGACAAGAAATCCAAAACAGCTATGATACGATTTTCCATCATGAAGTTCCAGTTCATATCTTCCGGCTCCATCATCAGATCAGTTCGACAGTACCACATTATTGTATTGTCATCACAACTACATACATCTGCCAATTTTCATTACGCTACGACCCTTGCAAGATGGTTAAATTAGTTACCTTAGATTCCATTACGTAGTTAGTAACATACAGGTCGACCAAATAAAAGCGTGTTAAAAACAAAAGACGATGTAAGCAACACACTTACTTCACATAAAGCCGATATCAGACGCTTCACTCGGGCATATCTTAATTTTTGTTTCATTCCACGTTAACATGACACCGATAAATGAACTTCATCTGCTCCTTTCATTTCATCATCGTTGAATCAGTTCACTAATGAACTCGTGTTTTACTTTTGATTTATTTTGTGTTCAGACGTTTCACTTTGAGTGAAATGCCGAATGAAAGGCTGAAATTATCAAAAAGCGAAGCGTTTCACATCGGTTTTAGTTCGACAGCATAAATACTGCAAGGTAACCTACCATCATAGTCTACCTACTTGTTAAACAACAAATTCAAGCTCGCATTGCCAACAAAATACTTCAATCAACTGTAGCAACTTTCCGGGGATACGCACCCAAAACTCTTTGTTTGTCTTTCTTCCTTTTCAGGGATACTTTGCCACATCAAATGGCAAAACAAAATGTGCTAATGAGTGCATAAATGTACTTTGTGAAGTGACAATGAAGTACCGGGTATGGTAAATCAACTTCCTGTATGCTTTATTGTCACTTCCAGCTGTTCATAGTTATAATGCCCAAGAAAAATAAAACATAACACATAACATCACGCCTGTTTCCCGAAGGGTTAGGCAGAGGTAAAGGTATAGCAATATTACACCCACACTTCGCCAGTTATTTGGGCATAAATCCAGACTCCGGGCGGCTACTGAAAAATGGCTGATGATAAAGTGTAAAACGGGTTCGATAATGCAGACGAGGTCCTAATTTTTTTTTTTTTAGGTTATCAAACAAGCCTTGACAGACGGATATTTCACATGACTTAAATGACTAAAGAACTTTTGTTAATTAAATGATATTTCACTAAGATGTCAAATTAAAGCACTCTTTTCACTTTCTCATAACTTGCTGTGCCCGACAGGGCCACAATAATCATGACTTTGTAAAACCTATCTCGCAAGTTAACAATGTGGTATACAATAAATATTAATATTGAGTATGTCAAGAGTGCCTTTTGAGTATAAACCATTGATGTGGTCAACGATAACCAACAAAACCAACTAGATTTAAAAACCAATTTTCCATTACGAACTTTACGAAAACAAACTCACTTTCAGGTCCACATTCAGTAAAAGCGATACCAACAACGCTGTCCACAGACCGCCAAGGATTAGATAAATAACAAGTTTGGCGCAACTTTGTTATATTGGCTGGCCAGCGATCCCCCATTTCGGTGCTAACTAGCCAACTTCAAATGAGAACTCCTGTTTACTTTCTTTTGTGTTAAACTTTCCTTTGATTGTCGGGATGTGGGCTCGGATTAAGTGAAGGTTATTGGATGGATGCTCTTTTGTTTGTTTTTGAAATTATACCTATAGATTCTGAAATTAAATGATTCTGTAGTCACCAACTCACTGTGAAAACATAGGTGAAGTGAGCGTGGAGTGAGCTGTCAGTGCCACTGATGCTAGGGATGGTAGCTAGACGGGATGACACTAACAGCTCACTCCACGCAAGTCTTCACGGTGAGATTTTTTCAGAATCGACATGCTGATGAAGTTCACTTGGAGTGCACCGCACAGAATTCGAATGTGCTCCCAAATTTTTATTTTTATTTTAAAAATAAATGATAGCCATTGTCGAATACAAATGATAAAGATATGTATCTACTCTTTATAATATTTTATAATACTGTTTCAATTCAATATAGTGTGTGAACTTTTTTTTTGTAGGATCTCGAATCTCAATATAGATATAGATAAACGATCTGAGCCAAGCCGACTTTTACGCCACCGTCAATTACGTTACTATACGAGCTTTTTTTTTTAAATTGTCATTGTCATTCTGTACTTCATTCAAGATTCATACTTGAACAACTAAATCATCACGAAATCACTTTTCGAGTTCCGAAGTGATGTTTAGAGAATAGGACAGGCAACGTACTAATGTGTGTTCCAAAAGTATTGGATGAAATTGAAAACAAGCCGTATTCGGGTAAATTTAGTCACTCAAGAACATGGATAATGTATTTGGAAGATTTCAACATTATATCTCATCACTTGTTCCAATAATTATTGGTTAAATTACAAAAAATAAACTTATTCGAACAAAAAATTACATAAAAAAAATAAAATGTCATCATCCCCATTGTCAAATGGAAAAATATTTTTGTCCATTTGACAATGGGGATGATGAAATTTATCTAATTTTATCTAAAAAAAAATTATTTCCAAATGCTTAGTGCAAATAATATTACAAAAAGTGTTAAAGCTTAAAAATGCCATGTTATAAACGTTTTAAAATAAGTGTTAGACAAGGACAGCACTATCTTAGAAGTGACGTCATGACTATGTAACTTCATACTAGCGCCGTACATTGGTCCGTAGCGCGCGACAAGGACAGAAATAATCGCCTCCAAAAACTTTAAAAGCGTGTATCTTCTTTATAGTTACATCGTTTTTACAGTTTTTTTTTCGATTATCTCATTTTTACTATGCCTTCTTGAAATTCCATTATTTTTATGAACATTTTTATTTGTAGTCATCATCCCAATTGAAGTATTTCAAATAAGAATTTCGGGTTTAATTATTCAAACAATCAAATCAATCATCAAATTGGTATCCACAAGTACATTCTCTAATTAATGTATTTGTTTACATTTTTGTTAAATACTTTTGGAACAGACAATACAGGCTGTAGTGTAGTAGATCGAATGAATGAGGTTCCCTTGTCGGGCGAGCTAAGTCGATCGATCACCGCTGATCCGGCCGTCTCTCTGTTTGTTTTGGGTTCGATTCTAGAACGATAGCGTGGAGTACAGTGGGGATCAATTATGGATTCCTGTTAAGCGACTTTTATTGAAATTGGAGTTCAATTTTTATATATTTCAACTGTGTTACTGGTAACAGACTCTTTGTACATCTTGACTCACGACATCATTCCAATACGTGGAAATTAAAACTATAAAATCAATCAAATTACAGATTTTATAGAACGACAAACTGCGGGGGTAAAGCATCGGAAAGGCTTTTAAGAGGTCCCCCAATTCCGTTTTTGACTCATTGGCAGTCTGATAGAGGGCTTTCTGTCTATTTTACTGAGTTTGGCTTACCGGACTCCATGTTCAAGAAATGGTAAAGTGCGTAGTCAAGATTTCTTTTATTTAAAAAAAAAAAAACTATTTGAAAGGAAAATTATTTCCCACCGAAGTTATTTTAAGCGAAAGTTGTCTTTTCATTATTTGTCTAAACTCCCAGACTTGAATAGAAACAGAAAATGCAGTACGTTTGTCAAAATATTTATTTATTCAATACAAATACAATGATTATCCAATAGAGGTCGATTTCAATGGTAATCGTATCGCGTAGCAAACGTAGAAGCAATGTCGTAAATATTGTCTACAATTCTCTACGAACTGTCTACTATGGGGCTATGATACAGACCTCGGTGCTACGCCGTAGCCGCGTAGGCATAACATTTATACTAGTTGTTTAAGCATTTTATTAGTGTAACATTATCTCTGTTGATATTGTCATTGTTATTGAAATAAAACGGTGTGGGGTGTATATAAGGTTTATTTATTATAGTTTAGTCGTTTATTTATTATAGTCCCAAAAAAATATTTTGGGGCTCCGTAACCAAGTGGGAAAAACAAAACCCTTATAGTTTCGTCATCATGTCGGTGTCCTTCCGTTCGGTTCATTATATCGATGACAATTTGAAAGAAGATGTATTCTGTGCACCGCTAAACAATTGTGGCTTCATCTACACCGCCACATGCGAACAACGCATCACACTGACGTCACACAAATCCTGCATCGCGCAATCAAAGTTTACCGCGCAGCTAGCATATATACAACTTCCCGCCAACAATCAGCGTGCAGTTGCCCACCAGATACGACACCATCTGGTCGGAGGATCCTCCCTTTTCCAAGAGTATGAGTGAACTTTGCACCCTGTTCCTCAGATCCCAAAACAATTATGAAAAATTAGGAGTATTGACATGTATTCAAGATATGAAAATAAACTATTCAATGCACATAAGCGTGTGTGGTTATCGTCGGATCCTATAGTTAAACATTTAGATGGTATTACTAACGACTTTATTATTCAGTCAGTAGTTTATGAGACATAGGACATTTTCAGTTACAACCGCAGCAGTAATAACTTTATTTTTAATAGTTGATGCGAAAAATGCTATGAAATACAAGCTTATTCTTAGCAATAAAATCAATACTGTGCTTGCGTTCATATTCATTCCAACTACGGTACCCTCACTGTGCGTGGCCCGACACGTGCTTGGCCGGTTTTGTTATTCATAAACCTCTCCAGAACGCGTAGCATGACCATCATAGAAACAAGTTTTGTCGACTGAAGAATAGACAAAATGTCAAATGAATAAAAGATAAATGAATCTGTAATTTTGTCTATGCCATCGGTCATTTGTCTATCCTTTCATCGACAAAAAATGGTCTTCACTCTTCTCTCTACTATTCACTATTACCATGTCGCCAGAGAATAATGCCACTACAAAGCTATGCATACATGTACATTTGCATCACACACGTCTTTCTAAATAGCCAGCATCATAGTCACATAGCCACCGACAACCCGGCCATATTTAAGCCGCGCACAACGAGTAATCACGTCAGAATACAGATAGGCGCATTAAAAACAGATTTAAATTGACGCAGACTGACACAGATATCTATCCGGTGATGATTTTCGGAGTATTTGTAGTTTGTACCTGTCTTTTGGTCACTATAGGGCTGTGTCTTTATCTCTCACTCTCTCTCTCTCTAACTCAATCACCTTTGTATTATATAAATGCATAGCTCAGGTGTGAGTACTTTGTTCTATGGAGCTACCATTTACCGGGTAATGTCTTATATTGACTTGAATGTGCCCTGGCGGCTAATAGTATGTCATGCTCACTCAAATCTCTCGCTGACGGTGGCGCGTGTGTTGGATCATTTAGCTCCCTTCAAAATGGTTGAGCTAAATGGCGCTGATCCATGGGTTATTTTCGACAACGGGCGCCGTCAGTTGGCAGACTGGTCATCTCTTAGCTGCCACGGCTTATTTTTATTTTTTTTATTTTTTTTGCTGCACTCTGGACGCTTTTAACGTTTAGGTTTCTTTACATCGTTCTCACATGTAAGATCAACATTAATGATGGTAACTAATATATTTGTAACAAGATTATTTAAAAGAGTGTCCATGGAGTTTCTTGCCCTTTCTTCTACATATGTACCTACTAAGCTTTGGAATGGGCTACTAGCTTCATATTTCTGACTGACCGACTCCAGGATAATTCAAAAGTGCCTGTAAATGGTTTAATTGAAATAAATACTTTTGAATTTGAGTTCTATACTTATAATGCGTCAAAAACCCAGTGTCTTCACACCGGATTCTGATCATAGAGGCATTAGAAGGCTGCGTGTTCAGATCACGTCGGAATCACCAGTATTTAGGCATGAGAACAGGGTGTAAAGTTCACTCATCCTCCATAGAAAGAGGATTCTTTGACCATACGGGTGTCTGGTCTGATATGCAACTGCACGATGATTGCTTTTTTTTTAGAATGGCATCTCGCAGGTCAACCTATGAGGTTGTCGTCTGCTTAAGCGGACGTGCCCGATGATTGAAGTCGGGGCGCTGTTTACAAAATGTAACAAAAACCCTGTCCGATCCTAAAAAGGCGTATTCCTGGTTTAACATCCGTACGAGAAAAAATAGTAAAAAAAATGTAAGTCATAAAAACAACACTAAATATGGTAAATTTTCATAAGTTGACAACACTCCACCGGCCGGCAAAATCTTTTATTTTTTGCCTATTTTTATTTCAAAGGACACCGCCGTGCACTAGCCGCACTGTAGGTACTCATTACGAGTCCTAGACCCTTTGATGTAGCCGACTGGTTGCCTACTGGCTCTACTTGTTTGTCGCCAGTCTCACGTGGAGATAGCTTGCGATCGGATGTCCGTACGTATCACGTGCCGCTATCATATCGCAACAATCGAACAATGTCGTATGCCAATCAGGAATATTTGAATATGTTAATTTTTATTTGTGTGTGAGTGTGATTCGGAAATCGAAGTAAGAGCTCGGATTGTGGAAGCTTTCGACTCACTCAAATCGAAGCTCGAAGCTGCGAAGAGTACGTGCAAAGGACAATGCCAAGATTAGGCTCGAAACATGTATAGCGTCCGACAGACTTTCTATAAAAATGATAATTGATAATAAAAAACAGTAAGAATTTTACAATATAAATAAAATCTGTAGAAGCCCACCGTTGAAAACTCATTTTAAATAGTTATTCAATATAACAACACATTTCATAATCTACAATCCTACAATTTCAATTAGAATTGTTGCCAATACCAAAATATTTATATCGATACGAAACTGCTCTTGCAAATCGATTGCAAAAATATCAATATGTGACTATGTAAGTGAATTAATTACTTACTTATGTCACTTAACATATTATTATATTAATAAGTAGCATTTAGTTACATTTTTAAACCCATATTTTACAATAATGTAATAATTAAAAATAATTCAATTCGATTATCGATACCTTTTCGCATAGTTTATTCCTATAATGCTGGCAACACCAGATGTCAAACTTTAACTTGTATCTGCCACTGTCAAAAAGTTTGATTTATTTCTCCCGTGTGATATCAGCAGCGACGAAGTGTTTCCGTGTTTTTTTGAGTTTTGTATTGTTTATTGCTGTGTTTCCGGACTCCGATTTTCTACCAAATACGTAGTCGTATTTGGCCTTTTAAACGGAACCCGAACCTGTATTATTCATTGCTAAAATCAGAAGTATTAAGTGGTCAACTTTGCAGATCTTTAACTTTTTTTGGTTTACTTCTAATAGAAAACTAATTATACCATCTAATTCTATAATTATTTTCCTTTTTTTGGACATATAGTTCATCTTTGTCGGTTCTGGCCGAGTCTTGTGGGACACTTTGGCATTCTCCTTTAATAAAAAGGTGTCGATAATAAGATGTGTACTAATGTTCGAGATAGACATATGGAACACAATCTCAGAGGTATGCAACAAGTAAATGTTTTAATAAACTGATACCTACAGTCGGTACATTGCCAAAAGCACATCACATTAACTCAATAATAATTGTTTCTTGATAAACAGAAGGTCAGAAATCGGGGTCACTATGCGTCTATGCCTACAATTAAAAATCAGCTGATACCTACGCGTAGGCAACACGTAGGATTCTTTAGTCCTAAGTTTGTTTGGCGGCATGCGACAAAACACCGCTGCGCTCAGGCGGCTTCTTTGACACGAAACTGTCGGTGAACCCTGTCGAGCGATCAGTGTTGCCTTTGGTATGATTATGTTTAATTTTTAAATTAATCATTTTCATTGGGGAAAAATAATTATCTCGTATCCATTAAATGATTACGTATTAGTGTACGTAGTACGATACCAAATAATACCATTCAGGATCGGACAGGGTTTTCGATACATGCTGTATATGCTAGTTGCGCGGTAAACTCTGCTTACGCGATGCAGGATTTTATGACGTCAGTGTGATACGTACAAATGCCCATCACGAGGCCGTCATTAACGCATTTGCACAAATAATGGCTGGGAAACGACTTTCATTTTTGATGTGAAAATTCGCTTTTTATGGTAGTGCGCAATGTAGTAATGCACGAAAAACATTGCGCTTATGGCTGCATGCAACGGTTACAGGTATCGTGGGAGTTGAGTTATAAGATTAAAACATATTTCGTAAAATTTAACATTTAAAAAATATGGGAGTCTATTGGAATACAGGCGTAAAGTTAAGTAATCTTTATGCTAGGCTAGTGGTGATACTTAATAACAACATTGTTTCTTGTTTATCAATGGCAATTTCATCAAAAGTTCACTTTACTTCAACCATTCCGACCGGACAAAACAATTATAATCATTTCTTCAAACTACATTTACAATACTGTCTGTATGTGTAATTGTCCCACTGCAAGGCAAAGGCCACTTCTGATACACAGAATGCACAAGCATGGATCACCACGCTTGCTCAAGACGGGTTGGCGAATTCAAACATATATTAAGGTTCAGGTTCCCATACTATATTTTTCCTACACCTACGTCACTAATGCTCTTGCAAGATAGACATAGAAAGTACATATGCATGAAAAAAAAAACTTTGGTACTTGCCCTTGACCATTGGGCCATCACGACATCACGACAAACTACACTTAACGTACACTTAATAATAAAACATGTACGAATCTTATTAAACATGACAGCATAACGCAAACTACCCACCTATCATTATTATTCCTCGACACCCACAGTCCCACTAGAGCCGTATGATTATGTATCTTAAAAGCAGTGACGTCACTCCACCACTATTTGTCATGGCCTAAGTGATTTCCCTCGTAACACACAGATTTGTTGAATCACTGTGGTGATATATTATGTTTCTGAAAACTATAGTGGGACACGGATGTTTTATGGACTTCGATGAAAGAGGAGAGTTTATTATACGTTATTTGACAGTTTTGATAAACTTCAGCAACTTCAGCACCTGGAACTGAGATGCAACGTATCGAGTGGCATTCTGTTTACGAATACAGCATTCCAAAAAAAAAAATCGTTTCGGGAGTTTTCGTCTATCTTCGGAAACACGAATAAGCAACGATGAAATCTAATATAGAGCGGTTACAACCATTGAAGTACTGATTTGCGACGGCAGAGAAGCAGGAAGTATGCAAAGTCAGCGTTAAATTGCCGCCAATTCTCATAACGCAAACATAGAAGCATTGCCTCTATTTAAGATAATTCTGTGGCGCGATGTTCATGCTTATTTGGAAACACGTAGATTACGGAAGCGTATACTTTTCATTACTTGCGTCGCAGAAGCAATGACGCAGTGCTAACCAAATCAACACCGTGTGTCATCGCCCTTAGCTCTATACAAAGTTATGCTGAACCAAATCACTCTGATGTTGCTTGGTGCTAGAACTTAAAAATGATAACTATACAAGCTGTTTTTGAAATTACTAGAAAGAAGAGGTACAGTCAGCTTTCAAAAGAACACGATGAATTCTTGTCTTTTATTTTGAGGTTGACGGGTTCGGAAAACTACAAAAGGCGCCATAAAAATATCTGACAGCTTGTTGCGTGCTAAAACATGCTATTACATTAAAGCTGCATGTCGTATTGGAACTAGTAGTTACACAGTCAAATGAATATGCATTGACCACCGGTTTACAATTTAAATCAATATTTGCATTTACCGATATCTGGTAAATCTACACCTTGTTTAGAACACGGCATATTTTACTATCTTTATTAATGTACAAATTGTAGTAGGTGTGTATCACGACAAATCCTCCAAAAAGTATAAGTATAGTCTAAGCTATAGTATAGATCTTTCAACAAACAACTGTTCCTTTTCGTATATAACGATGCGAAAGTTACGATTTAATCAAATCCAGCTGCCATTTTGTTTACTTTTAATGAAAATAATACATACCTGCCACAATTTCGTCGCGAAGGATTTTTCACAAAAATTCAAAGTGCAGTCTTCTGAATTCTTCGAAATAATTAGGTCTTCTTAACATTGACTTAAACACAGAAGCCAGTAATAGCCCATGATGATCCACTGCCCATTAACAATGGCCAACAGTCCCAACCCGTCATGGTCCCTGTATCCCTATTCCCCACCCCCTTTCTATCCATATCACCTTTCACAAAGTCTATCGTTTCTTTAGTCTTCCACTACTCTTATAGCCATCCACATTCCTACTCAAAACTTTTATCCGTGTATCGCCACCACCAAAAATTGTACCTCTTTCATCGAAGTCCAATAAAACCCTTTCTATCCATATTATCTTTCACAACAGTCCATCCATCGTTTTTCAGGTCATGCACTGCTCTTATAGCGATCCACATTAATAGCTGGTGGGTCTGGGTAAATTAGCAGTAGAGATGTTTATAAAGGAGCTCGTCTAGGGAAGTACTACCCCCATGTATTATTTTTATTATTATTTATTAATTTATATTAATTGGTGAGTAAGTAAATTATAAACTAAGCCCCACAAAACCGTACTAATGGTTTGACTGTTGGCTTGGGGTGTGGCAAGCGGGTTTCTAGGTAGATAAGGAATGAAACCAAAGGTCACTTAACATATTTATTTCACGAGACACAGAAATCAGGGAAGTAGGTTTTAAGGTCTCTAGAGTACTGGTTCACTGGTCACTGTAGTTAGCAAGAACGTTACTGCCCTGGGCTTGGCTACGCCGCAGCACGTGGTCCGGCGCGAGGTCACAGGGCAGGCAGCAGAGTTGGGGAGCGACCCCAGAGGTCACACGAAGTGGGCAGTACCTCGCAGAGATGCACGACCGCGTGTAGGCACGTGGTCCGCTCAGGCAGGGCCTCAACACGTGCGGGCGTGAGGTCTCGGCGCCCACGAGCCACTTGGATGGCAGGTTAAGGCGGCGGTAGCGGCCGCGTGGGTAGTCCGCGTGACTGGCGTCTCTCCAGCGGTAGGGCGGAAGCAACGATGACGTCAGACAGCGGTAGGCAGGATGTGTAGCCTAAGACTGGAACCCTGGAATCAGCGCAAGGCGGATGCTCCCGTAAGCGTTGTGCCAGAACTGCCAGCCTCCGTCAATGTGTGCGTCTCCCAGCCGTAAGCCCAAAGCAAGGTGGATGGAGGAAGACTCACCCATCGCGGCGGCTCACAATTATAGGCTATGCCGTGCACATGCCGCGGGCACTCTCGGAGGTCCCTCGCCGCGTGGCCAGGCGATTTAAACGAACAGCAACGCACGGCGCGGTGAGACAAGCATAGCGAAGAATGCGAGAAGCATGCGCACGAATTCACAGAGATGTGCAGTAATGGTGACAGGTGATGTGGCAGAAGACACTATCGGTAAATTGCTTTCTCGACAGTCATAGTGGGGCTGCCAAGAACAATTACAATAGCTGCCAGACCGCGCAGGCAGAAATACGAGTACATAGAGAATGCGATCTGACAGGACACAAATAAGAGTTTAGGCAATCACACAGAGCACTTACCCGTTTATCTCGGGGTTATGTTAACTTACTGCTTGATGCGAAGGAAAGACGACGTTAGGCGTCCAGCAGTGATATTTAAAGCGCAATCCATACCACGACACCGAGTGACGTGGTGGGAATTTGAAAGATTTAGGGATGGCACTCTCGTAAACCGTAACTAGAGACGTGCGTTTTAGTTGATCTGTAGGAAATCGACTACAACGCTACAGGGGTCTCAACTCTAACAAGTTATAATTAGTCTTGAATAAAAACATAGATAGCAGCATAGGTAACCATTAAGAAATTAACAATCACTAACAAGCATTTTACGCCAGAATTTTGTACGTGTACGTTATGTACGTAGCAGTTGATCAAATCGGATAACAAAAGCATAGATATTTAGTAGGAATTTCTACAAAATATTGATTTGAAGAAGGTGGCTGGCAGCAGATGGATGCGGACGTCTCAGGACCGGGATGGTTCGCGCTCTTTGGGGGAGGTTAACGTTCAGCAGTGGACGGCAATTGGCTGATGATGATGATTGGTGTACTCTAACATCCTGCACATTCAGGATTTCAAAAAGTATAAATAATTTGAAAAATCCATACCAATTTAATGTATACGGTGACCACAAATAATTCCAACAATGAACATTTAAACAGAGTTTTATTTGCAAATGAATCTTACACTTAAACACAACAAAAAATAATTAGCCAAATAGGTGAAGCCCCTTTGAAGTGATGCGCGGATAAACATTTGTGGCAATTGATTTTTATTAATATAGATAGATCAAAAACGGTTTAAACTATAGATGCTTTCAATACAGAAACCACAAAATGACAGTAAGGGATATTGGCTTACAGTAGAACATTTTTTTTAATGTCACTCGCCAATCTGTCGTGCCTGCGACGTTCCCATTTTTTTAAATAAATTACATTAAATTAAAAGAGTAATAACAACTCTATATACTTCCGAGTCGATTGAGAGCGGGTCTGCATCAAGTGCAAATGACAACTGATAGAAATCTAATTTAAAATGACTCTACGTCTAGACGTAGAGTCATTTTTAAACTCATATTACTAATGTAATTATAATCTTAATTTAGATTAAGACTAATATAAAGAGAAACTACCTACTTAACTATTTCTAAATATTTAAAACTTGCTGTTGCTCGCGACTTTGTTTGCAAATCCACTATCAAAAGTAGCCTATGTCCTTACCAAGGACATGGCTTATCTGTGTGCCAAATTTGATCCAAATCCGTACAGTCGTTTTAGCGTGAAAGCGTAACAAACAATCAGACTTACTTTCGCACTTATATATTTATTTATTTGATACACCAACAGCAGTACATACAAAAAAAAAAACAATAATATAATAAAAGGACTGGTATGTATGCCTATAGGTATACACAGCATTCACCACAAAACAACATCGTAATTAATTTTAAAAAAATAAAATGAAACAAAAACTATGAAGACATAAAATACAGAAAACCAAATTCAAAAGAAGTGGATATTTTCATTGTGCTTAATTTAAAATGGTCCAAATATTAGTTAGGATAAATTCTACATTATCATAGCTGCCTGTGTTCGAACCCTCGACCTCGACTCGTCAGTCGATACCGTTGCCACTAGGCCACAGATAATGTAGGTAAACAATTTACTAAATTAAAACAGTGTAAACGGCCCGATAGATCTACAAGTCATGACTATTCGACTAACAGTGTTTGCGTGTCGATAGTACCAATTACAATAATTCAAACGATAGGACCTGACCTATCTCTGCGAGTACATAAGCTAATACTGGTTATGTTAATGTTGTCTGTCTGTGTGACGAATGTGGGGACCATGGCAGTTTGGGACTGTTGGCCATTGTGTGATGGGTAGTGGACTAACATCTATCTATCAGACCAGTTCAACCGAAAATAACTAATTATTATGGGGAAAGAATGTCAAGATATTTAGTGCCAAAAGTTTTTAATAAAACAAGTATGCTAAGGCAAAACCCTAAATTATGTAAAGGTATCTTGAAGTCAAAATTAAAGAATTTGTTTCTCGATAACGAGGTTTCAGCCATAACCGAGACTTAAATCCGTACCATTTAAATTCATACAGGAGTATTGTCATGTAAGTTGGTAGTTTTAAGGTTAGTTTTTGCTAGATTAATAAAAAAATAAAAGAATTGTTAACAGGCGCTTCTCGCCATCAAACTAGTAAGTTTGGCGAGTAAAATTTTTGTAACAAAAACTTTTGTACCTATATTTGTGAACAATAAAAACAAAAAAAACAACAATATCGACGGTGGAAATTTCAAATGTCGTAAGGGACATTTAGGTACAGTAAAATTATTTTCTAAATGCAAAACTTCGTGTTTTCTCGGTCTTCTGATTTCTATCAGTTGTCATTTGCACTTGATACAGACCGGACGCTCTCAATCGACTCGGAAGTATATAGAGTTGTTATTACTCTTTTAATTTAATGTAATTTATTTTAAAAAATGGGAAAGTCGCAGGCACGACAGATTGGCGAGTGACATTAAAAAAAATGTTCTACTGTAAGCCAATATCTCTTACTATCATTTTGTGACTTCTGTATTGAAAGCATCTATAGTTTAAACCGTTTTTGATATATCTATATTAATAAAAATCAATTGCCACAAATGTTTATCCGCGCATCACTTCAAAGGGGCTTCACCTATTTGGCTAATTATTTTTTGTTGTGTTAAAGTGTAAGATTCATTTGCAAATAAAACTCTGTTTATACGTTCATTGTTGGAATTATTTGTGGTCAACCGTATACATTAAATTGGTAAGGATTTTTCAAATTATTTATACTTTTTGAAATCCTGAATGTGCAGGATGTTGGAGTACACCAATCATCATCATCAGCCAATTGCCGCATCAAGCAGTAAGTTAACATAACCCCGAGATAAACGGGTAAGTGCTCATTGTGATTGCATAAACTCTTATTTGTGTCCTGTCAGATCGCATTCTCTATGTATTTCGGCCTGCGCTGTCTGGCAGCTATTGTAATTGTTCTCGGCAGCCCCACTATGACTGTCGAGAAAGCAATTTACCGATAGTGTCTTCTGCCACATCACCTGCCACTATTACTGCACATCTCTGTGAATGCGTGCGCATTCTTAGCTGTGCTTGTATCGCCGCGCTGTGCCTTGCTGTTCGCTTAAATCGCCTGGCCACGCGGCGAGGGACCTCGGAGAATACCCGCGGCATGTGCACGGCATAACTCTGGCCTAGTGGCAACGGTATCGACTGACGAGTCGAGATCGAGGGTTCGAACACAGGCAGCTATGATAATGTAGAATTCATCCTAACTAATATTTGGATCATTTTAAATTAAGCACAATAATTTAAATATCCACTTCTTTTGAATTTGGTTTTCTGTATTTTATGTCTTCATAGTTTTTGTTACATTGTATTATTTTATAGCTAATTACGATGTTGTTTTGTGGTGAATGCTGTGTATACATATATATATACTAGTCCTATTATTATGTTATTGTTTGATTTTTTTTTGTATGTACTGCTGTTGGTGTACCAAAAATAAATAAATATATAAGTGCGAAAGTAAGTCTGATTGTTTGTTACGCTTTCACGCTAAAACGATTGTACGGATTTGGATGAAATTTGGCACACAGATTAGCCTAATCTACTTTTCATTCTGGATTGCAAACGAAGTCGCGGGCAACAGCTAGTTTTAAATATTTAGAATTATTTAAGTAGGTAGTTTCTTTTTATTAGTCTTAAACTAGATGTAGAGTCCTTTTAAAACTTTTTTGGTACATTGCTGTGATCGCTGCTGGACCCCTTGAATGTCGTCTGTATACCCCGAAAGTTCAGGCAAAGGTGTGTCCATGGTACAGCCATATTTGGCATGTTATGTTTAAGTATGGGCGAGCCTATTACCATCAACCGGGCACAAATCCAGACTCCGGGCTGCAACTGAGAAATTCCATTAATCTTGACATATCTTTTTATTTTATACACATGTACGTGTACGTGTGTATTTCACTGAACTCCGTTTTAGCGGCTGGACGATTTTGATGTTTTCTTTGTGTGTATGCGTGGGTCGTTGGACGGTCTAGATTTTCAATTGGCCCTGCGATCGAGTTCTGGGAAACAGGACAACTTCTGTCCGGTTAGGTAGTAAACAATAAAATCTGCTGATTAAGTTAAATCAATTGACTTTACGCTTTATAGGAAACGGGTGTTCCAGTACTCTCCTTGACGAAGATTAGGGCCCTTTTTTCCATCTCCATCCCCCTCAGACTAAGACCACTTTGGCACGGACGTAAAAATTTCGCAGAGGGATTTTTTCGCGCACTGGATTTTTAACTCTCGGTGTCGAACCGAGCATTGATAATCCAACAGAGCGCATCGCGTCGCGTCAACAGCGCGTCGAAAAAACACACTGTTGGATTTTCAACTCTCAGCGCTAAGCAGAGCATTGAAAATCCAGTGCGCAAAAAATTCCGCCAGGACGTTTTTACGTCCGTGCGAACGTGGTCTAGTAAATTAATTTTGAATGAACAGCTTTGATCTAAGACTTGCCCATAGGAAAACTCCCGAATCTCGTTCGTACCTAACAGTGGCCTCAATAATACTTTGACACTAGGCACTGCCTACTCAAAAAAAAAGACACTACTGACATCAATCACAATCAATCTGCCTAGCCGTTTCCCGTCTATGTTGGGGTCAGCTTCCAGTCCAACCGGGTCTATCTGACCTCCACAACCCAGTAACTTTGAACACGATACCCCTTGGTAGGACTGGTTGTCTGATTTTCGGACTTCTGACGACCCGTTCGACTGTCAAAGATCCAAGAATGCTTTCCAAAGCACGGAATGGTCTCGGATGTAAATATGTTCTGATCCATGGTTCGACCGCCGCAAGTGCAGCTTAACCTGATCGATCGACCTGCGGCTTGCGAGCCCCTCCTAACATAACACAAGGCAGTACTAAAACAAAGAGACACTACCAACATAACACAACTTTTTAAACAAAACTGTAGACAATACTGACAAAACGATAAAAATTAACTAGCTTGCTTTATAAAAAACCTGAAACTTATTGTGTGTGCACCGACCATTTAAAACGTGCTGCCAAGACAACACAAACAAGCCAATAAATTGCTCAACACAAACAGAGCTCGATGTAAACTGAGTCGGTTCGTTGCACCATTAAAAAATGACAAGTTGGCAACACTGTCGCGCCAATATGGTGGAACAGGCAGAGATAGCAACTGTCAGGCCCACGATACTAAGCGCCGACGAAAAATACGTGAAAACAGACGAGGAATACGGGGAAAATAAACAAAATGGTGGAAACTGTTTTTTTGTATGGGTATTCGTAAAAGTATTGACGTTTGGGTTCGGTAGGGTCGTTCGTGTGACGGGGTAACTCGTTTTGGTACCTACCTTTCTTGATTTTACCTATTCTATAACAACCGTTTACAGTTAAATTCAAAACAGCATAGGTATAGAAAAATTACTATAAAAGTTCAAACAAAGTCCATCGAGGCCTCTAAAATTACAACACAGTGTAAAAACAGTTATCATCATCTGCCTAACCTTTTTGAATTGAGGTTGGGCAGGCTTTAATAAATACACCTTCTTTTTAAAGTGTGAACTAAATGGATACTCAAGATATCTTTAGAATCTTGCTGTAATTTAGATCTTAGTAAACTTTACAGAAACAGACGTGCCTTTTACTTTATTTGAAATTATCATCATCGAACTTTATATCTGATGAACTAGACAACAGTATTGATTTAGAGTTTCAGGAACTTGACAGAGCTGAAAACTGTCAGAACGTATTGACTGCAAAGTAGGTATAACCTAAAGATTTTGACTTTCAATATCCGCAGTATACAGCGTATCTTCAATACCTTTTGTATTGCGTTTAGGCGGCTTAATTTAACTTAATCACGTATGACGTTATTGTTCTTACGGAATGCTGGTTATAAGGTGGTTCTTTAATTGGACAGATTGAAGGTTACACCTCGTTGTACACTGTAAAGACTCTTATTCAGAGCGGAGGGGTTGTGACGTATGTTAGGGAATGCTGGAACGCAACAGTTTCAGAACCCCCGCTACAAGACGCTGAATCTATTTTAGCAGAACTCTCCAATAACATTTCTCTAGTTGCCATCTACCGATCCTCATCACACAAACCGGATGATTCATTTCCTCTCTAGATCAAGTACTTACGCAATAAGCAAATATCAAACCATTATTGTGACCGGCGATATTAATATCAATATGTTATCGTCTACAGACATTAAAAACTCGGATTATTTATGTCTAATGTCCGAACACGGACTGAAACAGGTTATTTCGAAACCAACTCGTCAAAAGGCTTGCTTAGATCACATATTTCTTAAATCAAAATATCAGGCTGTTATAGGATTAGTTTGTTAAATTGATATCACTGATCACCGTATGGTTATGATGGGATACCACATGCTCACGCCTACCGGTTCAAAATATCAACCAAAAACCGATTTCCCTGCACTGTTAGAGGAACTAAAAGATGTGGATTGGTCTAGAGTGGTGTCCGAACTAGATGTCAACAATGCAACCAATGAATTCCGCAACATTCTGACAAGACCAGCACAAAAACACACGGTAGAAAAGACAATTAGGCGCTCTAAATACATCAGATAACCTTGGACTACTCCCGGACTTATTAGATGTATGAGACACAGAGACAAACTTCATCGTGATTCAAATAAACACCCTAAAGACCAAATCAAAAAACTAATTTACAAACTTACAGGAATTTCTTCACAAATATCGTACACAGGCTTAAACGTGAACACGACAATAAAATTTTAGAAGAAAACAAAAACAATGTTAAAGGTTTATGGAAAGCTATCAGAAATAATAGTGAACAGACTAACAACAGAGGTTCTCCTAATGAACTGCTTAAAGGTGAATCTTAGGCACAAACTTCGATAAACAACTGCAATGATTACTTTTCCTCCATTGGCAAAAACTTAGCCAGTAAAATTCTGACAGACATGAATGAAACACAGGAATCAGTTACAACCAAACTAAAGCTGGGAGAGCCTTAAAATACAAATTTCTTTATGCATCCTACTGACGTTTTTGAGGTAGACAAAATAATCTCAAATCTGAGAAACGGCAGTGCCCCAGGCCCGGATAACTTTACACCAACACTTAATAAACAATTAAAAAGTGAAATCATAATTCCATTCACACATATTATAAACCGTGTGGTGGTGGCCCCGTGGTAACGGCCGCGACTTACGAGTCGTAGTTCAAACCCAGACAGGCGCTTTACTTTGTGTAAATTATTTCATCACCACTGCTCTCAAAACGGTAAAGGAAAACATCGTGAGGAAACCGGCATGTCTTAGAACCAAGAAGTAATATAATATATATACATTTACAAGTTACCGACCCTGAAATTTCAAACAAGTTAACATATTAAAATTATGTTTCCCTTGTTACTATAATTTTAGGATTTTATTTGTACTTTAGTTATAAGAACACTTTTTGGTTAATAATCGATATATTTTTATTATTATTATATGTTTAAGAAGCCAAGCCTATAAATATCTAATAGTCCAAAAAGTATGCTATTGAATAAAGTCGAGTTTTCGAAACGCTCACAAAGTTACCTCTGTAAGCTCCCCCAGCAGAAGTTAGGCATCAACTTGGAATCCTCGAAGCAGAACTTTGAGAATTTTTTGAACATTTTTATTTTTTAAATCGCACTGTTGGAAACTTAATGTGATAGGGATTTGGCAGGCTTTCAGTTAGACTGTTAGAAGTTAAGCTGTGACATCCACAGCTATTGATGGAATATAAATACCGTAATAAAAGTTTCATTCACTCTTTAACCGTATATACAGCCAGATTCAAAACACACTGGTGGCTCTGCAGTGCGCTACTCGCTTTGCAGTACCTCACACCTGCTGACAGGTGAATTTGTTACAGTACGCGAGGCCTAAGCTGAGCTCCCTCGCGCGATCACATGGGTGTGATTGGTAATAATTCACACAAATGCAAAGCTCAGCTTAGGGCTCGCGGACTGTACTGTGCAGCTACTAGTCTCGTGTTCCGAACAGTCATACAAGTTGAATCGGGCTGTACTTTTGGTAAAGAGGGCATTATTGCCAGGACCTAAACGCAAGTTTAATAATGCCTAAAAGTATATGATTCACTGCAGTAAACAAAATCAGAAACATAAATGATATTCTTCAGGAAATGTGCTAGTTATATAGTGTAATGAAGACATAATAAAACTGTAACAAACACACAGCGCCATCTAGTGTAACTTATCCAAAGCACTATGATGAGCGGCTACATAAATTAGAAAACAGCAACTACAAACAACATCTGTGGACAAGTGTCGCCATCTACAATCGTCGTGTGCAACAATCTGCGCCAGCGCTACCACATTATTTATCTGCACGACAACTACAGACGACTACGTGTAGATAATGTACACACATGTAAACCTTCTACCTTTATAAGCGCTCCTGTCTTCGAACAAATTGTCCTCCCTCCCGACCCTTGCTCGAGCCAGCCCGCGCCGCTTAGCCTGTAGCTTTAAATTCCCCGATAAATAATAATATAATCCAGATCCAGCCTGTCCCATCTTGCTGTCCTCCCGTCAGCGACGCCCTAAGCCGAGGTCCGTACACCACAGGGGGTGCCCTTAGCGAGCGTTCACTTAGTAATGTAAGTAGTTTTACGCCCCTGGCTGGAGGCTTTGAGTCCGCTTAAGGCAGCCACAGGATAGTCCGGTTAAGTAGTCACGACCTCTTAAGGTCAACCACGAGGTGCCATACACAAAAAAGAACAAATTGTCACTCGACGCTCGACTCTCGCCGCGGACGGACGTGTCTGTGCGCTCTCCCGCTCCCAGCCCAGTGTTGTGTTTCGTGTTTATACCCGTCGCAATTACGTGACGTCATCATAGTCGCCCCGACTACACCGATTTTAAATCCAATCAAGAAATTGATTGCGATTTTAATCAATTAAAAAGTGCCTTTTTCAAGGCAAATCTCATTTCTTTAACAGACGTTTGTGAGTAGCTTCACTAGGCCCCTTCTGGGTAAAACCACAGTTTCGTGGTCCACGGTGCCAACGAAGCCGAGTGGGGTGTTGACCCAGTCACACCCGCCGAACCCCTTCAGGGCGAGGCAGTTAATTGGACGGGTCCCAGAGTTAACCGGCCTTGGGGGATCTCCTAGTCGGCTCTGGTGTACAGTCTTCCTTCCTCAGCTACTCACCTAGTGTCTTTAGGGTGTGTCTACACCCTTCGCGCTAGACTGGTCAGGGCTCCGTTCGCAATAAGACTGGCGACGGGTTTACAAGCTTAGGGCTCATCAATAGGTACACACCTCCCTGTCTACACCCGACAGGGAGGGAACTCATCCCCGGGCCCATCCACCCGGGGAGTTAGGTATAGGATTAGGCTAGTGGAAACTTAATTTCCACCATTCCGTCCCATAAATAGCCCCCCCCTCCTCCGACCATGGGGGACGCCCTCCTCTTGGCGTTCCCCAAAGAGGTCCTTTTCAAGGACCCCGACTTCCTCGCAAAGTATGGCGCGAAATTTGCTGCTCTGCAGCAGTCCGTCCCCGATCCATCTGACCAAGTAGGCACCGCCAGCTCAGACATCGCTACATTTAGCGATGCCCTCGAGCCCTCTTCCTCTCCGTCGCAACTTCCAAGTTGCTCACCGCCGGCTGTCCACATGGACACCAGCGAGCCATCTCCTCGCCCGACCTTCCCCTATCTGGAGAGCGACTCTTTAAGCTCCTCCCCCACTTCCGACGAAGGCGTCTTTAAGACGGTCGGTTCGCTCAGCCGCAGTGCTGCCAAGCCCTCTTTCTACCCCTCTGCGGCAAAAAAGATCGCCCCCCTTCCCCCTGTGTTCATCCAGGACAAGGTGAAATGGACCGATGTGTCCAAATCGTGCACTGATCTAAGAATCGGCTACACCAGTGCTAAGTCTACCCAACAGGGTATCAAGGTTCAAGTCCCTACGTCTAACGACTACAGGGAACTAACCAAAACCTTACGCTTAAGAGGTGTCCTTCTACAGCTACGCCCTCCCCGAAGACCGTCAAGTTAGGGTTGTGATTCGTAGGATCCCCAAGGAAATCCCCGCGGATGAAATTAAAGCCGACCTTCAAACGCAGAACGTCCCCGTCACCGAAGTGCACCGGATGCACCGCGCCAGAGGCAGGCGTCGTACTAGTATGTCCTCCTACTGAGGGTCGCCACCCCATATTCAATGTCCGAACCATCTGCAACCTCACCGGCTTGGAGATCGAAAAACCGTTCAAGACCGGTGTCATAGGGCAGTGTCACCGCTGCCAGCTATACGGGCATTCGCAGATGCACTGCCATGCCAAACCCAGATGCGTCAAATGCCTGGGGGAACACGGCACTGCAGACTGCTCCCGTCCCAAAGACCGCACCTTGTGCACAGAGCCGCCAAGCTGTGTGCTGTGCGGCGAGTCAGGCCACCCGGCCAACTATCGTAGGTGCCCCAAGGCTCCCAAAACCTCTTCTCCCTAGCTGACGAAGCGCGCAGACGCCCGTCAGCAAAGGGAAAGCCCCAGCTAAGCCCACGCGTGGCCAACGTCACAATACCAGGAGCGACTCAGTCCTCAGAGGCCCTCGCCCTGGAACTACCTTCACCACCAGCCGGCTTTTCCAGCCTTAGCTCCTAGACCCGTTCCTGCGGCCATCCCTCCACTATTGGATCCGCGTCAACGCGCCCCCAGGCATTCCTGAACCCGTCAACAAAGCCGCTCTCGCCGCTTCAGCTCCACCCGCAGCCACCCGTGTGGTCGGCCAAAACCCTAAGGACGCCTTCAACGTGATCTCGAGCACGTTCACGGCCTTCCTTACCCCTCGCGCCAGGAAAATGGCCAGCGAAATTGTTGCCGCCAGAAATGCCGGCAACTTTTTCATGATATAGAGTATCTATGCGTACCCGGATATTACGCAAGCCCTGATGTCCTTTACCAACCAACCTAACCCTAATAATGGACAAATGAATCCTCGCGAGAACCAAACCCCGATCCCTAAAGCTAGGCTATTTCAATGCCAATGGCATCCTGCGACAACGCGCTGAAATCAGCGAGTTCCTCCGCGACCACCTCATCGACATCCTCCTTGTTCAGGAAACCTTCCTTAAGCCCAGCTACCGGAATCCAACAATCGCAAACTATCGTACAGTTCGCAATGACACGACGTTTTTCTATAAGGGCGGTACCCTTATATATTTCAAAAAGGAGCTTTACTGCATTCCCATTGACCCTCCCACACTTTCACGATTGGAAGTGTCTTGCTGTCGGCTTGGCATGACAGGTCATCAACCGATCACCATAGTATCGGCCTACCTCCCCCCCATTAATACTTCGGAGAATTTTCAACTCCTTACTGAAGATCTCTCTGTCCTATTTAGCCTGAGTGACTCCGTTATCATAGCGGGTGATCTCAACGCAAAACATCCCTCCTGGAATAGCACCAGGACCTCTTCCAGAGGGAGACACTTGTTCAACCTCTCCTCCTCTCAGAATTTCGATGTCATCGCGCCGATGACTCCCACTCACTTTCCCCCCGATCCCAATCACACCGCCGATGTGCTCGACGTGGCGCTTCTACAGGACATCAACCTACGGTTGGACTCTATAGAAGTTGTACAAGAGCTCGCTCCTGATCATCGTCCAGTAGTAATGAAACTGGTCCCCCGCATATGTCCGCCCGACTCCACCCAACCCCCTCCCACCAAAGTGGTAACGGACTGGAGGAAAGTAAACGATCGCTTAAAATCCACCACGTCCCCCCACTTGGACCCAATCCCCGATCATTTTGACTCTATCGCTTTCACGACGGCCGCGATCGACTCATTTACAGCTCACGTACAATCAGTCCTGAACGATTGTTCAAGGGAAATTCCAGCGACGGAGGACCGTCGCTGGAAGTTGCCGGACGATGTACGTGAACTGTTGAATGAGAAGAACGCGGATGTCCGTGCCTTTTTTTTTTTTTTTTTTTGTTCCCGGGGTGGAAAATCCTCATGGATGTCCTCCGCCCTGGGGCGGGCGGAGGGGTCTGTCAGACTCTTACTGACTAAAAACCACCCCGGTGTTCCATCTCACACCTACACCGGGGTCGTGGGAACACATAATTCTTTCGCAACCCCGGCTGGTGCCGGGCCCGCGCAACGCGGGCCCCATCTCGGATGGGGGAGTGAGGTGTTAGACTCCCCCGCAACGTCTAAGAGGGGCGCGCGTGGAACACTACGCGCCGCCACCTCGGGTCCTGATGTATGGGGGGCGGTGGACGTCCCCGAGTCCGGGCTGGAAGAGGGCGTTGTTCACCCTCAGCCTACGACCATCCCCTTGCCCCTTGCGACGGGTCTGATGAATGGCCCCGTCGGCTACCATTTTTCGGCCGCAGAGGATAGGGAGAGCGGCACACCGACGACCGACCGACAACGACATACCGTCACTCCTCTTCCCCTGCGGCCCCACCACGTCCGCCATCGTACGGTGGCGACACCGTTAAGGCCGCAAAAGGTAGGGAGAGCGGCGCACCGCAATAGCGGCACTCCTCTCTCGCCGCGGCCCCACCACAGTTGCGATGTCGCCCAACAACACCGCAACCTTGGCCGCTACGTCGTCGGCTTGTCTGTAAAAGCCCTGACGAGCGGCCCCTCCTCGGGTTCCTCTTAGCTTCACCGTGGGGGTCCAAACCACGGCTACTGAGCCCCCCGCCTCGTCAATGCGGGAACCCATTGGGGGGGGGATGTCCGTGCCTACAGCAACTTCCCCTGCGACGCGAACAAAGCCCATATGCGTTACTTACAGCGTACTGTAAGAACACGCATAGAGGAGCTGCGTACAGCGGTTGAGCACGCTGTATAGAGGGTAGTGGTAGCGTTTATGCCATGAACCAAATCGACCAAATATGCTACAGAATGTATTTTCTAATCTATTTCGCTAGCAGTCTGTAACCAAAATCCTTAAACATAACCACAATGTGTTTATACATAGGTAAGTATGATATTACAACTTGCTTTTATAAATAGGTTTAAAACAATTCATACAATATTAGACGCCTAAAACGTTGTACTTACTCCACGTTCGCACGGACGTAAATATATCGCGGCAGGATTTTTTCGTGCACTGTATCTTCAACGCACTGCTTAGCGCCGAGAGTTGAAAACCTAACAGTTCGTTTTTTCGATGCGCTGTTGACGCTACGCGATACGCTCTGTTGAATTTTCAATGCTCGGTTCAACAGAGACAGTTGAAAATCTAGTGCGCGAAAAAGTCCGTGCGAACGTAGAGTTACTTACCCTTTTTTGTTTTAAAGCTATTAATTATATATATTAATTAAGTGCCGATGTCTAGACGCATAAATAAGTAAGCGTCGTATATATGTAGAAAACTTTTGTATCAAACATATATTTTGTATGTTTTTCATCCAAGTACATGGATTTGAATACTGTTTTGATTTGGGAAACCACGCACGTTACCACACAATTAGTAGAGAAAAAAGTAGTGTGTCTTTCGTAAAATAACATAGCAACATGTAGGGTTAATAAAGTTCGTTGATTTTATTTGTTGTTCGTGTGGATGTTGTTGTTGTTGATCGCTGTTCGTTTTCAAAATAAATGTTCAAAATGGTAAACCCGGGGAGCGTTTTGGTACCCAAGAAAGACTACCTAGTTTGGGGCCAATGAAAAACTTGTACATTTTTTGGCAATATATTTTTATTCATTATAAGTAACTAGGTGACCTGGCGAACTTCGTACCGCCTCAGAATATTATCTTAATTATTAGGTATTAAAATGAAGAAATAATCTATTTACAAAAAATCTGTTCATTGGACAAAAACAATAAAACACTATTACGTTAATATGTTTCTTGTAGAATAATCTAAAAATAAGAATGATTGCATGTACGTGGGACACTCAGAAAGATATGGGAAATTAAAAATAAATGTTCTATACCAAGTGAAGCGGTTCATGCGTCGTCGATGGCACCGCGTCCGTCGTATGCGAGCGTTGCAGCTGTTGAAACCCATGATGGTTTTACGTAAAAACATAAGAAGCAAAAGTATTAAGATAGGCTTATAGGAAAAACTGGTACTAGTGTCCTCGAAACTGAGAAGTTCAGATCGACTGACAGAAAGATACCTATGTTTATATCTAATGTACTAGGACTCCAGAATCGGATATAACCTGTTATATTGAAAAGAGCACTGGGGAAAAAGTGAACCTAGAAAGCATTAATATTAAGCGGCAGTGTGAACACAATGTGTACAAGCCGAGCAATCATGGACGTGTGTTGATACAGAAAAGTTAGGTTTAAGCTCGAACACATAAATATTCTTGAGTGAAGCTCATGGGTTAAAGAGGTGGCTGGATGACTGCGTAGTGACGGAAGCGGCAGAACACTTGCCTCTGGTAGTAGAATGTGACTTGAATATGTTGCTGCCTAATGTGTTAATGTTGCAAATGTGAACAAGGTTGTGTGGGGAGTGAGAATTCATAATCAGATAGAAGCTTATCAGCGTGAATGTCATGAAAGATTAAAACTAATTGACTTCCCGCACGAGCTTGGTGAATGCTGTGACAGTATGTGTAAAAACCCTAGTCATAAGAGTGTTATTGAGAAACTTTATGCAGACATAGTACATGCTTTAGGTGGGTCGGGGAGGTGGCAATAGGTGCTGTAAGCGGGTAATAGTTGGCTGGAATAAACATGTTTGAGGCTAGGCAGAAAGAACAATGCCCACTTCCCATACATTTAAAAACCTGATTATGAAAGTTTATGTATAGATATAAGGTATAGTAGAAAGACTAACTGTATGTTTAGAAAATAATGTCATATAATCATTTTTACGATTTAAACGCTACGAAGTCCAAAAAATATTAATGTTTCTTTTTAGGTTAGGATTTGCCGTTACCAAATATAAAGAAATGAAATTGCAAGAACAAATTAAATAACGCTCGAAGTTTAGTCTAAAATACGAATATTTACCTAATAATACAAATCTACGGTCTTATGCGACTTTTTTTACTTTGTGAATTCCTTGAAACCAACTGCCCTTATGTCACTGCTTAGACTCTAGATAATTGTCACTATAAATTGAATGTCAAACAATATCTGTCAAACGTCGAAAAAATCCGTTTCATACGTCCGAACTCAATTACATACATAATTACTGATAATATAAAACGTAAAATAATGGATGAAACTCAGAAAATAGTTGAATAAAGTCAAGTAGCAGTATGTAAAATGGAACGTCGTAAAAAAGGGAAGTTGAGATGCGTTCAAAACATGCTAATATGTTTACTCTTGACGTAGAATAAGCATTATGAAATATTAAAAAATCTTTTTTCTCTGCGTTTCTTTTAACATTGTGATTAGCGTAATTAAGATACGATGCAATAAGCTGTATTTTAAGATTTATTTCATTTCTATACACAGTCAGGTGAAAAATGGGCATTCCTCTTTATATTGTGGACGTGGTTTGTCAAGCCTTCTACTAGGTTACTTTATAACGACATGCGTGAGGCCAGAAAAGTCTTTTAGTCAAGGTGAAAGTGGTGCCATTATTATGAAGACCAAGTTAAAATGTACATTCTAGCCTCATACCGCGCTAAAAACGATTTACGTAGTTTCTGGAAAAAACACGATTAAATTGAAAACCAGACCGGGAATCCCTGTGAGCGTCGGTGGCAAGAGTGAGCCTGAGGATGTTGAAAATCTTTTTAAAGAAGCATGTTTTGTTAAATCATCTCTAGGTCCCTTACGTTCATCGAAAGGAAGAAAGAAAAAACGTTTATTTGCGGCAAACCTGACGCAAAAATGAAAACACTCAAAAAAGATAGAGAGAGGAATAGGCGTAGACGCGCTGCTGAAGAAAAAAGCAACTTTCATACGTTGGACCGCGAGTTAATACCTGGTCATTGTTAAAGTGAACCATTAACTGTGAAAACTGTGAATAATTGTTTTTAGCTTAAAAAATAAGTGATTCTAACAAGAACAGCGATCAAAACAACATAAGTGACAATCTAATTTCCGCAACTTTTTTCAATCCACCACCAACTTTTTTATTTTTCGAAGTCAATTGAAAATGTCATCTGACATTTGGAAAAGTTGTGTTGCCATAATTGTCCGATACAGAGATGAGGATCTGGGTCTGTTGAACAGACCAGGATGAAATATTTGCTGAGTAAGGACTTTATTTGGGTGCGTTCGAACTCATGATTGTAGTTATTATTAAGGCTACAGCAGGAAAATACAAATTTTGATCAGAGTTATCAGATTTTATAAATATTAATAACAGCCGCTCGGGTCGATCAAAGGTTAAGCTTCGCTTGCCGCGGTTGGTAAGTGGATGGGTGACCATCCATTACATGTCGAGACCCCTCCTTTCCCTTTCCATCCTGCTTCAATTCAGCATTTTGTTTTTATTTATTACTTCCGTCATAACGTTGTTTGCTGGTTATTTTTATTTTCAGGAACAAACCGTGGCTCGCGCAGCTCTCACAGTGCAATCGGACACTGCTTTAATTTCGCCGCAACCGCACAAAGTTATCGGGTTTTAGCATGGTCATTGACCCTCCTAAATTTTCTAGCATTTTTAGGATTCCGTACCTCAAAAGGAAAAAAGCGGAACTCGTATAGGATTACTGTGTTGACCGTCTGTCAGTCTGTCAGTCTGTCAAGACCATTTATCACAGGAGAGACCATTTATCCTCCATGCCAGGTATCGAGTTGAAATTAATATAAAATACGTATGTATACGGTCCCTTGGAGCTCTAAGAAAATCATGCTTCTAATTCAACGCAATAAAAAAGTATGGCGATTTATTGGACATATTTTGATACTCGCAAATAAATCAATGCTGTACTTCCCGTTGACCTTGAATCATGTTATTTAGCAAGAAGCAATGTCTCTCAGCACAAAGGATAAAGTCCGAAAATCGTTAATTTGTAGTTTTCTCACATTAAAAAACCTTTTTTTTTCAGCAGTTGGAGAATTGGCCGTGCCGTATATACAGGAGAACATGTTTTTCAAATGCAATGTTAAGTTTGTTCTTGGGATAAATTCATCCCAATTACGGAACCCTTCATTGTGCGTGGTCCTACTAGTTTTTTGGGTCCTACGGACAGCTAAAACGCGACAACTTTAGCAATTATTTATAACCTCAACAAAAAAGTTAAACCAGAAAATGATTCACAGCACTATAGATAATGCCTAACATGGCGCCAAACAGTCTGTCTTTGAGTTCGCGGGTTTTGACATGGTAATAGGGTTGTGCCCGCTCTGATGCAAATTACTGAATAATCGGCTTATTGAGATGCGTCTACAATGAACCATCTGTGGTTCTCGGCATGCCATCGATCCGAGTATTTACGAAAGTAATTCGGATGTTGTTTAATTAATTTAAACTTTTCATTATCATGGATGGTGGTTTCGGAAGAAGTTGGGAGAGTTGAGAGATTAGTAGCAGTTGTTTCCTAGACTTCTTTTGCAAACGAACTTGAACCATATCTACCTTAGTCTAGTCGCTGACAAGTAAGAAGTTTGAAGAAATTCATTTGATAATCTTCAGCTGTGTTGTACGTCAGACACAACAAATGCTCCAAACGTATCGATGTGGCAGAATGTCTTTTAAAAATACTTCAAAACAATACATCAAACTCCTACCAAATCACCGATTGATTATGAACTAAAACAGACTATACCACGGTATTAGACAACGCCGCCGTCGCTCAGCCTCACTGACGCGTTATGCGCGTACATCACGGAAACACATTGAACTAAGCCCATTAAACGAGCCAAATCACGAGTTATGAAGTAACCCATCGGTACCCTAGCAAGTATGCTATATTAGCGTACTGTAGTCAGCTTAGCGGCTGTTCAGACTGTGGGGCGAGAGGCTGGGATACCTAAAACAGTTCAAAACTTATTTTTTTCGAATTGATGGTATTATTTCGATAAGTTGGGACCAGTAAGTGGCCATGTTAACACTTTTAGTGGAGCATCCGAGTATTCAAATATTCGTTGGGTGGCGCAATATTCTCCCATACAAAATAAGTGACGATTAGTGACGTTCTGCTTTTGATACAAACAAAAATATTATGAAATATACACGTCGAAAAAGAATGAATGTGTGAAGATGTATGACGATAAAACTGACGTGGAGTGCAGCTAGCAATTAAAAAGTTTGAAGTAATATGGCGCGGTGACGTACCTTGAAGGAATTGGCATACCTATGCCACGGCCGTATCTACACAACAGTGAAAAAAATAACTATTTTATGTTGACATGATTAAACGTTGTGTCAACTAGTGTTTATAAAATTTAACGTTTTATTACGTTGCTCCACTCAAAGTGTTAATAGCAACATCAGTGGCGGTCATTAATTCCTCAAAAGTGCATGTGTGTGGACACTTGGGACATGCCAACAAGTGAGTAATTTTCTGTACCGGCACCGCACTATTTGGGTGTCGGACGGATCCCCCATTTTGGCAAGTTGTATTTGCAGCGGCCTACCTGGGTGCGAAACCTATTTTTACCTACCCAGTACTCAACATAAGTTTAAAACTGAAATAAACAAATGAATTGGGAACATACTCGTTTTTGAAGTCAGTTAGAAAGAGAAACTATATCTATGAGTCCACTTCAGAGTGCTACAAACTACGCTACATTTGGAAAACTCATAGCCGTCAGTTATTATCTTCGTGCTTACATTAACAGCGTGCAATAAGATAATAATTACAAACAAAACCTATCAATATTATAGGTAAAGCTAACAATTTTGCAAAAAAATAACAACATGAAAAGTTATGGTGTAAAACAAAATTAATTATACAGTTTCTCACAATTTGCCAAGTCTACAAACAAAATTAAAAATTATATCGAAAGACTTTATCGCATTTTCTAGTTTTTGAAGGATTACCTTTCTGGACGTACCTACCAAAGCAAGAAGTAATCTCCCGATTCCTAAATTACATACCATACAGTACCAAAATCACTTCAGAACAAAATAGCCAAGTCAGAACACGGCTCTAACAAAACTTTCGTCGTAAAATTACGTATAACCACCGGAAGATCACTCAAACTTATAAGAGGAATTTATATTTTATGAGGAAAAATGGCGGACCCTCGCGGCCGCCGACAGCATACCTAATAACTGGGGCCTTTACACTACAGCATTTTGAAAAATACAAATGTATTTGTCTAGAGTTCTAGGATAGATGTTACACTAGTTAGGGAAAGATAAAGTAGGTAAGAAATGAGAGGAGATTTTGTTTAGTCCGTCTGCAAATATCTTATCGTGGTAACTAAGGTGAAGAGAGCTTGAAGGAAGTAAACTGCCATCACAATAGGTCGGCTGATGCTGGAGTTCAGACGGGTTCTAGCATAACCTGTATGTCGGGTTCTGTAAAAACTAAGGCGTAATGACTGGTAGCTTAAAGAAAGAAAGAAAAAGTATTTATTGTGATTCGCACAGGAATACGTAGTGTGATACGCAGTATCATAAACTAGAGTAAACACGTTCTTAGAAACAGAAAAAATTAATTAAACAAAGGTGAAATGAAAATAAAAACAAAGTCCAGTACGAGGCTAAAAGGCCCTTATCTCAGCATAATGCTACGACATTTAAAATCAGAAAGGTCAGGTTCGTAGTGCTCACAACCGGCGCTCGTGTATGACCAAATGTATGAACGTAAACGAAGCAAAAGGAGTATGTAAGGATATATTTCGCCAGTTATAATTCGCAAGTTATATTTCACAAGTTATATTTCGCTAGTTATATTTCGCAACTTATATTTCGCCAGTTATATTTCGCCAGTTATATTTCGCAAGTTATATTTCGCCAGATATATTTCGCAAGTTATTTATCACCAGTTATGTTTCGCCAGTTATATTTCGCAAGTTATTTATCACCAGTTATGTTTCGCCAGTTATATTTTTCCAGTAATATCTCGCATTACTCTTCGGGAAATACAGGCGTAACAGAATAACACTACAGAAATTTGTCTAAGTGCGAGCAGTCACCGACTTTAGTAGGAGAAGTAAGAGTAGAAAAACTATCTGTGGTGTGGAAATAAACACGGCATCATGCCTGAAGTCCTGAATGGTGAAGGCAGATTTTTGATATTTAGTACAACCCACCTACGCAATTCCCAATGTGTATGTTGAATTAAACCAAAGATAGAGAACATTTCTTGTTACTTTAATATTACTAGGTACAGTTTATTTAATGAAACTAGTAGAGTATAAATTTGTCTCATTAAACAACGACACTATTACTGCAATAGACATGTGGTTGACTTCAATATCATAATGATAAGTCAAACATTCAAATTCAAAGGTTGTTGAACATTGGTAAACGAAAAATGCAGATCGTTTCACAGTTTGAAATAAGTAATTCATAAAACAACCAATTCATTTGAAAAACCGACGTGCCAAGAGCCCACGACTAACACACGCATACATAATTTCTCCAGCCTTTAAATACCACACAAATCTTCCTACAATACAGGAACAAATTACTCATTCTATGTGTGCGTAGTCCCAGTAATAGTTGAAACATGTGAAATATTCAGCGGCCGCGCGTGCACGATGCATCTAATTAAAGCTATGCCATACATCAAGCGAGAATAAGCGAGACGATTGTCCACATCGCGGCCGAAAGAGAGATTGCGGGCAAAATAAAATTTTTGATGCACTCGGACTAAACTGAATGAAGGAAATAATTGACAAGGAAGAAGAAGATAGTCAATGAAACGAGTCGGGAAAGTAGAGGACGCAAAGAACTGCAGGGTAATGGCGCACCAGCAGTAGTAATCGCTTTCATTGTGACAGTTTAACAACATTCATTGGGTTATTTACGTTGTTAAGTTAAGCAAAAGGAGTATGAGTTAAGCACTGGATTAGCAATATCCCTCAAAATGATTCACATTGTTAATAACTTTGTGTTACGCAATTTGGGTGCTGATTCTACTAGTGAACATTTTCTAAATTAAAGTCGCTTTTCTTTTTTGTTTGTGTGACCGCGTTGATCTTCTAAACTACGCAACGGATATTGATCTGGTATATATATGAGCAGTGGTAGCCCAGTGGTAGACCCTGACTTACGAGTTGTAGGTCGTGAGTTCGAACCCAGGCTGGAGCTTTCTTGTGTGAGTGTAAATAATGTCATCACCACTGCTCTCAAAACGGTGAAGGAAAACATCGTGAGGAAACCGGCATGTCCTAGAACCAAAAATTCGAAGACATGTGACATCTACCAATCCGCAATGAGCCCGAGTGGTGGTTTACACTCACTCATAGAGAGGAGGCCTGTATCCCAGCAGTGGGAACGTTATAGGCTGATTATGTACACACTATCATTCAGTGAATTTATTCCGGAAGGTTTATGTGTTTTTCACATTCATATTAAACTTACATTTTATAAAGAAATGACGATTTTTTGTTAACTCGTAAAAACCGTGTGAAGCAGGGGTGGATCGCTATATTTATTGATAAGTTTGAGTCACTTTAGTTACACTGAGCGACTAAGTCAAGGAGGACCAAGGCAGCTTTACCGAACTGCCACTAGCTTACGGATTCACAGCTCGCTCTTTTATCGCCGCAACCGCGTTCTGTATAGCCGAGACCTTATAGAAGCAAGACTTAATAGAAGCAGCCATGTCTGATAAAATATTTATAATATTTAACGAAGATAGTGACGCACGCACTGCGCGGAATGTGTTGGAAAATTTATTGGAAGAAGATGCCAGGATTAAATATCATGCTTGAGCTTTTTCAGAACCTGTTTTATATAGACAAATTATTATTATAAATAGTTGTTGCATAACGGTCTACTGGTAGCTTAAAAGATCCTTTGATATATCTTGAAAATAAGACCGAGGCAAAAACAATGAAAAGTCATGGGAAATTACCAAAAAAAAGCATCAGTTTTTTTTTTGTGGAATTTCCCATGACTTGCCAAATAATGTTATGACTTAAAGACTAGTATGTTATTATCACAAAAAAAGGTCTTTTATTCATTACTAGCTTCTGCCCGCGACTTCGATCGTTTGATTGTTTGTTTGTACTGAATAGGCTCCGAAACTACAGGAACAATTTGAAAAATTGTTGCTCATAAATTGGCTCTTATTACACCGCTTTTAGGTTCATAATGCTATAATAGATAAAAATACTACACAGAGCTAAAAATGATAGACGTACATATAGAGAAAAGTTTATTTAAAACATTGGGATTTAGAATGGATTACAATATTAACTAATTTAATTATTTATTTGTAAAGAAAATATACAATTTGTCGAAGGGAGCTAAGGCTAACAATTTATTTTATAGACATCGAAATATTATATATTTGCTTTATGTATAAAAAATTGAAGTATTCACATACGTATAAATAATACATTATTCATCATCTAAAATATATAACGACATAAGAGAATATTTTACCAACAATACACAAGAGTTTACAAGAAGATAAGTTTTCTTAACTTAGGTCCGTTCGGTGTGACTGCTCCGGAGACAATGGGCCGAGTACTTTTTTTTTGGAACGGCATCTCGCAGGTCAACCTATGAGGTTGTCCTCTGCTTAAACGGACTTGAATGGGCCGAGTACGGCGGAGCAGCGGCTTTTAAAGCCGGTGGTAAACAAGTGACGTCACATCGTACGATTTCATTTTAGATTCGTTAATATTTGTATTTTATCATGAAACTATGATTAAATTTATGTCGGCGTGACCTTTGTAAACAGACGTGCAGCGGGCCGAGTTACGCTGTGCAAAGTGGCGCACACCTCCCCACTCTCCTCACTACTCAGGCCACTTTATGTAAGCGAGTGCGCAGCGTTGGAAGGAATCATTCTTGTGGCGGGCTCGGCCCGGTGCACCTGCTGTAGTGCCTAGAGCTATTATAGCGATCTATTTAATTAATTGGAATAAAAGAGTTAGTTACTGCTATATTTCATACTTTCCTTTAATTTGTCGGACCTCTGCCTTTAGGTTATTTCATGTTGATTATTATATAAGAAATTGTGAGTGAAATAAAGTGATTGTGCTATAACTAGTATCTCTATTTTCTTCGCCCGACAATCCACGCATACTTACAAAGTGCAAGTGTAATATCGCTGATGAGGGCCTATCCCGATATCAGAATTGGAATTCGAAGGGCAAAAACCTGAAGAAAATAATGACGACAGTGAAGAGTGGGCCAACGTCAAATCTATTCAAAATATGGAGTTTCACCGCAACTGCGCGACTGATACGGTTTGATCATGATAATGACAATCGCTTCAATGGCACATGTCATCGTTGAAGCACAACAGTCCAAAAATCAAGCGATTGAAGTAAGTGGCAGTACGAACCTTGTGATATTTTGTTACACCAAAATCAGATCTTATTATCTATTTATGTATTTAACACCTGAGGAGCTGTTGTGCACAGCAATTCTTTCTATGATTCAGTAGGTACGAAAGTCTTTATGAAAATCTTATGACACTCATTTAACTTACATTTGTTTATCTGATAATTGTTGTACTGCTGAAAAGCAAACCTTTAGCTACCTCTGTCTATTTTCCACATCCATTTATCTCATTTCATGTGAACTCATATTATTTTCGTTTTATTGAATGTTGTGGCATTTTGTATCTAACATTGTCATCTGTCAGTTTTTCTTTTTCTATGGTATAGAGCTAAGAGGTCGGCTATTTTATTGTAAAGGTATCGTAAAACTAGTGTTAAGCCAGGTTCTCACTGTAAGCCATCTTTACTGTTCCTGGCCGATAACCAATTAAGAAGTATTTGGATTGAAAACTAAAAAAGTCACTTCTAGAACGATCGGCCAGGGGCTATATAAACCATCCGATACTTTTCACCAGGTTCTTTTTGATTCCGTCTTTTGACTAGTTATTTTGACACGCCCTTCTGGCTCGCTCTGTTGGCTTCTTTCTTTTCGTACTTTTTCTTACACTATATTTTTCTAAAAGCTATTTAAATATAAACCTTTCTAAAAGTTATTCTCAGTGAATTTATTACAAACATCTTGTGTGTGTAAATGTGTTCGACTCACTCGATCACCTCCGACCCTCCCACTTGAGTCTACGAGAGGAGTTCGAGACGGTTTGCATAGAACTAATAAACGTGGCATGAGACACCGCCGCCGGAAGAAACACCAACCGACGCGAGCTCCCTCGCAACGGGCTGCGGGCTGATGGAGAGGCTACTGCGAGCTCCCACTCGACGGACTGCGTGCCGGAGGAGCGGCCGACGCCTCGAGCTGCTGCACGACCGTGAGCTCCCTCGTGTTAGACTGCGGGCAAGAGGATCGTCCTATGCTACTACTAATCGATTCCTAATCCTTAATATCTTTTTCTACGTAATTTTGTATTTTATCATCTAATAATCATTTTAACTTGTAACCACATTTAGCCAGTCGGCTAAACGTTACGTTACAACCTTTGACCGAAGTGAAGAATTCGTATCGAGCAACAGCACCGAAGAGTCGGGATACGAACCGTCTCACCTGCTACGTGTATGGACAACCACATCATCCGGTGAGCTCATTCCTTTTCTTTATAGTAGATAATCTGGTAGTTCGTTAGTAGCTTTTAGCTTTGTCAAAAATTCCAGGGCACCATGCGCTGTGATTTAGTTTACCTTACAGGTATAGGTAAAGAAAACGTTAAATATGAATCGCAGAATACTGAGCCGTGGTGAAATTCAACACGTCAGTGTCCTTTTTGTTTCATGTTGTACCTGTTATCTCAATTACAGAACCAGTTATTATAGGTAGGGATCTATTAGATAGTGGTATCCATGTAAGTACGGATATTGACAAAATTACATTCTATTTGGGGTAAGAAAGTTAACGTGACTGAAGAGTTTCATTATTATATACCACAACATCAACACTGACCTACATGGTGAAGATAAACTCGCATTAGACCAGTGCGAAAGGATAATTGATTCTTTATTGGTGGTATGGTGTTTATGGTTAAACAAATTTATTTCTCGATAAGAAATTACAAATATTTCACTTACTTGAGAACGTTTTAAACTTAAAATATAACTTGGACACACAAATTAAGCAGCTATTGTTTTAATTTATATTAAATCATCTAAGTTGTAATACCATTTCTTTTCGTACGCAAATAACATTATTAACTAACACAAAACTTAAAACTTTTCGATCCACCCGCAAAAGAAATAATTACCGTAGATAAGGAATGCGATCCCGGTGCCACAATAAAGCAATGCAGTAGTAGGGCAAGTCTGTTTAATGGAGTAGTGTTTGATCATTTAGAAAGTGATTTTTTTTTTAAATTTAATTTCTAAAAAACCAAACGTTTAGTTTGCATTCGTTACTTCTATAGGTAGCTTATTATATTGTTGCACTCCTGCAAAAATAATTGTTCTCTCGCCATTGACTGTCCGCACTCGCGGTAGTAAAATGTGATCCTTCCTACACTTGCTGCGATTGTGTACCTGATGTATTTTTGTGTGAATGAACTTACTAAGAATTTTTTAGTATTCTGGTATAATATGCAGGAAGTTGTTTAATATTCATGAGTTTCGTTTCCCTGTAAATTTTAACTGTAGGTGTAAGGTAATCATAGTGAAATAATAGTTTAATAATTTTATTTTGAGCGATCTGTAGGTCCTTTAGATTAGTTGTTGGCGCGTTGCCCCATATTTCACGTGTTTTACGTTAAGAATCTTGAATCAAATTAAAAGGGCCTATCAAATGGACAGACATAAGATATTAACCAGAAAGTGATCGAAATACTAACATCAGAACCGGTTCTGACTAAATTGATTTGACTGTAACGCACTGATTGAACTTCACACTTCTGTGCTGGGCCTCAAGGGATTGTTCGGGGCTCAACGGGTACGGGGACTCCATCCTATGCTTAGGGTTTCTGCACAATGGCATACTGTACATTTAGACATCGCGGAGAAGTTGGGTGGAGGAATCGATGGTATAGTATTCTTGTCATTGTTGACTTTTTCACAAAATGCGTCCTTCTCGAGTGCACTACTTAGTTGGATGCAGCAGGTGCAGATGAAGCACTAAAGGAAGCTCTGTCTTTTCGGTACGACTTCGCGGATGATTTCGGATCGGGGTGGGTATTGTATTGGCGCAGACAGAGCAATTTTATGGTGAACATGGTGTAGAGTTGCACCTTGTTGCTAACGGTTCTGGCAGGGCAGTTGTTCGGGTAGAGAGAGTCATGAGGACATTGAGGTGCTTACTTATTATAATCGAAAGTGAATCTGGTGTGCCTGGCGCGGCGAGTTTCTCGAAGTGCAGCTAGCGACGGATGGTGCAAGGTCTAGGGTACACACAAACAGAACTTGTGTTTGGGACTCGGGCGCGGTTTTTAAGTGTGGCTTCATATTCTGAGTCTGGGTTTCGGTTAGATTTAGGTGAAATTCGTAAGATAGCATCCGAGAATATTGGGAGAGTTGCTGCGTCACAGTGGGAAAAATGAGACCGTTCTACAGTGGTGATTCCTACTTCATTGAATGTGACAGGGGGGGTGCGATTGGGCTTCGCAGGGAGTACAGACTTCCCTTTGTTGTGTGTCTAATAGAGAATGCAAAATGGTCGTAAGCATTTTCGTGCAATGCCCGGGGGAAGTGAGGGCTTGGTGCATTTAGCTACCACCTTCACTGGTAGCTTGACGGAGGCCGAGGTGGCGGCAGTCCGCGATTGACGAGTGGAGTGGGCGTCGTCGGGTGGTTTTAGTGATGCTTTGTCTATTTGTAGTTCACGTAGGTTATCCGCCAGCTTTGGAAACCTCTCGGCCTCGGAGAGTGAAGAAATGTAATTAAAGGTAACATTGATACTAATCTGTGAGCTAAAGTAACTGTAAGGATAATATAAGGGACCGACTCATGCGGGTTGACGTCCTATGATGTGTGTTATTGGGTGGTCTAAAAAACTGGCATATGCAGGCTGATGTTCTGGATCATATTATAAAGTGATCGTCTAGTCTGAGAGGTTATGAGATCAATGGAGATATGTATGGGTGGTACTAGTGAGTGAATGGAGCGACGCTGATGGGTTTCCGGGTCAGCTCCTAAAGGTTGAGTTTGTGGGAATATAAAACATTGTAATGTATGTCACCGATGGACGAGCGTACAAAGTAATGTATCTACCAGTTTTATTCTCTTTACAGAAAAATGGGCCCGCGGTTACTTTCGACGACTTAAGAGGATGAAGACGCACAAGGACGTGCGAATGTCAGTCTGGCCGTGATTGCGCTTCAATACTAAAATTATTGTTATTTAGATTTCATAGTTGTCGCTGTTAGTTTAGTGTCATGAACATGAATTATGTGTCTGCTACGACACATTCGGTGACATGACACTATGACACAACACCGAACGCTTATGCACATTGAAGTGACGATTTTCTGGCTGTATGACTTGAGACTCGGTCGGCATTACACAGGCCTGCTACGCGTTCGGTGGAGTGTCTAAGTTGTGTCTATTATTAAAATTCAAAAAAACGAATAATTAGCATTTGAGGTAACACTGTAGAGTCCGCAATGACTGGTCCAGAGAAAAAAAAATTAGTACTCTTCAGTAGTAATTAGTAATAGTAGTAGTAGTAATTAGTAGCAAGCTCTGAAGGGGTGAACCGGTCCAGATTGCTAAAGTCCTGTAGGCTTAACAACAAGCGGCCCAGAATTAGTTGCAAACTCTGCAGGGGTGAACTGGACCAGATTGCTAGTATTAGGATAAATCACGCAGCTCAATGTCGAGCTGTCTAGAGTAAGTAGCAAACTGTGAAGGGATGATCCGGACCAGATTGCTAGTCAGGATGAACGAACATTAGTAATAACGTTCTGTCATTTTAGATAATGCTTGATGAAACTACGCGTACGAGGACGTCCGCACGTCAGTATGGCCGTGTCGGCGTGACCTTTGTAAACAGACGTGCAGCGGGCCGAGTTACGCTGTGCAAAGTGGCACATACCTCCCCACTCTCCCCACTACTCAGGCCACTTTATGTGAGCGAGTGCGCAGCGTTGGAAGGGATCCTTCTTGTGGTAGGTTTCATACTTTCCTTTAATATGTCGGACCTCTGCCTTCAGGTTATTTCATGGTGATTATTTTATATGAAATTGTCAGTGAAATAAAGTGATTGTGCTATAACTAGTATCTCTATTTTCTTCGCCCGACAATCCACGCCTACTTACAAAGTGCAATTGTAATATGGCTGATGAGGGCCTATCCCGATATGTATAAAAATATACGGAATTAATTATTTGAATTACATACTTGTTCTTACAATGGCATAAATTAGTAAACAAGTCACGTTATTTGTTTAAATAACGGTTAGATGTGATATTATAGAAAACAACAATGAAATAACAGTATTTCGTAATAGTACTGATAATATTTTGATGCGAAACTGTTGAATGTTGTATAACACACTTAAACAAGGTTATAATTATTACAGTGTTGTTTTAATTCGTGTTCAATTAAAGAAACAGACTTGAATTGTTGTAATAAATAAACTTTACACTACCGCACTCGTATTTAAAATTTAACTTTTACAAAATATTATAATATTTAATAAAATACTATGAATATTTTTATCATGTCCGACATATACCCAAGAAAATGAAAACAACGAAATTATTAATAATACCAATACCATAACACAAACTGTAAAAATGCCAACAAAAACTGTTCGGTATCATTTTGAGAATTGTACTTTCACTTCAATAACTAAAGATAATAACAATACGAGTCTGTTTTTTTTCCTCGCAAGTATGTTGATAATCGTCGTGTGACACGCATGTGCATTGATTATTACCCACTCGGCTCCCTTATCGCGCTCGCCTAAAGCTCGCGAGAATAAAAACGCCTCGGGGTCAATGACCAAAAGAGCACACTTGTATCATAATGTACTATTAAAAAAAACGAACACATTTGACATACAGCAATCCGCACTGGACCCGCGTGGTGGACGGTTACAACCTCTCACAGAGAGAAGGCCTGTGTCCCAGCAGTGGGAATATTATAGGCTGATTATGTATAGATATAAATTATATTTACATAGTAATTCGTAGTTAGTCACAAACGACTTCATACTATTAAAAGCGATTACAAAAACCTAACTATTTCTGTACAAACTTAGCTTCCCTAGCCAAGCGCCTAAGCCGCGTAAATCAATTACGAAAAGCAATGTTAAATAGTTGACAATATTGCCTGGAACTATGTGGGGAAATTATATCAGGGCAATAACTGAATATAACTCTGAAATAACGAGGATACCCCGGCCGAACGTTGGAGAGGGGAACACTGGGAAAAGAAAGGTCAGAAGGCTTAAGATTTTATTGGCATTTCAGAATCAGATGCAGTAAGGAATCTTAGGGCGATCCTAAACAACAAGCAACTACTATCTGTTTATTTTGCCTTGTGCCATTGGCTCCTGACATACTGCATCACTTCATGGAGTGGAACGTTTAAAACTAACCTTTTAGCACTTGGAAGGGCTCAAAGGGCAGTCCTCGAAGTTGCACTATTCCTTCCTTTCCGTCATCCCACTGTGGAAGTTTATAAGTCCTCTCAATTCGTCAGCTTTTTGTTCTCCATGTTGCTTTGAAACAACGATCTCTTATTCCTTTTATAAATACCGATCATAATGTTTTGTGTTTTTTTGTATTTGTGTATTAGTTTAATAATGGTGTTCGTTTTAATTTTTATAATTTTCATGTTTTAAGTACATAGTTTAGATTAATAGTTTAAGTTCTTAACTGTCGCATTAGGGTAACCCTGTAAGGATAGTTAAGTTGTTATAAATAAATAAAATAATTTGGAAATGAGAAGAAGAAAAAGGAATGTATGCCATCCTAAATCACTAAAATCAAAAATTGCCCGAAATTTATTTTCTTTTCTTGGCCCATTTCTGCTATAATAAACTACTAAATGATTTACTCTCTATTCATAACCTAAACAAAACAGCTTATAAAAGGAAAATACTGACTGAAAAGATCAATTCGTGTATAATCCAATATAATAACATTGGATTATACACGAATTGATATTTTCAATAGGTTTCACCCATACGCGTTCACACACATTCACATACATCCTCATTTGCATGTATTCTTAATAAATTACTTTTTATATTTTTTAATTAATACTCTTATAAATAATAATATCATTTCACAAATTTTATAAATCAAGTTTAATGAGCGATATTGCAATATTATAATATTGTAATTTTAACGAATTAGATCGTCCCCAATGCAACAAAAACAATGTGAAACTTTGACTATGGGCCTGGTTACCTGACATACAGGTTTCATAAAAAACTTAATTTAGGCACCAATCTTCGAAATCAGAATCAGAATCAGAATTTTATTTGCTATGAATATAGGTACGGGTATAAGATCCATAAATTAATTATGAAATTGTGTCTGTAGACTATTAATTTACTGTATCTGTAATTTGCGGTAAGAAAAAAATAAAAATAAAACTGTGACAGGGATTTCTTAAAGCATTGTTATTTTTTTTTTAAATATTATTTCCCAAGTAAATTTTCTTCTTTGTCTGTTAGTATGTGTCTGTCTTCAATAATTGTAATTGGTTTCTAACCCTCTTAATTAAAGATACTAAATTAATTAAAATTACCATCTTGACGGTGCTCAAGGCAGCTGAGACATGGAACCAATATTCAAAAGCGGATATGGTATTTCAAATTTGACTTCTATTAACTGACAAGGCAATCGATGTTAACAGTAACTGGTTTCATATAACGGGCTGATCTTAGGGGAATAATATTTCAATCAACACTGGTTATTGAAGTCATCTGCCGAAAGCAGTACTTATCTAAAAAACATGTCGCAATATGTGACTCTTGTGATACAGGTACAAGAGTCAGGGCTACACTGATGTTTGTGTCTTGGAGTGAAAATAAAAAAATAATTATTATTTTGAATAAGTAAATTATTGATATTCGAACACAAAACTGTTTTGAAAATGCTAGGTCGCAAGGCCAAGAAAAAACAAGTAATAGGAGTTTGATTTAGAAGTTCATTCATTTAGAAGTTTGTACCACAAACTAATAAAAGCTAATTTAAATGAGTAATCGGGAGGCACGGCAGTTCCCCCGCCAAGTCGAGCGCGAAGCAAACACTGCCGTACCATCCTTTACTGGAACCATTTCGCCGCATTTTCAGGACCCTATTTGAGAACCTCTGGATAAGACCGGAACCCAGAAATTTTCGTCATCCAGTAAGCTATAATCACATACTTAAAATCCAAAATTTCAAGTTTGTAGGTCATTTAGGTCCGAAGTTAAGCGAAAGCAAAGTTTCGCATTTATGACACTCACTCACTCACTCATGATCATCAGAATAGAACTAGTACTTCCCATAAACTCAGACAGCTGAAATTTGGTACTGAGTTAGGGTTTTCCTAGTTCCTAGTTTTTATAGTTTTCCCTTTATGTAGCCATTAGGCCACATAAAGGGAAAACTATAAAAACTAGGATAATTGAAGATCAGGAGTACCTGGTTGGTCACCAGGTACTCCAGATCTTCAATTATCCTAGTTTTATAAAACACAAGAGCCTAACCAAACTATTAGAGATCGACATACCGCCTTTACAAAAAATATTCAACTTGGTGGGCCGCTTCATTTCATTTCAAAAGTAGCTAGGTCTCGATGGAGCTGCTTGTTTATCTCTAAAAAGTAATGAAAACTAGACAAAGTCGTGCCAAGTCTAAGGTTCCTTACTGCGATTTCTTTATTATTATAGTTAATGTTGTATGGCTTGGCCGTTGAACATTCTTTATACGTTAGTGGGTACAAGTCAATTTTGTTTACACGTAATGTTATATCTGTTGTAACTACCTATGTTTGTTAAGCGAGTTAAGGCCAAGTCACACAACATTTCTTTTTCTTCTTAGAGAAGGTCAGTCTCATTTGTAACATTCGCTCAAAAAACCGGCCAAGTGCGTGTCGGACCACGACGCTTTTTCACCCACACAAATTTGTAGTATTAAATATGGTGATGTATGGGAGAACATGTTTTTCAACGTAGAATGTTAAGTTTGTTCTTGGGATAAGTTCATCCCATCTACGAAACACTTCTTTAAAATTGTGAAAATGTCCAAAAACGGTTAATTAACCATTTTTGGACATTTTCCTTTACTTGTGCTCCTTGCCATGGATTTACCCTATAGGTTTTAATTCCCTTGCGAGTGTCTTCTAAAAATGTCGCATTATGCGGCTTAAACGGCCATATCTTTTGTTTGCGCTAACTTAAAAGTGCGAATTTTTCACAGCTTCTAGGGATTACAGATTTGAGTATTTCGTTTTAATTTGATACCTTTACGCGTTCCTGATAAAAAGGGTCTTGACAGACGGACATAAGAACGGACAACGAAGTGATCCTATAAGGGTTCCGTTTTTTCATTATGAGGTACGGTACCATGCTATCAAAATCAAGAGTTCCTTAAGTTGCTACCTGTATTTAGTTGAGTGGTATTTCTGCATCTTCATTACGATGTGGTATGTGCTGACGATATTGCATATTTCCCCGCAACATTGCCTAATACCTACGTGCGTTGATATCTGCGTTAGATAACAGGATTTACTTGGTTCCCGTTTATTTAGCTTTTGCTGAGGCGAGTGTAAAATTTTGGTGGAAGAATTTGTGATGTAAATGTAGCAATGTCTAGTCTTGTCATCCTGTCATATGTAGTGATCAATAATAAACTTAAATTCTGACTGTTGTTTAGGTGACAAAAAGTTTCAGAAATAATCCGAGCTCATGCTTTGCAAAAACTTATTTTAATTGATATTTTTTTCTACTTTATGTGTAAGTAAAGGCTCCCGCAAGCAGGCGCGACGAGATAGCGCGGCACAAAGGCACCGCCCAGCGCGCGACACGCGGAGCCTTTGTGTCGCTCAGTCACGTAGCGGCTGTGTTATTACAAGCCTTAAATGGAATATAAAAACCGGCCAAGGGCGTGTCGAACCAAGCACAATGAAGGATTCCGTGGTTTGTTCAATTTATCACAAGAACAACTTAATAATGTTGTTTAAAAACATGTTCCCATACATTCCAATTGCAAATGTAAGTTGGTCGACTATTACTCGTTAACCTGTAAGCTTAAGTTATGTGTGACAGTTTTCCTTTAATCTTCGGTAAGTACGCTACTGCCGTGAGTTTTTAACATATCCAAAAACAACCATTTAGCTGGATCGAACTCTAACATAAATAAGCACTTTGAAGCTTAATAATTCGCAAACAGATCCCTGAATCGAAAATGTTTTGTTTTAAATATCTGCGCTGCCACCTATAAAAGCTCCCGCAAACAGCCGCGACGCGACAGTGCAACATAAAGGCACCGCTCATAGCGCTACACGCGATGCCTTTCTGTCGCGCCAAAATCAAATCAAACCAAATAATTTATTCGTATGCAAATGCAAACGAATAAACGATTTGTGTGTGTGTGCCTGTGTATGTGAGGAAGTGGCAAAGTTTTGGGCCAACAGAATATGAACAACTGTCGTGCCATCGACACGAAGAAGAAGACTCCACCTGCATTCATTTTGAAGGACGTTTCCAACGACTCCCCATACCATGGGTTAGAGGAGAAAAAATAATTCATTCACACTTTTTTTTCAATATTTTATTTTACCACTTTGTTGGTGTGACTAACATGTTTAGGTATGCCAAATTACTACAATTACACAAAAGTAAAAATAACATAACATCATGCCAGTATTACTACCTGTAGGGTAGGGCAGAGGAGTTTAGTAAAAATTGGTCCATCCATTTATGATGAAGATAGGCAATTTCCATTCCTCGATGTCATTGGAAATACAATCCATTTTTCTTCCTTCATTTATGTCTATAAAAGTACTACAAAAAAAACATTCAATCAGCCAATTTATCCCAATCTGTGTAACTCAAAAAAGTCAATCAATAACGTATCCATCTTCCCAACTGAACGATGTGTTTCGTCCATCGATCAGACCCGAAAGAGTAGAACTAACTTGTCAGATTGGAGCGTGATCACTCAATGCCCCCATTACATGAGACTATCAGTCAATCTGGGGAGGGAGTCCTCTGTCTCAAGTCACGGGATATTGAAAATAATATTGAGCCTAGTAGATATGTTTCAGGATTTGGTTGCAAGTAAATGACATCACTGTATGTTTGGAAGGTGCTTTTCTACATTCCTGCTGCTCCTTTGTTTTAATTAGCGGGGGAAATCTTGGAAAGGCGTCCGGTGTTTAGTGGGAGGAGGGCTTCGGGTTCTCTCGAGAGATCACTCCAGAATCAGAGACCATCTCTAGAGAGACTGTTAAGAGGTCTAACCACTCCAGCTACAATAAGATTGAACATTTCGTTTTCTAGCGGATTTTTGTAGTGCTATTTTTAGCCATCTCACCGTGACAAGTAAGGGTAAGTGAGCATGGAGTGAACTGTCAGTGTCAGGGATTGATCAAGACGGGATGACACTGACAGCTCACTAAACGCGTGTCTTCATGGTGATATTTTTACAGAATCGATATGCAGAAACCCCTTTTCGCTTTTTCTTTAGATATGAAATGAAATTCTACTCTTTGCAAATTCATCAATTGTATAGAAGGTACGCGTGGGAGGATGAGACAATGGACACAGTACCACACAACTCAGTGCTCAGATGAAGATAGATCGCGGACGAGACGCGTGGTCACCCTGTCCGCGCGCAGTTAGTCGTAGTTCCTACAGTGATCGATGTCTTCGCTCTCATGCTTGCCTAGTACTTTGATTTGTTGTTCGATATATTATTGAAATTGGTATCGATTTCAGGTTTACTGCATATTAGTTTTTCAAGACTATCGCCTTTACACACACTGCATGGTCTAGGCACGTTTATTGGTGGTGTAGGTATCTGAATTTCCGTCTCCTATTCCTACAGTGAACGATGACTTTGATTCGTTGTTCGATAAATTGCATTATTTTATTTGTAATAGATTTCAGGATTATTTCCGTACGAACAGTGATTAGCTTTAAGATTGAATAGTATATATTACTTGATTCGATGTACAATTTACATATGTTTTGATTGTCTAGTGGTCGCAATCGCTACTGCTGAGCATGAGGTCCTGGGTTCGATTCCCAGGTCGGGCAACATGTTATTGGGTTTTTCTATCTGGAATTTCTCAGTAGCAGCCCGAAGTCTGGATTTGTGCCCGGTAGATGGCAATAGGCTCGCCCCCTATTACATGGGACTTAAACATAACTGGCGAAATGTGGGTGTACTATAGGTACACCTCTGCCTAGCCCTTCGGGGAAACAAGGCGTGATGTTATGATGTTTTATGTTATGTTTATGTTTTCCTTTTCCATAACAAGATATCCACCTTTTTTAATATTATATTGACGGTGATGCTCTTAACTTATTCTGCGATTTATTGTGATTGTTTATTTCTCATTATCATTGTCAGCTTTGTTCCACTACCCACAGACCTTAGGCCTTCTCTCTCTTTTGTCCCATGCTTCCCTCTGGTCTGCGAATTGATTTGATTTGTTACCCATTTTAGGCATTTTCCAGTAGCACTAAGTCTTGTTAGCCACAATGGAACATCCGAACTCTATGGAATACCATTTCTATTCTTTCTTTCTATAACGAGCATTATCCTTCATCAAAATTCTTCAGGTTTAGAAATTCAATTATCATTTACACATATTTGCAACATAATCTGGTTACCAATAGAATTATTCAAAGCACGATCTCTTTGAGGCGTGATTTAATTTTAGAGTTCGGGCCTAACTGAAGTGAGTTATATTTGGTTATAACCATCGGTCCGTGATAGCATACTAACATGTGAAATGATTATGTTTTATTAACACAATGTTTCATGGTAGAATTGATCAGAATGTTGATTCTGTAAAAATCTCACCTTGAAGACTTGGTGGAGTGAGCTGTCAGGGTCATCCCGTCTTGGTCAATCCCTAGCATCAGTGGCGATGACAGCTCACTCCACGCTTATTTCGCCTAAGATTTCACGGTAAAATGGTAACCGAATAGTACTAGTGTTGTTTAAAAATGTCATTGTGAAAATTGAGGTGAATTAAGCTTAAAGTGGGCCGGCAAATGTGTCGATTCATAGAAGGTTGAATGACATCTCACTTCAAACTCATTTCACCAGAGTCTTCACGGTGAGATTTTTACAGAATAGATGGTCTGCTACCGAAAAGTTTATTACTCAAAAAAGTTTATATCTATGAAAATCCAATGTGATGTAAGTGGCATGGTGTTGCTTGCTGGCTTCATGGGAAGTGTAAAACCGTGCTATGCGCCTGCTGATGTTCTGACTTTTCGTAAAAAACATACACAAAAAAAAAAAAAACAGTCTTTGAATCTTTTCACGTTGTCCTTGTTGCAGTTCTTAAAGTGAATCGCAAATCGCAAATCGCAATCTTCTTAAGCTTACAATGTAACTAGAGTCACAACACCGATTCTGTTTCGAAAACATCAATCAATTGATTCCCAACGCCTCACTGGAGAAACCAGAATAAATCGCTAAAGTTACCAATTTGTTGATTTTGAAGGGCCTACGGGATTCATTAAGTGACCTTTTTCGGAAGCTATCGGTTTTATTAATCAAGACATCAGTACGACCTCGAAAACCTTTCTAAAGTTTATTTTAGAGAAGCTTCGTTATTTTGAGTCCAATTAAATGTTAGATTTTCATCACATTTTTATTTTGGTTTGGAGAGTGGATTGTTCAAGAAATTTCATTAAAATATCCGGTTCAAACCAAACAAAACAATCAAAGTATTTTGAAAATATATTTTTGTGTACTTTTAACATCAACAAAACTCTATTTTTTCAGAACTATTTCTTGTTTACCAAATAAAGCAAAAGTGACGTTATTAGTATTTCGGGGTAAATAATAAAACGGACCGACCAATTCGTGAAATAGAATCGAATAATATTCTCTAAAAACAAAACGACATTCCAAATACGAACACAAAAAAAATGAATAAAATATTCCAATAAATCCCATCGCTCGAGTTACTTACAAAAAAAAAATGGCGGCCAAAATATGTGTGCGAAAAACTATCAGTGTCACACATATGGTGACAAAAGGCGACTTCTCATATCGGATGAGCAAATTTATTCAGGGGGGCCATTTTAGAGGCAGTCCTTCGCATATGTCATAGACAGTGGCCCCCAAGAGACAAGGTAGAGGCAAAAACTGAATGTTGCAGATATGTTCGCATTATTGCTGCGCGTAAACATTGGAAGAGACGATACGAGATTTTGGTGTGAAAATATCGGTCTAGGATATGGTGGTTATTAGCAACTGTTATTAGTGTTGGTATTCAAGCTTGGGTTGCCTATGACAACAGTTCTGTAAAAAATATTATAAATGCGAAAGTAAGTTTTTTTGTTTTTACGCTTTTACGCTAAAACGGCTGAACGCCTTTGGGTGTAATTTGACACATGGGTAGACAATGACCTAGAGAGGTACATCGGCTTCTTTTAATCCTGGATCGCAGACGAAATCGTGTGTACCATCTAGTATTAAATAAAATTGGTTTGATTTAGACTATTTAAATGTCCATATTGTTTAAGTACTACATTATCTTAAAACTATGTTGGTCATGAGGAGAGAGAGAGAGATTATAACAACCGTCATAAAAAATGTCATTTTCACCAGTATTTGACGTTAAGGTAAAGACAAAAAAGGTTCTGTATATCCAAACAGCCGTGCCGTATAATGTGGCCGTTCATCGCTTTCTTAGGACACCAAGGGTTAATAGGTTTTGATATTGTCGGAATTAACTTTATTGAAGTTAACAGCAATTGAAATGAAGGGGCTTGTGTTGTAAACTGCAAATATTTCCGTTATTTCATAGTTCTCTTGAATAAACTGTTGTTACCCTGAATGGGTTTCATGTCCTGAAATGACGAGATCTAAAGCTTCATGCAACTGAAAATTTGTAAAAGTTTGGATCTCACGTATATGATTAAAAAAAATATTGTTTTTTTTATCTGGTACCCACGTGTAGAAGGAGAAACGGTGTATCACTTTTCACCTGGGTATCTTGAAAATTGACAGGTGGGATTGTTGCCAATGGTAGGCCAGATCATTCTTTAACAAAGTGCAATAAAATAGTGGAATCACCTACCCTTATACCAAATGAGGTGATTATAACCTTAACCTTTTAACCTTTATAGTTCGACACCCCAATTGCGTAACCTACATTACAATGCATGTGCTCTAAAATAGCGTTTTCCACGCAGCCAGATTGTGCGAAAAGGGCCACTTTTTCACACTAGTACTTTTTACTTTTCCGTTTTTTTTCCCGCAATGTAAATGATCGATTTGTCAAAATTTAAGACATTGCAATTTTTAGTGTTCTACGCAATTACGTCGCAGGACTACAACATTAATACGTGGACCACTAGAAACCTTATGACAACGGAGATGAGCCCTCAAGTACCTAATACATAATGGATTACGGGACCAGCTAGTTTCAATAAAAGGATTTTTTGTATGCCCCTCATACACTCACGACGATATTGTTACATTCCTACGCTAAATTTATTCCTTTTTTACACAAATCTTATTTTAAATGACATATTCATGAGATGAATTGAACATTGTGCGAGCTTTTATAGACGGACTTACGAACCCTCGTAAGGCTATTCGTAGTTTGAGATAACTATCCGTTTTCCATTATATAAAATAATAATATATTATTGCTGTATTAGAGAATCTATATCTAAATACATAGTATCGAAGTCAAAACTGCTTTTTTCAAAGTTATGTCTACTATGTGTAGGAACAAGTCTGATACCGAAAACATAGAAATATAGTTTTTAGAATGTTTGCCCAGTTGTCTGTTTGTTGGGCTGTATGTTCCGGATTGGGGGAGGCCTTTGTCCAGCAGTGGACGTCTTTCAGCTAAAATAATGATGAATGATGATGTTCCGGTTTGGCGCAAAAACGACCGAACGGATTTGGATGAAATTTGCCACACAGATAGTTGATGACCTGGATTAACACATAGGGTACTTTTAATCCGTAAATATTAATCTGTAATAGTCTGATGTATAATATTACTTTTGGACTGTGTGCACTTTGTGTTTACCTTATCTATAGTCTATGCAAACAAGCAGCCTTTGAGGGTTTTAATAAGAAAATTTCGTATACTCAGCAAGAGTTCAACCAGCCAAGACAATCCATTATTTTTAAATGTACTTGGTCCTTTGCGAACTGAGAGGACATAAGATTTAATCCGACCTCTAAAGTGTACACGCTTCTGTAGAATGAAAGGGAATTTAGATTTAAAAGATATTTAAATATACTAGCTATGAGAATTTTGCGCTATTGTTGAAGAGACACGTGACGTAGACTAATCATCAGGAAAGTCACATTACAGAGACAGATTAAGGGCGAATTTCATCAAAAAAACTGAATCCGAACAGCGCATAAACTACGTTTAAGAGTAGCCAGTGTCATTACGTCTGTGGAGTATTGACGATGACAGCTCTTGGATGCGGTTTCGATGTGCTGATCGCGTTCAGTTTCATTGATGAAATTGGCACTCAAACAATTATTGTTATAATAAAAATAACCTTATCAAATCAACCAAAAGCCCCTTTACAGCTTATTTTAGCCTCCATTTGGATTTCTATCCACTATCAAATTCTACAAACAGTGTCTTTTTTCAACCACCACATTAAAAAACCTGCCTAAACTAAACTCCCAAATTGTGATCTTCAAATGAGCAGACCGGGCAAAAATCAACACAGTCCACTGCAGGTCATAGGTCTCTCCCAAACTACGCCACAAGTAAGCTTTTGTACGGTGGTCGCTCCATCTAGTTGTGGATCATCCCACACAACACACAACTCGGGGACTTGATGCTCCAACGGCTATCGGTACTTCGACAAACATGGTCGGCGTACTGCAACTTCGGGTTTCTAAATCTGTAGGCAAATTACCTTATTGTACAAACTCAATAAAATACATAAGTTTCCAAATTTTCAATTATTTGCAATGCCCATCCTACGACCAAAACGTACCTATTTATAGTTAAACCACCACATTAAAAAACCTGCCTAAACCAAACTCTCGAACTGCAATGGCAATGGCATATTACTAGAGCATGAGTTCAGAAGAACAAGGCAGACAGAGTCGACGTCGAGACAGCCTGATCTGAAATGCAAACCGCGACCCAAAGAATCTCATTAGCAGACGGGACCACACTACCTTGGCGCGGGACTATTCTGAATATGCGGCGTTGGATTTCATCTTATTCTTTTGTTTCGATAATTTTTCGATTAGAATTGAATCATGTTATTCCAACAATAATTGTTAGAATAAATAGTATTATAATTGTCAGAGTAAACGGTAAATCTGTTTTTAGGTTTCAACTTTATATCTATAAAGTAAACCCCAAAAAAAATCCTGTAAAAAACAAAAGTTTTACTCCCTTTATTAAGGGTTGTTTACACTTTCATGTGATACTTTTGGAAGACAGTACCAATTTTAATGTTACATTTGAAACGGCAAAATTATTTTTATTTAAACACGATAAAATTAAAATTAAAAGACCATGTTTTTTTTGGGGTCATCGCCTGACTGTTGTAGGAGTGGAGAAAATCTTTTTTTTTTATCGTGTTAAGATAATAATGATAATTATGTTTCTCAGCAAGGCTATATTTAGAACTGTACGGTCTCATCAACCGCACATTTACTTTGCGAACGCAGCAACAATTTTGCTATAATTATAACGTTTTAAGCAATGGACGAGAGCAGTGGTGGCCCAGTGGTAACGGCCGCGACTTACGAGTTGTAGATCGTATGTTCGTACCCAGACAGGCGCTTTAATTTGTGTAAATTATTTCATCACCACTGCTCTCAAAACGGTGAAGGAAAACATCGTGAGGAAACCGGCATGTCTTAGAACCAAAAAATCGTAGACATGTGACATCTACCAACCCGCACTGGGCCCGCGTGGTGGATTACGGCCCACTCCCTCTCACAGAGAGGAGGCCTGTGTCCCAGCAGTGGGAATATAATAGGCTGATTATGCTATGCTGTGCTATAAGCAATGGACATCGAGTCACACACTAACTGTGGAGTTAACCACTTGTCACTTTGACTTGTTAAGTTAAAGTGGTAGCGACCAACCAACCAACATTAACAAAGTGATAGTGTACGGTGCCTAAAGCCATTGGCTCCTACAAGAACAGAAATTGTTCTTACTATTTTATGTGATCAGAACCCTAATAATTAAGTAATGTTTACTTTTATTCTGTTTATTTATTATTTTTATATTGTTATTCCTAACAACTAAGAGATTTGTTTAGTCATCTGTGGATTACGTTGTGAAAAGTGTATGTGTTACCTTTATTATTAAGTTTTAACCTATGTTTACTTTTTAATACACTGACGTTTGTTGTTCCTAAGTATAAAAATAAATAAATTTATAATAATTAAATGTATTTTTTTTTTATTTATAAGCAATTATACCGATACCAATCTCGTCTGTGAAGTTTACACGAAAATAAATAACAAACTTAGTTTTAAAAAATTACTAGCTAACTGCGGTCGATGACCCTACAATACCATAAACTGGTATTAATTTGTTTATTAGTATTAACATACTAAAATATTTGCATGCCATCATAACATGGCGGAATGTGTGTTTGCACTGAAATTGTATGTCACATCTTTTGTACCTACCACATTTTATGCAAATAAACGATATTAATTCGATGTTTATTTGCCTGTTTTTATATCTATTCAAGTTCACCTACTGATTCGAATTAAGACAAGTCTCTAAAATATTTTGAATTATCTTATTCAGAATACGACCTCGTTGTCCGCGGCACACTGAAGACATCGCGTCTTTGCATTCGTACCAGCCCGCTCATTGGAAAATCACTCCCACCCTCTGAATACTAAACCAGAACTACAATATCTGCGAATCTCTGTATTAAATCTCATATACCACTGACATATTGTTCATATCGACTGGGATTGTATTCGCTATGCCGTATGAATATTGCATAGTCTTTAAGTGAACATATCTATACATTACATTTTAAATGTCGGGTTTCATGTTGTTTGTGTGACCGCGTTATTCTTCTTAAGTCCGCAATTGATTTTGATGCGGTTTTAAATAGAATTAAGACAACCCAAAACTAACTCTAGAAGAAAAAATATACTGTACAAGGGAGCGAAACTGTATAATGAACCTGATGATGTAACCAATAGTGACACAATATATACATTTTTTTAAAAGCCCTAAAAGAACACGTTAGAAAAAAACACTTACAATACCGAGTGTCACCTTTAACTCTTATTTTTTTTATTATGAACACAGGGAACTTATTATGAACAATTTTCTTATTATGGCACTTAATAGTACTTTTTTTTTCTTTTTTTCACTTCATGACACAAACATCAGTGTAGCCCTGGCTCTTGTACTAGGAATACCTGTAATACAAGAACCAGACCTCTCAATTCACAAGGAATATTTAGAAGCTCGATAGACAAAAAAATCAGTTATGACATGTAAACTTCAATACCTAAATCTGATGTCGTTTTATGAATGTCGGAAAAAACAGAAGTCATTTACAAATAAAAGCAATTAGTTCCCCATTAATTTATGCGAGTGACGAAAAAATACAATATAACCTCGCTTCACAACTTAAAAACAAAATCGCGTCCGTTTAAGTCAGCTGAGTGAAACACGAGTTGACGTGCTATTCTGTAAATATCTCACCGTGAAAACATAAAATGAGAAATTGAACACTTAAAAACCATTTTTAATTCAAAAAAATTTATGAGTTTAACGCAGACAGAAATACCTGAAACCTCAGTCTACTGCATGTCTATTGTGTTAAAATCTCACCGTGAAGATTTGCTTGGAGTGAGCTGTCAGTGTCATCCCGTCTTGGGCAATCCCTAAGCATCAGTGGCACTGATAGCTCACTCCACGCTCACTTCACCTAAGTTTTCACGGTAAGATGGTTACAGAATAGAAATACTATCTATATAGATTATATCAGAATAGGCTGAATGTATCAACATTCAGCCTATTCTGATATAATCTGGAAAGTTCATGTAAGTTCCCTTACGTTTCCCAATATTTTTGGTACGTTTGTCAAAGCGACTTGCCTAGAATGTGTTCCCATTGTGTGTTTATGTATTTTTTGGGTTTCAGGCGACGGTAAGCCTTTATACAACCTTTGGACGTTTTTTGATTTTTATTTTCCCCTAACTCATTCATACATCACATTTGAAGCACAAAAAATGTTTTCTAAAGCGTCCATCAAAATGATTTCCTTGTAACAACATTAATCGGACAAGCCATTCAAAAAACTCGGACAATTTTGTTCGCTGTCCCTCCGAACCCACATCATGTGCACAATAAGCGCGCAAAGCATTGTCGCCATGTTGGAAAAAACGCGCCAAATCGTATTGTGACAAATCAAATGATGAATTTAATTTTTTTGCTTCGGGCTCCTATATTGTATTTTAATATTTCTTAGATAACGTTGTCTTTCGTTCAAAGAATTTTTCAGTACGAAAGCAAACACGCTGCATAAAATAATTCACCTTTAGAAAATATGAAAATATTGCTAAACTAACATAACCAACTGAGCTACAAAGTTATGCAATGTATCTTAACTATGCACATCTTTCAGAATATTCCAGTCGTATTCTGGAAATTATTTTGACGCAAACAAGCGAGATAGTCAAAACAAGCAAAAATGTAAACATTAAGGAGAATGTTAACTAGAAATCTTTGTATCAACAAACCTTCTACATTTGCGTCAGAACAATGAACAACATATCCAGCAGTCAGTATTGCTGCTTCAACTCTACAAATTCGTGGACCAACATAGTTCTGCTCATCATAATAAAAGAAATAATGGCTCGAATAACAAAGTGTTTAAAACTCATTACACATGTCGTAATTTTGACGCTCATATGCTACTTTGTCAAGAAACAGGAACCAATAGATATTGTTAAGAAAATCGAAAGGTATATGCCAGATATGAAGTATATATTAATGTGGACTAGAGTTCCTGGCATAGACGACGATGGACAGGGGTATTTCGTGAGAAATCGCTGTGATCATCTAAACTGCTACTTCACTATGAACAGAAGTCTTTTTGCTGATCTTAGATACTTCGATGCTATCGTTTTCAATGTCGAGGACATCAGCCGGCAAGCTTGGCACTTGCCTAAAGTGAGAAGTGTAGTTCAGAAGTACATTTTTGCTTCGAACGAATCTGCTGGTAACTATCCTGTTTGCAATCCTGTGTATGATGATTACTTCAACTGGACCTGGACATATAAGTAAGTTGCTTTGTTATCTAGATTCTAAAGAAACATTGAGCGCAACAAAATCAAAGTTTTTTATTTGTAAAACGTAGTCAAAACTGGTGTTGTCTATAAAACAAAGTTAACAATTTTGCGTAAATTATTAGAACATAACATTTCTCTTCTCGTACATTAAACATTTTAGTATATATTTAAACGGTGAAACATAGTACAATTACCGCGTTTAATTCTCTCCAACTCTTTGCACATATTTATCCACAGAATTGGTGTTATCTTTTAGGTAATAATTAACTGAATAATATGTCTTCTGCGCTAAGAAACTGTACTTTGTTATACATTCTGGGTGCCATGTCAGAAAACGGTTTGTGTTAAACGCTGTGTTTTGTGTATAAGCGCAAATTTCATTGTTGCGACGTTTCGACTTTAGTATTTCAAGTAGATCTAAGTTTGATTTCACCAATACTGCAGTCTCATTATTATATAGGTAGGTAGGGTTAACAACTTATACTTTTTTTAAATGGCAAGCAACTTTCAGTTGATTTTAGCTTGACGACAGATCGTACACATTTTATGTTTGCGAAATCCATATGGTTCCGTTGCAAGTATATTATTTGGGCAAGAAACGAATTTAATTACGTATAAATGAAGTTCAATTTATCCAAACGATGCAGTTATGAGCAACTTTTAAATAGAAACTCATAAATATGTTTTGTTTACGGAGGCAATGATGAGTCTTTTAATGAGAATTTACTAGTTTTTTCGCTTATCCTCTTATAAGACTACTTACAACGTCAACAAAGATTTACATGAACTATGATTTTTACACACATACATCAACAAAGATTTTCTTACCTTTCATTTCAATTATTTTTTCTCTCCAGACTCGACTCTTCAATACCCTATAAATTCATCACCGTTTACAACATCAATAACCAAGAGCTTGGTGCTGATCTGAACTGGAAGTACGACATGAAGCCAATCACTCAACAGTTTAAAAGCTCTCTCTCTTCTAAGACCCAGGCTGCTGCTATATACCTCGAGAAGTGCACCAGCTCCAGCAAAAGAGAATACTTCCTAAAGAACTTACAAATACATCTGGCAAAATACAATCTCACCGTTGATGTCTTTGGTCCTTGTGGCACCAGGAAATGTGGCAGGACCTCTTTGAAGCCATGCTTTTATAGATTCAGGACGACTTACTACTTCTATCTTGCTTTTGAAGATTCGTTAGCGGATGACTTTATCAGCCGTACCGTGTTGTTCGGTTATCACAACAATGCTGTTCCGGTTGTGCTTGGTGGAGCTAACTATAAGAGGTATTTAATTATTTCTTCGTAACTTTATCCTATTTTTTTCCGAACGAAGGTCTTTGTCGCACGTTAAACTCTTTACACTTGGCGAATAACAGTTAGACCGGAAAAATTATAACATATTGACCGTCACGGCACTTTTGCTTTATTATGTGTGTTTATAAGCGTATGTCTAATACTGACTATAGTATAGACGTGCATTTAGTTACTCTGAAACGTTGTTAGTTTATTATTTTGTGTCTGTTATTTATTACATAATATACAGGGAAAAATCAAAAGTCATTTATTCAAACTAAGCTGCGAATCAGCACTTTTTGAACGTCAAAATTACATAAGACAGTCTCCCAAAATGCACACCCTTCACCACTTCCTAGTGCTTCTTTTAAGTTAGTTGCTCAATTGAATTTTGTTCCCACGTTATTGTATTGTATAATTGCAAAGCACACGTGTGAGCACTATGTAGTACCTACTATAAAGCTACCCTATACTGGGCACGTCTGTCATTGACTTGAATGTGCCGCCAGGGGCTGAGAGTATGTCACGCTCACTCAAATGTCTCGCTGGTGGTGGCGTGTGTGTTGGATCATTAAGTTCCCTTCAAAATGGTTGAGCTGAATGGTGCTGATCCATACGTCATGTTCGTGAACGGGCGCCGTCAGTGGGGACTGGTCATCTCTTGGCAGCCACGGCTTATTTTTATTTTTATTTCCGATTTTTTATGTTTTTATTACGGGTCTTTCTACATCGTTCTCACATGTATAATTTCAACAAGACTGATGTAACAAATTTTTCTGTATCCATATTATTCAAAAGAGTGTCCATGGAGTTTCTTGCCCGTTCTTCTCCATAGGTACTTACTTTCGCTTTTGAATGGGCAACTAGCTTCATATTTCTGACTGACCGACCCTTTGACAATTCAAAAGTGCCTGTAATTGGTTTATTTGAAATAAATGCTTTGAGTTTGAGTTTCAACGAAGAAAATCCTTTTTTTCAAGCATACTTTTACTTGTACTGATACTGAAATCCTTTTAATCTCTTCTTTTACAGATTAGGTAAGTTCAGTTAAACTTTCAATTCAAGTTCTACGAACAATCTATCTATAGATCAGAACCTTCAAATACCAAATACATATTTGTCCATATTTACTACTTGTTGACAGGCCTACACTTTCCTCCCATGCCTATTAACACTGTAATTTGGAACAATTGTAAAAGTCAATTATTTTAAAAAGAGCAACCGTGGTAGTTTCTAGCCGGATCTTCTCCATAGGAAACGACCACTTGGAACCGGGCACCTAGCTTCTGACGTTTCATAAGTGCCCATATAGGTTTATGTGTTTACTTTTTTTTACAGACATTTACCCCCATATTCGTACTTGGAGGCCTCAAAACTGGGTGAAGAGATGACAGCCAAGCTGATGTACGAAGCAATTCAAAATAAAACTAAGTACTACGATTTCTTCAGGTGGAGGAACCACTACGCTATGAAGGAGGCTAAAGTTTTAAACGCATGCACTCTGTGTCAATTACTGAACAATGAAAGATGGCTGACACATAATTGCAGTTATAAAACATTCAGAAAATGGTGGAATCCATATTATAAATACCACTGCGGCTTCACAAAATACTGGTAGAAATAGAAAATGACGAATGCTACGTGACATTAAACTTCGTTTTAAAAGAACCATCACCATAATTGCGTAACACGCTATCCATCATTTCATATACATTAAAATCCTATTATAAAATATATAACACAAGTTACTATTTACATTAGGTATGTACTACATTACTATTAATGACTAACTAAACATACAATTATTTGCATATTTAGTTAGTCATTTAATTAAGTATACATAAACAAACTTACGGCCTACCCCAATAACCCATTTTTTGTGAAAGACATACTCGTATAAAGTATAATTCTATCCGTCCCTGTCAAACAAATAGCTGTGAACAGATAAAGGGACGCATACTTTGGCTTTATTGGTACGTTAAAACCAGAGATTGATAGGTTTTTCTACCTCAAGTTCGTCAAAAATGTGATAGATATGTTGTGGGTTCGGCCGTTAGGCGTCGAAACACTCGTACGCATTTCTGTCATCCGGAAAAATGACAGGCAGCATTGCCACGTTAAATGGCATTTTGCCATCCAACTTAAATTGTCCGTACCTACGCATATTAAAACGCATCTAACGCAATTTTGTTGACAATGGCATTAAACGGCTATAACACTGCAAATTATAAAACAATTAATTTCCCAGACTTGACTTATGTTGTTAAAAAATCCTATCACATCAACCTAAAACTTTGAATTTTCTTTTCTCCACAAGACCATCAACCATTTAATCCATAAATCCCAAGATGTAATCTCCCACCAACTTTCATTTTTTTAATCACAGCAACAAAATACAGAAAGTACTTCAGAAGCGTTCAGGAAACAATTTCTTAGTGCCGAAGAGTTTGACGGTTCATTAAAAATGTGGTGGTATTCCCGCCAGCGGCTTAGCATCGGGTGCCTCCACCAAACTAGGAACTTTCCTGACTTATAGACTTAATATAAAGTCTGCCGACGGCTTTGGATTCCTGTTAGTTATTCACAGGTTTGTTTCTTGAAAGTTGATGTTATTTTATCGTGGAAATCGTTTTGAGGGGAGAGAGGATTTTAAGTTTGTTGTGGCAATAAAAATTTGTTGATAGTCTGGTACAGTAATTTTATTCTAGGTGCATCGCATCGTCTTCACATATAATTAAATAATTAATTTATAGGTACAGAATATTGATTGTGAAACATTTTAAAGAGTAACGGTGGAGTTTCTTGCCCATTCTTCTCCATACGAAATCACCTTTTGGAAGGGGGCGACTACACTTGAAAGCAAAACTATGGAATCACCTGCTTGTGATTTGCTACGAGCGATCTTAAGAATTAAATGACTAATGGAGTTTAATGAAAATGGTACCATTTACTGTTATCTGTAATGTATACTGTAATCTTTAAATATATATACCATTTTCATTTAAATTAGACGCGTATTTTAGGAGCTATCGTGTTTTAAGTGAAGGAGTAAGGAAAAAGGGAAGGAATAGGAAAATGGGGATCTGCGAAAAAAGCAAAAAAAAAATACGAAAAATCTTCAATTGTTCTTGATTATTTGTATTCAATACTTTGTGTTGCCTAGAGGTAGCCCTAATAAAAGCTCGAAGACGATTCCTCATGGACCTAATCAGCTTCCTGACAGAATCTTGTCGAATACTTTCCTACTCCTCTATCAAAGCCGATTTCAGCTCATCGAAACTTGAAGGAGCTGGATTTCGGGATCAAACCCTCCTTTTCAGCCCATCCCACAAGTGCTCAATGGGATTCAAGTCGGGGCTGAGTGCTGGCCAGTCTAATGTGGCGATACCGACTTCACCTAGGAATACAGCTGTGGCACGTGCAGTGTGATAACGGGCATTATCGTGCATCAGGATGAAGTTATCACCGATATATCTCACATAAGGAACGACATGTTCCTGCAGAATGTCGGCGATAAATCGGTCTGAAATTAGACCGTCTCCTCGTCCCCCACCAGGCACGAAAACGAGCTCCGTTTTTTCGTCAAATGAAAGGCTACTGTTTCAGCGAAACAGCACTGAGCAAATCGCTCTCCAGGCCAACTGTAGACCCGGCCCATTCGGTCACTACCGAATGGGCCGTGCAAGCACATTCTGCTCTCGTCTGAGAACATAACTCGCCTCCATTGCTCGTAGTCCCAATTAAGACGGGGCCGAGCAAATTGAAGCGTGCTTTTCGGTGAGCTGCCGTCAGTTTTTGGCCTGTGGCAGGCCTTTTTGGAGTCAGGTTCCCTTGCTTTAGTCTTCGCCGAACTGTCCACTCACTGACAGCCACCCCACGAACTTATCTGAGCTCCTGCTGGACGTCGACACCGGTCAAATGACGGTTTCGAAGAGAAGTTGACACGATATAACGGTCATCTCTCTCCGAAGTGCACCGCCGCCGTCCAGATCTCGGTTTCGGGATGAAGCTTCCAGTCTCCCGAAAGCGTTTGTAAACTTTCGAGACACAGGACTGGCTTATGTGGAGCTGACGTGCATGTCGCACGTCAGCTCCACACGCTGGCCCTTGTTGCAGTAGGGCAACAATTTGTGCTGCTTCCGTAGGAGTGGTATCCATTTTCGTCCAAGGTCAAGGGTTATTATTTATATATTTACCGGAGATATGTACCAGTCAACGTGTGATAGCCATGTGGTAGACAAAAAAATCCGATAAGATGCGCTTTTATAGGGGGTTAATGTCGCGCTACTCGCGGGGTACCGAGTAATGGAACATGTATTTTTTTTTCTTACTCCTTTACTTAGGACAGCTCCTAAAATACGCGTCTAATTTAAATGATTATGGTATTCATTTAACGGTTACAGTATAGTCTTTCAAATGGTACCATTTTTATTAACATTCATTAGTCATTTAGTTGTAAAGATAACAATAATATTAATTTATTTATCTACTTACATCTACCGTTACAGGATATAACCTAAAGCAATAAATGCGCAACTAGCTTAATATTAAATACATACTAACACAATCTTAGATTGTGTTGTACAACAATCCACTCTACTTAGTCCAAAACAAAATTTACGTACCAAACTCTGATCCTGTTTAATGTGTTAAGAACAATAAATACAATATGGGCGCCAGAGCAATCTGCTTAAAAACGGGATTTAAAGTTAAATTAACATTGGACCGGAGTGTCGACAACGGATACACTGTTTTATCATGCGTTTTAATCTCTTAAAATAATTTAAACTCTTTAATCCTTGTTTGTGTATGTGAATTTGGTCAGCCGGCTCTCGATGCCGTTTATCGCTGGTGATAATTTTCAGGCTGTTATAAAAAAGGGGTTAATAACAATATGATTTTATTTGTCAATAAGGTCCAGATTTGTCTTTAATTTATTGTTGGGACCTTGTGATTTGGATTTACAAATGCATTATAGGTCCCAAGAGATAAGGATGTTTGTTCGATGGAATTCGTTTTTGCTATCAATATGCCTAGCCTTTTTCAGATATATTGGAATCGGCTTCATGTCTAACTGCATCCGCAGCTAAATACCAGTTTTCACATGGAGAGATGGCCTATCTGACCTTCACCACACATTGACATTGATGAACTTTTTGTATGTATATAATGACATGAAAATAATCCTTTTAAAGTATTATATTATTTTAATAATTATGAATGTGAAGACAATGCGTTTTTGTTATTTGTTTCAGTTTTTTGTAATCATGGTCTGGCAGTTTGAGTAATTACCCAAAGGTCCTTTCTTAGGCAATGTTCGTCGAATTGTTGAGCTTCTTAAGTTCTGAGTTGAGCTGAATGATTACTGACAAATGCGTGCACTGACTGGACAGATCCACTCAATCTGTGTGGTTCTTTCCTCAAAAGACCATTACAGACACACACACTACACAGACTTTTAAAGAGACTGTGACCTCTGAGTTTGTTTCGGCCTTTCTTCTCAGAATAGTCAGATAGGAAACACCGATCTCATCTAGTTTTTAAAATATGATTGACGTGTAAAAGTGTTTGTACAAACCTACTTTCAGAAATAAAATCATTTATCATTTTATCATAACATGATATCCCTTGGTAAGACCTGTATACCTGTGAAGCTACAAATATTTTTCTAAAAAATAAAACGAAATAAACTTTTACAATAATATTAGAAGAAGCCTGTTTCTATTTAAGTAAACTTACTAACAAACTAGAATATTCAATTTCAATTGACACTTCTTAGTTTTTTTTTTTACAAACCCATCGGTGGGATCGAGTTTCTGAAAACAATGGTGGCTGTAAAATGCATGGAACGTCAAACACTTAGGTACAGTTTGCGGGAACGTCAAACACTTTCAGTTTGCGGGCCCGTCGGCCATCGTCTTTTTATGTAGTATCTAAGAAACACTTTTCGCAGTCTCCTTTTACGATTCAAAGGACTGACAAGGATTTTAGACGTAGGTATTGTGTTTTACGATCACTGGAATTTGCGTAGTAGATTCCAAATAAAAACAGTAGTGCTATTCTGTAACCATCTCACGGTGAAAACGAAGGTGAAGTATTCGTGGAGTGAGCTGTCAGTCCCACTGATGCTTGGGCAGGCTCCAACTACTCATCGCCCCTTAATAGATTAATTTGTCAGAGATAAATCCTTTAAAGTACACACTCACGAATAAAATGATACTTGATATCTATATGCTTTGTCCTATTATGCATCATTTTGTTAGCTGCAATTTTATGCGCCGACTGATTATCATTATAAATTACTACCGCTTTACTATCCACAGCTGTCAAACTGTTCAGTAAACTACGTAAATAAAGAGCTTCCTTTGAAGCTTGACTCAATCCTACGTACTCTGCCTCTGTGGAGGACAAGGATACAGTCGATTGCTTCCTACTCTCCCACGACACTATATTTTCACCTATCTTGAAAATTAATCCTGTGAAAGATTTTCTATCAACACCGAATGTGCTATGTCTGGTCGCGTGTTATAAGCCAAATAATTGAGACACCCTATTAGGCTCTGATATGGCAGATCGCTAAGGGAGTTTGTTGATCTTTCTAATTTCATACCTACTTCCATTGGGGTCAAAACAGTCGTAGCGTCTGTCATGTTAAAGACATTCATAATTTCCGAAATGAACTGTTTCTGATCTAGACAAATAACATCTTTATCTCTTCTCAGCCTCATGCCTAAAACATGCCTAGCCGCGCCTAAATCTTTCAATTTAAACTTGTCAAGTAAACTCGTTTTTAATTTTTGCTTTTCTTGTTCACAATTTCCAAAAATGAAAAGTTCATTTACGTAAATAACGACAATTAACTTCTTATTGTTTTTAAGCCGCTTCTGATACAAACACGGTTTTATTTTTGATTGTAAAAAGCCTAAATTCAACATCTTTTGTCCAATTCCTTGAACCAAGCATTCGAAGCTTGTTTCAATCCATACAAAGAACGTTGCAGTTTACATACTTTGGTTTCTTGACCTTTGACTACTGCTCCTTTAGGTTGAAGCATGTAAATGTCTTTTTTAATCTTGCCATACAAAAAGGCAGTTGTGACATCCCATTGGTCAATAAACCAACCGTATTCAACAGCTAGAGAGAATAACAATCGTAGAGTAGAGCTTCTCACTACAGGAGAATAAGTCTCGGTATAGTCTACACCATATACCTGTGTGAAGCCTTTTGCTACTAGTCTAGCCTTGTACTTCGTTACCTTGCCTTCGCTATCTCTCTTGATTTTGAACACCCATTTGCACTGGATAGTCTTCTTATCAGCTGGAAGATCCACCAACGTCCAAGTCTGGTTCTCCTTTAGTGACATAAGTTCATCATCTATCGCTTTTTGCCATGAATCACCATCAGGTCTCGCCAACGCTTCATTAATAGTCAATGGATCACCATCAAGATTGCTCTCCTTGGCATACATAACATTGCAACCGTACCGATCGACTTGTCTGCGTTCCCTTACAGGATACCTCCTTTCTGATTGAGGTATTGTCACTTCCTCTTCGGTCAATACGTCATCACGTATTCTCTCTGGTACTACAGGTTCAAGTTCTATCTCTTCCGATATTTCTGCGTTCTTGTCTACAGCATCACGGTACACACCATCGTGAGCCTCCAAGGGTTTAGATCTGCTTGTAGATCCGTTGGGTAAACTGGGAGAAACAATCTGTATTCAGGTTTATGATAACTTCCGACTTTTCCACGTTTTCTTTTTGGATAAATACGTTTTCAAGAAATTTGACGTCTCTTGCAGTTGTCACTTTACCTGTCTTAGGATTTATCAGACGATAACCTTTCTGATTATCTGGGTATCCAATAAAAATCATCGGTTCCGCCATCATGTCCAGTTTGCGTCTCTTTTGTTTTGGTATCAATCTATACGCCAAACAACCAAAGATTTTCAGATGTCTGATATCCACGTCTTTTCCAGTCCAAAGTTTCTCTGGTACCGCATTGTGCAATGCTTTCGTGGGGCTTCTGATTTTCAGGTAAACAACCAGTATTTACAGCCTCGGTCCAATACTTCTTGCTCAGGTTCGATTCTGAAAGTAATGTCCTTGCCTTTTCTATTATAGTGCGATTCGCTCTTTCTGCTACAGAATTTTGTTCCGGCGTGTACGGTACAGTCATCTGGTGTTTTATACCTGCAGACTTCAAAAATAATTTAAATTTACCATTACAGTACTCTGCGCCGTTGTCAGATCACAGACATTTAATAGATTTACTTGTCTCATTCTCAACGTCCGCCTTGTATTCACGGAACTTATTGAAAGTTTCACTTTTGTTCCTCCAAAAATAAACATGAGTCTTCCGAGTACAATCGTCGATAAATAGAAGAACATACCTCGAACCACCGAACGACGGCTCCTCGATTGGTCCACAAACATCGCTAAAAACCAGCTGTAAGACCTCGTTCGCTCTCGTACCTTGTTTTTTAAAAGGACTTTTGCATGTCTTTCCTTCGATACATGCAATACACGGCTCGCATAAATCGGTACTCTTAAATTCCATACCGCTGACTAAAACATTCATTTTATTCATATAATTACGCGATAAATGAGCTAATCTTTTATGCCAAATGTTTGAAATATTTTCATTTTGTTTTGACAGTGTCATATTGGCGACGTTATTTTCATTTTCTGTCAATTCATAAATTCCGTCGACCTCTTGACATCTTGCAACAATTCGATTTTTCTTTCGAATCATGCAACCTCCATTGTCAAAATTCATATAATAATTCTTCTTGGTCAAATCACTCACCGAAATTAGGTTCACGAATAAATCAGGAACTGGTAAAACGTTTTCTAGAATTAATTTTTCGTTTTCGCCGACTCGCGGCTCAGCATTTCCTCGTCCTTTGCACCAATAATTTCTCGCCGTTTGCTACTGCGATCTTCATGTTGCCCTTTTCAGGTATATATGACAACAATGTGCTTTTATCGTGCGTCATATGATTTGAGCACCCACTATCTAAATACCACTTATCTTGGTTTATCGCGTCCTTAGTATTCAGGCAGATATTCGCGGTTTTTATCCGCTCCTTGCATTCGGACGCCTTGTGTCCTGGCTTGTGACATTTAAAACACTTGTAGACAAACTTCTGCTTACGATCGTTAGTTTTAGTGTTAGATCTGACATCGTTCTGTACTTTACGTATAACTAAGGCTTGTTCGTACTCTGTGGTCAACTTACTCTGTCTACTTCCTTCTTGTAACAATTTCATTTTAATTTGCTCTAACGTGATCTCTTGTCCACTATTATCTACAGCCATGATGAGAGGGCTGTACTCAGCAGTCAAGCCACCCAGCAAAATCGATATGATCCAATTTTCAGGGATTTGAGCATCAATATCGGACAATTGTTGTGTCAGGAATGTAATTTTTTATATGTAGCTTTCCATTGAAACAAAATTGTCTAACTTACAGTTGAAAAGCTCTCGCTGAATATGAATACGTCTTCTCCAACCCTTGTCTTCATACGCTTTCTGTAAGCTGTACCAGACTTCTTTCGCAGTCTTCGCATTGTACACGTGGGTAAAGCACTCTGGTTCTAACAACAAGCATAATGTCGTTTGTGCCTGCCGGTCTACGTCAGCACTTACTACATCAGTAGAAATTACTCCCCACCAGTTTTTATTCTCCAAGTAATTTCGCACCAATAATTTCCAGTTTGGGTAATCGGACGATCCTTTCAGCTTCTTCATACCACTTATGCCAACTTCAGATGACATAATTTATATTTCGTAAGTTTCACAGGTACAAAATCAATATTCAAACCACTGAACTTATTAAATATGTTCTAGCCCAATTGTGCTCTGGGCCCATAACCTATTGGAAAATAGTAGCAATAAAAAGAGCAGCAGTTGTTTGAGCTAGTATATTAAAGTCAATATTTTACACACAAGTGACAATATAAAAGAACATAAACAAAGTCGTAACTATGCTTATTTAAATCGGTGACAGACATGTGTAAATAAGATTATTCACACAGGCCAGTGCCTTCATACAATGCGACCTCACATGACACAACATGACAGGCAGCATTGCCACGTTAAATGGCATTTTGCCATCCAACTTAAATTGTCCGTACCTACGCATATTAAAACGCATATAACGCAATTTTGTTGACAATGGCATTAAACGGCTATAACACTGCAAATTATAAAACAATTAATTTCCCAGATTTGACTTATGGTGATAAAACATCCTATCACATCAACCTAAAACTTTTAATTTTCTTTTTCCACAAGACCATCAACCATTTAATCCATAAATCCCAAGATTTACTCCTCCACCAACTTTTATTTTTTAAATCACAGCAACAAAATACAGAAAGTACTTCAGAAGCGTTCAGGAAACAATTTCTTAGTGCCGAAGAGTTTGACGGTTCATTAAAAATGTGGTGGTATTCCCGCCAGCGGCTTAGCATCGGGTGCCTCCACCAAACTAGGAACTTTCCTGACTTATAGACTTAATATAAAGTCTGCCGACGGCTTTGGATTCCTGTTAGTTATTTACAGGTTTGTTTCTTGAAAGTTGATGTTATTTTATCGTGGAAATCGTTTTGAGGGGAGAGAGGATTTTAAGTTTGTTGTGGCAATAAAAAATTGTTGATAGTCTGGTACAGTAATTTTATTCTAGGTGCATCGCATCGTCTTCACATATAATTAAATAATTAATTTATAGGTACAGAATATTGTGAAACATTTTAAAGAGTAACGGTGGAGTTTCTTACCCATTCTTCTCCATACGAAATCACCTTTTGGAAGGGGGCGACTACACTCGCAAGCAAAACTATGGAATCACCTGCTTGTGATTTGCTACGAGCGATCTTAAGAATTAAATGACTAATGGAGTTTAATGAAAATGGTACCATTTACTGTTATCTGTAATGTATACTGTAATCTTTAAATATATATACCATTTTCATTTAAATTAGACGCGTATTTTAGGAGCTATCGTGTTTTAAGTGAAGGAGTAAGGAAAAAGGGAAGGAATAGGAAAATGGGGATCTGCGAAAAAAGCAAAAAAAAATACGAAAAATCTTCAATTGTTCTTGATTATTTGTATTCAATACTTTGTGTTGCCTAGAGGTAGCCCTAATAAAAGCTCGAAGACGATTCCTCATGGACCTAATCAGCTTCCTGACAGAATCTTGTGGAATACTTTCCTACTCCTCTATCAAAGCCGATTTCAGCTCATCGACACTTGAAGGAGCTGGATTTCAGGATCAAACCCTCCTTTTCAGCCCATCCCACAAGTGCTCAATGGGATTCAAGTCGGGGCTGAGTGCTGGCCAGTCTAATGTGGCGATACCGACTTCACCTAGGAATACAGCTGTGCACGTGCAGTGTGATAACGGGCATTATCGTGCATCAGGATGAAGTTATCACCGATATATCTCACATAAGGAACGACATGTTCCTGCAGAATGTCGGCGATAAATCGGTCTGAAATTAGACCGTCTCCTCGTCCCCCACCAGGCACGAAAACGAGCTCCGTTTTTTCGTCAAATGAAAGGCTACTGTTTCAGCGAAACAGCACTGAGCAAATCGCTCTCCAGGCCAACTGTAGACCCGGCCCATTCGGTCACTACCGAATGGGCCGTGCAAGCACATTCTGCTCTCGTCTGAGAACATAACTCGCCTCCATTGCTCGTAGTCCCAATTAAGACGGGGCCGAGCAAATTGAAGCGTGCTTGTCGGTGAGCTGCCATCAGTTTTTGGCCTGTGGCAGGCCTTTTTGGAGTCAGGTTCCCTTGCTTTAGTCTTCGCCGAACTGTCCACTCACTGACAGCCACCCCACGAACTTATCTGAGCTCCTGCTGGACGTCGACACCGGTCAAATGACGGTTTCGAAGAGAAGTTGACACGATGAAACGGTCATCTCTCTCCGAAGTGCACCGCCGCCGTCCAGATCTCGGTTTCGGGATGAAGCTTCCAGTCTCCCGAAAGCAAACTCAAACTCAAACTCAAAGCATTTATTTCAAATAAACCAATTACAGGCACTTTTGAATTGTCAAGGTCGGTCGGTCAGAAAAATGAAGCTAGTTGCCCATTCCAAAGCGTAGTAGGTACCTATGGAGAAGAACGGGCAAGAAACTCCACGGACACTCTTTTAAATCAAATTATGTTTACAATAGATTGGTTACATCATTCATGTTGAAATTATGCATGTGAGAACGATGCAGAACGTTAAAAGCGTCCGTTATTTATATGAAAACAATTCGAAAATAAAATTTAATTAAAATACGCCGTGGCAGCTAAGAGATGACCAGTCTCAACTGACGGCGCCCGTTCACGAACATGACGCATGGATTAGCACCATTCAACTCAACCATTTTGAAGGGAGCTAAATGATCCAACACACGCGCCACCATCAGCGAAACATTAAAGTGAGCATGACATACTCTCAGCCGCCAGGACACATTCAAGTCAATGAAAGACGTACCCTGTAAATGGTAGCTTTAAAGCATGTACATAGTACTCACATATGGCATATAGCAATTATACAGTACTAAAAAAAGTTGAGTTTATACAATGCAAAGATTCTTGTTTTTAATCTTCAGCAGCTCCAACAGTATTTTTAAATGCTAATCAATTAGTTGATGCGTCCTTGAGGAGCAGGACCAGCGATTAGCCAAGCATTTTTATCAGCAATGTAATCCCCTAACTTATAATATGCTCGGCTGCATAGTGTGCGTTTTATACAAGATTTAAATTTGGTTTCATTCAGTTGATGTATGTGGGGAGGTATTTTATTGTAACATCTTAAACAGTACCCCATGAAAGATGAGTCTACTTTAGCCAGCCTGAAACCTGGTTGAACTAATTGGTCCCTATTTCTAGTGATATAATTGTGTCTTTCACCTCTTTTACTAAAAAGATGTAGATTTTTCCTTACGTACATGATGTTTTCATAGATATATTGACAAGGTACCGTCATGATGTTAATATCTTTGAACAATTCCCTTAGAGAGTCGCGCCTGCGGAGGCCATATATGGCTCTGATGGCTCTTTTCTGCAGAATGAAAATGGACTCGATGTCTGCAGCCCGTCCCCATAGTAAAATACCGTACGACATAATACTATGAAAGTAACTAAAATAGACTAGTCTCGCGGTATCTACATCAGTAAATTGACGGATTTTTCTCACAGCATATGCTGCTGAACTTAGCCGTCCTGCAAGGGATGTTAAATGAGGACCCCATTGAAGCTTTGAATCGAGCGTGATCCCCAGGAAAACAGTTTTATCGACGAATTCTAGTTTCTCTTGATTCAATACTATCTCCCAATTAGTACTTTTGACATTTGGTAAAGAAAATCTTATGCACTTAGTTTTTTTCCCATTTAATACCAAATTATTAGCAGTGAACCAATTTTGGATCTGCAGTAAGGCGTTATTCACGTCGTCAAGATTTAATGCACGCCTATTAATTTTAAAAATTAACGAAGTATCGTCAGCAAATAACACCATATGTGGTTGGGTTTTAAACAAATGAGGTAGATCATTAATATAAACTAAAAAGAGGAAAGGACCCAATATCGAGCCTTGTGGTACACCCATTTTTACTTTTAGACCGAGTGAATTGACACCGTTTATTTGGACTTGCTGTTGTCTATCATTCAAATAAGATTTTACTAAACTGAGCGCAAGTTTTCCAAGTCCGTAATGTTCAAGTTTTAAGAGCAAGGTTTCGTGGTCGACGCAATCAAATGCCTTGGAGAGGTCACAAAAGATTCCTATGGCGTCTTGAGCCTCTTCCCACGCTGTAAATATGTGTTTTAATAAGGTGACACCGGCGTCAGTCGTACAACGTCCCTTTGTGAAACCATACTGTTGACCGTGTAAGATATTATTGGTGTCGAAATGATTTAACATTTGATTCAGCATTACCTTTTCAAACACCTTGCTGAAAACCGGCAACACGGATACGGGTCTATAATTATTGGTATCTTTACTGTCCCCGGATTTGAAAAGTGGTATTACCTTACTGTATTTCATTAGATCCGGGAATACTCCTTGATCCACACACAAATTAAATATTAAAGCCAGGTATGGCGCTATAGTCTCAATAATGGAGGTACAAACTTTAACAGACATTCCCCATAGATCTTCTGTTAGTTTGATCTTGATTTGCTTGAAAGCTTTCACTACTATTATGGGGTTTATATGCTTGAATTTAAATTCAATCTGGCAAGATGAAGTATTTGCTTTTAATAAGTCAATAGAACGCAAGGGCGAGGAGTTTAAGGTTTCAGTCGTTTTAAGTGGGATACTGGTAAAGAAATTAACAAATTCTTGAGCAACTTCTTTGTTAGTGCTTACGAGACCACTTGAAGTCTGAAGTGTGAAATCATTATTGTGTCTTTTATTCCTGTTGGTTTCGTCATTGATAATTTTCCAACCCGTCTTTATTTTATTATCGGCTGTTTTGATCTTGTTGCAAATGTACAAGGCTTTAGCTACCTTGCAGGTCTTTTTAAAAGTTTTAGAGTAATTAGCAACGTATTTATTAAACGTTTCAGAGTTAATATAAGGCTTAAGGCCATACAACTCAAACAGTTTTTCCCTACTTTTCCTAATACCTTTAGTTGCCCAGTCACTGAACAAAAAATTGGGGCAAATTGTTTTTGTTTTTTTCTTTAAAGTATTATTGAACTCGGTGCTCACTACCGAAAAAAAATCCTCATATAATTCGTTTACGTTGTTTCTAATATGGCCCGGTATACTTAACTTACAAATTAAGTTATTATTAAATCTATTTAGATTGCTGGGCGTTATTTGTCTAGATTGTATCTGAATTTTTTGTAAAGGTGTGTTTGACTTGAAGGCAACGGTTTGACCACTGTGATCAGAAGGGAGATAATTTACAATGGCTTTATGTAAATAGTCGCAGCAACAAAAAATATTATCAATGCATGTAGCAGAATTTGTAGTTATGCGGGTGGGTTCTGAAAACACATTTGACAAATTGAATGATTTAAAGAGACTTAATAATCGACTGCTATTTGAACTATTCTCTAAGATATTAATATTGAAGTCACCACAGATAATTAGCGATTTTTTACCAGTTGCCAGTTTTGCTAGAACATCTTCCATTACTGACTCAAATACGGAGTAGTTTTGATAATTTGGGGGTCTGTAAACGCACACTATAACATGCTTATCTAGCTCAACACAGGACAGTTCAATGCTATGTTCAACCGAAAGATCAACTATATCTTTACGAGTCTTAGATTTAATAGACTTTTTAACTAAGATTAGTGAACCCCCACGCAGCATAGATTTTCGGTTAAAACAACTGCCCACATTATAATTTTCATAATTAATTAGCATTTCATAATCTTTCAACCAATGTTCAGTTAAACAAATAATTTCAAACATGGTATTTTCTAAAAATAGTTCTATTTCTAACTGTTTCGAAGAAAAACCTTGAATATTTTGATGAAATATTGTCAAGGAATTCTCTTTAGTACCTTTTTTGCACTTAACTAATTGCGAGCAAGAAGACACCTTGTTGTTGGTAGGTATAACTGTATTGTTACTGGTATCTTCTGTTGTCTTACTATCTAGTTTAAAGTAACATCCAGAGTGAGCTCCAAGACTCCCATGCCATCACCAGGCAATGAGATCCTACTACTTGTGGGCCCCACATTTGGACAAGAATTTGCCATAGTGACACATGGATCCTCCTTCGTACAATTATTGTAAACAGATATAGCATTAGTGCTACAGTTACTTGAGGTGACCACCTGTACATTAGAATTACTACTAATATTTGCGGTGTTAATAATATAATTAGACTTCGACATACTGTTTATGTCTGAGTTTATAATATTAGCTAATAGCCTCGCTATTTTATGTCTAAACCTAATGGGCAGATACACTGTATTCTTTGTCGATTTTAACTTTTCAACAAAAATGTTGGTGTCAAAAAATATAAGTTTGTCACTGTAGTGACTTACCAAGAACTGAATATGCTTATTAAGCATATGTATATAATTGTTTTTTCCTTTTGATAACCTATCAAAATATGGGAAAGCACACAAAATAATTTTATTACAATTTAGCTTTAAAATCTCAGTAACACTGTCAGTGATATCTTCTTTTCTGACCTGAGAACTATTACCTACAAATACAGTAATGTTAGTTTTTTTATCATATTGGGTTCTTGTAATTGAATTTATTATTTTTTTAAAGGATGCCCCTGGTAAACAATAGTTTTGAGTAGAAATACTCAGGTTGTTACTAACTAATTTCCCTAAACCTCTTCCTATACTATCTGAAAACATAAGTGACTGATAACAATCTTGACTGCAAGAGGAAGCACTACTAGCTACTGCCTGTACCACTTGAGATAATTCATGCGCCATATCAGGTATATCTTGGTTGGGTTCACAGTCCAGAGCACTCACCACTTGGGACGGGACTACCGTTGCCTCAGGTTGGTGGGCATCAATGTTGGATCCCCTTTGACAAGTACACTGAGTGTTGCTAAGAGTCAGCAGGTCAACTCTGTCTACCAACTCGTTTGTAGCAAGGATGTGTTCCTTAATTTGGTGACGAGAGCATACATATTTATTATAAAGGGATTTTAGTGAGTCATCAAGAACTTGAATTTCTGACTGTAAGCGTTGAGTGTCTATTTCATAAATATTTATACTATCTTCTAATTTAATTTGATAGTTCTTTAATTTATTGATAAGAGTCACACGTTCTCTCCTCAATTGAATATTTTTGCAATTATGTTTTTGATGTTTCTTGAATTTATTACATTTTTTAATGATTTTATTCAGCCTTGCATATTTTTTTATTTTATTTTGACTTATTTTATGACTGTAGTTATGTTTCAGTAAGGAATCCTCTGTTAGGTCTATTGTTGCTATGGGATGAGGGTTACAATTAGAGTTTAACAATTCATGAAACAAATGGTCAGTTTCTTTGACCTGAGTACGTTCCTTATCCTTTTGTAATTTTTGAATTTGAACATTTGCATGGATTAATTCATCCTCTAGGTCCCTAACCTTACACAAAGCCTCCTCATACAAATTACTGCAGTTGTTGAAACCATCTGTGACCACCCTTAGTTGATCCCGTTCATCGACAACATTGAGGTATTGATGATGTAAGTCTACTAGCTCCTGTTTTAAGCTTGAGTTCTTGTGAACAACTTTTTCGACTTCCTTCTCACTTTCCTCTCTCTCCTCTAACAGCGCTTGGCATTTGTCCTTTGAAGCCTGAAGTTCGTGAAGGGTCGTTCTCAACTTTAGCTCCAACTCCTGAGCAGCAGCCTTACGGGTCATCACAGGCATGGTTTCAGGAATTAGTACTGAAAGTAGAATTAAAGGAACGGTGAGAACGAATAAGGGAAAGATAACCAGATAACCAAGAAGGGAAAGCTAGAAATGAAAGAAAAATGGGAGTAGTTATTGTTGCTTAATAAGTAATGAGATTGGCTGAATCTAATTTAAATGCAACTAATGTGAATAGATCACATACAAAGTTGCAATGATTCTATTATCTTATGATTTTAGTTTTGCTTATGTGGGTAGGATGCCTAGATAAAAAAATAAAAATATTATTTTTAAATTTTAGCAAAAAAAAACTAGTTTAGCATACAGATTACAATTTAAATTAAGATAGCCGACGTTATCGTTGTTATGTGCAACATAAAACTAATAGAATTGCTGTTTTAAGATACTAAGTTTTGCTAGATATGTAAACAAAGTGACTTGGACCCAGTGGAGGGTTCCAAATCAAGCAAATATTGTGATTAGCCTCAATAAATATAATAATTATGGTTCAGAGCAATGATTGTGTGCTAGTTATAGAATAAAATTAAACAATACTCCCCGTTTAAATCCGTAGGTCAAACATCAGGTGTTCGTGATAGGTAAAGGTTACCGGTATCGGTTGACAACTAATCACTGTTTTTTACTTTGTAAATTTGCAGGAAAACAATAATCCTGAATATTTATGCAGTTATTTTACATCTAGATATATTATCACACCTTAATTACACTTAAAAATTAATTCAAGCGTTTGTAAACTTTCGAGACACAGGACTGGCTTATGTGGAGCTGACGTGCATGTCGCACGTCAGCTCCACACGCTGGCCCTTGTTGCAGTAGGGCAACAATTTGTGCTGCTTCCGTAGGAGTGGTATCCATTTTCGTCCAAGGTCAAGGGTTATTATTTATATATTTACCGGAGATATGTACCAGTCAACGTGTGATAGCCGTGTTGTAGACAAAAAAATCCGATACGATGCGCTTTTATAGGGGGTTAATGTCGCGCTACTCGCGGGGTACCGAGTAATGGAACATGTATTTTTTTTTCTTACTCCTTTACTTAGGACAGCTCCTAAAATACGCGTCTAATTTAAATGATTATGGTATTCATTTAACGGTTACAGTATAGTCTTTCAAATGGTACCATTTTTATTAACATTCATTAGTCATTTAGTTGTAAAGATAACAATAATATTAATTTATTTATCTACTTACATCTACCGTTACAGGATATAACCTAAAGCAATAAATGCGCAACTAGCTTAATATTAAATACATACTAACACAATCTTAGATTGTGTTGGTATTAAATTAATTAATTAATTAGTCCCATGCGTATTAAATTCAATTATAATAGTTACCTAGAGCATAACGGGCGTAACGTGGGTGTACTATAGGTACACCTCTGCCTAACCCTTCTCGGATTACAGGCGTGATGTTATGTTATGTTTTGACGTTCAAAAGTGCCTTTTTGAAATAAATGATTTGTCTTTGATTTTGTTGACGCGTTATTTGGAACTTATGTTACTGACGTGTTGGACAAAGGAAGAGGTATTGTTTAGCCAAAACAAGTGGTTTGCCAACTTATGGGCACAGATTTATTTGTCCGAAGTATCGTAAGACCTAACATATCCACGTTGCATATTTTGCCAGACGTTTAGTAGGAAGTTTCTGTGTCCTAGTTTAAATAATATCGTGTCATACTTTAAATCTGAATCTACAACCACAAGTTAAACATAAAAGGTAATAGTAGTCCTCCATCTTACCTCAGCGGAGACTAGCCATCGGCGCGGGAGATATTATAGTGCACAAGTGTGTGAGCAACACAGGTGCTCTCTCTCTTCCTTCACTCGCATAGTCCGATGGGACGGTAATCCGACACGATCGGAGAGAGATCAGGCGCAGGACCAACGGCTCAGCGTGCTTTCCGAGGCACGGAGTTTCACACCGCCAACCTCCAAACTCCGGGCTGCTACTGAGAAATTCCTAATGGAAAACCCAATAACCGAACCCCACGGGGCAGTCAAACTGTACCTTCTTACTGAGCCAAAAACACTCACTACAATAATAAACCTACTATAGTAGATATACACAATTAAAATTTCGCCTAACAAATAAAATGAAAACCCAATCATGAAACCCTAACTACTTAATCCACTAAAACAAACACACAGATGTCCAAAACGAAATTTACGTACCAAACTCTGATCCTGTTTAATGTGTTAAGAACAATAAATACAATATGGGCGCCAGAGCAATCTGCTTAAAAACGGGATTTAAAGTTAAATTAACATTGGACCGGAGTGTCGACAACGGATACACTGTTTTATCATGCGTTTTAATCTCTTAAAATAATTTAAAGTCTTTAATCCTTGTTTGTGTATGTGAATTTGGTCAGCCGGCTCTCGATGCCGTTATTGCTGGTGATAATTTTCAGGCTGTTATAAAAAAGGGGTTAATAACAATATGATTTTATTTGTCAATAAGGACCAGATTTGTCTTTAATTTATTGTTGGGACCTTGTGATTTGGATTTACAAATGCATTATAGGTCCAAAGAGATAAGGATGTTTGTTCGATGGAATTCGTTTTTGCTGTCAATATGCCTAGCCTTTTTCAGATATACTGGAATCGGCTTCATGTCTAACTGCATCCGCAGCTAAATACCAGTTTTCACATGGAGAGATGGCCTATCTGACCTTCACCACACATTGACATTGATGAACTTTTTGTATGTATATAATGACATGAAAATAATCCTTTTAAAGTATTATATTATTTTAATAATTATGAATGTGAAGACAATGCGTTTTTGTTATTTTTTTCAGTTTTTTGTAATCATGGTCTGGCAGTTTGAGTAATTACCCAAAGGTCCGTTCTTAGGCAATGTTCGTCGAATTGTTGAGCTTCTTAAGTTCTGAGTTGAGCTGAATGATTACTGACAAATGCGTGCACTGACTGGACAGGTCCACTCAATCTGTGTGGTTCTTTCCTCAAAAGACCATTACAGACACTTACACACTACACAGACTTTTAAAGAGTTGAGTTTGTTTCGGCCTTTCTTCTCAGAATAGTCAGATAGGAAACACCGATCTCATCTTTTTAAAATATGATTGACGTGTAAAAGTGTTTGTACAAACCTACTTTCAGAAATAAAATCATTTATCATTTTATCACAACATGATATCCCTTGGTAAGACCTGTATACCTGTGAAGCTACATTTTTTTTTTAACAAAGCGAAATAAACTTTTACAATAATATTAGAAGAAGCCTGTTTCTATTTAAGTAAACTTACTAACAAACTAGAATATTCGATTTCAATTGACACTTTTTTTTTACAAACCCATCGGTGGGATCGAGTTTCTGAAAACAATGGTGGCTGTAAAATGCATGGAACGTCAAACACTTAGGTACAGTTTGCGGGAACGTCAAACACATTCAGTTTGCGGGCCCGTCGGCCATCGTCTTTTTTATGGAGTATCTAAGAAACCCTTTTCGCAGTCTCCTTTTACGATTCAAAGGACTGACAAGGATTTTAGACGTAGGTATTGTGTTTTACGATCACTGGAATTTGCGGAGTAGATTCCAAATAAAAACAGTAGTGCTATTCTGTAACCATCTCACGGTGAAAACGAAGGTAAAGTGAGCGTGGAGTGAACTATCAGTCCCACTGATGCTTGGGATAGACCAAGACCGGATGACACTGACAGCTCACTCCACGCACGTCTTCACGGTGAGATTTTTACGGAATCGACCGACAGCCTAGGTCCTGTGAAATATAATTATTTTTAAGTGCTGCGCTCCAAAACACAAATTTCTGACATCAGCAAAAAGCAGTCAAGCTTAAGCGCGACTGGGCCAGACACGTTTGCCGCATGTCGAACGAGTCATAGGCCAAATCAATACCATGCAAACGTCCGGCGACATCAAGGCAGACCCAGGAGAAGATGGCGGCACGAGCTTTACGCCCACAGACAGGATTGGTCCACACTAGCTCAAGACAGAGAAGAGTGGAAAGGAGATAGAGAGGCCTTTGCCCTGTAGTGGGACAACATAATCTGAACTAAATAAATAATTAAATTGAGGATTTGTAAAATGAAATGAAATCGAGTCAATGAATTGACAGGACTGTGCGCTTTCCTACGTCCAATGTAGGTACAAAGACACGTGCACGTTATATCGTTATCGTAAGCGTCTTCATATATTTTCATACATTTATAACTACCCTGTGTTATGGTGATGGCGGGAAGTGGTCGTGTACGTCCTCGATAATATTGTCACGCTATAAATTACAAAAGCGCACAACGGGGGACGCGTTTGCAAAAGAATCGAACAAATGAGGTTAACAATGAGCAATGAGGTTAACAATGAGGTGAACAAATGAGGCTACCGATGCCGGTGTTGAACTTTTAGGACATATTTATAATGCTTGGGAAGATAACTGCGATGCCTTGGGCATCTTTTGTGATTTGTCCAAGGCATTCCATTGCGTTCTTCATGAAACGTTAATCAGGAAACTCCGTCACTACGGGATCCGAAACACCGCTCTGGATCTTCTTACTTCATACTTGAGTAAAAGGATTCAGAGCGTTGACGTTAATGGAGAAAGATCTCCCGGATTTATCTTAACAATGGGAGTTCCACAGGGCTCAATTCTTGGTCCTTTCTTGTTTCTTATTTATATTAATGACTTGCCTTACCTCATAAAGGATAATCATGATATAGTGTTGTTTGCGGATGATACTTCACTTTTGTTGAAACTTAAACGTCAGCAGCTGGTTACTGACGATGTAAATAACGCGGTCTCAAAAATAGTTCACTGGTTCAATGTTAATAATTTACTTCTTAATGAAAAGAAGACTAAATGCATTAAGTTTACGCTACCTCACGTTAGGCAGGTGAATACGAATGTGTTGGTAAAGGGCGAAGAATTGAAACTTGAAGACAGCACAGTATTCTTGGGTTTAACTTTGGATTCTAAGCTTCAGTGGGGCCCACATATTGATAAATTGTCAAAAAAGCTAAGCTCCGCAGCATACGCTGTTAGAAAAATTCGAAATTTAACTGATTTTGAGACAGCCCGTTTAGTATACTTTAGTTATTATCATAGTGTGATGTCGTACGGTATTCTTTTGTGGGGAAATGCCGCCGACATTCAGACTATATTTGTTTTGCAGAAAAGAGCTGTTAGATCAATTTATAAATTAAGTCCGAGACACTCTCTCAGAGATAAATTTAAGGAAATTAATGTAATGACTGTGCCTTCTCAGTATATTTATGAAAATCTTTTATATGCCCACAAACATAAAATTGTTTAAAAAATACAGTGATATGCATAATATAAATACTAGGAACAAACACAAATTTGTTGTACCTACAACAAGGCTCAAGAAAATAGGTGGCTCGTTCAGATGTCAATGTATACGCTTTTATAATAAACTTCCAAGCCACGTTCAAGAACTAAGCCTTAATAAATTCAAACCATTTATTAAACGTAAGTTGTGCCAGAAAGCTTTTTATACATTCAAAGACTTTATTGAGGACAAAAAGGCTTGGGACTGACCTGCTCCAATTTTTGCATACTGTTTTTTGTTTTTTTTTGTTTTGTACCTAACTTTTGTTTTATTTTATATACACTTTGACATTTCATGATTATTAAATACACAATGACATGAATATTTACTTTGTATAATATTATTTTAATTTCGTGTGAGGACTTAGTGGGTAATATTTTTATATATTTTGTCTATCTCAGTTATTCCTTTAATTTTTATATCTGGCAGTTTGAGTACTTAAAGCGGCCTACCCAAATGTCCTTTCTTTGGTATTGTTCGTCGAATCGTTGAGCTCCTTATGTTTTGAGTTGAGCTGCACGATTAATGACAAATGCGTGCACTGACGTATGGAAATAAAATCTGTATGGTTCTTTCCTCGAAAGACCATTTCAGACACCTACCTACATCGTCCTCATATGATCTGTAAAATAAACAATGACATGAATACTTACCTAGGTATTATTTTATTGTTATTATTGTGAATGTTAAGACTATGTGGGTATTTTTTTTACTTTTGTTTTTTATTTTATTTTATTATCTCAGTTAGTTTTAATCGTAATCTTGGTCTGGCGGTTTGAGTAATTATGCGGCCTACCCAATGTCCTTTCTTTGGTATTGTTCGTCGAATCGTTGTACTCCTTATGTTTTGAGTTGAGCTGTACGATTACTGACAAATGCGTGCACTGACTGGACAGGCCCACTCAATCTGTGTGGTTCTTTCCTCAAAAGACCATTTCAGACATCAATCCACATGGTCTTAACATGATCTGACCAAGATTATGTCTGGACTGTAAAAGAGACTGTGACCTCTGAGTTTGTTTCGGCTTTTCTTCTCAGAGTAGTCAGATAGGAAACGCCGACCTCATCTAGTTTAAAAAAAAATGTTTGACGTGTAAAAATGTTTGTACAAACCCACTTACAGAAATAAAAATCATTTATCATTTATCATTAACATAAAAAAAAACAATGCTGTCAAGAAAAATTCCGAGCACAAAATAAGTACAAGTACAAGCTATACTCGATTTCTCCTCTGAAGGCCAAACGATTCCTCAAATCGATATGAGCTAAATCTCATCCCACCCAGCAAGATATTAAAGCCAACGCATCCACATTACTAATTCCGGCACATCTAAAACACTTAATTACTATGCCAAACGCTTCCTCGGTCTACGGAGCGTAGTTTTTGTCCCCAAAATCTACATTTCTAATCACAGTGCACACCCAAAGTGCTAATAAATTCAACTATAGAGACGTTTCGTAAGATGGAGATAAGTATTAAAGTTTTCTTTGTTGTGATTCAATTGGTTTTAATAATTTTGTGCGAGTAAGATTATGGCACTCCAACGACTTATTCACTAATACATTTTTCACTGTCACAGTCATACTGAAAATCTAGAGTGAATCTCTCACTTACAGGTGTGCACAGCACTTACATTATTCAAGTTTTATAATATTACAAAGCGTATATAAATATAAGTTAAAAAAACATAACTTCATGAAAACAAAATTGATAATTGATTATTAACAAAAAAAAGATAAGAGTAACGTAATCTATTTTGTTGCTCTAAAGAATAACACGACTTGGCAAACAATAAATAAGTGAGAAATAACATTTATGGAAGTATGCCTCGTTGGTCTAGTGGTCGCAATCGCTACTGCTGAGCATGAGGTCCTGGGTTCGATTCCCAGGTCGGGCAACGTGTTATTGGGTTTTTCTATCTGGAATTTCTCAGTAGTAGCCCGAAGTCTGGATTTGTGCCCGGTAGCGGCAATAGGCTCGCCCCTATTACATGGGACTTAAACATAACTGGCGAAATGTAGGTGTACTATAGTTTCATCTCTGCCCAACCCTTCGGGGAAACAAGTCGTGATGTTATGTTAGACAGATATATATTAACTGTGGCCACTGTGGGTCAGTAACAATTGTTTGCGAAATTGCGATAGCTTGTTGGCGAAGATGGGAGCATTGGAGCATTGGACCTCATTGTACGACCTCATCGTCATCAACCTGTTCATTGGTGCCTCCTATTAATTAATTTATCACTGTTTTTTTTATTACCTAGATACGGCATTTTGCTTCTAAGAAATCGGAGACATTCACTGCTACAAAAGTCACATGGTCCATTTCATTCCTTGGTTGCTTACTATCAGGTGACCAAAGACAGCATGCTCCTTTTTTCACTCTTAAAATAAACTATTTTTTCTAGATAATTTGATGCTACTTAGGTAGGAATTGATCTTTTATGATCCCTCCACCATCCTGAGTAATATAAAAAATGCGAAAATAAGTTTGTTTGTGTAGCTTTCACGGCAATTTGGCACACAGATAGACCATGACGTGGGTAAGGAGACAGGCTAATTTTTTTCTGGATTGCAGATGAAGCCGCGGGTAAGAGCTAGTACATAATATTTTTGTTTGACATCATATTTTGGTCGGCTTACTTTATCGATTTTAACGGGAGGACAATCCATAATTCTGTTACTATTACAACTTTTGTAAATCTAAGTATGTTGTTGTTTTTTTTTTTTTTTATAGCTTTAAATTATACAAGCAAAGTAAGTGAGCACTTGTAGACGCCCGAGTTCATGACGCATACGTATGAGGTGCAGGAGGTCAAAGCCCTCAAAACAAAGAAACATCATGTATTCCAAATCCGGTGACATCATTTTCATTGTGATACATTTTGCTCGGATCTACAACAAGGATCTTCAGACCGATACCAATGAGGCATGCCTTTTAATATATTGACTGCTTTGCACTTTGATGACTTCCTTCTCATTGTCGTCCTTCTTCGTTGTTCGTCATTAACGTCAATAATCTTAATCATGATTATTGACGTTAATGACGAACAACGACGACAATGAATTGACGTGTGATGGACTAATCATTAATTGATTAACTTGATTATAAACTAGTACATCCATCAAAACACCACTACTATTAGAGTCATCACTGTGTAAAACAAGTTTTAAGTTAATCACTGTGTGAAACAATATCACAAAAGTTGCAAAATCTGAAAAAAATATCGCCAACCGAGTGCGAGCGAGCGTCTTTCAGCCAGATAGTGTTAAACATATACTTAATAGTAGTTTAGTGCTTTAGACGTGAGAGTGGGAGAGTGAGAAGCTAACGCGAAGTACCTCTGTCCCACCCCCTCCCCGGTGTTTACGCAGTAAAAGTCTGTGAAATTGGAATAAGGAATGTTTACATTTTGAATTAATTGTTTTTTATACAGAATTCCATTTTAGTTTATTTATTACTGCTTTTGCAGTAGCATATTTATGTATTGCATAAGCTGTTGGTGTTGCTCTTCCAATAAATAAAATAAATAAATAAGTAGTAATTAGTTAATCAAATAATCAAATTAACGATTAAAGATATGATAATAATCATAATCATTTTAAATTTTATTAATCTTAATCAAATTTTTGATTATGATTTTTAATCATTAATTTTTAATCGTTAATCAGATTAACTTTGGGCCAACACTGCTTCACAGTATGGTCTTCCATGCTTCGCCTTTTCTAACACCCAAACTCAAAGAGACAATGTCCCGAATGGCCCATTCTATACTCGTACTATTAGCAAATCATTGTAGCTTTCTACATATCACAATGCAATTGCAAAGCTGCCAATAAATGCTCTAAACCAGGGATCCCCAAACTATTTTGGACAAGTGACCCCTTTTCCAAAATGAACTGTTACCTAAGACCCCCATGACCAAATTACCTACTTTTAAGATCAACCCCTTATTCATAATGGTCCGCTAACTTAAAACAGCTGCTACAGAGTGTTATTTTTCATTATGACTAAGGTCAATAGAAGAAGACAGAGTGAGAATTAGCAATCCTTTAAGTTAGCAGACTATTATGAATAAGGGGGCCTATTTTTAGTGTTTTCCTATTGATACAAAATACCTTGGTACTAAAGTACCAATTGGTAAACTTTGCACTTGGTTAAGTGAGTAGAGTTGACTTCATTTTCTCATCAAAATTTAACAAAATAAAAAGACATAAAATTCAGTAAATATCAAGTTTAATTTATAATGATTATTACAAATTAGGTACTTAAAGAATCTTAAGTATGTAGGAAATTATATTTAAAAAAGTTTTAATTCGCAAAGAGAAAATAAAACATTCAGTGTGATGGATGAACCTGTACCCTAATTGCGTAATACACAATCAATCGGAATCTGAATCGTTTTGAAACAGATTGCTTCATAGGTTCGATAAAAAATCTACTCAACAATGTAAATAATGCTATGAATGCTGTTGAACTGTCAAAATAAAACAGATTAGTCGTAATCGTTAACGAAAATGTGTTACGCAATTAGGCTGCTGATGACTATCTACCAATCTAGCTACATCCGGTTCAATATTGGTGAGTTGCAGCCTTAAATCTCCACGTTCGTTGATTTTCAAACGGTTTCTTTGTTTCGTCAAAATGTTTGTTACCACACTGAAGCTTTTTTCAACTAGGTATGATGATGGAAAAGCGATAAGGTATTTTTCAGCAATGTTCCACAATGTAGGATACTGTGTTTCAATGTTGCGTTGCAACCATAACTTCTGATAGCCTTGGTTGAACTTCTGCTTAAGCTCTTCGTCTGTACCGATGGTAATCAACTCTTCTTGCATTATCACAATGGCTTCTTCTATATCTGTGGTATTGTACGGATTTATTATCCATTGAGGAATTTGTAAATTTAAAAGATCCTCAAACCTCTCCGTAAAATCCTTGTGTAATGCGTCTAAGTGAGTGACATATAATAAAATGTCATCATCTTGAAGCATTTCTGGTAATATTGACAAATGCAGAAACTGCGAATATTCTTTTCTGCCTAAATTTTGTGTTATAGTATATGCTACTTATACTTACAACATTGTTCATCATTCATTCATTCATGTCCCGTATCATATCCTTTTATTTGCTAGCATTTTACGAATCGTACTAAAACGATTTCTTTTATAATATCTTTATAAAATCGTTCATTGTTTACATTTTCCATTGTTGTGACACAAGTCAATTGTCAAACTGTCATTAAATTTTCTCTTTTAGTCTATGAAGATTACTTTTTGGTTTATATAACTTGAATTATTTTTATCAATAGGTTTAGCTGAAATATTGTATTTTCTATATAATTACCGATTACTAACTGAATTTCGACATCTACAATAATTAATAAGGACACGCACATACTCGATCGTGGAGGTTTTAATACGTCTTGGCTGAACACACAGGCTGGTTTTATGACTGGCAGATGAGATGTCAGAATGAATAAAAACAATTTTGAAACTTCAAAAATCATCAAAAATTAATTATGGAAAAGGAATATTTTCCTATAAAAGAAAAGTCTGAAGCACCTGATGGGGATTCCGCGTCTGGACCTATTTCACTAACCATCTGCCTCGGATTCTGCGTCTGGACCCGTTTCACTAACCATCTGCCTGAGGATACGGCGTCCGGGTTTTATCAACAAACACCTATCAATTCTACGTCTGCACTCTGCTGAGTAACCATCTGCCTGGAGATTTTACGTCGAGCTTTGTCGAAGGAGACTGGCACTCTAAAGTGTCCCTTCGACGCCTGAAGACCTTTTTTCTCCACCTCCTCCTCCGGACTTCAATTCAAGCCTATTAACTTCAGTGTCGCGTGAACCGTTTTGTGTTATTTTTTATATTCCGACCTGTATTTTATATTTCATTTATTAAATTTTCTGTGACAAGTCTACTTGCATTCTTTCATGTAGTTAGGATCCATCATTTCGTTACATTTGGCGCCCCACTCATCAATTCGAACCCATTTCACTCTCTCAAAATTCAAAAAAAACTATCATTAGTTCTATTTCCTTTTGGTTTCTTATTTTGACTTTATGTAATTAACCTATTTTTCCTCCTCAGCCCTCCTCTTGAAGATTTCCTTATTCATCCTTCATACTGAACATCACAAAACACTACACCCCTACATACATTCCTTTTACCCACTGGTAATTGGCATCCATTCTTCACTTGTAAGTGTTGTTAAAACCTCTCGGGGTCTCTTGCAAGTTGGGGTTTGGCTCACTCTACGACGGCTATTGGACAATATCCCATAATCGTTAATCTTATATACTTAACTCTCTACCAAAACATTTCTACACTCCATCCCACAGACTTGCACAACACTACGTTTACCCTCTGGTAATCGTACCCAGTAGTCGCTTGGTGTGTTTAAATCCACTCGTGGACACTCCCAAGTTGGTTGCTGGGACACTTCACGACTGATGCAGAAGAATATTCTGTGGACGTTTGTACAAACCTTACCCACTACGTTACACTCACTACAATTACTGCACTGTCCTCTTGCACATTTATATAATATTTATTTCGTTTTATTCATCTGGGAGTCTGATCAGAATAGGTCTAGTATCGTGGGCTCTTTAACTATTTTTTTTTGACTTATTATTACAGAGTTGTCTTTTGCACTCATTAACCCACCCTCTTTTACTCCCAAATTCATTTTTATCGTCTTTATTTTTATTTTTTTAAATCATTTAATTTCTTAGAACTTTTAAAACAAGGCTCAATATATGAGGTCCACTGTGTTGCAGAAACTATTCCCCATTAGTTTATATACTTGAGGATCCTAATGGCAACCAAGCTAAATGGTTTTTATATTTTTTTTAATATAAAGAACTTCATGTTATACTCATGACTCATCCCTATCTTTTCCCTTCTAATAATGAGAGTTATTTTCGGCTTATTAACTCTATTAATTTTCAAATTCTTTCATGGGTTCTTACACCATCAAGATTATCTTTATTTTATTTATTTATATCAGTTTTTATCAGATTATACTACTAAGTGCTCTCTTCAAGTTAGTATGATTAATTTGTCACCATCTTTTACTTCTACTATGACTATAGGCTCTACAGCCATAGTTGTAAAACTGATGATGGCTCTACCCCATTCATCACCACCCTTCTATCAACTAACGGCTCTACAGCCCTAGTTGTATTGATCATTATGGTCTACCCCATTGATCATTGGAAGCTTTACCAATAGGCTCTAAACCATTGGTAACTAAGCAACCAAACCTATACATATATGTACTATCTATTACACCCTACAGAGCGGCTTGCAACTCTCTAAACAAGCCCATGCTGCAGGCTTAGCATGGCGTTTTCTGTTTCTACTCTACTGTAGAATAGAAATCGCTTTCTACGCTCCTCGAAATCTCTTTTTCGCGAGCACGAGGACACACTTAGACTCAGGTTGCTTTATAGACAGTGATTTTCCATAGCAACGGGTTAGTTGCTAGTGATGTGTATAACTACCCATTTTTACCGTACAATTGCGTTTCGTTTCTGTGTAGACAGTAGAAAACTTTCTACTGTCTACACAGAAACGCCATTTTTGTCTACTCTTCCGTCGACAATACGCTTCTCTAGGGCGCTCGTGCTAAGCCTGCAGGAGCGGCTGGTGACTCCCTAAACAAGCCTATCTACTAAACTATCGTATCTATTTTCATATATGTTCTAAAGAGCGGATTACAACTCTGAAAATAAGCCTTAAAGTTAAAAATCTTTATTTCATCATATTAGTGGTTTTAGACGAGAGCGGATTACAACTCCGAAAATAAGCCTTAAAGTTATTGACTTATCAGGTTGCGTAGTGATCATTGAATGTGAATCCTATCTGACCTAACTTCGTAAGATGTCGGTATGTTTGTGTGAGTTATGTAAGATTTTTTGAATGCTGTGATATCTTAACCTTAGCAAAATTTTTGTTCTAGGCCAAAAATTTTCTCGGGGTCGTTGGGGAAATATAGTATATGCTACTTATACTTACAACATTGTTCATCATTCATTCATTCATGTCCCGTATCATATCCTTTTATTTGCTAGCATTTTACGAATCGTACTAAAACGATTTCTTTTATAATATCTTTATAAAATCGTTCATTGTTTACATTTTCCATTGTTGTGACACAAGTCAATTGTCAAACTGTCATTAAATTTTCTCTTTTAGTCTATGAAGATTACTTTTTGGTTTATATAACTTGAATTATTTTTATCAATAGGTTTAGCTGAAATATTGTATTTTCTATATAATTACCGATTACTAACTGAATTTCGACATCTACAATAATTAATAAGGACACGCACATACTCGATCGTGGAGGTTTTAATACGTCTTGGCTGAACACACAGGCTGGTTTTATGACTGGCAGATGAGATGTCAGAATGAATAAAAACAATTTTGAAACTTCAAAAATCATCAAAAATTAATTATGGAAAAGGAATATTTTCCTATAAAAGAAAAGTCTGAAGCACCTGATGGGGATTCCGCGTCTGGACCTATTTCACTAACCATCTGCCTCGGATTCTGCGTCTGGACCCGTTTCACTAACCATCTGCCTGAGGATACGGCGTCCGGGTTTTATCAACAAACACCTATCAATTCTACGTCTGCACTCTGCTGAGTAACCATCTGCCTGGAGATTTTACGTCGAGCTTTGTCGAAGGAGACTGGCACTCTAAAGTGTCCCTTCGACGCCTGAAGACCTTTTTTCTCCACCTCCTCCTCCGGACTTCAATTCAAGCCTATTAACTTCAGTGTCGCGTGAACCGTTTTGTGTTATTTTTTATATTCCGACCTGTATTTTATATTTCATTTATTAAAGTATATGTAACAAGTCTACTTTCATCCTTTTTGTAGATAGAAACCACTATTACGTTACAGTGTATAAAGGATTAGTTTACCCACGAAGGCCGATATTATTGATTTTGTTTTAATCAAGTTAAGATCGTCACCCTGCAGCTGCAAATTAACTTTGTTGAACATTCCAAAGATATCAGTCAAGTAATAAATATCTGTTTTACAATTGTTCAGATTTTCTTTCAAATTCGGATCTTTTTCTTGTAAAAACTCCAACACAGATTCAAAAATGGCTGAAAATCTTTCTAAGCAAGAGCCTCTTGATAGTCAGCGAACTTCTGTGTGAGAATCTGTTGGTCTGTAAGAACTTGCATAAAATGTTTTCCACATCGCGTTCCATCTCGTCTATGCGTCTCTGAGCGATGTTATTGCTCAAAGGTATTCTCTTTAAAATATCATGTGCGGGTTTGTGCAATACATTGTTAAGGACCTCCGCAATGGCTGGTAAGATAAGCTGCTCTCCAATTGTGTGGGGTTTCCCCGACTTCACTATTAGTAAGGATATATTATAGGACGCTCGTAAACCATCATCGTCTTTAATAGATGATGACGCAAACATCGATCTTATGGATGGCCTTTTGTCTAGTTTTTCTTTAAGTGCTTGAAAAAATTACAAGGGCTTACTTTTTTTGTCAGCATGTACTCTTGATAAGTGGTCATCCATTTTTGAAGGCTTCATGGCATCGTTATTGAATACTTTTTCACATATGAGACACATCGGCAAGTGTTGATTTGATGGAGATGCAATAAATCCGAGCTTCAAGTAGTCCAAACTGTATTATTATCTGCATTTTTTTTTCGTGTCCGCCATCTCAAAACTCTCAGTAATCCTGCAAATAAAAAAATAAGAAACTACCTTAATAAAAACAATAATAAACTGTTAAATTTACTGGTAAATTTTTACAATTGAAACAACTGCAAACTGTTGCAAACAATCTACAGATAGCTCAACTGATCACTATCACACAGTGGGGCAATGCAGACAGACGTCCCCAAGACGCTGTCTGTATTGCCCCACTGTATGGCAATGCTGATGCGCTGTGCCGGATAAAAACTGTTTGGTACTTACCCTGTTAATTTTTCATAAACTGCAGATATTGTATGGTTACGCTATTAACTCAGCATTTTGTAAATTATTTTTCAGTCACTTTACTTCACTTAATTTAGCTATGTAGGTAATAACTTTGTAATATATTGAAATAAATGAGTACTTAAATGAGTTATTATCGTTCAAGCTCCATCGAATTGCAAAACGCAAATGAACTTTCAACCTAAGTGCAAGGTCGTTAAATAGTAAAATATCAGGAACATGTTTGGACTTGCAACTTGATCATGAGTTCGTTCGTGTTAAATCGCGTAAGCGTCAAATAGAGAGCAAGTCAAAACGCGCCTGAAAGACGTACGCTCGAACTCATTATCTTGCACAAACTTGTCCACACTGACTTGCCGAGTTTTTCACACGCATTACTACAACAACGCTATTTCCTACAAAAATATTAATTATTCATAACACAACATAAACACTACAGCACCTACCTACCTATCTTGAAAGTTTTAAATAATAATTTTTAATTTTTAAACCTCGTCGACCCCCAAAATCAGTTTTCGTTTATGTCGACCCCTAGGAAACCACTTTGGGAATCCCTGCTCTAAACTCTCTAGTTAAGCCAACACTCGAACTAGAAGTAAATTCAACCGAGGTACGGAGGTAATTCAACTGAAGCGGATTGGAACGAGCGGCGATCATAAGTCCGCAGTTCCACACTCTATTAGTTAAATATTGTGGTTCACAATATAAACTGTTCGTGTTTGAGTTTCTACAATTTAGATTCAGAACAACGAGTAATTTGCAGGGAGTTTAATTTAATATATGAATGAGAGCAGAGTAAATGTGAACGAGAGAAAATAAAGCAAAATCTTGTAAGATTTTAATTACGATTTTTTTTCTGAGGTCGAGACACGGTCATGGCCAAAATAATTTCAACAAATTAAATAACTTGGAAACGGCTTGAGACTGCCCTGACTGCAGAAGTTGAAAAGAAGCCAATGCACTTATGAATTGCTAATATAAAGCCGTTATTAGGGATTCTGTTAGAACTGAGGCACAAAACCAAACTCAATCGTTAGACGTATATTTAAGCCATTTATTACTACTATTTTGGTCTCATGTAATTTGGAACATTTTGACTAAACCTCAAAAACTCCTGTACATCATCTCATTTCATTTTTTTTTTTCAGTTAAGCCAAAAGCGATTTCTTACTACTCAAAAACTTTCAATCCAAGTACTAAGTATATTTCAGAGAAAAATTAAAGAGCCGTGCAGAGTCAAGGCAGCAATCTAACTTGCTCACAGACAGAACTAGCAACTAATTTACCTAGGCAAACGTAGTGCCTTGCCTTTGGCGAAGCAGATTGCTTTTTCACGGCTATTTCATTTTAAACTTGTGAAAAATTTACCTTCATTCCTTTGCTTGCTCTATCTTCATCGTTATAACAGGATTGATTTAGTTTACTTTTTGCTTAGTTTATTTCGTTTGTGGAAAATGAGAGATATTTGATATTTTGTAACTAAAGTAACGTAATGGACATGGACAGGGTACTTCTGGATAGAACTGTGGGCCCAAATAGCACAGAAGCATGCTAATGGCGTAACACACTATCGACAACAATCTGAATCTTTTTAAGGATATTGCTAATCCATTGATTCAAATATTCGAAAAAAAACTGCTCAACAACGTAAAGAGGCGAAATGAATGTTGTTGAACTGTCAAAATGAAAGCCGTTCCTACCGTTAGTTATCATCTACCTAGCCTTTTCCCAGCCTTGGTGGGGTCGGGATCCAGCCTAACCGGATGCAGCTGAATACCACTATTTTACATGGAGCGACTGCCTTCGATCCCTTGTTAAGACTGAACTTTCGGGGTTCAGACATGACGACCCGATACGACTATGAAAAATCCACGAATGACAGCCGGGACCAACGCTTCGTGCTTTCCGAGGCACGGAGGGTTCTTGGTATGTAAAAATGGTCACCCATTTACGGACCAAGCGTAGCTTAAACTGATCGATCGACCCGTGCGGCTGTTATTACCAACGGCGAAACCCAATAACCTAAGACAGATCGCTACTGATGATAGACAGTGCAATCCTATCTGTCCCTGCTACGAGTAGAAACAGCTGTCAACACGTTATACGGTCGCATACTTTGCCTTTATCGGGACGTTAAAATCAGAGATTGATAGGATTTTTTATCTCCAGTACGCCAAAATGTATGGAGATAGAAACAATAGTGGGTTCGGCCATTAGCCACAAGCCCTAACTACTGTGTAGTGTGTTACGCAAATACGCGGGTGCCCTGAGACAATGAAGCAGAGTCGCGGCAGGCCAAAACTAAAACCAGTGGAGGGAGGCCTTTGCCCAGGAGTGGGACAGAATAGGCTACAGTAAAAAACGCCCAATGTACTTATTAAGAGCGGTGGTATAAGTTTAACGGCTCTGTCGTTCTGTGTATCTGTTTCTGAGTGGGAAATCATCAAATCACTCTAGGTGGAGCGGGAGGGCGTGTCAGACATTCACTGACTAAAACCCACCCGTGTTCCTTCAGTTGCCTGTGCCGGGGCCACGGTATTTCTTGCGATTAACCCGCGACCCTGGCAGGCATCGGCCCTATCGGACCACTTCACTATGTGCTGACTATCTCTTTGAGGCGGGCGTGAACACGACGCGCCATCGACCCGGGCCTGCTCCTAACTGGACGGTGAGCTGTGTGTATGCCTTTTTTTTTTGTGAGAAATCATCAAATGACTTCTACCGCTCTGGGTGGAGCGGGAGGGCGTGTCAGAATTTTACTGACTAAAACCCACCCGTGTTCCTTCAGTTGCCTATGCCAGGGGCACGGTTATCTCTTTCGAATTTCCCGCGACCCTGAGGCATCATTTTGTGCTGACATCTCTTTGAGGCACTCGTGGAACACGGTGCGCCGTCGACCCGGGCCTGGTCCTTACCGGACAGCGAGCTACCCATTGCTCGCCGTCCGCAAGCCCGCGCCTACGGTGGCCGGGAATCTGCAGGCGACTCCCGACGTCCAGGGCGTCTCCTGCGGTGACTAGGGTGGGCGTGAGGGCGCAAGGCTCTCTCCCTCACGCGCTCCGCCTCCTCCTTCGCAAACATTACTGCTTCGCAGAAGGAGGTGACGGCTTTCCACCGCTCCGTACCATGGCCTGGACTAGGGCCGGATGCGAGAGATCACCGCCGCCGATCGTCTCCGCGAGGACACTGCGGTGCTCCGCCCAAGCTGGGCAGACCTCCACCGTATGCTCCACCGTGCCCTCCGGGTGATCCCCATAATGGTGACACCCGAGCGTTTCCTCCCGCCTTATGCGAAACAGGAACCTCCCGAAACAACCGTGTCCGGTGAGGACCTGTGTCAAGCGGAAGGTGAGGACGCCGTGGCGCCTCTCCAACCACTCCGAAAAAGAGGGGACTTACCGCCGCTATTGTGGCGTGCCCAGATCTGTGTGTATGCCTGACTCCCAAATGGGTGTTCCGATTTCAATGCGTTTTTTTAATTAGAAGACCGGTTTAACCGGGGTGTTTCTTAGATTTTAATGAAACGTATCATTAAAATCTGTTCGGCTATTTTGAAGATAATCAGCTCTTTTCCGATTGTTTAAGAGAAATTAACAGCACAATCGTAATTCATTCCTCCAATCGACTTGACATTTGGTTTATTATAATATTTTGGTAAAGATGATCTGTCTGAAAGGCAAGAAGGTGTTTGGCCAGGGGATGTCAGGTTTTTGTTAAACCTAGACATAGGTAGGTCTACTATTGAAAAACGCTAAACCTGCTTGTTTTCACAATCATTGCTATATTCAATATTTAAATTCTAAGTACTATGCAATGATAAATATAAACACGTAATAAAGTTGTTGTATTTCATGGTAAAAATTGCATGGTACCATAACTAACGTGCTTCATCGGATTTGCAATTGAATAGCTTATTTGTGAAAGAAACTAGCACAATAAAGTTTCTGATTTTTTCCTGATCCATTATTGGGAGATAAATAGTTCGAAAGGGGTTGATCGGAAAGTTTTAGAGCAGCGACCATTTATTGAGGTACCGGAAGGCGAAGCGTGAGACATCCATACGGCAGAACACCGTGACTTCACAGCTGCACACACGATGGTTTTGAAGATCGTAGGTACCCACTGGTTTCGGGCATCACAGGATTAGCCGACGTGCCGAGTCTTTGGGGGTTGCCTATGTCCAGCAGTAAAGTCTTTCTGCTGAGATGATGATGATGATGATGAGGATCCATTCTTTGAGTGACAGTGTAAGTTGATTAGTATGTGTTTCTATATTTTAATGTCTCCTTTTCCAATCACCAATGATCATTGAAGTAAAGAAGAAGAAAAAGTCAAAAGAAAAAGTTATTAAACGGCAAAATAACACTCGCGCTTTGGCGACTGGGGAGTTCATTTTCAGACAGAGCTTCCTGGAACTGATGTATTCTAAGGTAAGCAGTGCGTCCATTATACAATTTTACGGGACCATTGTGCGTTATGCCCACTTTAAAATAAACACTTTGTTTTAAATATTTTTATAACGAGCAGCTTTACATACAAATTAAGGATTGAGTGTATTCCTAAGGATAACAAAGTGTGTTATTTAAGATATGACCTCTGTAAACACAATTAGTAGTGTGGTCAGGAAAAGCAAGGGGTTTGCCAGAACCTGAGATTAAGTATTTGCATACTCGATCTCAGGTTTTGGTCAGCATACAGAGTAAGCAGATAAACACCCTCGGATCCGCCACATCTATGAGCATGTGGATGTCTGGTCAAGGTCGTAAATGGTGGCTTATACCTACTTATTAAACTTTGGACAGCCTCTGGCCCTCAGTAGTTCTTCTTGTACAGGAGGTACACAATGTTGTAAGTTATAACGGATAGACACTAGAAAAACACCAGAAGAACCAACAGTTCGGTTCAAATAAATTTATTTTATTTGAACTGCTGATTGTCAAGTTTACGGGTGTTTAATTAGATATCCATAAACTTGACAATCAGTCACAAATAATTTACCCTATTTTCCATGTAAACCATTCAGATGATATTTTTTTATTTCTAGGTCGGTTAGGCTGTTTATAACTAATATTTGCTGCATTCCGTAATTTCCGTATTTGGATGTAATCGATTTGAGCGGGCTTACGTCCGTACCGAATTAGCGTGAGTGCGATAAAGATGTCCCATGAATCGTCATAGATGACGTCATGACCTGCGCCATCTTGCGATAACGCCGACCATGCCCATAATAATATCACTGTGAGCGAATTGTTGACAGCTCTCATCTGTCATAATCGTGATATATCTAAATCGGAACGGAAATTATCGATGTGAGCGCTGTCAGCGATTATTGTCTAACTCGGAATGCGGCCATTACATGCTAGTAACGATACGAAAATAACGAAAACGTCAACTACAATTTTGACATACCACCCAAATTTACAAGTAAATGAAAACATCTGTTTGATTTCGTTAAAAAATATACGAAAACATCACAAAAAGTCGTACAAAATAATCACAACTACAATTAAAAACCTGATGTGTTGTTTTTTGTTTAAAACATCCCCGTGAAAAATCGAAAAACTTAACATTGCTTTGTTGTAAAAGTTAGGTTATGTGTTGTTATGACTCAAGGTGATTGTGTTTAATGATTTGACCGTTTTCTGCTGTGCCGTTGAGTAGCTAGCCTTATATGGGTTACAGAGATTACTGCTTTTACCTCAGCTCAATCAGTTGGTGTTAAGTTTTCGCAATGGGCGACCGCGACAATGACAGTGGTTCGGGGTCTCAGGCATCCGAGAAAGGAGACAAGAATTCTCGTAGTGCATCACAGCCAGTGCCTGCTGCTACTTCAAGGTTGGTTTATTTTAGTATCTAGAACATTTCTTTAAAGTTTGGATTTTATCATCTGAATGATTCTTATTAGAATTAACATCCTGATTACGTTAATATGTATAGTAAGAAATGTAATGTAAAGCAACAGAAAACAAAAAGTTAGTAACCACAAAATGGAACAGTTTAAAACTCATTATGTAAACTAAATTTTAACAATAACTATTTTGTTAAGTGGTACTGGTATATTATTATATCAATTTGATCCTATGACTCACAAATCACAAAAGATGTCAAGTCATAATCTCAAATAGAGTTGATCATTATTTCCTATGATTGTTGTTGTTAACTTGCTAAACATTGTTTCCAAGTCACACATAAGTGTAAATAATATTGTAGTGAGATTACTACCTCTTCCTCACCTATTTAATTGTTACTTTGTTAGATAAATTTTACGAAAGCAAATAATAGAGCTGTATTCTAGAACAATGCTTGGTAATAAATCTCAATTTCAAACTAGATTGGGTTGAGATTAGTATGAAATCTGTCAGTTTTTAATTGGGATCCAAACAAAGCATTGTTCTAGAAGTTCTAGAACCAACCATAATATATATTTATTGAGTTTCATTGTTCAGTACCTTAGTATTAAAACACAGTCAGTGTTATTCCAATTGACTTCAATAATTTTACAGTAGCTTCATAACACATACTTATATTAAAATTAATTTATTAAAACTACATGACTGCCTCATTGGTCTAGTGACTAGACGTAGTACGTCATGTAATTTATACTCAGCAGTAGCCCTTGCAACCACTAGACTGTGTTGTGGTTGCAAGGGCTACTGCTGAGTATGAAGTGCCAGGTTCGATTCCCAGGTGGGGCAAAGTGTTGTTGGGTTTTTCTATCTAGGATTTTTCAATAGCAGCCCAAAGTCTCGATTTGTGCTCGGTTGATAGCAATAAGCTCACCCCCTATTACATTGAACTTAAGCATAACTCGCTAAATGCGGGTGTAGGTACTATAGGTACACCTCTGCCTAACTCTTCTGGGATTACAGGCGTGATGCTATGTTATGTTACTACATGACAAAATTAATTCAATTCCAACTTATGGCCCATTCCTATAACATACAAACCGTTATTGGTTAAAATTAACTCTTATTTCTTATTTTTTTCGCTTCTTAACCAATAATGAAGCGAAGAACTCATAGCTTCGCATAGTAGGGAGGGTCTACTATGCGAAGCTATGAGTTCTTCGCTTGTAATGGCATTTGCTGATGACACAAAACCATCCCAAACTCTAATCTGCATGGTCCTCACATGATTGACCAAGACAACATCTGCTACTCAAAAAGACCGTGACCTCCGAGTTAGTTTTGGTGTTTCTTCTCAAAATAATCAGTTGGAAAAACCACCCTGAAAGTTCTAAAAATATATATTTCATGTTTGAATCTATTAGTACAAACCTACTTACAGAAATAAATATCTTTTATGTTCAACTTCTCTCCCACAGTAACTATGCCAGCGAACCAATACAGTTCAGAGTGAAAGGATCCACAATTACTGGAGCCTCTCCGCCCAACTTTGTGACCCTGGAGGACATTATGAAGGCAGCTCATGGCATGCAAAATATGGTCTTAGCCCATGAGATTGCTGTGGACCAGGACTTCAAACTGGAACCTTTTGAACCACCAGATAATAGGTAAGCAATTTGTAATTTAATTAATAGCAATAATTAATAGTTTTAATAGATGCACAAAACTATAGAAGATATTAGCTCATTAATATGAAGAAAATTAAAAACTTTTCTTCTAACAATAAGATTTTGTTAAATAAAATGACAATAAGTCATGTCTGCTTGAATGCAAAAATTAAAGACGCAAAAAAAAAAACATCATTTGAATTATTGTGTAGTATGTTCTTCTTGTATGTGTTTTATCTAGTTGAAAATATGGGATGGCAACATTCTGTATATAGGCATAGCTTTAAGTATACAACAAAACTTTGCTTCCTGCATTGCAATACTTGCATCTTGTTTCCTTCCTGATACATATATGTACTTTAAACTTACTAGGAAGTCAACTACTTAAAGGAACTAGAAGGTTATCACTTCCTGATAATCATTTTGATTTATGCAATACTAGCTGTGCCACGTGATTTCACCCGCATATCTCTCGATCCCATAAATGGGAATATCGGGAGAAAAAAGTATCCTTTGTCCTAACCCAAGTCACGGTCTATCCATGGGCAAAATTTCATCCAAATCCGTGTAGCCGTTTTAACGTGAAAGCCTAACAAACAAACATACAAAAACTCATATATTTTCATAATCTTTTTGAACTATTCTAAAGACAAAAAACACTTGGGTAGACCATGACCTAGGAAAGGACTAGTGTAGTTTTTATCCCAGTATTCCCACAGGATTGAGACTTATTGGTGGTGAAACCGACGGGTGCAGCTAGCCTCTTTACAAAATCTCACATAGAATTATTACTCATCTCACTCTTACTTTCAATTTTTATTACAGCTATCAGAAACTAGTCAAAGAGACTATGCACAAAGCGTATTTCGATATACTTAGAGAGCAGCTCAACTCTGACCCACCAGAATACAAGCAGGCTCTTATACTATTAGAAGATGTCAAACAGGTATGCTTCTTACTGTAAAGTTATATGTAAAAGTAATACATTACCTACAGTGTAGCTGGACTACAAATATCAAATGTAGTAGGTATTGGACAAAGCCGCCTCAAGCATGCTCACAGCAGGCTGATAAGATAATTATTTTTAACCAACTTCCAAAAGGAGCGATATCTCTGGCAATTGAGGATCGATTTCGAAAACAAATTTTATGGGGGGGGGTATAAATTTTATTAACTTTGATTGGGTAGTTTTTCAGTAAGCTTCAATATTACGTATTTTTCCACTTAGTGTATTTTGATGGTGTTTTAATAACTTCCTGTCACTATTATTTAGATAGCAAGTAGTGTTATACGACTTTGGGTAGGGTAGGTATAGGGTTGCCATCTCAAAAATTTGGCAACCAGGACAAGATGCGTTAAGACCCCGGATTTTAGAGCCCAGAACCCGGACAAGTCAACAGGTTTTTTTAAACATAAGTAGTTAGAGTCAAAAAAATGTGTAAAATGACCTTGTAATTTATTTTCAGACCTTAGAATTAAATTCAGTCATTTTTTATCAACATTTTAAATGTACATAACAAAACAGAACCATACTACAGTTTGTTACAAATTGTTTTAATTATCAGTTAAGTAGTTTTTTAATTCTTTTAATAAAACAAAAATTATTGATATACTCTGATATGAAAACAAAACGGCGAATCGAAGTGCGCCGGCGCACCGGAGGGGCGGGGGGCGCGTGAATTTAGCGAGTCGGTTGATCGCGGCGTGCGAGTATCGCAGGCGGCCCTAGACTTTTAATTTTTTAACCCGGACTACAAATGAAGCCCCGCCCGGACGCTCCCCGGACGCACTCTAAACTAGGACAAATCGGGGGAAACCCGGAGGGTTGGCAACCCTAGGAAGGTACCACAACATTTTTTTTTTAATTTAAATATAAAATTTTCAAATTCAAAAAATAAAAACAGAGTTATAAGTTCATATTAACACTATATGAATCCCTAGCCTATGTAAGTAAACACAATAACTAAAGATTAATTAGCTACATGAACATGCGCACGCACATGTCTGCCAGCCCAGAGCCTGATAAAATGATAAGTGATCCATCAACCTTGTCCGCTTGTCCTTGTCAGAAGTCGGTGTTTTTTGTTTTGGATATTCGTTTTTTGCCACCGACTTCCGAAATTGAAGTTATTTTTCACCATGTAGTGTTTATTTTGGAAGAAGGTTGTTTTTCTTTAAAAAAAAGATTTATAAAAATATTTTTACTTAATATCTTGGGACCCTTTGGAAGGCGTACGAGGGGCCGAAGCCAACTTGCAGAGGCCCCTTAGACATTGGGTGACATTGCGTGTGTATCAAATAGCTTGGAGATATTTAATCTGTTCAGTCGATTCTGGAAGCAATTCAGTGAGGGACAAAATATTTTCCGGGTTCTACAACTTTTTGTTCGACGAATTTTCTCACATCCTTAGGGAATATCCACGCAAATGTTTGTTGGCATTCAGTGTAAAGGTCTTAAAGGCTGGGCCCATCGTACTGTTCTGTATGTATTTTGTACGTCTCAAAGAGTCCACCCCTTTTCTACGCGGTTCCACTGTGAAAAGACAAGGTCTTTGAATGCTAATATTCTGACTCTAATAATTAAAGTCAGAATATTATCATAATCATCAACATTAGGCCGTAGGCTGTGAGTTTGTATCCAGCCAGCCATCCAAGCCAGGATGATTATGTATCTCACAATATTATTATGTAACTGTTACAGAGTTCTTAATTATTTCATGCTCTGAAACACTCAACACAACAGTTTGTTTTTTATTATTACTTTTGTTACATTCGTAAACTTAAATGAACTTGTTACCTTGGCATTCTTGGAAAAGAGAATCTGATAGTTTGTGAACAAAATAATACTAACAAAGTAGCTCTCACATTTATATTAAATAAATAAATAAATTCTTTATTTCACCAAAAGCCATCCTATTACTATACCAAGAACAAGGGCACAGAAGGCGTATAACTAGGTCACAATAAATTTAATACTCTGACTCCTAAACTAGGTGTATGCCTGTGTCTTAGGAGTCAGTGATTCTCCGTAACAAACAAAGCCATATTACACAAAATCAGGACGTTTTAACAATAAGCCAATGGTGTAAAAAAACAGGATATAATTTAAGTCAAGAAAACACTAAATGAGAAACGTGTGTGTGTGTGTAGTGAGTGAGTGTAGGATATGTGAGTGCGTCTATGTAGTTAGTAGCTGTAGGGTGTTTGTAGTAAGAAGGAATTGGGTGTACCCAGTTCATCATTGTAAATTACCGAGCAGAAGATCCTCAGTGTTGTCATAACTTAGTGTTTGTAGATAATCTCTAAGTAGGTTTTTGCATTGATATTTTGGGCAAGAATACATTTTTAACCTTTTATTTAGTTTTTTATATTATTTCATAGAGTCCTGATAGTAGAAACAGGACGCAGATTAAATGTTTTTGCTGGAGTTTGGATCTGCAAAAACAACTGGTGAATTTGCGACCTTATCTCGCCATTCCACGTACTGATAATTTCCTAATTTGTTTATGAAAACCAAATGTTGGAACAATTGTACAAATGATCCAATAAACTTTAGTATTTTGATGGAAAAGATTCAAACGGTCACACTTCCCAAACTCACACAAATCTAAACCTTATCTTCTTACAAATAAAATTCAATTTCCAGGGTCTCTTCGCAATCCTCCTCCCCCGCCACACCCGTATTCGTGAGATGATCGAAGAAGTTTTAGATTCGGACTTCATAAAACAGCAGGCTGAGAACAATAGCCTGGACTTCCACAAGTATGCTAGCTTCGTCATCGACCTGATGGCGAAGCTTGCTGCGCCGGCGCGGGACGAGATTATACAGCATATTACTACGCTAACTGATACTGTAAGTTGTGTCTTTGTTTTTAGTTTACGTTATAAATTAGATAGCAAACAAGCCTACCGCTCACTTAATGGTACCAGTATCGTATTTGCTCAACAAACGATCAATTACAATCTGCATCATTTTATAGGATATCGCTAATCCATTGCTTCATATGATCAACAAAATTTGTCTGCTCAACAACGTAAAAAATGCAATGAATGTTGTTGCACTGTCAAAATTAAAGCCATTCCTATTGTTTGTTCCTCGATGTTCCACCGCCGACGAGGAAGCAACTAGCTATCGACAATTTTCTCGTTCAAGATACGATTTAAGTCCCTCGTCAATAAAAGAGATACATAATTTATTTATAGCTCATCGCTGACTGTTCACACTGCCGTCTAGTTTCCCATCAAGAGTCTCTCAATAGATTAAATAGCCTCACCCCCTATTGACCCACAACTGTCAGCACGGAATCGCCTTCTTTCATGCTCTATCCTTTTCTATCTCTCAAGATTGTTATTTCCTAGAGCGAGTAAGATAAGAGTGCGCGCGGCGGATCCGAATCCCAGTCCAGGCTGTCGCCTACATTGAGCATAGGGTATGTCCTATGCTCAATGTAGGTAACAGCCTAGACTTTCAGTAGTATGTTAGCTACGTCATTGACCTTATGGCGAAGTTAGCTGCGCCGGCGCGGGACGAGAAATATATTTACTTTTTCTAGTGTAAAGTTTCCCGGTTGTACCTACGCTCCTGAGCCACCTTTCATGACCTTTCAGGGGCTTTATAGGAAATCCAAGTCATCATTCCAGTACGAAAGGGAACGCGCTATTCGTCCTGCATAGCTCCATCATTTTCTCGCACTACACTTCCCTAAATTGAAACTCCTTTACAGGTGGACGTATTCCGTGCAATATTAGAAACGCTAGACATCTTGAAACTGGATCTGGCAAACACTCTGATCGGGATGATCAGGCCCCACGTTCAACAGGAGAGCATTCAGTACGAGCGGGCGAAGTTCGATGAAATACTCAAGATTTCCGAAGGTCAGTAAAGTTATAGTATAAGTCCTATTGGCAAAAACGACGAACTTCCATACTAATTTTCACATCCTATTGAACCCCTTCATAGTATGAATTCTCAAGAATCCTTTGTGCATGTTGACCTTCGTTATAAAAGGAACTCTTGTGCAAAGTTTCATGCTTCTAGACCAAGCTGTTTGGGCTGTGTTGTCTTTCAATGAATTAATAATTAATAGTTAGTTTTATCACAGATAATATAATAATACCTACAGATACCCAATCCCATACAAAGAAATGACACCTGCCTAGGTCTGGCTATTGAGCTGGCAATTTTGCTTCGTCCAATTTTTCAACAGATGGCAGCATCAGCTACTCACTAATTGCCAGAGACTGTAGTTTGGTTACCACGCCATCTAGGAGTCCACCTACTTTTAATACGTTTCGTGCAATCATTTTTATATAAAGTTTATTAGTTCCGGGTTCAGAAAAACATGTTAATAGATTTCTTTTACATTTCTAAGTAAAGTAATAGATAAAAAAATAAAAATAATTTAAATTAGTAACTTTATAGGCTACTCTGATGTGTATAAAATAAGGAAAGCGCCATCTATTGCAAAGAGCTCTAAAAAAAATATTTACAGATCATCATTTTATGGGTTCGAATTGAAGTTTAAGGCTTCATTCATGTTTTTCTTGAAAATACGTGCATTATGAGTGTAAATAGATTAAGCAGCATTAAACAAGAAAGTTAAGATTTTTACCAATCCAACTTCAGCCAAAGAATCATGCCCACTTTCCATACATTGATTGACCTGTCACATGATTCGTTTTACAGGTCGCGTCTACCTACAACTAGTGTTGTCTATTAACAATTATTATTTGTAATAACATAATATCATATCATCTTTTCATTTAGTGGCCAGGGAAAAATACTATTAAGTAAAGAGGTTTTTGAGGTTATACAGCTGTCAGCTATGGTTTGACAGCTGTTTAGCCTCAAAAACTATACGATTACGATGTTAACATCAAATTGTTTCCTAATTAGTCGCTGAGAGAGTTTCAATTATTCTGAAATAAATCCCTCTTCAATGTAATTAATATCAATATCAAATCGGCACGAGGCCGCAAACAGCAGTTATATTCTCGTAATATCCCGCCGATACTGAGACTTCACATGTGATGATAGGCCATCCTTGTTTTCTACACTACATTTTGTGCAAGTTAGAGCAATCTATGATCCCAGCCTATTATTATCCCACTGCTGGGCAAAGGACTCAACTCATACAGAGAAGGCACGAGCATTAATCACCAGGCTTGGTCAAGACGGGGTGGCGATTTCTGACTTTTATTGAGATTGGTACGTGCCCGGATTTGAACTCACAGCCTCGTGCATAAAAGGCGAAGTGTCAAACAAATGACAGCCTGTGATAGAGTTCGTTTTAAGTAGTTTAAATTGTAGTCTATGGTTTTATGCGTAACCTGTCAGCTGTACACTTATTTTTCTTTCCACACCCACATATTTAAAACATACAAAAATCATAGCTGGTCATAAAATAATAAGTAAAGTAAAAAATAAATACCAATTGGTTATTAGAAACATTCAATAACCACATGACGAACTAACAAGTTTTTCGTATTATGTGAAACGGAACGTGTGTAAAACACGCTCCGTTTCCGAAAGTCTATTAGGAATGATAAACATAGTAACATTGCTTTTTTTCTTGGCTTTATTTGAAAATTCAAATAAGTGATACGCAATAAGCAAAAAAAAGCAATTTTTTTAGATATTTTACATCACTAGACGCATTCGAAAATTTTCAGGTCAAGACTGAACATGATTCTTTCTGCCGTTTAACGCTTTTTAATGATTGTTAATTTCATAATGGTTACCTATGCTGCCATCTATGATTTTTTTTCAAGACTAATTATAATTTGTACGAGTTTAGACCCCATGGTTTTATTAAGTAGATAGTACCACGCCTTTTACTTCAAAAGTATTGGCAAAAGGGTATTAACAATCTAAAGATGTCGAGCTTTTAGGGGCCACTGTTTGAAACTCCAGCATGTAGCATGACCACTTCTGTCGGTGAGAAGACAAATCATTTTTTTCTTGAATTGTGACATCGCGCCGTAGAAATATTTCTACAATCTGTCATTGTCTTCCGTTTCTAAAGTGACCATGTAACGTTCGAAGTAGGCCTACCACGAACGCGCGAAGTACATGTAACGGGAATTCAACCGATTTTTTAATTAAAAATACTCGTTCGCACATAATTTTGACTCTATGGGTGATACAGCGTTTTTCAAACTCGAAAAGTGAGCCAAGTCGCTGTGCAGTAACAAATTCACCTGTCAGCGGGGGTGAGGGGTGAGGTACTGCGCCACGAGAGCATAAAGCACAGCCGCCATAATGTCTGAATCGGGCTGTACTTATTGTGTTTTTTTTTTTTAAATGAACTAACATGCTATAGATAGTTTTATTTTCGATTCAATAATCTTTCTAATTTACTTTTTTAGTTTTCGACTAAGCATTTGCTGATACAAACAAACAACACAACTTGATTCGATATTCAAACACACTGCCCCACTTGTCGCGTCTTAGTAAGAAGCTAAACTGCAAATACAAAATGACAAAATTGTAATAATAAATAGGTAATTTAGCTTTCAAAGAGGTCATTCCGGCTTTTCGAATTATAATATGGAACTAAAACCACCTTTGGTGGCTTTCCTTACGTCTCCAGCGGGTAATTGCGTTACTTATGTAGTCGAGCAGACGAATTTTCAAACAAATGAAGCAATGTATTAGGAATTTCTTTCAAACCCTTTGGATTGTGGAACAAAGTGTGTTACTCAATTCAGATGCAGAGCGAAAATCCCCGTATTTTAAGAACGTTTGCGATCTAGTATCATTATGTCAATAAAGCCTTGAATTTAGAATACGGCCGATGAATCCTGGCCGATCCGAACTTGTTGCGCATTTTTTTGCGGTGAAGCGAGTGTGTGAGAACATGCCCGATAGTTCGTAGACCCTTTAAGATAGGCCATTTGTGACTAGCATTTGACGTTTTTTAAGTACGAGACAACCACTCATTTTCTAAGTCGTAACCTCGAAAGCTACTCGCAACTCTGTCGAAGCGACCTCACGGCGTGTCTCGGGAGACCCTCAAAATCGGTATTCACAGTTGTCAGATTAAGGAAATTATGAGGTCCCTCGAATGAGTGTGAGTCGAGGTGATACGTCACAAAAACATCAATATGCGTTGTTTTATTTTCTTGGGTATATGTCGGAGATGATAAAAATATTCATTGTATTAAGACATAAAAACTCTTTACGGTGATGAAAAAAAAAGGAAAATATAAAACATGAGTGCGGTAATGTAAAGTAAAAAGCACGCTTGTTTAATACACTGCATTATGAAGCTGAAAGCGGTGTAATAAGAGCCACTTTATGAGCAACTGTGTTGAAAACTCTTAAAAACATTATGTAAATCAAATAAAATACACGTGTTTTCTGTCTTTGGTTAAAACTTCATTGTTGACTACCTCAAAGAAGCCTCAAGGTAGATGCCGACGTACCTTATATTTAAATTTGACAGTTGGTTCCTCAACTCACACTCACCTCGTCTGAGGAAACTGATTGATATGAGGAAACTGATTGATATGAGGAAACTGATGGATATGAGGAGTAAAATTGCAAACTACGAGTATGAATATCAAAACACCTAAGTGAGGTTGAGTCAAGTCGAGGAAATCATGAGGTTTTGACTTAAAATATGGGGGTTGGTCGTAAGTCTTCTCTTAGCTTCGATAGCAGTAACAGAATAACATTTATATTTTATTTATTTCTTTGTCGTAACAGATGGTCTCCAATACACTCGAGAATGGCTGAAACGTCACATAGACTTGGAAGGTCTCACTCTCCCGGTCACAGATACGAATATTATCAGAAACGTGACCGCACAAACTTTAGCTAAAGCCTATCTAGAGTTACTAGAGTGGAATCCGTCTAAGAACTATCCTGAGGTAAGAATTATTTATACTAATATTATAAAGAGGAAAAATTTGTTTGTTTGTAAGTAGGGGGTAATCGAACTATTAGTCGCAATTCTTGAAGGACTCTGAGGTTTTTTAGGAGCTGAGCAAAAAGAAAAAAAGTCAGAAGGACCGCTGTAATATACGAGTATATATTATAATATATATATAATAATAGCGAGGACAGGCGACGCGATGCGACGGTGTGAGTCGGGGGAACAAGAAGTTTCACGCGGACAAGGTCGTGGGCAGAAGCTGTGGCCCTAGTGTGAGTTGATTTTAACCGTCTCGAATTGGGATGATGACTAATATTAAAAATGTTCATACAAATTATGTAATTTCAAAGAAGGCTTAGTAAAAATGAGATAATCGAAAAAATCAGTTAAATCGGTGTAAATTTGAAGAAGATACACGCTTTAAAAGTTTTTGGAGGGGATTATTGCCATCCTTGTCGCGCAGTACTGACAATGCACGGCGCTAGTATGAAGTTACATAGTCGTGACGTCACTTCTACTATAGTGCTGACCTTGTCTAACAATTATCTTAAAACGTTTATAACTTGGCCATTTTTTAAGCTTTTACACTTTTCGTAATATGGTTTGCGCTATTTGGAAACAAACAGTCTTTTGAGATAAAAAAAAAAAATAGTTATCATCCCAATTTACGCATCCACCCCGTTCGACTTTTGAATGGTGAAGGGCCAATCGGAGCACCGAACGCGGTCGATGCCTAAAGTCGAAATGGTTAAAAGAAACTCTAACTAGAGCCTCTGGTGCGATAATAAAAAGTCACCGTGGAGTTTCTTACCATCTCTTCTTCATAGGAAACAACCAATGGGAACCGTGCACCACAGCTTTTGACATTTCATAAGTGCTGTTTATTTTGATTGTTATCTTTCTTAACAACAATAAACCTTTTTAATACATTGTTGAGCACGTCGTAACTACGTATAGTTTTGAGGGGAAAAAAATTGTTCTTATTGGAGCTAGAACAACTATCCATCGATTTTTTTTCCGTTTTAATCTGTTTTTAAATCGTACATCGGCTTATTTGATTGTTTATACTATAAATTGTCAAAACAATACTATAAACGTTGTAATCAAATAATTTAAAAAATAATGTCAACTCACGCTAAAGCTATTGACATATAAGACAGTCGACAGCAGATTTACTGTACGAATATTGATGATATGATTAGATTTTCTGAAACCTAAAACCGAGATCAAATGTTATTATAATAATTTCAGGCGTATGCAATCCTACTGCAGGCAAAGGTACCTACTTTTCCAGTATACTGTCACTTTTGTCAATCCTTGAAATCCTAGGTCATTGAAAAATATCTGCAGCCTCTGTAATAAGCTTTTTCTTTCAATTCCAGACCGTATCCCTCGACGCGCCTCGTTTCGCCGAGCTCGGCATGCAAGTCTACCGCCTCATATGCGTCACATCAATATTGTTATCCAGCCCGGCTTGTGGCAGCGACCCAAATACGGCCGCTACGCATAAACAAGCCTTGAAGGAGAAGATACTCATCCTCATTGATAGCACTGGAAATGATATGTAAGTACAGATCTCCGTCGTCCGATCAGATATCGTCTATATTCTGAAATAACAACTCGCGATTATGAGATCTAATATAGAGCTGTTAAAACCATGGAAGTACTTGCCTATTTAGTATTTATATGATTACAAAATTATAGATGAATAATTTCTAGACAGTAAAAAAAAAAATCGGCAACATGACTATCAACGACCAGAGTTGGTAACGTGATAAATAAAAACTTCTTACAAACGCGCAATGTTAGGAGCACTACTACAAAGCGCGGCAAGACAAAAGTTAGAAGCATTGCCTCTGGGGCGTTAGTCTGTGGCGGAAAGTTCATGGTAACTCGGTTACACGAATTTTACAGAAGCGCAAACTTTTTCTGGTTTAACTGTAATGTTTTTGTAAAGCAAGTCTACCGCTTCATGTTCATCATCTGCCTAGCCTTTTACCATTTTCCATTTAGTTTTCTGAAAAACGACCTAATTTGGCCAAGCGTTGAATCAATTGACTGATTAATTTCATTTATAAAAAACGCCCCTTGTTGTATAGGTAAATCCAGTCAGGTCTGTGATACTCAAACCGTTCATTTCAATTAAACCACTTCCAGTCTTGAATTGCCAAAGCAGACGTCAGTCAGAAAGATGAAGGTAGTGGATAATTTGATTCGACCCTCTATGATGGTGACTTCATGGCGGATTTGACACTAACCGGACAGGTCCACTAAAATCTGTATGGTTCTTTCCTCAAAAGACCATTTCAGACATCAATTATGTCTGGACTTTAAAACTGACTGTGACCTATGTGTTTGTTTCGGCCTTTCTTCACAGAGTAGTCAGATAGGAAACGCCGACCACATCTAGTTAAAAAAATATGATTGACGTTTAGAAGTGTTTGTACAAACCTACTTACAGAAATAAAATCATTTATCATTTGATGTATGGTTGGTTACAGCGAACTGAAGGCCGTCCTCCCGTCCTTGGCCGAGGAGATAATCCTGGTCACAGAACAATTCCTAGAGAACCTCAACCACCCGCCTCTCACTGCCGATACTAAGGAGATCATCAGAACACAGATCTTGTCGCTCGGAGATCCCGAACATAGGGTCCGGGAGATTGTTCGTAAGTATTCCTCGTTGGTCTAGTGGTCGCAATCGCAAGCGCTACTGCTGAGCATGAAGTCCTGGGTTCGATTCCCGGGTCGTGCAAAGTGTTATTAGGTTTTTCAATCTGGAATTTCTCAGTAGCAGCCCAGAGTCTGGATTTGTGACCGGTTGATGGCAATAGGCTCGCCCTCTATTACATGGGACCTTACAACATAACTGGTGAAATGTGTGTGTGTATGTGGTACCCTACACCTCTGCCCAACCCTTCGGGTAAACAAGTCGTGATGTATAAGACTTTTTGGTACAATACGGCCGATTATATGGCTCATCGAATTTAAGAAAAGATTTATTTTTATTTAGCACCTCCTCTTTGTGACTCAAACTGGTTTTTATTGCGTTTCGCCACTCCTCGCAGTCCCGCTGGCGTTGTCGCCCATTTCATGTAATTTCATAGGTCTCAAGGAACTCGCACTTTATGACCTATGAATAATTAATTATTGGTCATAAAAAGAGTGTGTTTGTTACTTTTTTGTTGTTGCTGTACATTTCACAGCAACAACAAAAAAGCAGTTTTCAAATACATTCCTTTTTCGAATATCAGGCACACGTTCACGTTTAGAACTGTCAGTTTCAATCTGACAGTACGTAATCCGTAGGATAAAGTGCACTTGCACATTTTTGTTAAAAAAAAACGATCTGTTCTGTTTATTGATGTTAGGGATACTAATCAAAGATATCCTCAACTACAGTGGATTTCGGGTATAACGACAATGAAGGGACCACTCTATTTTTGTCGTTATATCCGGAAGTCGTTACAGGCAAAGGTAAAGAGAAACAGACACGTACACATGTGTCCTTTTGTTTAACAGTGAATGTGCGTCTAGCAGCCATACTTATTCAAAAGTTTACTAAACCCAGTTGCTACTCAGAATATCACTTTGTAACTGAACCATAAAAGCTCCGAAACGTATACGGTTCCCTACCTACTTAGTTGATATCTATAAACAAAAGGTAAAGGTCTCCACACTTTCTGACCATCTGTGTGCAATGGATGTAAACAAAAGATAAGAAATGTTTGTGAAAGAAAAAAATCTTTGTGTCTTTGGCGGCCGACTCCGGTCGCAATATCTGCATGGGATTTCTAGGAATTTGTTACAAATGATTCATTAAAAACAGTCGCTACACCCGAACTCGGCGTTGCATCCAAAGTCGCTATAGCCACAAGAATTTTGTACTAAAGTATGCTTTAAATTCAAGGGACTTAGATTTAACGTCGCTATAGGTAAATGGTCGCTACAACCAAGGTCGTAATAAATGATATCCACTGTATATCTTTCATTCAGGGTTTTAATTATATTTTCTATGATACAGTGATGTCTCTTTGCCGGAACGTGAGCGGAAAAATAAGTGCCAGTGTGGCAAGCTTTATATTAGGGTTGGCAGACTACAAGTAGTGTTGCCACTACAGTTCATTCTCCGAATGTGACCCAGAAGAGGTCAACGTTTAGCATTTCCGTACCGCAATCTACCTCAGAAATGACACTGTTAACATTTTTCTCCCCAGGCCAACGAGTCCTCGAATTCCTCGAAACGATTCTAGTATGCGGAGGAGGTTCCCGTCAGATCCCGGTTGGTCTATCATCCCTATCTAAGGAACTGACATCAGTGTCTGGTACATTACTCCGTTACGTCATGCACAACAAAGCAGTCTTCAATTCTCATTACATGGACATCGTGGGAGAAGAGCTGAGTAGAAGTTAAGCTTTATGTCTTTAGTTTTAGAGCTGATTTTCTAACGGCAGGTATCTGTGAAATAAAAATTTGACACTGAGAGTTTATGTATGGAAACACTGTCAAAAAACCAAAATTAGTCTTCGTATAGAGATATCTGGCGTTGGTAAATCTGCTTTCTTTAGTATGTTATGTAATGGTAAAAAAAGCTAAATAGTTTAACGTTTTAAATTGAATTCAGAATCTTAGATCGTTGTCAAGTTTTCAAACTACAAGCTCAAAGTCGTACTTAACAAAGTTCAAATTCCATTGCAACTCTAAATAAAAGGACGATTTTATTACAAAAGTCACTCAAACATCAACTTAGACTTGACAGCGTTAAAGATAGTTGTGTAAGTAGCAATGTATCTATGATTCTGATTTCAAAAGTTTAATCAATCTTCTCTCTTTGTATTGGACTATAATGCATTTTAACTAAACATTAATGTGCTTCCTAATATTTGCACGAGATAGCATAACTGTACGTACTACTTAACAATATTTTGCAGTAAATACAATATAGGTGAAGCTAATATTTGTATATTTTAAAAATATTCAGACATTTTCGTATATCTCTTCATAGAACTCCTAAAATATACTACTCTTGATATATTCGTACAATGTTGCATATAGTTAAATTCGGACCAAAAACTATACTTAATAAAATGGTGCGAGGGAAAAAGCTAATAATAGAGAAGCGCAATGCTATTGTCGATAAATTATAGTAACTTTGTGTATTGATTTTTTACTCGGACAGTATGGGGAAACTGTTTTTTTTTACCAGTGCCAGTAGTGTATAAAAATTTGGAAAAATACCAATTTTTTATTGGTATTCGATTGATTCATGTAGTGAATAAAAACAATCTGGATAGCAAAAGTACAATTTTTTCATGAAAAAATTCAGGTTCCAAAGCCAGTTTCCCCGCATCTCCTATTGATTCGGTTTTCCCCATACTGTCCCAGTTAAAATACTCTGATAATGTTTTACTCATAGAGATACCACGTTATAAAAACTTTTTAAGGGAACAAGTCGGCTGGGCCGCTTTTGTGTTTACCTTAGCGTTTGACGCTAAATAGTTTAAGGCAACATTTGTTGCCTCAGCGTTTCACCTGTGTAACGGACACAGCGTAACTAGTTTTATGCATGCGGCGAGTTTTTGGCCCGAACATAAGAGTTTGAACTACCTATTTGATTACGATATGTAGTCTGTATGGTCAAGCTTGTAATTACATTCCCACTTTTGACAACAATTCCCAGGAAATTGAAACTGAAACACTAAGGTTGAAAATATATATCTGTCACATACGCAAAGCGAGCAGTGGTGGCCCAGTGGTATCACCAAGACAGGCGGTTTACTTTGTGTAAATGATTTCATCACCACTCTCAAAACGGTAAACAAAAACATCGTTAGGAAACCGGCATGTCCTAGAACCAAAAAATCGAAGACATGTGACATCTACCAACCCGCACTGGGCCTGTGCCTCCACTAAGAGAGGAGGCCTGTGTCCCAGCAGTGGGAGGCTGATTATGTTACGACGACAAATAGACCTTGACGGTTTATGACGTGCAAGTGACATTCACACTTATCACCCTTTATGTATACTAATATTATAAAGAAGTAACATTTGTTTGTAAGTTTGTATGTAGGGGGTAATCTCTGGCACTACCGGTTTGATTTGAAAAAATATTTTCGCATATGAAAGCCCAATTCTTGAAGAAGACTTTAGGCTATTTAACATCACGCTACTAACCGTAGGAGCCGCGCAAAAAGAAAAAATATAAGAAAGACTTAGCAAAAATGAAGCAATAGCGTGGCCATGTGACGGGGTGGGTCGGGGGAACAAGAATTTCACGCGGACGAAATCGCGGGTATAAGCCAGTCACCCATAAAGTAATTATGAGATCGACTATACCCATAAGTAAATGTATTCACTAAACAAACATGCATGTTGAATGTATAAAGCTACTTTGAAGTAACTTTTATCCATTCCCTAGATTATTTTTACTATTTCAGATACAGATATATTTGAAAGTAGTTTTTTTTTTGCTATAAAACGTATTCAAAAAATAAAACATGTATAGTTCTCGCAAATATATTACATGTTAAAATTAAAATTGATAGCAGATTCGTGAAATAATAAGAAATGTTTAAAAAAATATTGCCTAGTCAATGTAAAGGTGCTTAAAGTTTGCCTGATATTATATTTAAATTGGGAAGTTATTGAATATTATATCGTGTAGTTAAATATAGCAATATTATCGAGAATTTAATCCTTATTCGTAGTCAAAAAGTTATTGAATAGAGTGATTTACCGACTTTTATTTGTCGAACAAACGGCTAATAATACTCGATCGCAACTCAATTTGAGGTCGTTAAATCCAGGATGTCTTTGTCATTTGACACTGTATTGTAGCGACAGAAATACTGTTTAGAACTTCTTCAAATTAAGTAGCGTTTTAAGTATTTAAGATAAGATTAGACCCATATTAATACATCATACTCATTTGAGAGCCGTTCCCATAATTTTCGGTCTGTACGAGGCGGTACACATTGGGCTAATAAACTCAGACGCACATGTCGATGGATACCTCACTGCGATACATCGCGGGCTGCTTGAGGGTTTACCTCGATGCCTACGTGAAAAGAAAATATTTTCGCCTACGGCAAGCACCGATGTGATCTGGATCATGATTGGTAAAATGGGTTCAATACGTTCTTTTGGAGTATTTATTTATTTATAAACTCCAAACTCTTTATATTAGTTTCGACAATCTAAAATTATAAAAATAGCTTAAAACTATGTTAGTAGCACTTTACTAGCTTGTCCTGTCCTGTGGCACTTGTCTGCGGAAGCGACAGAACACCAGATCGTGCAGCAAAAGTCTTATTCCATGACGACGGCAGATAACAATTCGGTACGCGAAACATGCGGTATTTAATTTGGGTTATGCTCGTGCCGAAACGTGAGACGTTGAGGGCTTGCTCATAAAGAGCTTTCAGAGACATTTTCATAATAAAAAAAATTGAGATACGAAAATGACTCTAAAATGAGATTGAACAAGGTTGAATTTGGCGAACGAAGTCGCAAGCAACAGCTATTTATCTATATAGTGTACATGGGCTTGTCTATTGCCTGTAGGAATCATAGTTGATAGCTGGTAATCTAATCATGAAGTAACTACTAAACTTATTAATCGGTTTAATTATGAAGTACCTAAATAATGTATTGTATGGGCTCTGACTAACTCATTAAACTAATTAATTGTTATAACTGCTATAATCAAGTACTCGTTAGCTCTGTATGAGTTTAAAATTATATTTATATTCGTGCAAATGTAATGCATAAAAATATGGCAATTTTCGAATTGTCGCAAACAGACTATGCGGCTGTGTGATCACTGATCAATAATCATAGACCATTCTGCAGCTGGATTAGAAAACAAACACTAAATTCGTGTAGGAAATCCTCTGGAATACTACTCTGGAATACTCCGGTGGAGGGTATATTGGACTTCTAACGACACACACCACACTGCAGAACAAAAACGTTAATAGCTATTCCATATTAAACCCTTGCTTCCAATTGTTATTACCACTTTACACTTGTGTAAATTAATTTGACTTCCGATAGACTAATACGATTGAAAACTTTTTTTTGTAATTATGCAAACTGAACTTTATGTGACGGCTATATAAGCTATTTTTCCAGAAAACATTATTGTTTACATGTTTGGAAAGTAATTGATAGGCCTGATTACTTAATATTGGCTTTGCCACATATTTTTTTTCATATTTTTGCATGCAGTACAATTTTAGGATAGCATTTTAACCCATATTCCATGTAATATTTTTAGATTTTAGCTTGAGTGAGCCTTTCGCTATAGGTTAATTTATTTACAATTGATTCACTAATATAATTATAATTATACTTGCTGGAACATGCATGCTGACATTGTATTTATTATTTTGTTTTAAACAATATTAAGTTATTGTTGTAAACAAACCATGTTTATATTTAACATGACTGTGTGAATAAAGACTACATATTTTTTAGCATTTTCCTGATGATTTATCCATGAATGATAAATATTCAAATTGAAACAAATACACTTCCAAAAAACTGTGTATTTGTTTTTTTTTTTTTTTTGTATTGGATTGCAAACTTGTTTTGTGTCAATAGAAAAGGCAACAAAGTCGTTTTATTTGTCGTTGTCGTTCCGAAATATTCGTTTAATGTATTTTTACGTAATCAAGTGAATGTGGCACTAATAAAAGTATTGAGAATACATAAAAGGTTTTGTTTGATTTCTTGTTGTTACGAGTCTTCGATCAAGAATACTCCTAGATCTTTTTAAGATAAAGATCTAGAGTATTCTTGATCGAAGACCGAGAGAAGAGCCTGACGATGGCAAAAATAACACGAAAAAATATAGTTTTTTTTCCAGTACGCGTACTGTAACCATGAAATTCAGCTTATGATTCTAGCACACCAAGCGTAAAAAAATTCGTCGGTAAACACAGAATAAACTTTTAACCAGTGCGCAGCTGCGCGCCAGATGATGTCGAGATATTTTAAACAATGAAAACTTCAACTATTGTGCGTGTAAACTGTGTATTATAAAACGAAATGTACATGGAAACTAGTGTGATTTTTATTTTACATAAAACTTATCTTAAGAGTGCATACGTACGCCGAGTGCGTGCGCTGTTGTCGGGTGTCTTTAGCCGAACCACTGCAAATTTGTCGAATTTAAATCGGAGTCGGGCGTTTTGCAAGCACTTTATCGCTATCCGGCGATAAAATTTGACTCTAGAACGATACGACACTGCAATAGATCAAGAATGCTGCTAATGAGATTTAAAAAATATAGTGGCTAAATCTCAGACGAAGACAATTGAAAACAGCAACATTTCTCGCAGCAGAGCAATGACAGAAAAGAGCCGAGAAAGCAGTTAAACCTCGTCAAAAGATTCACCGGTGAAGCTCGACTTGATCGAAACCCGGCTGCGACGCCGTTAAAAGATGGATAAGTAACACCAGTCTCTCCACTAGTCCAATGCCTACTCTAGGATGCATGTCCGGTACGTCTTGCAGTCCTTCCCAATCCTAAGCATGTCTTCCCTTCCAATAACGGTGCCCCCTGGTCTACTTGATATGCAATGGTCTCTGTAATACCGTGAAACATGAGGCTTCATGAGGTGGGTAGTGCAAATCTTGGGGTTCATTCGATTAATCGAGTCTGGTCAAAGCATGCTGGGGTGTATGAATGAATGAAATGCACAGAGCATTTCATTCATTAATTCATACAGTGCTCAAACTGTAACCATGAGTTCAGCACATGATTCTAGCCTACCTACAGCGTGGAAAATTTCCGTCGGTTATAAAAAAAAAAATTGTTGTTCCATACATTTTGACCGCGTAGGTATTGGGCTTTTTTCACAGCAACAACAGCAGCACCGAACAGCAGTTTTTTTTTATAACCAACGAAAAATGTATTCCTTAGAGGGTCTAGAATCATGTGCTGATTTCATGGTTACAGTTTCCGCACCGGTTAAAATTTCTTCCTGTAATCAAAAAAGCTTAAAAAGGAAGAAATTTTTGCAAACGCACACGCAGCGTGAAGAGACACCGCATACACACCGGAGGCCTGAGCCGTCCATGAACCAGTACTCGTGATTGATTTCTTCTCTGCGGCCTACTTGAATACAAAGTTTGGCCATTATTGCTATTCTTGCTTTAAAAAATAAAAAGGTATCATGAACTATACAGTCCGTTCAGTTATTATAGCTGAGTTTGCATTACGGTCAAAATCAGTGATCTTTATTGTTGTTACACTATGGTTGATGCTATTGACAAGTCTGTCAAATTCACAATGATCTTTATAATATTTACATAAGGTTGCTATTGGGTTGCTGCTGTCAGAAGTAAAATAACTGTTGATTGGACTGTGGATTATTATCAACAACATTGAGGTTGTGCATTCTGAAAGTTGGCAACGTCGCAAATACCCGTCAAATATTTCGCTGTTATAATTAATTAATCAATATGAGTAAATTAAATTATGTATTATCACTGTATTGTACTAACCTATAGGTTATGAAAATGGACCATAAAATCATAGATACATATATTATATCATACAGGACTTGCACGTCACGTTAAACATAATGGCGTATGTTTGCATAAAAGCAACAATTTTGAGTCTTTTCAATCTGCACAAATTCCAAAACTGCGCAAACTTCAGAAGCGAACTATACATGGGACACTCAGAAAGTTTTGAGAACCTAAAAATAAATGTTCTATAGGTAACTATTGTTTTATTAAATCTTTTCAAAGTAGTCTCCACTAGCCTCTAAACAAAGTTTCATGCGTCTGAACCAGTTTTTGAAACACTTTTTCCAGTCCGCCGTAGACACCTCGTTTACAGCCTGCTCGAACGCTGACAGAGCATCTTCCGGCGACGAAAATTGTATCCCTTCGAGCAGATTTAATTTTCGGGAAAAAAAAAAAGTCGCACGGTGCTAGGTCAGGGCTGTAAGGAGGGTGACCCAGGAGTTTGACCGGCGTGCTGTCCAGGAAGTCCCTCGTTTTGAGCGCGGTGTGCGAAGGCGCGTTGTCGTGGTGGAGCAGTAGCCCGGGGAGCTGTGTTTGGTCGCTTGTTGCTCACAACAGAGAAAACTTCTGCAAAGCATTTAGTAGTATACCATTTAGCGTTTATGCTTCTTTGGTTCCGTAAAGGAATTGACAACAAGTAGCCAGACAAATTGAAAAAGCTCGCGATCAAATCTTCCCCACGCTTCTTCTAGATCGCTTCACTTTGGTAGGCGTGATTCTTTTTGGAACACCCAAACCGTCGACTGGTGCTTCGTTTCTAGATCGTATCAATTGACAAATCCAAGACTCATAACCTGTAATGATGTCGTAAACACGCCGAGACGAGCCTGCTTCAAATTTGTTTATCACCGCACGTCACCATTCCACCCAGGCCTGCTTCTGAGCATCAGTGAGGTTGTGCGGCACCCAGCGTGAAACGATCCTCCTCACGCGAAGATGCACGTGTAGAATTTCGTGAAGGCATCCTGATCCAACCTGTGTGCGTATGTGCTGAATCTCTCGATACGTAACTTGCCTATTGTCTTGGTTTTTTTGTTTTACTACTAGCACGTTTTCTTTCGTAACAGCCGTCAAAGGGCGACTGCGCTTGAATTCGGTAGACCAACAATACACGGTTGCCTTGAAGGCCCTTCTTTCATCCATGAATGCCAGTTGAAGTCTATCGTACGATTCGTCCGGTTTCAGGCGACACTTAACATCGTAAAAAATCATGGCGCGAAAATTTTCCCGGCGCAGATCCATTTTTTTAAGAGACAAGATAATTCAAATTAACTCACAATCAATGTGGAGGGAAATTTTGAAATTGGAACCATTTTTTCTCGCAAATAATCATATTTTCAAAATAGAATATAACTGGCCAGTCTCTCATACATAAATACTTTTATTCGCAATACTTTCTAAATAACCTGGTAGTTTTACGCAAACGCAAATGTTCTGACATTGACAACAGACATTCAGGCGTAATGAGGCTCAAATATGCAGAAAAGAGGAGAATTATTCTTAACGCTTTATTGAAATTAAACTTTACACGTCAATCTGAAGCAACCAAGATATTCAGCAACTCGTGAACACATAGTCTGAGAGTTTTTCGGTTTAGTCGGATCCGCTGTGAGCTGATGACGCGCTGGATGCCGATCCACTGCGGCTACGGGAGCCCTGCAAATGAGAATAATTAACTAAATCTGTTGTTAAGGAAGACATTTTAATGCTATACAAATTTAAAACATCGTTCTGCTCCTGCCAATTGTTTGATGATGAAAGAGACAGAAAGCATGATGTTATAAGTTAAGCGTTAAATTAATTTAATTATGGGTGATGCAAGCGGGACTTAAAACAGGCAGACTCATAATAAAATTGGTCACTGAAAAATCAACTTAGACTACATTACACCAAACTAGATAGTTGAGCAAGTTAGAAGTTGCAATGAAAGTAATGAGCATTCGTAACAAAAAAAGTCCTTAATATAGGACAATGCCAGAAACTCCATAGAACTTTGACCCACTCAAATCAAAAAGTCATTTACAAGCCTGCAATATGCAGTATCTAAAAGCTTATTTATTACTGATAACTAAAAATTTGTCCTAATGCCTGTAGAACTTGCATTTTCTGTTAAAATCTTAAAACAATAATGACATTGATTATAGGTTAGGTGCAGTTTATAATTGTTAAAAAACGATTATTTAAACAACATTATTACTCATATTACGCATTATCCTATTTATTATAATCGTAATATGAGTTTTTGTTTTACAGGTATTTAAAACTTGTTTTTGTTGTGTATCAATAAGTAACGCAATAGGAAATGCAAGGGTTGAATTCCTTTTATCATTGATTTGTAATCGGCAAGTTCTACTGAAAAACAATGTATTAAGAAAAGATCCTTTAATCATTACAATTATTTTCATTAAATGACATTTCCTGTAAATAGCAGGATCTGGCATTGTCCTTTTGGTTGCAATGGAATTTCAAATTTCAACTTTGTCATCATTGAGTTCGTAATTCCAAAACTTGAAATATGTAATTCTAAATTCAAAGTTAAGAGGACTTACACAGAAGAAATAACACATTTAATATTGAAACTCACCTTTCTAGACCCACTTCCGGACCTACTCCTAGACCTGCCAGATCCACTTCCTGACGCCGAGTTTTTCCTAGAACTGGCTCTAGAAGACGCCTTGGAGCCTGAAGCTTTGGATTTTGATGAGGCTCTCGAAGCTCTGGACGACGCTCTTGAGGAACGCTTGCTTCCTCGCGATGAGGCGCGAGAACTTGCTCTGGAACTTGCTCTTGACCCCTGGAGAATATAACGGAGTTGACTAAATGGCTTGGCAATGTCAGGAACGGTTAATTTTTTTGGTTGGGAACATCTCGCCAAGGTCTCGACTGGGAAAGTTCCTACGCTAGTGAAAACCGCAAAAGTATGTCAATCGGGCGATAAAACTGTCTCATCGAATAATCGACCAACATCTCTACTCACGTGCCTATCCAAAATCCTGGAAAAGATTATGAACAGCAAGCAGACTCCTCAATTTCCTTAAAACGGCTTGATATCAGAAAATCAATATGGCTTTCGAAAGCACAGATCAACGGAGAACGCAGTCACTAACCTAGTTGATTTTGTAGTCAATAAAGTGGACAACGGCTATAAATGCAATGATGTCTTCCTTGACCTAGCAAAAGCCTTTGATACGGTGTACACGCGAATTCTCCTTAAATTAAAAGCTATTGGTATTCGAAGTTCAGCTATAAAGTGGTTTCAGACTTACCAAATAGACCGCATGCAAAGGGTCCACATTAGTGCCAAGTGCAGCAGCTATGCCAGCCTAAACTACGGAGTTCCTTAGGGCAGTGTGCTCGGCCCAACACTCTTTATCCTATACATAAACAACATCTGCACATTGAGTTGGACCTAGCAAAAATATTCGCCTACGCTGATGATACCGCCATAGTCTTCTTTGACAAAACTTGGAAATGGGTCCAACGGCTGCTAACACGGGCGTTAACCTGATTTTCAGTTCGCTTACCCACAATCTACTTACGCTTAACGTAGATCTCTCAGTTAAATTGCACTCCTATGATACCAATGCACCAACAAGATGTACCTGCCTAAGCCTTGAGAAAATCAAACACATCAGGTATCTCGGCGTTTACATGGAGATACCGGACACAACGACCAACACCATTACTGATCAAAACAAATAGTTCTTAACTACTGCATTATAAAATGGGATGTAGCACGAAAGACGCATCTGATGACAGTGAAGCGTGCACAACTTACAAGAAACCAATGCGCTTAGTGGCATTGAGGTACCACAAAAATGCCGACAGCACGGTAACAGACTCTTTGTTGGCAACAGATGCTTTCTCTATATAAGACCGTTTATTTACAGTAAGCTTAATAGTGAATTAGATACTGACGATGACTAGAAATAAATGCAAAAATCACCTTTCAACATTTCTGCCAGGAATGGACTATGAAAGAATTATAGAGACAAGACACAGACAATACATCAATAATCAAAAACATAAAGACTCAAGTCAATAAATACCTTGCCGCTAGCCTTAGAACTGGCTCTAGACCCTCGTCCACTGGCAGAACTGGCTCGCGAACCCTTCCCGCTTCTGGAACTGGCGCGGGAAGACGCTCTCGATGAGGCGCGGGATTTTGAGCGAGAGCGGGACCGAGAGCGACCAGAACCGGACCTGTAAATGGACAATAGGAAGTATTACTACACACATAACATAACACCACGCCTGTAATCCCAGATAGGTAGGCAGAGGTGTACCTGTAGTACACCCACATTTCGCCAGTTATGCTTAAGTCCCATGTAATAGGGGGCGAGCCTATTGCCATCGACCGGGCACAAACCCAGACTCAAGGCTGCTACTGAGAAATTCTAGATAAAAAACTCAAAAACACTGCCCGACCTGGGAATCGAACCCAGGACCTCATGCTCAGTAGTAGCTCGACCAACGAGGCAGTCGAGGAAGTATAATAAAACAAAGTCCCTTGCCGCGTCTGTCTGTCTGTCTGTCTGGACACGATAAACTCATAAACTGCCAAACGGATTTTCATACGGTTTTCACCAATGGACGGAGTGATTCATGGGGAAGGTTTAGGTGTATAATTCATTAAAGGTTTTGCGTAAATTGGCTGACGATGGCGATGATTGTTGAAGACATGCCGACTGGGAGCTTTACTGGCGTGCACCGCGTGAACGGATAGTTATATTAAAACAATGCATTAAGGAATTAATACTTGGTTTACCTGGATTAACACATAAGGTACCAAAGTACTTTATGTGTTATCACGGTAGTGGGATATCTTTCGACATCCATGCGGGCGAAGCCGCAGGCAAATGCTAGTTATTAGTAATTTCGTAGCCTGGAGGTGAAGATCCTCAATTAATTTTTGTTAATATTGTTTGTTTTTATAAACATTGCTTAATGTTAGGAGACATTCAAACGTTAAAAAAATAAGGTTAAGCAGACGTTAACCATTACTCATTCCAAACTTTACGCAACATTTTAAAATAAACCCCAAAGTGGCCAATCGATTAGTCACCGCCAGCTATAAAAATCAGAAATACCTGAGGCAACGAGTAGCGAGATAAAAAAGAGATAATATTATTATTTTTGCAATGTGGAAGTTAATATTTTTTAATTCGATGAGTTAGAAGATGTCGCTTGAACTTATCGCAGTTTGTTTAATGGTTGTATCATTTGAGTCTATACCAAGTGACATATATTACAAAATAAATTACATTTGTTACAAAACCAACTACTCCCAATGTGAATAACTCGATTACTTACCTCGCAGAACCCGACCGTGCGGACCCAGAACGAGATCTGGATTTTCTGGAGCCGGATCCGGATCGGGACCTACTTCTGGATTTGGATTTTGACTTGGATTTAGACCTGGAGCGATCGCGCGATCCAGATCTTGATCTGGACTTGGACTTTGACCGCTCCGAGCCGTGGGGAGATTTCGAGCCGGATTTTGAACGAGAGCGCGATCTGAAATACATGATATTATCATAAACTGAAGAAAACAAAATGAGAAATTCCTAATGGAACAACCCAATCACACTTGGCCTGACCAGGGAATCGACCCCAGGAGCCCACGCTCAGCAGTGGCACTTGCGACTAATAGACCAACGAGGCAGATATAATAATGACCATTATAATACCAGATTCACCAGTGTTGTAAGAGATGAAAGTATCACATTACAGGTAGGTAACCTCTATTAAAAAAACCTGCGGCTCATGGCGGCTTTATTGGTTAACCTGTAGCCAACGCCTGTGGTCTAGTATCTATAGTATATTCCATTAGTTTCTTATGAAAATGTAACCAAATGAATCAGAAAACGTACCTGTGGATATCAATAAATTTGTAGTGCCATTTTCAAAATGGGGTGCTTTGATTCGATTGGTCGAATACTTAAAACCCGAAATTCAAATTTTTAAACCCCTAAAGGCGTTTTCCTTTTGACAATTAAGGTGAGACATGACCTCAATTTTCGTCGTTGATTTTTCAATTACAATATAATAATGCTATTCAAACAATAATTGTTTTAAAAGCTGATGAGATATAAAGTTGAAACCTTCTTATTATTTTACAAAAGTGTGTTAGTAGGTATTATCTATAAATATTAAATAATATTTACCTGTCTTTATCTCCATTCTGTCCTTGTTTATCTTCGTCATCATCATCATCGTCGTCTTCTTCTTCTTCTTCGTCTTCCTCCTAAATGAGACAGAACAAACATTCTTAAAACAAATATCTTTATAACTCAGCTAATACCCATATTCTAAGTCAAAACCTCATAATTTCCTCGACTTGACTCAATCTCCCTTAAGTAGTTTGATATTCATAGTTGCAATTTTACTCCTCATCCCAAGCAGTTTCCCCAGGCGAGGTGTGTTTGAGTTGGGGAACCAAGTGTCAAATATAAGGTATGTTGACAAATACCTTGAGGCTTCCTTGAGGTAGTCAACAAGGAAGTTTTAACCAACACTCATTCGAGGGAGCTCAATATTTTCCTTAATCTGGGAGACTCTCCCGAGGCACGACTTGAGGTCGCCTTGACGGAGTTGTAAGTCGAGTAGCTTTCGAGGTTACGACTTAGAATATGAGTGTGAATCTAGCATAGATTTGAATAGGCTGTAGTAAAGCCCTAGCTAGACTGGTTCGCTCATGATACACGAGTAAAAGACGAGGGGTTTTATATTGGGTGTGATTTAACCTAATACTAATTAAATTAGTAATTAACAACCAAGGAGCGGTTGACAAAATGTCCCCCCAGCGATAAACGACAGGATATTTTATATATGTCGTGGATGGATGGCGCGACAGTACAGCGGACAGCGCCATCTAACAATTTGAATCATAAACGAATGATCATGTGATCGGAAACGCAAGCGAGCATTACCGCTTGGACACGATCGTCGGTGGAGGGGATGCAGTGAGGACTGGCGGAGAGGCCGAGTGTTGCGACAGTCAAGAGAATACGGTCGAGTTTGGACAGTCTTGGCAAACGCTAAGTCTGTTTCCGTTGCACGTGTTGATTTCGTTAGCCAGTGTATTAAAGTTATTTTTAATTCGAATTATCTTTTCGTTCGAGTACCCACTACAGTACCCACTACAGTGCCCACACTAAAATGTGTCGGATAGTGAAAAAGACCCGATGTTTCGCATCTCTGCCACCCCTGATGCGACGTATAAGTCTGATTTTTATTGATGGTGGGACTTGTGGGGTTGTGTCAACCATTTTATGCCCTTTAGTACTTGAACATGAATAAAACAATAAAGGTACATTCACTACGAGTTAGTCAATCATGGGTGGTGGTTAAATACTGTAAATAAATGCTGACGACTATTCGCATCAATTTTCTTGTCTAAATAAATGCTTACCTGTGTAGGTTCAAGCTGTTTCTCTCTCAGCCTTAACATGCGATGTTCAGCCGCGCTGAGTGGTCTGTGCGTGACTACTAGTCGCGTCAACGCCTGTGCTGCGACTCCGGCGCGCGCACGACGTTTTGATAGACGCACGCGCGTCTCCAACTCGTTGTAGTAGACGCAGTGGTTGCGGACCACCTGTTCGTGATATTAGTAATTATATTTGGGTGAAAGGAAATGTTGTAAGTTTGTAAAGAAGGAAAAGTTAGTTCTTACACCCAATTGAACTTTCGCTGATTCAAATAGCAGGAATGCATCTATTTCAATAATATTAAAGTTTTATGTACTGTCGGCAATGAAAGTATGACCAGCAAAACTAAAAAAATTAAAAAATTAGGTATCACATATTTTTGAACTGCAACAGCATATTTCATACAATCTTAGAGCAGGGCTAAGCTTCATGTAGTGGCTTCATTCACTCAATCTTGATTATTTACAATCATTGCATTATTTTAAATTATTTCAATACGCAAGCAGCACCGCATTGCAGAAAGTATCGTAATTGATAGCACAAACTGATCATGCAAAATAAAAAAATTGCATTTCCATACGCACCAAGAAATAGTTCTCCTCGTAACCTTTAGAAGCCTTACTCTTGACATTCCAGTTGTACTCCCTAGCCATCTTATACTCATATGTGTCACCGTCCATGTATAATATGCTCTCTGCAATGTCGCGACGACGTTTCTGTATAGTGTCTTCAGTTGGCAGACAGTAGGCTACAAACTGTTCTCCACTTTCGTCCATCACACCTCTGGAAAACAAAAGAATAACGAAATGATAAAATGTTTGAAAAAATTAAGAGTGTGGTCAATTTTTCGAAACTTCATAGCTCATGATGGGGATATAATAGTCAAGTGTTTAAATTAAGTCATCACGTTCTGTTGCGAAAAAGTGGCACTATTTGTGTATATAGATATCTTTTTTGTTGAAACCTTTAGAGCACCATATCAAGGGAAAAACTTTTGAAAACTTGCATTAGTGCCTGTATCACACATGGCTGCGAAACTTGGTCGCTCGCCGACAATCATAGAGCAAAACTAGCAAAATGTCAAAGGGCGATGGAAATCAGCATGTTAGGAGACATTGGTTCGTATAGACCATTTGAAATGGGGCTGGACCGAACATGTGCTTTGTTGCAAAACAAACAAATGGAGTAAACAAGTGACCATATAGTTCCCAAGAGACAGTTGTGCCTGAAAATGGGGGTGCCCAAAAACAAGATGGGAAGACAACATAGACAGAGGACAGAACACAATGGAGATAGTTGGAGGAGGCCTATGACAAAAGGCACATAGAGCTGGGGGACATTATATAACTTACTTAACATAATATACTTTATGCCAAAAAACAATGTACCCAAAAGTCAGAAATAAAAAGCTTTCTTATAATTATAATAGTGGATGCACATATTACCTAAAATATCAAATACAGAACCATCACAGTCTGAATACCCACCGAATCATAGCCTGAGACATGGCCTCAATCTGTCCAGCCATATTCTTATCAACAGGTGCAGGATCTGAATCAAATATGACTTGAGCACACGGGTATTTCCACATTTCAAAGTCAGGGAATACTTCCATAATCTCCACAGGGGTAACTCCTGGTTTGCTGTAATGTTTCTCTATAGGTTTCTTGTTGTCTTCAAATGTCTTTTCAATAGCCTTGATTTGACTCTCACGGTCCATGTAAAGTGTCTCTTCACTGAAGATCTTTTTGACATTGTAACCAACTTTCGCTTCAACCTGAAATGTTTATTACTGTTGTAGTACTTTTTATAAATATTATTTCATTTTCAACTAAGTCTACTATCCTCTTTATATTATGGCCCACATGCACTTGCATAATGTGAAACATCATTTTGTCTGCGTCATCTTCAAATGGTTGACAAAAGCAGAACATTGTTTGAAATTTAAGTTGAGTTTAAATTGAGATTTAAGTAAGTGCTATAAGTCACCCTATGTGGCTCTTTCATGTTGTACTCATTATATTTAATTAATCCTGTAACTCGTGAAGTCAATAGTAGGTCTCAAGATGAAATTGATCCACTCAGTTTGTCAGACAATTATTTTAGAATTAGAATGGCGGAAACAAACCTTCTCCATGGACTGAGGCTGGAACCTTGTTTGTTCAGTAGAGATATACTCGGAGCGCCGCAACCACGACACGTTTTTGGCATGATGTCGGGACCTTTTTGAGTCTTGAGGAGTGAGGATGTCATCCTCAAGCAACTTCTCGTCAGCCGGGTCTAATATCGCATTTCCATCGCCCTGATATATGTCCCGGTTTATAAGATCTATGTGAACACCCAAATCGTGTTCCGTAAGCACTTCATACCGATAATTCTTTTCCAAAGAGGTCGGATTATACTGAATGAATCTCGTCGAGGGAAACGGATAGGTAATAAATTTTAAGTCAAACGGTATGTCTGGAAGCGTGTTGCAGTACTTCACACGTGTCACAAGCTCCGATCTACAAATAATTTGAGAAGTTAGTTCAATGATTTCGATGTAAGTCCTCTTTTGGTTGATTTAAAGGTATGAAAACGTACTAACCTCCTTTCGCCCGTCCGTTGTGGACGTTTGTCTCTTTCCGGCTCATTTGTTTGAACGGTAGGTGGCATTTTCACGACCTAATTATTAACTTACTTGCTATAGCATTTCAGAAACATTGAGAAAAATATTATAATTTACAAACCATTTCAACGAAATTGCAACAAACAACGCGACGACTACTAGTCTATTTTCCCGTTATGACAGTTGATCAATTCATTTTGTTTGACAACATGCTAGCAACACCAATTTAGTAATTTCGTTTCGTTCGTTTGGTTCATTTGAATGCACAGGTTATTAATGTGAGTTGAAAGAACTTTCTAAGCGGTCCTGCCTGCCGGTCCTATTTAGATTAAAATAAGTCTATGGCCCCACAGCTAAGCAAAGGAGGTATTCCCCTGTCCTCTCTCAGTCAGTTATTGCTGTTTACTAATAATTATCATGCTGCCTTCTCTAGCCAATCCGTCAAGAGTGAATCTCCGAGCCTGCTTCGATGAAAACGCATGTCATCAGAGCAAAAGTATCCATTGCGTTACGAAATGATGATAAACCACATTCATACATCCCAATGCATTCCACACTAATCATCATCATCCTCTTGTCCTTATCCCTATTTATTTGGGGTCGGCGCAACAGTTGCCTTTTTTTCCAGTATTGTAATTCTCTATTTTTCATCATCTCGGTAGTCCTACATTTACACTAATCAATCGGCCTAGCCTATAGTATGACGTGAATTGATGTACGTGTTAAGCCAGCAATACATGTTGGCCAAGCCTCAGCCAACGCGAGCGTATTCAAATTGATACAAGGCAGGGGCGCAGCTTCCGTATCAATTATGCGGGGCCCCCGGGCCACGGTGGCCCCGACATGAACGACAGGCGTTCGTTAGACCTGTCACTATTGTCCATAGAGGCAGAAACTTTAGAAAAAATAAAGTCATCATCAGCTATAAATGATTTAATCAATCAGCAGACTAATTGCGTAGCACATTTTCGTAAACGATTACGACTAATCTGTCGTATTTTGACAGTTCAACAACATTCATTGCGTTATTTACATTGTTGAGCAGATTTTTTCGAACATAAGATGCTATGTATAAGAAATCTGTTTCAAAACGATTCAGATTCCGATTGATTGAGAATTACGCAATGGGGAAGGCAACTGTCAAAATGGCGCTGTCGTAGCTAGTTCCCAACACAACCTAATAATACAAGGCGTGATGTGGTTTTCTTTTATTTTAGCGAAAATTGACGCGTTGTTGTGTTCCTAGATACTCCGAAATTGGAGTCTACAGTTTCCCGAAAGCCCCTAAAATTAGAAGATTGTGGTTTAAAGTCTATTCGTAGAGATTTTTTTGAGTTCGAGTTTATGTCGAAAAGATTTTGAAGAAAATGTTTACGAGGAATTATTAAGGTTTAAAATTCTGACACTTTCCGTGTTAAGTACTTGATTTAAAGTACTGAAATCACTGAAAATAACGAAATAGTGAAACAAAATCAAACTCATGAATGAACATAAGATTAAATGAATGAACGAAATGTCAATTTTTTTGTAGGCCATAGGGACCTAGCTATGGTCACGCCATCTACAATTAGCTTTGCCCGACCTTCCCCATTAGGGTACTGTTTGGCGGAAAAAAAAAATGCAATTTGAATTGTTTGTAAAAATTTGGAGTAAGTGAGAGATAGATAATTATGATGAATAAATCTTTATTTTTGATTTTTTGAGACATTTTTTTTTCGTTTGTGAGAAATCTTTACCCTTCATAAGGGCCCCCAAACAAATTTTTATATGGTGCCCCACCAAGGCACGCTACGCCACTGATACAAGGCGAGTGCTACTGTCTACATGTTGGTCAAGCCTCAGCCAACGCGAGCGTAGGCAAATGGAATCAACACAGATCCGAAAATAAACGAGTCGTAGCTAGCGACCCCGAGTGGTGGCGAGGCACGGCAAACGAACCGTAGACACGTTGGTACTCGGCCAGCTACGAAAACGTTGACGAGCAATGGCAAGGCTCGACAAATGGGCTGTTGTTGGTACTCGCCTTCGCTCGGCCAACTATGACCAACATGAATTGCCAGCTTTAGAGCTACCCAATCCCAATTAAGTTGTTCAGGTATGATAACGCCTACATTTAGTGGCATAACTTCAGAAACACCTTGTCGACCATCTCCCCGGGGGCGTCTTTATTTTCAAACATTACTTGTATTTTTTTTTCAAATTCAAGTTGTCAGTTTTCCACTTTTTTTTTATTGAAATTAATGATTTATAATCACATAACAAAGTGCCGCATGCCGCCGCCGCTGCCAAATGTGGCTCTCTTTCTGAAGGTCGATTCTCGTACTTAAAAAACGAAAAAGTTCAAGTCGCAATCTCATCTCAGCGACGGTCAATGTCAAAAACTTGTCAAAAATGTATGTAAATTAATTGTAATATGTCAGATTTAGATAGAGAATAAAATAGGAACTTTCTTTTAGAGGAATTGCCCCTCTGGTCGCTGGTCGTTAATGACATATGCTGCAAGAGTGACCTCGTAAATTTAAGCACCCCGTCTTGGAGAGCAGTGGTGGCCCAGTGGTAACGGCTCCAACTTACGTGTTGTAGATCGTGAGTTCGAACCCAGGCGGGTGCCTTACTTTGAATAAAATAATTTCATCACCACTGCTCTCAAAACGGTGAAGGAAAACATCGGCATCGTGAGGAAACCGGCATGTCCTAGAACCAATACATGTGACAGCTACCAATTCGCACTGAGCCCCGAGTAGGCCTGTTTCCCAGCAGTGCCTTGGATTGCCAAAATTTTATTTTTATCATTCAAAGTATGAATTTGGCGAGGGATTATGGGACACTTTTGTTTTAATTCTAAAGCCTTCTCGCCCCTAGAGCCAGTGCCTTGTTGACTTGCCAGACCTCTCAACCTAGACACAGTGGTTCCTCCCCCTAATGACTGCGGGCCCTGGTGCCTCGCACCATTTTTGCACTTAACAGTTCCATCGTACTACTGCCACACTGACACTTTTTATCTTCCTTTTTGCAGCAATAAATTAAGAAAAAATTACCAATTTGGGACGGTATTGGGAACCACAAAGTTTGATGCTACAATCATTTTTCTCCCGTGTATTCGAAAATATTGTTCGACGCCTGAAAACAAGATCCGGAAATTATGGTAAACTTCATAAACTTGCCAGTTTCATTCTGTTCCCGTGTTTCGTTCATTTACTTCATTTCATTCGCCGTCATTTTCAATTTCAAGTCACTGAGTGGTCACTCATTCGCCGTATTCCGCCGTCGCCATCTTTCTTTTCACTACTTTTGTCGGCTGTAAGGTACGTTAATGTAAAGGAATATTTCGATAATTAAATCGAAATTGTGATCAAAAATTTGTCCAACCGCTACTTCATTTGCTTTGCAAGTTCGTTTAAAATCCGTAAGTGGTATTAGTTTTCCAAATTGTGCAAGAACAAAGTCGGCCATGTGGTCGGCCAGAATGGTTTTTCAACGTACTACGCATTATGTTTTACATGGAAAATCATGAAGTATGCTGGTTCGATAGGTTATTTGAGTAATTCTAGATTTGTTGGTGCAGTAGTGTTGTATTAGGATATTGATTGTAAAAGTATTTGTCGGAAGCCGGTAACCAACGTGGCGCGAACGCCGTTGTTCTAACGAGGTACTCTTGTTTTAGATATAAACATGGGTACAGTGGAGCGCGCTGGTGATGACCACACTTCCGAGGTGGAGTCCGGAGAGGAGGAGGAAATTGTTGGAGGTGGTGAGCTGGCTCAACACCTGATGAAAAGGTAAGACTGCCTTTGTATAGGTTAGCCCTGTCTTCACCCATGTCGTTGTCAGCCACATGTTAACTTGACATAATGAGATATGAACTCCTTGCTTTCTTCATAGAGGAACCCAAAGCCTATGCTAACTCAGTACCAGTCAAGAATTGTATAAAATAAAATGAACAATTTATTTGTTTCAAAACATTCTATTGACTTGAATTTTAGATCCTAGCTGTCACTAATTGACAGTTAATTCAGCAGTTTCGTGAAATTTAAACTGTTTAATTTCCGACAGTTTCACAAGGTCAGAGTCACCTTAGCAGTTTAAATAATTATTCACTAGATAAATAAATAATAAGCAGCGGTGAAACAAAACGGGCTACTGAAATTCATACATCTTGTGAAATGGTTTTAAGTTTTGTCTTCTAAGTAAAGATCATCATCTGCCTAGCCTATCCCCAACTATGTTGTGGGTCGGCTTCCAGTCTGGCGTAATACGATACCCTTAGGTAAGACTATTTGTCGAATTTTCGGGTCTCTGACAACCTTTAACAAATGCCAAAGATCCACTAATGACAGCCGGGACCAACGGCTTAACATAGTTTCTGAGGCACGGAGGGGTCTTAATATGTGAAGATGGTTTCAACCATCCACAGACCAACAGAGGCTAGTGTAGTTTAAACCTGATTGATCAACCTGTGTAGCTGTTATTACTTAGCTTCAGAGAGCGGCTCTTTGAAGTACAGATAAAAAATCAATCAGTGGTCAGCTTCCAGTCCTATAACTGGGGATACAGATGAATACCAATATTTGATATGAAACTATTGAAAATTTCATGATAATGTTCCTTTATTACTATCAGAGGTCCAACATTCAAACATCATTAAATTCCCATTAAAAATTATTACATCACATGATGGGTCCTAAATTCATGTAAGATGAATCACCCTTCCTGGTTAACACATTCATAAAATGTTGAAACTGCTCATCGTCTTAATTGAAGCTGTTTTAAACTACAACAGTTTTGTTCCAATTTTAATAGTAATGCTTTTACTAATAATATCCTCAAAATAGTTTATTTTCAAGAGTTTATACCATCGGAATGGAAAGTTGCCATCACAGGTAGAATCACAAGAAATGGGAGGCCTATTCTATTATGTGAGGATTATATTAAAAAAAAACAAATTAAAAACATAATATAATATACATGAATAAATCATGTACACCTGTAAATTTACACACAAATCTGTAAATTTATGTCAAGTCCCGTAAAAAGGAAAATAAAAAAGTTTTCGAATTCCTACTGGCCACAGACATTATCTATGATAACTAACTGACTCAGATCTACTTGGCTTGTTTTAAGGAGCATGGCAAAAAGGCGCGAATGAGATTACGGGTCATTGAACTAATGAGTCATTTTACGCTCTACTTGATCAATAAATGTTCGGGCTAGCTGACGGAATTTATAGCCACCACGCGGTTAAGTTTAACCGAGCATAAAATCTTTGTTAGCTATTAAAATGTACTGACTTCAAGCAAATGCATTCTCTATGTATTATATAAAATTGTAATACCTTTCACCAGTACGAAATCTAATTACAATTTTACCCCGTGGGTAAAAGTTTTCTTTTAATTTCAATGACGTACGCAGTTAGCTAAGCAGGGGATGACGTTTATATCCCTAGATCGAAATAGCAACATTTCTTACCAAGTTTTGATAGAAATCAAAAACTTCTCGAATGTCAAAAATTAAAACAGGTCTCAAAAATATCTACCCTCCCAGTCAGACCCAGTGGTGCGATTTTTGTATAAATCTGTCACAATGAACAATCGTGGGAGAATATCGCAATAGGTATTTCACACGCGTTGACTCTTTGAGTCAACGACGAAAAATGCTATAATATTTTCGTGAAATTGTATCCAAATAAATGCTGCACGGGAAGAAACGTTGCAGTTATACAAGCTAATAATTATTTGAAAAAACAAATGAACGCATTCTAAACTGTTTAGTTTTTTTTTAATTGCATTGACAAAATACTCGTTCCTTGCGTACTACGTGCAACTTGGCAAATTAACATGCCACTTGACTCGGAACTAATAAATACATTTTTGTATAAAAATGTATTTAATAGTTGTGTAGTTGTTTGTAGTTTAGTTATTGTTGTAAAATATTACAAACTATATAGTTTGTATTATTTCAAATTTTAATAGCGAATGTTTAGGAACTTGTTATGTCAAAGTATGGTTAATAAGGTTATAACATACAAAATATATACATATTAACTATACTCATAATCAACAAACTTAATTCGAGCCAGGTGCCATGTTAATTTTCCCAAGTTGTAGCTTATCTTTCAGTTATTGTCAGCTATTATTCAATTTGTAGTTCAACGACCTGCTAAGAGATTATTATGATCCACGTTTTATACGAAATGATAATAATAAAACGTCTGATAAAACATCACATTTTACAACAAAAAAATGTAGAAACAAAGTGGATTACTATTTAAAAATAAACTTAAATCTGCCGGATGGATAAGTCTTGAATGTGAAGCTAAGTCTGCTTTTCATACAATTTAATGATGCGCACCAAAATCGATCATCCGTAATCCGTAGTAGATTTCACACACATTAAAAAAAGCTATTGTAACTGGATTCAAAGGCGTATTGTAACAACAAAGACTTCTTTGCTTGGCCTCGGTAAAGTTATTGGCTTGCCAATTTCGCACCCTTTTTGCTTTAACCCTTCCTTATGAGACTTCAGACCTTTCCAAAGGGCTAGTTACTAGGCAAAGTACCTAAGTAAGCAATGGATCTCACGATCTGGCCTTTTAATGTTGTAATGAGTCAGGATTGGACCGGACCTATTACGTTGCATGAATGTGAGATGCCCACTTAATAAGCCATTTCCCTCTTCGTTCTTACTACTCAGGATGTGGGGCAGCTGAGACTTATTTCTTTTATTTCCTCAACAGCATCCAATTGGGCGCAATTAAAGTAATTTTAACCGAATTATCTTTGAGAATCTTGAAAGATTTCGAAGAAAGGTTGATGAGGATTAAATGTCGCATCTGCAAGTCAAATGTTTACCTGAAAGATTTATAACGAACTACACTTGTGACGTGTACAAACAACGAACTACGCTAAACTTTGCAAGATCTTCGCACATGCGAAATGTACCCTTGAGCTGATTTCTGACTGACGGCGACGGAAATATTACCCCATCTTACGTCGAAAGTAACGACGTACGCAGGAAGTCGATACATATGTGTACTTGAATATGTAAGAAGCCGGTTCCTCCCTGCCCGGTCCTTCACACCGACGCAGCATAAATACATAGAAACTCAAATCATTGCCTCTTGCGAACTTCCACATAAACAGCGACAACTCGATGTTTCCAATTTTTGCATCAAGTTTTTCGTTCGGTTTTTGTGGTGCAATCTCTCGATCATCATATCGTGCTAAATTTCCATTTGCATAGATGACTAGACATTACACGTTTAAAATCATTAAGTAAACCAATTATACTATCACGCTATATTAAGTACCTAGGTATTTTATGTACCAATCTTTTTGTCTAATTAATTTTTCTGGCTCTTACATGTAGCAATCACTACACGAACCTCGTAAGATTTATTGAAATGTAACTTCAATAATGGTTGTTTTTATAACAAAAAACAGCAATCATGGCTTGCTATGTAAAAAATATCGGCATACAAATGGTAACCGTAGCGAAAGTCGGTTTGCGCATCGAAAAGCTTTAAAAAAAAACTACTACATATTTATTTCCGAGGCAATTATATTGAGGAATGTGCTCTTATTGATCCGTTATGGTGTGTACCTTGTGTGGAGTTAACAACAATGCAATCAAGCAACAAGGGTGTGCACAAACAATAAAATTAATACTTTTAGAGTAAACGAATTCACAATATCTTTGGGAAACCCCAAGGATTCGTAAAAGATCTCCCGAAGTCTCGGCTTAAAATATAAAAGTATACAGGTTCCTAATTGTCCTTTTTGGATCTTCCCAACCGGTTTCTACCTTCATACAACTAAATTACGGCACTTGTCACTTATACGGATTCGGATTCATTTTATTCCGAATCAAGAAATTGCGATCAAATAACATTATCCGACAATCGAATGAAATGGACGTACTCGTTTTTTTTCTCGGCATTGGTTGTTCTGGGAATCGCTTCAAACAATATTTTGCAGTTACAAAAGACTGGCAGTAAGGAGCGAAACGTTTTCATGTTTTCTTTTCAATTAAACTCGAGTTAACGAGGGTCGCAGACAGTCGTAGACACGACTAGGAAATAATATGCGCAAAAGAATTGCATACTTTACAGAGTATCTGTATCGTTAGTTCCCAAAAAAGCGCTGGTAGTAACAGTAACAAGCGAAGGTCGTTCCTCTCGTATAAACTAATAACCCTTGAAGAGGTAACTCCGTAACAGTCTTACCTACATCACGGATAAGTTTACTGATGTTTATAGCTATGCTGTTTATTTTGTTGCGCAACGGGGCTATTTCGGGGAATTCGGGCGCAACTGTAAATCTACTGCGCAACGGGATGAAAAGTCTGGTGTTTTTATGTCATGAAACATAAATTATGTTGTTAGCCATCTTCTTTTTTGTGAAAAGAAACTCGCGTATTTTAAGAATTTTTCGCATGGCGACAACGATTTTAATTTAATACGATTGTTCCTTTAATAAACCTGTAATTAAAATCAACTTAACTGAAGAATCTTTGCTAAAAGTATTAATCGATTCTTACATGCCTATTCACTGTGCAAGTCTCTGAAACAAGACTAGCTCAAGGATTTACGATGTTGATTTTATTCGTTATGTATTTTAACTGGCTCAAGTATAATAAACCTTCTTAGAATAACCTGCAAGCGTATCTAGTCCGTATATTATTAAATAAATCCGAAATGTGTGGAAAAGTAGACGCGATATTTTCATGTGGCTTGTAACATTACCAACTTACACACATGGATCTCTCTATATGTATAAGGTCTCATTCATAGGAAAATTGTGATTTAAAAAATAACCTAGAACCCTGCTGAATTTTTTAAAGGGGATGACAGAGCAAACATTAGAATATGTGCTGCTTTTCTTAGCTGTTTTTGAGACATGGCTGTGACAAATATTGAATTAGCTGATTGCAGGAGCAATTTATACTTGTACATGATGACATACCAACACCTTTTACTGAAACAATCATGATAAGATTTGTTAACATGCATCACCAACTGAGGATTGACCTCTTCCATGCAAACAAACCTCTTTCAAAACAAATATTTAAATTGTTGTCTCCCTTGTCAACAGCGGCATCACCCGTAACGAAATGTTGGCAGCCATCACGAACCGCATCCATGTTGAAGCAATGGCGTCGCTGCCACCAAACGTGCGTAGACGCATCCGTGCCCTGCGCACGCTTCAAAAGGAGTTCGTAGACATCGAAGCCAAGTTCTACAGCGAAGTGCATGCTCTTGAGTGCAAGTACGAGAAACTGTACAAGCCTCTGTTTGAGAAGGTAAGAAGATCTTGAACTTGCTTACCCTACTCATTTTGACTGGCTCATCAATTTATCATCAGCATATAGCAGTCAACTACTGATTGCTCTCTCAAACTGAACGACAGTGGGTTCGATCCTCGACCAATCTCTTCCATCTATGACCAGCTCGCAAAGATTGGGCGCGGTCCACTTCCCTGGTTTGCCGATTTGGATTCTCCTCACTAGAACAACTTGACTCAAAGAAGAGTTGATCTATGCTGCTGTCTTTTAATTCAAATCCGATTTTGTATTCGAAAATGATTTCAAATCAAATGACATCCATGACACGCCTATACATATTTCCCGGAGCAGGTAGAGGTATATAATTTACCCACATTTCATCTGTTATCTTTATGCTCAACCTGATAAATCCAGACTCCCAGGCTCTGAGTAATTCCTTATGGTAAAACCCAACAACACTGGCCAAACTTGGAAGCAAATATTGGACAGTCCCGCTTACTCAACTAAGCTTTAAACAAATCAGTCTAGTGCTTTCTTTTGCATAATCTGTTTAGGGATATGAGGAACAGAGTGTAAAGTTCACTCATACTCTTGGAAAAGGGAGGATACTCCGACCAGATGGATGTCGTATCTGGTGGTGATTTGTGTGACGTCAGTGTGATGCGTTGTTCGCATGTGGCGGTGTAGATGCCGCCACATCTGAGTTCATACCTTGCCTGTATCATCTTCCTGCTCTTGACCGTGTTACTTGGGGTCGGTATAACGCGTTTTGTTCTTCCTTTCTCCCCTTGCATCCGTTACTCCATTATTCTTTATTATTTACATTCGTTTCATATTCCTTGTGATTAATTACAGTTTTAGTGCCAACAATTTCACCTATGAAACTGAATGCAATCAGAAGAGCAGTCAGTGTCAATAATATTCCACAGAAAATAATGACATCTTTTAAACGTGGTTTTTGTGCTGATCGCGTTCAGTTCCGTTGGTGAAATTCGCCCATATTCCAGGGAAAATAATGACACTTGACAGCTGGTGTAATTCGCCCTTGGACAAATAAGTAATTTGGAACTAGATTAATCATAATTTTTTGTACAACTTCTCTACGGAGTTTGCCTGTAAGTGATTGCTGCCTTTAGCATAGGACTTGTGTGGACAATCGTTGGTGAACCAATAAAATTAATTTCTAGCATTATCACCTAATAACTTTCTTTTGTTCGCAGCGCGCCTTGGTAGTGAACGGCGGCTACGAGCCTAATGACGAGGAGTGCCTGAACCCGTGGCGCGATGAGAACGAGGAAGATGAGCTAGCCCGCGCTGTTCAGAGCGCTGCCATCACCGACGGTACTGAGGAGAAGAAACCTGAGGAGAAACCTGCCGAGTTAGTATTGTTATTTGACTTTTCCCAAGTATAGAATACTAGGAGAATGATCACGGCGATAAGTTCGTAAAAAAAAATTACATGATGACATACCAACACCTTTTACTGAAAGAATCATGATCAGATTTGTTAACATGCATCACCAACTGAGGCTTAACCCACACAAAATCCCACACCCCATATCCATACAATCTTCTAAATATAGCCAACTTTTCAGACCTCCAATGGACCCCAATGTTAAGGGCATCCCAGACTTCTGGTACACCATTTTCAAGAATGTTTCAATGCTGTGTGAAATGATGCAGGAACATGATGAGCCTATTCTTAAGACATTGCAGGACATTAAAGGTATGATTAAGATTATCAATGATAGAAAAAAGAAATGACTATCAAAATTAGCAGAATTAGGTATGTTTCACCACCTTCAAATAGTCCTGAATTAGTACCTGTTTGTACTTATCTAGAGGTGGGGAAACAAGAACTAAATTCAAATGGCCTAAAAACATAGCTACAATTTAATGATGACAATCCAACACCCAACAACTGAAGAAATCATGATTGATTTGTTTAACATGCATCACCAACTGAGGAACTCCTTCCAACATCACAAATCACTGCTTACTTCTACCCAATATCTAAAACATATCAACATTTTCAGTGCAAATGCACGAGGACCCCATTGGTTTCACCCTGGAATTCCACTTTGCGCCTAACGACTATTTCACAAACACCATCCTGACTAAGGAGTACTCAATGAAGTGCAAGCCTGATGATGAGAACCCACTTGAGTTCGAAGGCCCCGAAATCTACTCTTGCAAGGTAAGCTACTTTCATACTAAAATTAGTTATTTTTTACAATAACTTCACACATCGTTTACAAAGCTTATTCGAGTTTTCTTGAAGAAATTTACTCTTGGGCACTGTAAGTATGTATAAGTCTCAGGTCAAAAATTTCTGTTATACCCCCATTATCATTTACTTGGTTTCACATAAGATGTGTGCTTGGATTTGTTACTATTTAGTTTCTCAAATTTTTTATGGTGAAGAGACTTGGACAAAGTATAAGCAAGCCTTCAAATAGGTAAAATCCTGGTTATATAGGAAAATCCCAGGACACATTTTACGTGAAATAGAGTATCAACATTACTCCTAGCACGAACTTCTAGCTAAATAGTAGTTAGTTATAAACGAATTATCGACACATTTCAAACGCCAAGTACGAACAATTTTTTTTTAATTATTTATGGGATTTGATTAGCACAAACAGTTTTGATGTAAAATCAATCGGCCTGTAATTTACCAAGTTCCCACTGTTTCATTCCTCGGCATTCCTCTCACCCACCACGAAGGTGTAATGCAAGTTGGTGCACTGACTTAACAGTATCAAGTAATACGAACACTAGCCATAAAGTTAGGTAGACTGATTAGTTTGTGCCAGGGGTACTGCTTAACAGCTAAATAGATACCGCTTTGTCCCGCTGCTCACACTTCGCGCTGGATCAGTATCGACAGCGCCGGCGTCGCATGCTCGTCTATACGCAGGTATGCACACGATTGGCACAAAATCATGCCAGTTCAAAGTCATGCTAGATATTCAGCAACAAAGATTTTCCAAACAATTTTTTTTAATAACATGAATAATGCCTGCCCTGTGGGGTCTAGAATCATGGGTTCAAAATCCATGGTAACAGTTGGCGCGTCGATGTCCCTAGACCTGTTTAAGTTGAACATATACAAATCTCGTGAATATGTCAAGGACCATGTTCATCAAGGTACCCTATGTTCAAAGATACCTGAGGTGCTTTAATTAAACAAACCAGAGTGGAGTATCACAGTAGTAAAAATACTCGTCAACAAAGGACTCAAAAACGGTTGCTAAGATTAAAACTTCAGTTCAGTACCAGATATGGCTCAACCATCTAATTATACAAAATTAATACTATTGTGAGTTGGGCATTACTATGGAATACTCTCTATTTGTCTTTGGTTCACATTGCAAAACTCAAACTCAAAGCAATTATTTCAATTAAACCATTTACAGGCATTATTGAAGTATCAAAGGAGTCAGTCAGTCGGAGAGGTGAAGCTAGTTAGTTGCCCATTCCAAAGCTCGTGTGTTCCTATGGAGTAGTATACTAGTAGATAGTAGGTTCCTATGGAGAAGAACACAAGAAAATCCATAGACACTCGTGGATCGTGCAGCAAAATAGGGAAAGATGGACGAATTTTTACTTGTCAGTCTGCAATTACTGTTTTATTAAAATCCATCACACATTACCATTAACAGGGGTGCGAGATCAACTGGAAGAAAGGCAAGAATGTGACAGTGAAAACGATAAAGAAGAAGCAAAAGCACAAGTCGCGCGGGTCGGTGCGCACCGTCACCAAGTCGGTGCAGGCTGACTCATTCTTCAACTTCTTCTCGCCGCCCACCATGCCTGATGACCCTAACTCAACTCTCGCCTCAGATATCCAGGTAAGTTTTGAGTATTTGATTAAACTGCAGTCAACAAATGAAGGTCCCCACCTTCATTTCCCCCTCGGCACAGATAATATAATACTACGCACAGATAATATAATACTACGTACCCAATCCCATACAAAGAAATTAAACCTCCCTAAGTCTGGCAATAGAGCTGGCAATTTTTTGTCCTCCAATTCTTCAACAGATCGCAGCATAAGCGACTCGTTAATTGCCAGCGATTGTAGTATTACAACGCCATCTAAGAGTCGACCTACTTTTAAAACGTTTCATGCAATCCTTTTTAAATAAAGTTTTATAGTTTCGGGTTCAGAAAAACATGTTAATAGATTTCTTTTATATTTCTATGTAAAAAATAATAATAAAACCTGGTTTGATTTAAATACGTAACAAAATGGGAAATTGTGATCAGTCTGGACCAATTGAGTAAAACGCCATCTATTGCAAAAAGCTCTAAACAAAATGATTAACAGTTAGAGTGCTAAAGCTACTTTTATCATTTAAAGGGTTAATACGTGTATTATGAGTGGAAATAGATAAACCTGCCCTAAACTGGGAAGTTTAGACTTTTTACTAATCATAATACAGCCAAAATTCTGCCGTATATCGCTTTTTAATGATTGTTAATATAATATATATGCTGCCATCTATGAATTTTTTTCAAGACAAATTATAATTTGTTCCGAGTGAGACCCCATGCCCTCGGTCATATTGATGGCCAATTGCCTTGAAATCTTTCTTTGAACACTATAAAACAGTTGTTTGCCTTGAGACACGTCTTAGCAATATTTGCATTTGAAAATTGTTTGAGGTGTTTAAACAATTTAATTTTCCTGTGACTTCCTTTGTTCTGCGTTTTCAGATACTAAATAAAAAATAACCTTTCAGGTACTTATCCTTTTCCTCCCAACTATAACACATACACACGTAATTTCCAGGCGCTCCTCACAGCTGATTTCGAGATTGGCCACTACATCCGCGAGCGCGTGGTCTCCCGCGCCGTACTGCTATACACCGGCGAAGGGCTGGACGATGATGATGACGACGACTATGAGGAGGAGGTCAGTACATCAGGCTTGGACACGTGACACCGTGTGAATAGGTCTGTCAAGGAAGCGCTATGTTAGAAAGCTGAGAGAAATAAGTGAAATAGTTTGTAATGGTTCTGCATTTACAGACCATCTCAAAATAATCCAATATCTATCCATAGGTTGTATTCAGGTTTGTGCCCAGTGTATTCTCGCATAGTGCTTCCCTGATTGACCTTATTGTATTTCGATGTCAGTGAAATACGCTTCAAAATAAGCAGGGAGCCTAATAGTAGTGACATGAATCTCATAATGCTGATTATTTTGTTTCCAAAACTGTAGATGGTGTCAAATTGTTCAATCAGAAGTATGCAGTAATTTACTAACTGTATTATAAAGTGAATACAAAATTAACGAACTAACCATTGGTTTAGAGTGCAACAATCTTAATAGGTTACTGAATTCAAGCTATTTCTGATTGAACTTTCGTTTTATCAACCATGACGATAATCAATAAACTCGTCTAAGATCAGCGCTTATCTGCATAACTTCAGGAACAGTGAATTCTACAGCCATCTAGCATTTCAGCAAGGTGTTAGTTTGAACCACTTGCATGGTAGAACATTTTTATTGCTTGCTTAGCTAGTTTAGCCCCTGATGTGCTAAAATTGATTTTGTCTCCCCCACTCCCCGCATATCAGACGAAGGTACAGTATGTATTCTAAACCCCGCTCCCCTATATTATAAGTGTAATATAAGTGCGTCTGCATAAATCTTCCACGGGTATCAGAGTATACAGTATCTACGTCTGGTGGGTGTTGGCGGTGGCTGCACAAACAAAAGCGGTATATTTGTTTTCAGGAGGATTCGTACTTTGACGAAGACTCTGGGACGGAAGAAGTGTCCGACGCGGAGGATTGATGCAAGACGTTGTCCGACCGCCCTAGCGTTATATTATCCGTCACTCGGCAGCTCGCTACGTGCCCACGTCACTCGCAGTGGGCCCCTAGCTGCTCGGCTCACGAGCTCTGTGTGCTTTAGTCTTATCGCGACCATATCAACCCATATCTCTTTCTAATTGTACCAAAAAACGATTCGCCAAGCGAAACGTGATAACCAAAACTCCTGCGACGCGTCGGGTTATCCTAAATCGGTAGTATTTTGTACGCTAGAATATTTTTTAATAATTAACTTCTCGCAAATTCAGTCGTCCGTTCTATGCATGGTTTATCCTTCTGGCCAGATAAATATGTTTTAGAGTAGATTTAGTAGCGAGCTCCCGAGGGGCTCGCGGAGTTTTGACGCGAGAAGAGTGAGGTGCCTTCATTATCGATGTATAATGCATGTTAACTTGTTGGATGTCTGTTATGACAACTATTTTGCATTTCTAGTTTAGTTATACATTACTCGTTTTTATTTATTATACAGTAATTATAGTGTGTATTTTTGTTTACGAATTTTACATATTCGTTTGAGTACTTTGAAATTTCATGTGATATTACTATTCTCTAAGGCTATATTTAATGTTTCCTATTGAATGAAAATTAAAGTACTGTCATTCCAATGAGACGCTAGTAGATCCTTCGCATCATGCGTAACGGCAGTCTGCCCAGGAATTGAATTCGCTGAATCTCTTTTTAGTGCCAAAATGCATTTTTTACATCATCACTTGAACATCGCCAACTGTGATCTATCCGATATAATATGTATTTTAATAATGAATAAATACTGATTTGACAAAAGTTAGGTCGGATAATACATGTATATTTTTTTATTTATGTAACCTTCTATTGAAGTTAGCATAATAATGTCAATGTATAGCAGCTCGACAGGTAGTTTTTATATATCGGTAATGGCTTTATGTTTTTGGCATGATGTCGTAATGATGACATTAAAATTGTATGCTTTTTATTCGAGTGTGTTTTATTTATCTTTTCCTTATTATTTGCATGCAATTGTGCGAGGTTGTCGAAAATGCAGATGGTTGCAGAATTCACGTTCAATGTTATGCGAGGTAACGAGAGTCGAGGTTGGTGTTTAGTAATATGTGTTGACGTTGTGTTGGCGTTGTCAGGAGGAAGAGGAATGTTCAACGGAAGAGAGCGAGGATGAGGAGCCAACGCCACGGAGACGAGGCAAGAAGCCGATCAAGGGCGGGCCGCAGGACAACCCCGCCGAGTGCAAGCAACAGTAAGGCGCGCGCGCACTGCGCCACTTATCGAACTGTCGAGGTCTGGTCATACGAGAAGTATGTTTGGTGCTGAATATCTACTTACCCTTCACTACATTCGACCATCTGTAGCTATTTATATTCATCTTGGTTCTTTCGAGAACACCCGAGGTTTTACTTAGGTAATGATTAATTAAAGCCACAATGAATTTTGATTTTGAATGTATCGGGGTCTTTTGTAGTGAGCGGCAATGTTCCTTAATCAGTTCTTGTAAGGTGAATTGTATTTATAGACCTTCATAATCATTTTCTTGGACGTGTAGAGGCAACCGGGTCTTAAAGCAACATATTTAAAGTTGTCGTTTAATTAAATAAATTATTATATCGATATTTGTGATGTTGTACTGCTTTTGTCTCCGAAGATTACTGCCGTACATACGCAAAAATAAAAACAGTCGCCAGCGACCTCGCCATACACAAATGCACTAAATTATAATGCAGCGACTGATATCTAGTATAGGATGCTTTTTAGAAAAGGAACACATGAAAGAGTTTGACTGGAGTGTGACCTCGCATGCCGTCTTTTCCTTCACATTCCTAATTTCGTGTCAAAACACCAAAAGTAAAGGAATGTAACAAGGCAGCCTTCGAAACGGTGACGATAACTTCGTTTTATGCTTTCATTGAACAATTTTAATTCGCACGTGAGCGCCGTTTATTGTATTCAGAGCGCTCAATTAATTTATTGTAAGTTCCGCCGTTGTCGCCCCTGATTCGAAGCTTGAGCCTGTTTTAATAATCCGCCTTCAGTTGTTCAATGTCGTTTATTATTATTTGTCCATTGTTTTAGTACCTAATCTAAATCGGTTGGTGCTTCAGGCACGATAGCTAGGCTAGTTTGAGATGTGATGTAGTTTAACAATGCCTGTTAACAACTTGGAATTAACGGTCTATGAGACGGTAATTAATATTAAAATAATGTTATTTTGTAAAATGCGCCGAACTGCGGTGTTGATATTACATTAAGCATCTTTTGGTGGTAACAGGTCTTCACAATGCAAATTATTATGATATAGGCGTAATTGTTATGTTGTTATAATTTAACTTCGGTGTGATTCAAAGGCTATTCGAGACCTATATCTTGTTCGTTTTTATGATGAACGGTATAACGATATGCTTGCAGCGCGTACACCTCAGCTATAGGGTATTTGTACACATAACATTTTTAAATAAATTTCGTAATGAAATGTCTGTTGTATTTATTTCTATAAATATCCCTTGCCTTACCAGTATTGATGTTTTATAGCAAAGGTATACCCGTACACACCTAAACAACATAAAGTTGTGTACAATCAATAGTTTGCTTCAACTCTTGATTACCTATAGTGATATGCCAACCGCGCAACAATTTCGCTAATACTACGTGGTATGAAAGACACTGGACTTAAGACTAGAGGAGTTGGTTCGATGAGAAGAATCTTGGGGTTGCGGACTCTGTAGTCTGACTAACAAGCTTTTTTTCCTGTTAGTCACACCGCTAATATTTTATACACCATGTAATGTACCACTTGTCATAAACAACTACTGCGGTGAAATACATGTTTGTTGCAAAACAATTCAATTTATTATTTTATATTAATTTATTCGATCGGTCCACCTATGCGCCAAACTCACGATCTAACGGCGGCAAGCGACATCGCGGCAGGACCAGACGGAGATGTCGGGATGAGCAACTAGCTCATACAGAGAAGTGGAAAGGAGTAGTCATTTGTCCTACAGTGGGATACCTTTTTTTTTTTTTTTTTTTTTTGTTCCCGGGGTGGAAAATCCTCATGGATGTCCTCCGCCCTGGGGCGGGCGGAGGGGTCTGTCAGACTCTTACTGACTAAAAACCACCCCGGTGTTCCATCTCACACCTACGCCGGGGTCGCGGGAACACATTATTCTTCCACAACCCCGGCTGGTGCCGGCCCGCTTGCGCGGGCCCCGTCTCGGGCGGGGGGAGTGAGGTGTACTCCCCCCGCAACGTCTGTGAGCGGCGCACGCGGAACACTACGCGCGCCGCCTTCTCGGGTCCTGATGTTGGGGAGCGACGGATGTCCCCGAATCCGTCGCCCCTGGACCCATTTAGGGGGGCCGGAAGAGGGCGTTGTCCGCCCTCCTCCGACGCCCGGTGCGTCTGCTGCGGGCCGGGTCGAGAGTCGAGATCTCTCTCTCCCTTTCCGCAGCCTCCTTCTGCGAGATGACCGTTTCGCAAAAGGAGACCACTGCGTCCCAGGACTCTGCGCCGCCGACCATCGCGTTCACGACGGCCGGCAGCGACAGGTCATTGCCTACTTCAGTTATGAGGGCACGGCGCGGCTCCTCCCAAGCGGCACACTCTGCCAGCGTGGGCCACGCCGTGTCCTCCCGGCAGTCGACGCAGTGGTGACACCGGGCGTCCGGCTCCCTGTTTATGCGACACAGGTACTTCCCGAAGCAACCATGCCCCGAGAGCACCTGCGTCGCCCGAAACGTCAGGGAGCCGTGCCTTCTCCCGAGCCAGCGGTCGAGCACTGGCCGGATCGCCTCGATGGTGCTGAGGCCGGCGGTAGGGCGTGAAAGCCTCACCCGCCATTCCGCCACCAGGACCTCGCGGAGCTGCAACCGATGCTGCTCGATATGTTGCTGCATCGGTCGCTCGCCCCGCTCCCGCGCTGCCTCGCGCCACCGGTACAGTGACGCGAGCACCTTCGCCTCCAGGTCCCAGGGCGGTGATCCGGCCAGTGCACAACCCGCCTCGAAGGAGATCGTGCGATACCCCCGAATGACTCTGACGGCCATCGCCCGCTGCGGCTTGCGCAGGACAGCTATGCTGCCGGCCGTCAGGTCAGACGCCCAGATCGGCGCTCCGTAGAGCGCCATGGATCGCACGATCCCCATATAGAGCCGCCTACAGGCGGCGCTCGGGCCCCCCAGATTGGGAAGCAGCGTTGCCAGCGCCCCGGCCGCGCCCAACAACTTGGGCGCCAGCCGCCGGAAGTGGGGTCCGAAGTCCCACCGGCTGTCGAGCACCAATCCCAGATATTTCATGGTGGGCTCGACAGCGATCCGGACCCCCCCGACCACAATGTGTGATCCGGCCGGCGGCGCCCGCCGGGGGCCATGAAACACCATGGCCTCCGACTTGTTGAGGGCCACCTCCAGGCCGAGGCGCCGTATGCGGCTCACCGTGAGTGAGACCGCCGCCGTCGCGAGCAACGCTGCCTCCCTGTGCGAACTCCCCCGGGCCGTGACCAGCGTGTCGTCCGCGTAACACGTCAGGTCCGCGCCCGGCGGGAGCTCGCCCCTCAGCACCCAGTCGTACCCGATGTTCCACAGGAGCGGTCCCACGACCGATCCCTGTGGAACACCGCACGACACTTGGCGCTGGTTTCCGCCATCTCGTCCCATGTAGGTGACACACCTCCCCGCCAGATAAGCCCCAACGATGCGGCGGAGGTAGAGAGGCACCCGATGATAACGTAGTGCCTCCCGTATGCAGCTCCAGGGCAGGGTGTTGAAGGCGTTGGAGATGTCCAAGGACACCGCCACCACCACCCCGCCCCGGGACACTGTTTCCTCCGCCAGGACTCTCACCCTCGACACAGCGTGGATGGTAGAGCGCCCATGCCGAAAGCCGAACTGGCTCTCGTCCAGGTCCGGCCCCTCTCTGCACAAGTGGCCGACGAGGCGGGCTGCGAGTATGCGCTCGAACAGCTTGCAGTGGGATACCTACCACAGCCTTTCGATACCTAATCATAACCCCGCAGGGCAGCTTGTGGCTAGCTGTTGGTAGTAGCGACCCCACTGACCCGATCTCTCGGGAGAAGTTGTTTCTCATCTGTGGCAGTAACACCATGTGTTACACCGTTACTCATTGGGAAAAATATCACTACAAGTTACACTGTAACTCAATGCCACGTTTGTTTTGCCATTAATTAACACTGTAACTCAACAGAACGCCGTGTTCCCTTTAAGTAACACCTTGACTGTCCATCGTCAGCTCCAGGTAACCAGTCCACTATAGCCACCCAAACCGATAGACCAATATCTTTTGATTCTATGTTCTGTACTGTAACCGGGGGCACAGATATTATATCCGGGGGTTAGCACTTACATAGTGCATATAGTGATAGCTGTTGGTTGGTGTCTCATTTCATTTAAAGTTGTAAAGGAGGCCTCTGCGGGTTGACAGTCTGACTAACAGGAAATAAAAATCATTTAGCGTCCACCAGCTTAGAAAAGCTGATGGTCATCAACCATCTAATACACTTGTCACAGCCTATGTTTTTCTCATCGTCGTCTTCTACATCTGAAATTAGTCCCCATCCAGAACATTTCAGTCGCTCCACGGCTGGAAAATTTTCTTTCTCAAATTATTAACAGTTTCCTGTGTGACTTCTTGAAGAGGATCTTTTTTTTTAGTTTTGGAGTTAAACGAACCGTTTGAAAGTGTTTTAAAGTTTTTTTCGCATTGTTTCCTGCTTTTCATTCTTGATCTGCTCTTTATCTTTATAATACTTTCTCCATGCAGCAGAAGACATGGCTGCTGGAGCTCTTTGATTAACTTTTCGTGCCTTGTTAGAAATTTCAGGTAGAATCAGGTGGTGTTTAAATGGATCGGAGGTTTTCTTTTGTGTTGCTGCTGAAGCTGCTTGTAGTAGAGACTGTAGGTAAAAAGGATGGTAGCGATACAGTTGATTTTTACAAGCAAGTCAATCGTATTTAACTATAAAGGTGGACGCAATTTGGTTTATTATTATCCCCTGTAGGTAGGTATAGTTTTCGTCCATTGCGGACGCAAAGTGGAAGTTTTGTAAATTCGATGTAGTAATTCGCGTCCACCTTATTTTAACCGTTAAATATAAAAAAAAAGGAAATTCATGATTAATATTATTCCTTTTTTCATTATAAAAGTCTAGAAACAGCTATGTATCCTAAAATTCACTTATAAAATTATAAAACTTACCATCGAACGCGCCGCTGCACACTATTTTTTAACTAAACATCCCGCGCGTACGCGCTCCCTTGTTGAATAGCCGAGAGCCCGAGACTAATTTTTTTTTTTTAACGGGATTGGTTTGGCGTACGGACCTTTTGTCCATTTGTGCGTGCCTCTTATACATTGAGGTATTAGCGGTGACTTTTCGTTTGATTTGTGTGTTAGTTTACTTATTTTCGAGGATTTTTAAAGGGAGACCCGTAAAATCGACGCGAATTGGGCGATGGACGCGAAAAGGCGAAATGACCCTAAGTATCCTGCAAAGTAAATTAAATTCGAGGAATGCCAGTCGTTACGTCCTAAAAGGGATAACAAATAGTGTCCGTTTCGACTGCTCTGGACACAATGTGGTAGAAGAAAAATGACTACGTCAACATTACGAAGATATTTGTAAAACACTAACAATGAAAGTCGCAAATTTGTAGATCCAATATTCAGAAAGTTGTAAACGTTTAACCATGGCCGCGCGGTCGAAACATTGAGAACTGCGTACTATTTTACGAACTTTCGAGATGGCCAACCCTAACCACAGCCACCGACCATAAAGATACCAGCGATCCTACGCACACGGCCGCCATGCCTGGCGCCGCATCTGCAAGCGTTACGGACCACAGCAAGCTGGTCCGAGTTACGCCATCGACCAGCAACAGCCGCCAGAGACTATCACAGGGGGGACACACATAGAACATTAAGCACATTGCAAAGAATGTAGGGCTATCTACATTGCTGAACTGGGAAACGTCTTCATAAGTATCAAAACAGTGCCGATAGGTGTCGCTACTGTCACAATAAAACATAAGATAAAATGTTTTTAAACAATCAAATTTTATGGATTACTCATAAAATAAAGAACATTTTATATTACCTAAATAAAATAATTATTTACTGTGCGACTTGTTGTTGTGTATCTTGGATTCAATTAAAACAACTGTATAAGATGGAACTGTATTATTATGACTATTTATAATCAACTCAATTGAACACCAAACGTAAGTCTCTTTAACCGCGGAGCCATTCGCTCCCGAACGCCCTCTCTGTTCATCCGCTAGAGGCGTTGACGTCGACTAGTGCTGTGCGTAACAATCTCTCCCTCGTTATAGATACGTTGTTACAGGTTCAGGCGATTTGGCGGTCTCCTGACTCTCTTGCTGCTGCGTGGTGCCATCTCTGTGTGTGCAGTTGCAACTTCTAAAGGTAATGTACTCACAGGTTCTGTTGGTTGCGGTTCCAGTTGAACTTCTGTAGGAATTTCTATTGTTTCAGGCATTTGCGACTTTCTTGCCTCCTGTGCATGTGATATCTCTTTCATCTTTCCAGGGCTAGGCTGCACAGCTGACTCTAAGTTGGGATCACTTTGGGTAGATATAACTTCTGGTTGCTTTGAATTGTACATGTAGGTCGTGTCCAGGTTTTTTCTCAAACATGATGTCTTTAAGATTTGATCCACATGTCTTTGGTGAATCCTGCCATCTACCTCTACCTCATAATGTAGTTTGCCTGTTCTGCTTCTTATATTCCCGAATTTCCATTTATTTCCGTCATACATTCTTACCTGTACTCTGTCTCCCGTTTTGAATTCTTTATTTTCTTTAATTTCTTCATTCTTGTACTCTTTTGCTTTTGGTCTTTTTACTAAATCAATCCTTGTTCTGTACAGTCTTTTGAACATCATCTCCGCTGGACTCAACCCCGTTGTACTATTGGGTGTTTTCCTGTACACCATCAGGAATTTCTGTAATTTGTCTTGTAGAGATCCTTCTTCACTTCCCATAGCTTTTATTTTATTTTTAAAAGTTTGCACATATCTCTCTGCTTGGCCATTCGTCGCTGGATGAAAAGGTGCCGTAAATTTAGCTTCGATTCCGTTTTCTTTTAGAAATCTTTTCATTTCCTCTGATCTGAATTGTTTTCCATTGTCAGAGACTTGTGTGATTGGCAAGCCAAATGTTGTATATACTTTTTTCAATATGTTAATAGTAGCTGTAGCTGTTGTAGATGTAGTGGGTATGACTTCTAACCACTTTGTATAAGCATCCACAACAATCAGGAAGTATTGGTTCATGAATGGTCCCGCATAGTCAATGTGAATGCGACTCCATGGTTCTTTTGGGTATTCCCAGATGTGTACTGGTACTTTTGTAGGATTCTTCTGCATTAAACAACACTCTTTGCATTTCTTTACCATCTGTTCAATGTCTGCATCAATATTTTTCCACCACACATAGCTTCTTGCTAGTGCTTTCATTTTAACAATTCCAGTATGAGCTGTGTGAAGTTCTTCTAAGATCTTAGATTGTAGTTTCTTAGGTATTACTATTCTTATGCCATAAAATATGCAGTTATCCTGTAAGGAAAATTCATGAAGTCTATTTGAATTTTCTTTTCCTGATTGGATGTCTATGTATAATTTTTGTAATTCTGTGTCTTTACTAGTGGCTTCTTTGACTTCTTGTAATGTTATTGGCATTTCAGCTATTTGATTTAAGTAGAATGCATCATCATCTGTAATTTTTACTTGACTAGTATTAGATGAATTTTGTAATCTTGAAAAGTAGTCTGCATTTGAATGTTCAGAAGTCTTGCGTAGCTTTATTTCATAGTTAAAACCTGCAAGAAAATTTGCATAGTGTACCAGCCTTATAGCTGTAGTAGCTGGTGTAGCTTTTTCTGGATGTAGTATTCTTGCCAATGGTTGGTTGTCAATAATTAGTGTAATTTTTCTTCCATAACAGTATTGAAAGAATTTCTTTAGTCCCCATATTAGTGCTGCTGCTTCCTTATCTAGTTGGCTATAGCCTTTTTCAGCTCTTGATAGGGATCTTGATGCAAATGCTATTGGTCTTTCCGTTTTGTCTGGCATAATGTGTGACAACACAGCTCCAAATCCGATAGGTGATGCATCTGTAGCTAAAGTAACAGGTAAGTTTTCATGAAATGGTATAAGTACTTTCTCACCACAGATTTCGTCTTTCAACTCTTGAAATGAGTTCTGACATTCTTTTGACCATATGAATTTTGTATCTTTCTGTAATAGCTTGTAGAGAGGATTAAGCTTTGATGCCAGGTTGGGTAGGAATTGTTGATAATAATTAATCATCCCAAGAAAAGTGCGAAGAGATGATACATCTGTTGGACATGGGCTGTTCTTTATGTCCATTACTTTATCATCTGTAGGATGTAATCCTTTTTCATTTATTGTGTGTCCCAGGTAATTTATTGATTTTTGGAAAAATTGACATTTCTTCTTATTTAGGCGTAATCCACATTGTTGTAATTTCTGAAATATGATTCTAATTCTTTGTAATAATTGTATATATGTTTTGCCTTGTACGGCAATGTCATCAAAGAAACACGCTGTACCCTCCATTCCCTGTAGGGTTTGGTCCATATATCTTTGCCAAACATTTGGTGCAATCTTCACTCCAAACATCAATCTTTTTACCCTGTAGGTCCCCTTGCATGTACTTATGGTTTGCATCTCTGCAGTATCTTCATTTGTCATCAAATGTAAATATGCTTGATTTATGTCTAGTGTGCAAAAGTATTTTCCACCACTTAGTTTTTGAAATATTTCTTCAATTCTTGGTATTGGGTAGTTATCATTCTCCAGATTTTTATTCAATGTTGCTCTATAGTCAGCACATAGACGTACCTTTCCATTTGGTTTTATTACAGGGACTATGGGTGTACCCCACTGTGAATATGTGACTTTCTCTAATATTCCAGCAGCTTCCAATCTGTCTATCTCATTTTCCACCTGGGTTCTGAGTGCAAATGGCACTGGACGTGGTTTCAAGAATATGGGTACTGCTCCCTCTTTTAATTTGAATGTAGCTTGATAATCATTTATTTTTCCAATCTCTTCTGAAAATAATTCTTTATATTCTTCAAGTAATTTCTGTAATTTTTCTTTGAATTCTTTTTCTTTAATATCATTTTCTTCTCTATTAATGGAATTTATATCAAATTGTAGATTTAGATTTCTTATCCATTCCCTTCCAACCACTGGGTCAACTTTTCTATCAATTACAAAAATTCTTCCTTGTATTTGTTTATTTTTGTATTTAATATTTAGTTCAGCAGTTCCAATGGGTTGTATGTTTTCACCAGTGTAAGTTCTCAATTTAACTAATGTCTTTCTTAGTTTCAGGTTACTGAAGTTATTTTTGAAATATTCTGTAGAACATGTAGTAACTGCAGCTCCTGTATCTAATTCTAAGGTAAGTGACTTCCCATTTAATTGTAGTGTAATATTAAATTTATCTGTGCTATTCTCCATTGGTATTTTATGTATTTCATATATTTCTTCATCATTTTCAGATTCTGAATATTCTTCTTCCAGCTGTAGCTGTTTCTGATCTTTGAAGCATACTGACTGTAAATGTCCTCTTATTTTGCATTTCTTGCAATATAATTTGTGTTTTAGCCGACACTGACTTGCTTTGTGGTTATCTTTTCCACATCTAAAACAATTTATTTTCATTTCCTTATTTGTATTTGCAGTTTTAGTATTTTTCTTGTATTTATTTACCGATATTTTATTTATTTGTATTTCTTGTCCCATTTCTTTAGTTTCAGATTTTGAAGTTTCTATCGCCATAGCGATTTTCATAATATCCTCGAATTTGGTTTTTGGTGATTCTTGTAATAACCTTTCTTTAATTTCCGTATTGCGCAGACCTCTAATGAACTGTACTCTAAGGTGCGTCTCCAAAGTTGAACTCTTACAATTGTTACAGGTAAAATTACATTTTCCCCCAATTTCTTTCAGTGCAGCCACATAATTGGCAATGCTTTCGCATTCCTGTTGCGATCTGAGGCAGAACTTGTGTTGCTGTGCTACTTCCCCGGGCTCAGGTGAAATATGATTGCTTAACTCTTTTACCAGTTCTTCAAATGATTTAGATTCAGGTGTTTCAGGTGCCGTGATGTTTTTCAAAACTTGATAGTACTTAGGCCCAATGCAATTTAGAAAAATCTGTAGTTTTGTTGGGGAATCCCTCACACCTTTTAATGTAATGTAGTTTTGTAATCTTTGTAAATAACTTGAAAATGACTCATTTATTTCATCATAAGGATGTAATGTAATGCCACTTATTTTATTTGTACCTTGGTTTTGTAACGCTTGTTGTAGATTTGCTTGCTGTACTTGCATGCCACGCATGGTTTCCATCATTTGTGCTAGTACTTGTGACAATTGCTCCATTTTTAGTATTCGGTAAGAAATAGGAAATTGTGAAGCGGGCTATCATCACAGGATAGGGAGCCCTTGGATAGCAAGGAATAAGTATGGGAACACTTGGAAAACTCAGTACGCACTAAAAAAAAGTTATATCTGACCACGCGGTTTCTTAAGAGTTCCTATTTTTATTTTTTTTCACCGACACATCCCATCCTCGTCGCCATTTTCTGTTGTGTATCTTGGATTCAATTAAAACAACTGTATAAGATGGAACTGTATTATTATGACTATTTATAATCAACTCAATTGAACACCAAACGTAAGTCTCTTTAACCGCGGAGCCATTCGCTCCCGAACGCCCTCTCTGTTCATCCGCTAGAGGCGTTGACGTCGACTAGTGCTGTGCGTAACACTTGTAGTTGGTGCTTCGTCTATTGAACACACGGACGGACACGCACACTGAAACACAAGTAATATGGCTGCCGGAACGTGCGTCTGCGTTTGTTTTGCTTCCTCATATTTTGTGTATTTTTTGTGGTTTTCCGAGTGTTTTCTCCTTATAGATGTTGAGTTGAGAGTACTCCTCCGTCCTGATACTAAGACTATTCAGAGAACCAGTGAGGGTACTTCATTTTTTTCAGCTGTGTTTTTTTTTAAATAGAAAATAAAATATACTACTATTTATAACTAGTTTGTTTTATTCCAATTTCTGGTTAGCGCGTCCGCGACTATGGTTCCTTTAGTTGAAACAAAAATCAGATGACTTACATAAATACCGGGTAAAACGGGGTGAATAGGGATGCAGGGGTGAATCGAAACGAAACTTTATAAAGGATTTTAACATTTAAATATTATAGTTTGTTGCCAACAGGGGCAGTTAATCGTTAATTATAATACATTCAATACATATGAGAAATTTTTGGCAACAATTATTATTGTTTCAATGCTAAAATCCCTTTTAAAGTTTCGTTTCGATTCACCCCTGCATCCCTATTCACCCCGTTTTACGGTATCAACTAGTTATAGCTAAGTTAGGTCGAGACGAATTGAAGCGACATTCTCGAGAACCCGCCCGCGAACGGGAAATATCAAGCAGTAAAAAATAGGCTAATAACGGCACCGTAAAACGGGGTGAATAGAACTCGCGGGGGGAAAAGGGAAAAATCTTGCAAACGTTTTTTATGGCAAACTCGGTGACACCAGTAAAAAACCCGCAACTTTAGTAATTTGTTTGTCGCTATTAATTTTCTTAGTCTGGCAAAAAACGTCAAAACTGAATGACAAAGTTGAAAACAAAAGTACCTAGTCGAAAAGTCCGCGTGAGTTTGAATCTCCGTATTTCGGTGAATTTTGGTCTTAATAGTTTAAAATTTTCTTCAAATTACGGTCACTGCAATTATAAATATATTGTGCTATAATTATTGAGGTAAGAACATGCATTATTATATAAAATTGTTCTTATTTCGTAAGCCTTGTTTTCGTTATTTTTCGAGGTGATTAGACACACGAAAAGGGTGAATAGACACGCCCGAGGGGTTAATGGGCACGCGTATACGGTTAATAGACACAGCAAAGGGGTGATTAGTTACGAAAGAGGGGTGATTAGCCATGATTATGTCAGGGCTGCCACAAAGTTTAAAGCACCGTTGATAGTACAGTTCAAATTTCACTTTTAGATACATACGTACCTATAGCGTTTTAATTTTCTTTATAATTATTAATTTTGATTGTCGATTTTTTTATATTGAGTTGATTGTTAGAATAACAAGTCGGCCTAGAGTAGAAAATCTTGTAATATACTAGACCACGTCAGGTGGGGCTGAGGTGTCGTCCACCTCAGCCCCATATGACGTGGTCGAGTCGAGGTTGACACGATAGGCAACGGAAGATTACGTTTGTCTACATTGACTTCTGGTATTGTCTTGGGACTTGGCCAAAAAAGAGAATCGCGCGCGAGCCACCAGGGCCCATGGAGCCACATCTCATTTTGTATAAAACTTGTAGGAAGCATTCCTCGAGCTGCATTGGCAAGAAGCCGGGGTAAGATTTCACCAGTGCGATTAGAAACGAATGTTTTCCACACGTGTGGTGGAGACCGAAGCCACGCTAACACGATGGAAGCATCAGTCCACGCATAAACATGTTCACAGTTCTCTGTCTCCGTGTAAGTATTTTGGCCGTGTACCAATGAACGAAACAAATCGTGAAATGGGGCCCAATCCGTGGTCTCCCCTGAGAAGGTACGCATTGGAAGAATAGGTAATCTACTTGCACACCCGGTATAATTAGGACTAAATGGAACATGTACCACTGAATTATTATAAGACCAGATTCTTCGTTTACGCTCATAGTCCTCTTCTTTCAAATTGTCTAAGTGAACACTAATTACTTAATAACAATCATTGAAATTGTTGCTAATCTGTAATTGTTCCTCTTTGTGGAAAGTTTGGGACTTGACCCAGACTTTTCTATTTTTGCCTGAAGTTTGAAGAACTTTCTTTGTTGCAAAATTAACTCTTTTGAGCGTGACCTAAACTGTTGTTCGTCTGAATGTATGAACTGTAATGTTCGTTGAAGATCATCAATAATGATCTCACGTTCGAAAATATCTTGCTCAATGAGTTGAGGGAAGGGAGAGAGAGAACTACGAAGTTAAGAACTCAGAAAACTAGGAAAAACAACCCCACAACAAGTACTTAGAGTAGAAATATATCCTGTTCGTAGGATCAAACAATTATGCGTAGTAGAAAGGGCGAGGATTCAAAAAAGGTTACCGCAGACTCCTGCAGACTGCTTTACGCTGATGATGGCTTAACGGCGCGTCCAGATGTCTACAACCCTGTACACTTCACGACACATGTATTCCAAATGTATCTTGAGGGGGTGGTAATCACGACAACACCGAATAACCTTTTTATTTGAGAAAATGTTTATAGTGCATTGAGCACCTTAGTTTTTCGAGTTAAGTACAGTCTCGCTACAAACCAAACACGGAAGCATGGCGCTACTGTGCTCATGCGTAGAACAATCAGATAGGTGGCCAACCACTTAATCAAATCAAACCCTTATTATTATTTTTTTTCCTTATTATATTTACACATAACAGCTTAATTACTTGAAGTGGGGTGAAAAAAACTCTCCTGAAAATCCCTAACATTTAATGCAGTAGGCCTTATAGAGAACGTACGGGTAAAACCCACCATATAGAGAACGGTACGTAACAGGCGTCAAATAGTGCAACCGGGAGACAAAAATTTCAAGTGTTTCTATCACTTTATTTATAGAAAAGTCGTTAAACTAAAGCTGACACCTGCGTTGGCGAGCGTAGGTGTCGAAGGAACACATCGCTTGAGCGTCACCGACTGGAAAAGTGGTACGCATTTTCTAATTGACACCAGCGGCGATATTTCAGTCATTGCCTACAGAAACGTGAATCGACAACCCGCTGATTTTACGTTATTTGCTGCCAATGGTACAACAATCAAAACATATGGGTCTCAGAAAATTACTTTGGACCTTGGCCTACGTCGAGCTTATACCTGGGAATTTATCCTGGCCGATGTACAGCGGTGCATTATTGAAACGGATTTCCTAGCCATCGTTTAACTGATTTCGCATAAATCCTCAAATATAAACTAAAATTGATATTAGACGTGCATATCACATGTGCCGGTTTGCACTTCATATCAGATCGCGATAGATCAACCGAAACCGCCGCGCTAAAAGTTTGTTTCAGTGATACAAGCGTTCCAAAATACCGAAAACCGCAATAATAACTCCTTTTGGTCTGTTCGAAATGAGTTTACGAAAATGAGCTTCGGTCTGCGAAACGCTGCGCAAACGTTTCAAAGATTTATCAATGAAGTTTTGAAAAATACTAGCAATACCTTTTGTTACCTAGATGACATACGTATTGCTTCTGAATGAGAAGAAAATCACATTCATGATCTCAAAGAGAATCAACACGTCTAAATGCGAATTCTGAAAATCCAAACTTAGGTATATTTCTCGGTTATCGAGTTAGCTGTGATGGCATACGGCCGGACCAAGAAAAGGTCAAAGTCATCATAAATTATCCGCAACCCGAAACCATCGAAGAACTGAGGCGCTTCCTCGGTCTTATATATTTTACCGAATGAGCATTCCTAAAGCCGCAGACACTCAAACTATTTTAGATAATTACTTGAACAATGCTAAGAAAAAAGACAAAACGAAAATCGCTTGGACCGAAGAAGCAGTCAACGCATTTAATCAATGCAAACATCACATCAGTGAAGCGGTCACTCTCGCGCATCCAGACTCGTCATCTAAACTTATTTTAATGACCGACGCAGCGAATACCTGCGTCGGCACAGCACTCCATCAACTAGTCAATAAACGGTTAGAGCCACTAGGATTTTTTTCAAAGAAACTAAGAAACGCCCAGACGAAATACAGTACCTACGACAGGTAATTATTGGCTAAATACATGGCAATAAAACACTTTCGGAATATGATTGAAGGGCGTGATCTCACAGTGTTAACCAATCACAAGCCGTTAATATTCGCCTTATCGAAGAAATAATCAAAATCTGAGTCACCACGACGTTTGCGTCAATTGGATTTTGTTTCTCAGTTTTGCAACAAAATTGAATACGTACAGGGCGAGCTCAATAATGCCACCGACGCACTTTCAAGAATAGAAGAGATTCATGTAAGTCATGATTTTTTGAATATGAGCAATTACATATAAGCCAAATCGAAGATACGCTATTACCAACGCTAAAACAAAAACTTAACTTGGAATTTAAATTGTTCCGCATGCCGTATTCAAAACAAGAGCTTACGTTTGAAACATCAACGTCAATAGCGCGACTTTATTAACCGTTGGAGTTTCGAGAAAAAGCGATTTCAAGTGTACATGCACTTAACCATCCCGGAGTAACCGCTACGCGTCGCCTTTTCGCACAGCGCTATTTTTGGCCCAACATGAATACTGACGTAGCAAACTTTGTAAGAGATTGCATTCAATGCCAGAAATGTAAAGTACAAAGGTATACAGCATGTTTCGAGCATGTACTTATAGACATAATTGGACCATTTCCACCTTCCGATGGATATACATACTGTCACAATGATAGATCGTCATACAAAATGGCCTGCTGAAGTCGTTCCTCTAATGCAGGGGTTCCCAACCTTTTTTTGTCCACTGCCCACTTTAAGAATAAATTATTTTTTAACGCCCCCCTTTTTAAACATACTTAAAAACCGCTAAGTACTTATAACTGATTATTGAAACGCAAATTTATAGTATTCGGACAGAGTATCTTTTATTGAAAATAAAACAAACATAATCAATTCTTATAGAAAAACTAATGTGAAGGTTGAATCTGATGCTGTTCAATAAGTTTGTTGATATCAGGTTCCAATGGGGAAGGTCGGTCAAAGCTAATTGTAGATGGCGTGACCATAGCTAGGTCCCTACGGCCTACAAAAATTTTGACATTTCGTTCATTCATTTCATTTAATGTTCATTCATGAGTTTGATTTTATTTCACAATTTCGTTATTTTCGGTGATTTCAGTATTTTAAATCAAGTACTTGACATGGAAAGTGTCAGAATTTTAAACCTTGAATATTTCCTCGTAATCACTTTCTTCAAAATGTTCACGACATAAATTCGAACTCAAAAAAATCTGTACGAATAGCTTTAAAGCACAATCTTCTAATTTTAGGGGCTTACGAGAAATTCGAACTCCAATTTCGGAGTATCTAGGAACACAACAACGCGTCAATTTTCGCTAAAATAAAATAAAACCACATCACGCCTTGTATTTTTAGCTTGTGTTGGGAACTAGCTACGACAGCGCCATTTTGACAGTTGCCTTCCCCATTTACTCAAAAACAGCCGCAAGTCGCCACGTTCGGTAACACGCAAACGATTTCTCTTTTTAGTAAGCAGTGTTGCCACAGCACTAAATCCACGTTCACACAAATATGACGATGGGAATGCTATCAAAAATCGTTGAACAATTGACCACAATCCAGGGTACAATTGCGGGATCGGTTTTTGTAGCCAAAATTCTTGATATCCATTTTTGAACTTGATTTTTATTTCTTCGTTTGTTGTCAATTCTATAAGTTCTTCTTCCAGCTGAGGTGACATTGCTGTGTTGACATTTGAAAACGGATCCAACACCCAGTCTGGTATTTCCAAGTTTAAAATGTCCTGGTATCGTTCGGTGAAGTCAATGTGGAGGTTTTCCAAATGTTGGCAGTAGGCAAACAAGTCGTCGTTACTGCAGTATACTGATAAATTCGGAAAATTGTGAAACTCACGTCTGCCCATATTCTTTTTGTGCAGAAGCAGTTTGGCTGCGAACTAAATTTAATTAAAACAAAAAATGTCGTTGGTGCTCAACGACATTTTTTGTTTTAATTAAATTTAGTTCATCGCCTTGCAGTTGGAGGTTCATGTCGTTGAACATTTTATACAGGTCTGTCATGTAAGCTATATCATTCTTTGATGTTATGAGCTTGTTGCGCAGTTCTGTATCTTTAGTTTCCAAGAACTCTATCATAGAGTCAAACAGGTTGTAAAATCGAATCAGACAATTGCCTCTTGACAGCCAACGAACTTCAGTATGAAGCAACAAACGGTTGAAATCTTCGTCATTAGTAACACAAAGCTGATGAGAAATAATCTATCATTCAAAGAGCTGCTACGGATTTTATTGACTGCTTTGATGACATATTGCAGTGATTGAATTAGTCGTTCACTTAAGTTTCTAGCAACCAAACGTTGTCTATGAATAACGCAATGTATAGCAAGGACATCTGGAATTTTATTCTTTAAGTATGCTATGAAGCCTTTATGGCGCCCTGTCATAGCCGGAGCGCCATCCGTAGCAACTGATATAATATTTTTCAAAGGAATCTCTTTCTCTTCACAAAACTTTTCGAATGTATTGAATATGGTTTCGCCTTTTGTATCTGTCTCAAAATTTCTGGCAAACAATAGTTCTTCACGTATTTTCTCATCTTTAATAAACCTCACGTAAGATAGCAACAACGCTTCATTAGTTGGTAAAGTGGACTCATCGAGCTGAATTGAGAATTGACTAGTCCTCAGATGATTGCACAATGATTCTTCAATGTAGGCATGGCGATCTGAAATCGATTAATCGAAGAATCGATTTTTGGAGCCAACAAGATCGTTTTTTTAAATCGATATGTAGTACTGAATCGATTCGGTGAATCGATATTTCACCCTTGAAAATCGACATTCGATTTTTTTGAACAAAAAAACTCTATTTATCACCAAGTTCACTCAATAGCCGTGATGTGTATGAGTATCGTAGGATCATCTGTTCCTTGTGAGCGCCTTTTCTCAATTGCCGGAAACATCGCAACAGATGAGCGAAACCGCTTGGATCCCTGTAGACTTGACAGACTGTTGTTTTTAAAAAGTTCAGATATTAAGCATTGGGAACTATAAGCTACATTATCTATTAACTTTGTAAACGATTTTTCATAACCATTTTCTTAACTCTGTAAAATTTCTAAATGTAGAAAATAAATGTCTTATTTTATACTTTATCTGTTAGTTTGACATGGTAATGAAAATATTTTTTATTATCGAATTACCTGATTTTACTGAAAAGAGATCGTTAAATTATAATATGTACCTTGTTTTTAATAAAATATTACATTATAAACGAAAACTTGAAAAAAAGATCGATTTTTCGGAAATCGATCTTATAGACCTCGATTTTTTTGTGAATCGATTCATTAGGTCACGATTCGAATCGATTTAAAAATCGATCTTTTTCGAAAAGAATCGCCATCCCTACTTCAATGTTTTCAGCCATTTCATCAATTCGTCTTTGCACAGAATTATTACTCAAAGGAATTTTTCGGATAATATCTGCGGCCGGTTTATGAAGCACAGTAGTTATTACTTCCTTTATTGCTGGCAAAATTAACTCTTCTCCGATGTTGTGTGGTTTGCCTTTTTGAGCAATTAACAAAGAGATATTCTACGAAGCTCGAAGTCCGTCGTCATCTTGCTTATCAGCCGCCGAAAATAGTTTTGATACACTTGGCTGAGTATTATGCTTCTTCTCTAGGTCTTGAAAATATGCTTCATTCTTTTCTGTCTTATCTGGATGCATTTTATTCAAATGATCTTGCAGTCTTGAAGGCTTCATTGCTTCGTTCGAAAATGTTTTTAGACATAGAAGACACAAAGGCGACGACGGGTTTGTGGGATTTTCAATAAATCCGAATATAATATATTCCGCAGAGTATTGCGGTCTCTTCTTTTTTACTTCCGACATTGTTTTGTTTTAAGAAATACGTAAGTGTTGAAATCAAGTACTGCTTATCTATTATGCGCGAAACCGCAAATGAAAATAAAATAAATTTACGTCGTTTATATAGGATTGCATAAGCAGCACGCACCAACAGGAATAAGACAAACGTGCATAAACTCGTTTATCTCATTCGACGCCCAATCGTACTCGACAAGCAAGAACAAGTATTATAGAACCAGGCGATTGGTATAGGAATGTACAATTCGGATTATTTAACAAAAACTTGTTAAAACATGATTGCCCGCGGTCTTTTATATCGAACCGAGTTTGAGCTATATCTTAATTAATATTAGTTGATGTTCACAAGATGTAGTCGAGAGTCGAGAGCTTAGTCGGTGTCTAAGAGTCTTCCTAGCTAGGTAGATGAAATTATAAATCGACCCCAAAGCCCTACACAATGCCCCCTTTTTTTTCTGGGTCTCTTACCGCCCCCCTTTAGGCCTGCAGCGCCCACAAGGGGGCGTTATCGCCCACGTTGGAAAAGACTGCTCTAATGGGCATAGGCGCTGAAACCATCGCGAAAGCTTTTCTCGAGTCAATGCTCGTGGAAAGCTTTCGCGACGGTTTCCGATGATAGCACGTTTTGGTTGTCCTGCAAGAATAACTTCGGATCAAGGTCGTCAATTCGAATCTAATCTTTTCACACAAATGACCAAACTTCTTAGAATAGAGAAGATTAGAACAACACCACACAATCCAAAAGCGAATGGACACGTCGAAAGGTTGCACCGACCGCTAAAAGCTTCCATCATGGCACGTTGCGAAAGTAGTGGTAAATGGTCACAACTATAACTTATCGTGTTGTTAGCAATGCGCAATACAATTAATAAAAATGTTTTTTTTTTAATCAAATGGTTTTATTGGCTCATGTTAACATAGCGTCGTATTGTTTCATTTAAAAGTTAGTCATCGTTATACACTTTTACACCAAACCAATTAATTATTTGCAATGTTTTTACAATTATTTTTACACTTTGCTCATGTAATCTTTATTTTGATCATTATTGTTTACCCTTTTATTGAATTTGCTCATTTGCATTTTATCAAAGGGTGGAGAACATACAAAATACTTTCTAAGATAGAAAGAAAAGGCAGAGTTAGTATATCAATATCTTTGAATTTGTTTCTAAAGAGACTCGCGACGACCCATTTCATAGATCGCGCGGATTCCCTCTTTTGTAAAATGAAAATTGAATCTACGTCAGCTGCTGATCCCCACAGCAGCATGCCATAAGACAATACTGTGGAAATAAGCAAAGTATATTAACTTAGCTGTGGCTATTTCGGTCAACTGCCAAATTTTTCTTACTGCATAAATGCAGCTGAACTTAATTTACCCGATAGAGCTCTAATGTGAGCGCCCCTTTGCAATTTTGAATCTAAAGTAATTCCTAGAAAGACAATTTCCGTAATAGCATCTAGTTTCTAGCCATCTAGTTTTAAAAAACCCTCTTAGGGTACATTTGGTAATGAGAATTTAAGACATTTATTTTTGTTCGCTTTAAGTAAAATATTTTTTATTAAGAAAGCTGCGACCCATTTGAAAGAACAGCCAGACTATCGTTCACATGTAAGACATTCGTATCTTTTCTATCTATTTTAAAAATAAGAGAAGTGTCTTCAGTGAATAAAATAATATCCGATAAGTTAGCCATCATGTAAGGAAGGTCATTAATATAAACTAGAAATAAGAAAGGGCCAAGAATTGAACCTTGCGGCACGCCCATCTTAGCTAAGGACTCCGAGGACGTCGCCCCGTTAACTTTTACTTTTTTTCTGTCTGTTTTATAATTAGGAAAGAACAAGATCAGCGGCTTGTCCACAAATTCCGTAGTGTTGTAATTTACAGATCAATGTATTCAATGTATTGTAGTCAACACAGTCCAACGCTTTTGAGAGGTCACAGAAAATGCCAATTGCATCCTGGGACGTCTCCCAAGATTCCAAATGTGACTTATGAGTTTTACTCCTGCATCAGCCCAACCCGCAACTATCCCATTCGAATTAAAATGTGACAACATCTGGTCTAGTATGATTTTTTCATAGATTTTACTCAATGCTAGTAGCTCAGATATAGGTCTATAATTAGAGGGATCACTCTTACTACCCGATTTGAAAATTGGTATTACTTTAATATGTTTAATTAAATCAGGAAACGTACCGCTGTCTAAACGTTGATTAAATATGCCTGTTAGGACAGGGGCAATTGTGTCAATGATATCTCCAAGAACCTAAACAGAGTCCATCGAGGATCCTCCATAAGTCTTCAGTGTTTTTTATGTTATGATATGCTTGATACATAGATAACGAACGTCTCGTACTGTACGCTAATCGTTTAGAATTTCGGCCAGGACTTTCTACAAAAAGTGCAGTTCTGTGTTTCTAGCAGGCCGTCAGGTACTACACAAAAAGTACCTGTTTTCGCTTGCTTCCTCGATCTGGCAAGGGCTTTTGGAAATGGTTTCCTACGATATATTATTGCAGAAGCTTGAACTGATTTGGATAAATTTGGCACTACCCATGTGCCAAATTTATGTCCTGGAGAAGGACATAGGTTTCTTTTCATCCCAGATCGCAGACGAAGTTGCGGGCAACAGCTTGTACTATATAAAAAGAGATACGAACCTTTAAACATATAAAAATTTCGAAAATATCCGATCCGCCGCCATTTTTTTTAAAGCATCCGTGCACGGCGTATATAGTATAATAAAGGGTCATTTATATGGGTAAGGAACACTAATACAAACAAAATGTTAAGTAAAATCAGAGGTGGATTAAACTTTGAGAGCGCCGTAGGAAATCATCTCATCGGCGCCCCTATCATAGATAAATAATTGGTCTCGCTGCGCTAGACTAGATACCGCGCTCTATACAAACAATAGCTCCGTGAATGCGGCAACTCAATATTGTAGAGACGATGTCTTACACACACACTGTGTAAGACATAGTCTCTTGACATTTTTGTCAGTGGACATTGAGAACTAGTGTGCGTGAAGAATTGTGTTACCAGCTGCTCAACTGTTTCCCGAGTTAATGGAAAAAAATATGCTGTGGTCTATTATTTAAGTTATAAACATATCTCAGCAAATACTTAAAAATGAACAATAAATTAAAAACGAATATATCAATATATTTGTGTATATTTTAGGCGTAGGTTTCTCCTTTAGAAAAAAGGCAGGTATGTTTCAATGATTAGGCCTAATTTTTATACTTTTTTATTATTATTTACGTACGACGATTTTTTTTTGTAATTTCATCATTCGATCAGGTTCCTTGGGGAAAGTTGTTCAGTTTCACTAACATTTTTACACCTTATGTGTATAGATTACAAAGATAAACATTAAATTATTTAAAGAACTAGGTTAATTAAATGAAATAGGATATTTAATAAAATACAGTAACAACAAATTTCACATTTTATTAAAACCTCAACCATGAGAACTTGACTCTTGTTTACGCGGCAACACTGAATGGCGTTTAGGGTTCATGTTGTTTTGTGTTGAAATTTCGAAATTATGCGATACTTACTGATGGTATGTGATACCAGTGTCCTTCTTATTCCTTGTAGTATTATTTTTACAGAGTTTTACTACGCAAACTGGCATTCTACTTCGGATTATGCCCAAAATATAATAAAACATTCGGCACATGCTCGTGACAGACAGCTTGCAGTGTGACTGGCTCGGGTGCGCCTACTTGGGCGTGGTGTTTTTTGCCGCATTTGACAAGTACGCCGGCGGTATCTAGTCTAGCGCCGGGAGACCTATGATTTATCTAAGGATCCCCTATAATAATAATAACTCGTACTATAATTTGACCGAAACCTATGTACCGCCCCTTAAGAAAACGCGGTGAGATGGGGGCCAAGGAAAAAAAGAGCATGAGTTACCATGAGATCGATATTGTCGGACAGATCTTACGATTTCGGTTTACAATATTTTAAACCTTTAAGGTACGACGACTGGCATTGTAAACCTAAAAATTATGAAATTCCCTATAAAACCATAACACGTCAGTCGTATGAATTAAATTACTGAACAGGATAAAAAAAATATTAAATCATACACTGATTTAATTCTTCTAATATTTCTACATAACATCACGCCTTGTTTCCCCGAAGGGTTGGGCAGTACACCCACATTTCGCCAGTTATGTTCATGTAATACGGGATCATCTAATACTTCTTCTTATTCTGTTCTAATATTTCATTTATATAATTAACTAACTTTAATATATTATAGTTACTTAATTCAACCTCGATAGTATAGTGGCCTAGGTGTCTGCCGTAAGCGCGGGGAAGGTCCCCGATTTCTTTCTCGGTCGGGCAAATTTGGGAAACGAACGTCGTCGTGAATTGTCTGGCGCTTTTATTAATTTTAAGAATTCATTAATACTTGGATGAAAAAAAAACAAGATATGAATTATTTATTTAAACACTGATACAGTGTAAAATTTTCAACATGATCTGAATTTTTATGTATACGTAAAAGTGAACTTAAAAAGGCACTCTGGTTACTTAAAGTTAGATATAATTGGAAATAATTGAATTATTTGCAGAAGATATATAAATTTTAAAAATAAATTATAATGGTATGCATGTAAAATTAAGCAGCTTTTTCGCTCGCCTATAAAGTTGCTAATTTTGATTTACTTGTTGTTACAGCTTGAATGACAAACTAAAAAAAACGGCGCCTACATTTTTGTTAGCGAAATTGTCAATATAACTTCGTCATAGTTTAAAGATTGCAATAAGTTTGATTCCATGTTATGTATTGCTAACGAATTTAATCTGATGTCTGTCATAGTTGAGCGAAGATAATTTTTCACTCTCTTATACAGGAAAAGCTCCGCACGCCACCGCAATTGCTGACTCCCGTCGATACACACATTCTTAAAGCTATGTCAACGTTTGGATAAATTGTTTTAACTTGTACTTGTTTTACTTGGTCTATTTTGAACTTCTTCAGTGCTCAAATTGGTCAAGTTATTAAAAAAAAAAAACCGCTAAAAATACTGTATGATTCTCGTCTCTTTTGAAGTTCAACCACAAGTCTGTCTATAATTACTAAAAATACTGTCACTGAATGTTTCCCGATCAGATAGTAAAGAAGTAATATCTTCGGCAGATTCATCTGCTGTGAGCTTTCTCTTCCGAATCCTCTTTTAATCCTTTTCATATTCTTTGGCTAGTGAGAGTTCCAAGGCTTGTTGCTCATAGTTATTAAAATTTTCCCTTTCTGCAGAAATTATGTGAATTAGACTGCCATACATTCGTATAACTGTACAAATGTCAATTTCAACAGAGTGTAATTTTTTGTTGGTATTGTTCATGTGAACCAAAAGGAAACCCCAAAACACGATCATAAAAGCAGTTTCTAGTCGTTCTAATTTCAATCTTATGCCTTTAGGTTCACATACAGTAGAACGTTTTTGCTCAGGAACACGCTCACGTAAGTTTTAGTCAGTCCCATCCGTTAAATTTGAAGCAAATTGAGGTTGTAAGCAAAAATGATATTGTTTATTGTAGTAGGTGGCTTACTTACTGGAGCAATTAGTTTTATGCTATATTGTATATTTTTTCTTTATTTTACAAGTCCGCCCGCGTGCCCCTATGTACCCTCGCTCCCCTAGGCACTTAAAGATAATCCGCCACTGAGTAAAATGGTACCTAAAGTGTCATGTTCCCAATATATTTTGAGTTAAACGTAACTATGATCATATGAGAACTATGAAAATCATTAATAATGTCGTCGAGGCAGCTGGAACCACTTCAACTTCACTTCGGTAATAAGACAAAACTTTGTAATATCAATTTATTAACTTTCAATTATTGTAACAATTTATTTATCACGATTTGTCTTTACAACGCGATCAGATCTGGGGTCTACAAAATATACATTTCGTGAAAAAAAAAACATCTATTTTATGACATCAAACTAAAATAAGGCAAGCTTTGACATAATAAAACCTACATGAGGAAGATTTTAGCTGCCCTGTGTAGTAGTTAACTTACAGCATTATAATTAAGACAATGCTATCGAATTATTGCTTCGTCAAACGGTATGATGTCATAAAATAAATATCTAAAATTAACTAATTAAAATATGTCTAAAATTCATGTTAAAAGTTAACATGATTGACAACAAGTGTACCGTGTAGGCGTTTCTAGTTACCACACCCTTTAAAAACATTTTATGTACTCAACATCTGCATTACAATTTTAATTTCATTAAGTACGAATTTCTTTATATTTCACGATTTTAGACACAACTGGGATACCTCACTACAATATTTACGTATAGCCTTCGTTTATTAACTTGTGAACTATCTATGATACTGATTTGTTGACTGGCATTGGCGTAACAAAACTGGAGCCTTGAATTAACTCGAAACGATGTCATAAACAACAGTACAGTAGAAGATGGAACTTTTGACAGGCTCATTCAAGATAAATTTTTGATAGACGCCAACGATTTATTTACTCATTTATTTAGGGAAAATTTTAGCAATGAAACTAAACGCGTTCAGCACCTTAACGCGTTCGAGAGCTGTCAGTGTCAAAAGTGTTGTAGAATATTGACACACAACTCCAGAACTAAAAGTGCTAATGATGTTCAGTTTCATCGGTGAAATCGGCACTTAACATCACGTTACAATTTAGTACAAAAACCACATTGAAATGGAACAGAATATTTAAAATTCATACAAAAATTTGAGCCATGCGCGGTGTTCAGTCTGAGAACGTTCATTTAGCACCATGTTGCCTTACAAATAATTATATACGTATAGCTAAAAGGTCGATAATATCGCTATCATAACTACGCAAAAAAAGGGAATGATGCGATATGGTAAACTCGTGTTAATCGTTACTTAAACTGCGATTAGTTCATCAAACTAGCAAATGATTTACAAACGCGGCGTTTCAGAAAACCTCGGCCGTTACAAAGATATTATTTGGTACTATTATAAGCGCAGTACATTTCATTGATGGGCAAAATGAAAACAGAACTACATGTAAACGGTTAAGTTCGCTGTGCAATAAATCATTTGCAAGTTTTCGTAAAATATATACACGATGATGTAGGAACACTCGACATTTTCCGAAACGCCGTAAACAATACAATAATCACAACATAACTGAGCGCTCATGTTTCTGGTCGACAGTACAACTAAATTCGATGACAAAACAAATGTATGGGACATAAAATTATATTATTAGCGTTTACAAGTAAATTATATAGTATACACGAAACAAATACACAACCAATGTCAAGAAGAGTGGAAAGAAAACATTTTATACAAGGCACAAGGCAGGTCACAGGATTAAGAAGCAAATTAAAACTCGCATCAGGCAATCATCAATTCATCCGTTACAAATAATTTATGAATAAATAAAAAAATAAATTGAAGACACATTACTTTGTGATCTTTTAAAGTTACTAAAATACGTTTGCACAAAATAAGGGTTCCCAGCCAGACCCTTCTTAAAAGATAAAAATAAAATATTCATCATTTTACAACCTCGAAGAAATATATTTAAAAAGACAGGACTGTAGTTTCCAAAAGGGACAACTGAATTGCAAAAGACAACATTCCAAAAAAGGACAAAAACATATAAATGTCTTTACACAATTATTATTATTAAATAATTAAGCAAATTCGTGGTCTAATTTCTAGACAGGCAAAGTCGATAATAATCGAAATATACAAAATAAATGTTTCATTCTCATGTATAATTATGCTTCTACATACAGTAAACACACAACAGCTAGCGTTACACGAATCAACTCCGTCATCGAAAGAAAATTTTATCTTTTTAATAAATAAAATATAAGATTGAGTTAGAGCTAGAGTGCGCGCAAAATAAGTCTGCGCTCGGCCGAAATCGGAAATAATCGGTTCCCGTCATCTCGACGTTTATATCAGGTGTCAAGAGAGTGTGCTGTGTTCCGTGTCTATTAATTTAAAAATCGCTGTCATTATCCCGAAAGTGATTAAAAGTGTTGGCAGGGATGTAGTATTGTAAGTCAAATACGCGAGCAGATTTATATTGCGCGCACTGTAGTAGCTATAAACACAAAATTTTGCTAACAATTAAAGTCTTGACCACAGATGTGTTTGGCTGTCTGAAATAACAAAAGCCAAACAAATTGCTAAAGGCACTGGTCCCACCGTCGCCGATGAGAAAGCGACTAGCTATCGACAATCAAGAAACGTACAATAGATGTAGGAATAGAAATACTAGCTCAGCGACGCTCGCTTTGTACATCCACATATCAGCAAGTGTCTGGGCAATCATTATATTCATCGCACGCGCGCAGTCGTTCCTTGACATGAGTTTGCCACTCTATTTGCCATTTTTGTTTGTTGAGTGTCAATAATGTGCTTTATATAATTTAATATCCCCTTTTATTTTCAGATCTATGAAATGTGTTCAATACATGTAGATTGATTGAAACAAACTTTAAATAAATATATTTATTTTTATATTATTCCGTCCAAGCACAGGTTTGACATGATTTAAGGGCGGGCAGTGACATTTCACATCGCCAAACACTTTCTCAAAAATGAATATCGTTGAAACGGTTTGAAAAACGGAATTTAAGTATCATGGATTCAAAACTAAATGTGGAGCAAAACTGTGACAAACGTGCAAGAAATCATGATTTTAGAGGGAAAATCAAACATTGAAGGAAACAATGACGCTCAGTCAAATTTCAACCTAGTTTACAACACAGCTGTGACGAAGCGCGCTGCTAAACTGACAATTAACTTAAATAATACGGTCACCATAATTGACATTACGAGGTAAAGCGTATTTTTGAAAGGACATATTTCGTACACAAAATGGCGTATTGAGATTACGATTTTGAGAAAATTTATGAGCTTATTTTTTTTTTTTTCAAAGAGAAAGAAAGATGGTCATAGTAACATAAAATGTGTAAAAACACCTTATTTTGTACCATTTTTGTTATTAAAACTAACGGTTACCTATACGGCTTGCCTTTACCATGTTTTTTGGCTCCTACAATTGACTTTTAAACTAAGAAACGAAAACATTTCTTCATTAGGCCGAACCATTTATTAACCTTCTATTACTCTACAAGAATTTATTTTAGGAAGCTCAACTTAAAATATGGAAACGGAGTTATTTAATGCAAAAATACTCGTAGTTAATATTTTGCTACCTAAGTTTTTCTATCAGTACAAAATAGGAAGGTACAGTTCACACTTAACTTGGCACTTGAGTCTTGGTAGGTTTTTGAGAGATTTTCCATTAAAATATTATTGTCTTTTAACAACACACAAAAACAAGCAAAATAACTAAGTAAAATAAAAATTGTGGCTTTCTAGCAGTCAAATAATATCATATTTTTAAACTTCAGCATGTTTTTAAACGACATATTTGTCCATTGAACATTATAGGAAGGATTTAGTTCAACTTACAGCTCTGATGGTCTCCCTCTCTTGTTCCATATGCAAGTAAGAAACAGCATTGTTTTTTCTAGAATAATTAAATAATCTACATTTAACAGCGAGAATTTTCGCCTTCCCCCACGCACAAACTAAAGCGCTACACGGATATTTTGGCGCGTGGCTAAAATCAGAACTAAAGCCGCCATTTTGTTTTTTTCATAGATTTCAAGTGACATTTCACAAAACAATTGCACAAATGTTTATCAACAGCGCACCCCTGTGAACGTCATTCGAGCGCCAAAACATTTTTTACCTCCGACAGGTGCAACCCAACTACAACCTTATTCTAACGACTGTAAAGATTACTTTGATTTTGAAAATGATCTTTATTCTTGTTAAAATAAGATTACTGTTGGGTTGTTGCCTGTGACTAGTCTGTCAAAACCAAAGTTTATTGTAAACTCGTTGCAATAAGGTTGAAGTTAGGTTGCAACTATTAGAGGTAAAATAAATGCTTACGGACTCTAGTAGAGTATAAAAAAATTACTAATGCCGTGTTCAAAACATGAGCCGTGGCATCAAGGTGGCATAAGAGCTAACTGTCAAAGCACTACCACTCTAATTTATTTATTTCGTGAAATCTTCTTTCCAAAAACCTGCCAATTATGCTTCACCTTTCAACTTTGTACCAAAAAACTTTAATCTAAATTTTTACCGTAAACGCTTCGTTCAGCTGTGCCTCATCGAATGCTACCGCGACGTGTCCAAGTGACGTCACGCCGGCGTTTTGGACTTCTTACCGAAAGGCAGGTTTATGCGACGTTTGCGGGGCTTCGGTACTCCTTCGTCGTCCATTAGGGAGGAGTCTGTTGATTCCTCTTCGGGTGGCGTGTTGCTTGAGGGTGTTGGGGCGTCTGGAAGGTGTGAAAGGTGATTATTTATTTATTTCAAAATGTTAATAAAACGATCAGCCATAACAATGACACACACAGTGCACATTAAAATTTAGACTTGATGTGTTTTATTTACGGCCGCGTATTTATAAACAGAATAGCTTGCGTTTTTTTTTTACATACAATGTTAAAAAGTTGCCATCTCCTTTTCAGTCTCTTTTTTTAAAATTACACAACATTAAGCCCTTCGTATCAAAAAGTCCAAAACACAAATAGTCCTAATAGCAAAACGACACTTGAGCAAAATTACTTTTAATCAGATCGTCCTACAAGCAAATGATCCTTAAACAAAATAACGGGAATGGAATCATTTTATTTATCTACTGCTCGAGACTTTAAATATTAAAACAATATAAACTTTAAAAAATAAAAACTTATGTAAAAAAATATATTTTTCTATTGCGTTATTCAGTTTTAAAAAAAATAGGTGCGATAGGTACTGCACGACACGCTAGCTATTGACAAGCTATTGACAAGCAACTCCAGCAACAGTTGCTAATTAAGTGCCACACATTGTTCCGTTCTCTATCTCCGAAGATAGAGAATTCCGAACCCGCGAGATTTTGGCGACGCACCTGCACCTTTGAAGATCTGAACAACGCCTCTGATGTCGCAATAAACGTGCCACTTACTGAACCCAAACAGTAAGCAACATTGATGTACGTGCATCGAAACGAAAAGAAGAAAAAGACCGCGGCGTTTCTAGCCTCGCCCACCGTACAGACTGTTCTCGACAGTCGTTACTAACCGCCTCGCCAGGAGACTTGACGAGTTCCAGCCACCAGAACAAGCCTGGTTTCGAAAAAGCTTCAGACAGTAGAAAATACTACATACAACATACTGTTCGGGCAAGTTGTACTGAAGAGTACAATCAGCAGCCGACTTCGACTTTGACTCCCATGGAAATCTGAGTAGTTTTAACCTCAAACACAACGTGGAAAGACATGTCAATCCTATTGGATTCGTGAGATTCTTGAAAAAAAATCATAGATGGCAGCGTAGGTAACCATTATGAAATTAACAATCATTAAAAAGCGGTATACGGCAGAAATTTGGCTGAATTACGATTGGTAAAAGTCTAAATATCCCTGTTTATTGCTCATTTATCTATTTCCACAAGTGATTTACTATGATTCGTTAGTACTAACCTTCAGATAACGGCTTCTGTTTTGTAAAAGCATTCCTAGGCGGCGGTCTGGGGTCAACTTCAGCCAGCGCCACTACATCCGTACTGCGCGAGCGCACCATGGGCGCGCACAGCGGGCGGCGGGGTGGGGGGAGGGGGGCGCCGCGCAGCGACGCGCGCAGCTGCGGCTGGGACAGTGACGTCACTGCGCGGGACAGTTCCACCGCGCGGGAGAGCTCGCCTTCGTTTGACCAGTTTACGCTGGAAAGCAAAAAGTTATTTAAATAGAAATAACGTAATAGTCAAAACATTGTAGAATTAGTAAGCCAATAGGTACAACATCTTTAATTTTAAGGGAACAATGGCGCTAGCCCGTTGGAACCAGCATCATTTATGCAAAACTGACATTGTGACTTTCTTGTCTTAATCCTTTTTTTTTATTCCTTAAAAGTACAGTAACCTCATGAAAGCGGCTACGTAGATTGGATTGGAGGGCGCAACTTTTTTTCCAAACTGCCATAATAAATGTCAAACATTTTGACATTTCCCAAATTCTGACTAATGTTTAAGCGATTATCAAAAATTGGAAAAACACTTGCAAAGTAGGTATTTAAAAAAAGTTACTTGTCACCCCCCAGTACGAACTGCACTTGGTCCTTGTTCCGTTCATCAGCGGGACTCTTGCGTAGATCGTTGTACGACGCCCTCGCTCGGTACTCTTCTACAGCGGCTCGCTTGTCCTCCGCTCGGCGCTCGATTCGCTCGTCCTGACGTCGCTCGCGAGCTTCTTGAGCTAAGCGTTCTTCGAGCTGTAATCTGCACAATAATCAAGGTTTTAAGAACATCAATCAATCTGCCTAGCATTTTCTCGAGAATGTTGCGGTCCGCTTCCAGTCTAACCGGCTGCAGCTGAATACCAGTATCTTACATGGAGCGACTGCCTAACTGACCTCCACACCTAATTAACACTTTGAGCAGAGCATCCGGGTATGTGTGACGATAAAACTGACGTAGAGTGGCGCTAGCAATTTAATAGTTTAAAGTAATAGGTACGGCGCGATGACGTAGCTTGAAAGAATTGGCATAAATTACGTTCTTCAAATTTAACGTATTATAACGTTGCTTCGCTCAAAGTGCTAACAATATAAAAAAGGGTTAATTTAGAGACTTAGTTATGGATATTTTAGTTGTGCAGTCCACGAATACGTGCTCATAATGTAGTTATGAATTACGTATTCGTGGACTGCACAACTAAAATGTTGGAACAGAGCAACTCCCATCCAAAACTAAAGCTTTAGTATGAATTATGACCTTTCAAAAGGCCAGTTATAAAAACCAACATATTAAAATAAATGAAACTTACGATACACCCGATACGTACAACTTAGTGACTGCGCATATAATTAACTTGCGGCAAAGAAAAGGCTACTTTGCAAAATATTTTTGCGTTTTGTTTCAGCTTTATCTGTCAAGGTATATAACTCACCTAGCCTCCGCAAGTCTCAGATCTAAAGGATAGTGTGGGGCGTCTGCTTCGCTTCCAGAGGAATCCTCGCGCCACAGGAAGTTATCAGCCACTGTAATTATCACAATACATGTAATAAATTCCAAAAACCCTCATAAAAACAAGCAAATAATCCCCCAGTCACCATTTGACCATCTTTTTAGGTAAACAGCGTCTAATTCCCATGAAAGCATGTATGAAATAATATTGAAGTACAACATATTCTACAATAAAAAGCATAAAATATTGAAACATGACAATCTCTTACCTGTAAAGTGCCAAAGAATAAAATGTTGCAAAAAAAAAACACTGATAAAGCATATCTATATATAGTCTATGTACTGGAAAATCCTTGCAACACTGATGGAAGCCGGGAAGGGTATGGCGGCAAAATAAAACAAAATCACAATCGTCAAAAGCTTTCAAACGTGCATAGAGTTTCAAGTCATTTGTTCAAAATCGACTAAATAATCTACTAAACATGTCAAGCTAGGGTATATTACAAGCGGTATTATTTTCACGCTAATTATTATTATTTCGACATCAATGAACTATTGAGAAAATTATTGATGGCTGTCAGTTTATTTGCATTTTACAATTTTATTATTATTTAGTAAATTTTTACTTGCGTGCGAAGAATGGTTGCTTCAAGCTTATTAAAACAAAATGAGACTACTCTGTATATGGTATTGGTGAACAAACATGCACAGGGATAGAAAAGTGAAAGAAAAACCCACACCGATAGGAGATATTATATACAAAATTAACATTTATTACTTCATACATGCTTTACTTATCTGGGTACCTCAGATAATAGCTAAAAAATAAACTTTTTTTAAATTTTCAGCCTGAAAGCTTCCTACCGATTGTGACGAAACAATTTTTAAAAAATACGATTTATTTCATCAAATACATACATAAAACTGTTACTTAGAAACTATTAATAATAAATAACAATGTTTTTCAAACTTATCATTAATGTCACCATTATGAAACATTTATGACATCAGGAACTCGACTAACAATTCGATTGTATAACGATTAATCGTTGAAACAAATCGATGAAAGGTGAATTATATATGATGATTATTAAATTAATCTTTATTACAATTAAAATTGTGAATTAATCAAACTGTCTATGGTCTACAATGAACAAGTCGATGGGAAAATCGATGCTCATAATAAGTTATTTTTGTTATACGATCAATTTAAGTAAAAATTACAAAATAATTTATTTATTATATTTCAAAATCGACTAAAGTATCTATATCGATACATTAATCGTTTCGTTTAAGTACAACAATAACAAGTTCTGCTTATTTGATACATAATTTGAGCACAGTTCAAATAGTTTTAGCTACTTCAATGTTAAAAAGTTAACTTTTAAAGTTATCACTTCACAAGCAAGCTCCATTGTTACTTGTTAATTACTAGTAAATATTATCACATAGCTTCGAAAAGTAGTTTATAGAATTCAGTTTGCAGAAGCTAGAGACTTGGACATTTGTAAGAGAAATTAATATTTTTTAACATTTGTTTTAACTTCGAATAAAATTAACACATCAGGATTTTTACATTTGATTTAGGATTTAAAACATGATGATGCAAATTAAGTATCAGTTTGTATTTTTATAAAAATTGCTAACAGTCAGCACAATATTTTTATTATAAAAAGAAAACCTGGCAAAATAAGTAAAAATTTGCTGCCGCCAAAGCCATTACGTTATATAAATATTTGTTGGTTATTCTAATACTTTCAAACATTATTCTTAGAAGTAATAGCCGTTTTTGAAGTGGACTCCGACAAAACTCACTTATTGAGGTTCTTATTGAACATTATTCTATGAAAGAGAGAACGAATAAGACTTGTTATAAAATCGTTCTTTGGGGACCTAAATTCCGGTTTTTGATGGTCACATCTCTGATCAATCTAATGTCAAATCTCACATTACGTCCTTTTGCGGTTTTTTTACATTTGACAGCTGCAACCCAACAGCTACCTTATTGTAAAGACGACAAAGATCACTGTGACTTTGATTGATTTGTCAGTGGCTGCAGTCGAACAGCAACCTTATTTTAACGCTGATAAAGATTACTGTGATTTTGACAATGATGTAAAATCTGACGTCAAATCTCTGTTAAAGGCTTCAACTCTTCATTAACGGGTTTTGTTGAAGAGAGTTGTGATTGGTTGTCAGAAAAAAGAACAACCAATCAAATCACTGAATGAGTTTTGACCATAGATAAAAAAGGATTAGTCTTCAAAACCGGACAACATTACTTTTATTAGATCCTTATAAGAAAGCCATTGATTATCAGGCGTTCTAAACACTTGTTCGGGCGTGTTGATGTTTAGGCGCAGGTGGGAGGCAAAATCAAATACATATTATGTTTATGGAAAAAATTCGCACGTCTTTGCTTGAACTGTGCCGAGTCAACTCGAACATAATTAAGCGAGAATAGATGCTGAACAGAGTTTGCCGATCGGCCCAAGCCTAATTGAATGTGAAATGAAATGTCACCTTGGTGGATTATTATATTATCTACCTCTAGTTTAAGGCCCTATTTTGTAAATATTGAATGAATATTCAATTATCGAATAAACAATTTCAATAAATATGTGCCGACCCGAACAAATGTGTAGCACACCTCACCTCTGTTTACGTTTCAAAGGCCGCTACTGCTTGCAAAACTTATTATGAAGTGTTTGTTGTTTTATACAGGCTGGCAGAGACATTGACGCGAAGTGTAGAAATTTATTGAGGGTTTAAAAAAAAAATGCTGTTCCACAGAAAACTGAAATACCTACGCGGTCAAAATGTATGGAAGAGCCTTTTTTTTTATAACCGAGGAAAAATTCAAAGCGTCAGACTTAGTGAAAGAAGAAAAAAAATGAGAAAGTTCAGAATCATGTACTGAGATAACATAACATCACGCCTGTTATCCTAGAAGGGTTAGGCAGAGGTGTAGCTATAGTACACCCACATTTCGAGTTATGTTTAAGTCCGTCCCATGTAATGGGGGGCGAGTCTATTGCCATCAACCGGGCACAAATCCGGGCTGCTACTGAGAAAAACCCAATAACACTTTGCCCGACCTGGGAATCAAACCCAGGTCAGCAGTAGCTCTTGCGACCACTAGACCAACGAGGCAGTCAATCAATCATGTACTTGAATCCATGGTAATAGGATGAGCTTCGATGTGCCTGCCAGCATGTACACAAGAAAACCCTATTGAGATTCAATTGAAAACTATTGTCAAGTATTGCTCAATGATAATGGTACATAATTTAATAAAAAAAAACAACACTCCATAGCAAGATTTCGAAAATACGTTTGCTAAACTATACGCAAAACAAAAATGTCTATCGAAATATGTCTTTTGGCAACTTTATATCAAAGTGTACTCTAGTTTAGCAGTGACGGTTCGATGCAATCGTTCAACTTTCGAGTAAGTACCGATGATCGATTTTCTGTATATCGAGCTAAGGATTTCAACAGTCCAAGACTCGATATCGATGCATTTGAGCTCTGCTTTTTCGATTCGATATCGAATATTGACAAGGTATTTTTATATTTTTTTTTTAAATCGATGATTTTATACTCAGTTCGGAAGTCGAACGATTGCCCAGAACCAAATCAATTTAGTAGATGCATTCATAGTATAACATATTTAAGCATCGAACATCTTCATCTTGATTTGATGCCTAAAAAGTCCTTGCTACCCACGATACAAGAAACGTAGGTGTCCAGATGAAGTTTTTTTTTTCGTAAATATGAAAGATTTTTATTATTAATGTTATTGAATATATGCCTATAGAAAACGCATTGGCTAATTAGAGAGCTGAGCTCGCTTTTAATCCACTAGTAGTCCTCCTAAAAAATAACATTGTCGGTCGTTGCGAGCAGTAGTACACAAAGTATTGTACAACATTTTGAAAGAAACAGTGGCGTTTCTTGCCCATTCTTCTCCATACGAAACTACATTTTGGAAGGGGCGACTAGAATCAATTCTCTTTTTTTGTAAAATTTCACGTTTAAAGTGCCTTTTATGTGCCAATTTGAAACAAATGATTTGACTTGGTTTACAGAAAGACTAATAATGAGAAACTTATTGAAAAGGTCAGGTGCATAGCCATAGTACTCGCAACCGGCGTGCGTGTATGACCAGATGTATGTAATGGAAAAAAAAGGATGTATGTAAGGATCGTACCAGGTGGTGTTCGGTAGTTTCTGCCTACCCCCATGGGAACGCGTGAGTTTATGTATGTATATATGTTTTTGGCAATTGTCTTTAAAATTATAAACTCCACCATAGGGTTTCCTGTATCTGGGTAATTTTTTTTTGCTACTTATTTCTATAAAGCTTACAACATGAATGCACCTAATTATCTACCGTTAGCGATGTTACTCAACGTGTTCGTGGAAGAGGGACATCTCATCGTAGTTCTTACCTGAGCCGCATATGGACGCGTCGTCACCGATACTTAGGTCGTCTTGAGAACTGCTGATGCGACCTGGAAGGAGAATAGGGGTTTGAAGATATGTACATATTGGTTGATTTAACATTTATGAGACTAGGAAAAAAATGTTGGTAAAATTTTCTTGTTTGTTCTTTTGTAAGTTTGTATGTAGAGGGGAATCACTGAAACTGCCGGTCGGATTTGAAAAAATCTTTTTGCGTTTGATAGTCTATTTAACATCACGCTAGAATCCTAAGGAGCCGACAAAATTAAAAAAAAAAGTCAGACATTACGCTAAGCAAAAACGAAGTAATAGCGCGGGCAGGCGATGAGATGCGATGTCCCCATCGCATCTCATCGCAAGAAACTTCATGCAGGCGAATTCGCGGGCAGAAGCTAGTTAATTATAATCGCATGATGAGCAAAAACTCAGCGTTTAATATAGTTATAAACAATCTTCCTACATACAAGACATCAAACATTTCCTAACTCATAATCTTATACTAACAAGCAGTTGTCACTATTTCTCCATTTTCAATACTTGACGAACACTCAAACAAAACAATGTCACTTACTTATTTTGCTGCTTTATGGTACATATTAGTTAACCAAAAGTCTACAAAAAGCGAAGGTTTTTAGTTCCATTCTCGAACCAGAATAATGCAGATCAGAATTTAAATATATTTCCTAAGATTGAGCAACTTTTGGAGTCTACAAAAAGCTAAAGATTTCCCTTTCAATATCAATACATATAAGCCGATAATAATTACCTCGTCCTGTAGGCCGTCCGTTAGCGTTTCTATAGAGAGCGGTCTCAAGATACTGCAGTCCATTATTGTTGATGATGTTAAACCCGCACATACGCTCGATCTGTTTCCACCTGTGCATGCGTTCCTGAAAACATAATATGTATATTATTTTGGTTAGAGCATTTTGATTTTGATTGAAGCGGTGGTGGCCGCGACTTACGAATTGTCTCAGTCACCGAATATTTATATTTACCTCATTATTAGATATTGATGTATATGTACGATGAAGTGCATTTACCTGTAACTCCTGTGTGACTTCGTTGAGCGCCGTGCGAGCCTCTACAATAGAGCGGTCGACATCGTCGATAGACTTGCCGTGCGTCGATACGAACGCGCCCACTAAACTGGACCGTTTCTTGCGTAGTTTCTCGCACTGTAAGAAGAAATATAAAACAAAATTATAAGCAAGACATCGTGGGTACGATCCATACCTAATCACTATTGACGTGAACTACAGCTTATTCGAACCAAGCCAAATCTCAACAAATATGTGCTATACAGGGTGGAAGGGACATCGAAGCACGACGCGTTGAATTTTTTTGTCGGTTTTCAAAAAAAATAAACTGCTGCTTCAAAGAAAAGTGCAATACCTACGCGGTCAAAATGTATAGCAGAGCAATTTTTTTAAAATAACCGGCAAAAAATTTCAACGCAGTTGGTTCAGAATCATGTAATGAGGCCATGGTAACCGGTTGTGCGTCGATGTCCCTTCCACCCTGTATTCTTGTGTGACTATTTTCCACCAGATGTCCCCAAATATGCTGTTTTGATACTAATTTATTTATTTATTCATATTCATAATGTATTTTAGATGGTACAAAAGACTTGTAGCTAGCAGCTTCTGTGCCTATCGATTTTGTGGTATCTATAAGTAATTTGTGTTAATAAAGAAAGAAAGAAAAATGCGTTTATTGGCGTTACAACACAAAAAAAATACACAATAAAACTATAAAATACTCACAGCATCTCTAGCTTGCTGGAGCTGCATATCAGCCTGTTGTTTTTTCCTTAGATACGCCCTGTTTTCGACCTCGTGAGTTAACTGCAGCCATTGTTGTAGGCCGGGAGGGGGCGCCCAGCATCTGTCTTCCAACTCTCCTTCGGCGCGACGAAGCTCAGCGCGAAGCATCTGAAATTAAAACGGGGACATGGTTATAATTTATTTAGCTTGGCTTTAAATAGAACGGCCGAAAATAATAAGTAACATATTTATACAATAAAAAAAGAGAAATACGAGAACTAAGAATGTTTTGAGTGGGACTTCACTTACTTATAATGTTAAGGTTTTGGGATTTATATAAATTACGGCAGGTTTTTCGTCGGTTATTAAAAAAATAACTGCTGTTTCATAGAAAAGTGCATTATGTACCTAAGCGGTCAATATGTACGGAACAGCATTTTTTTTTTTAACTGATGAGGAATTAAAATGCAGGAGGGTTTAGAATCATGGTCTGAATCCTTGGTAACAGTTTGCAGAGCTGTGTGTGTGTGCTAAACGTCGCGCTTGCTTACGAAATGGCAGCGGAACAAAAAAAAAATCTTCAAGTCATCACACAAGCAGAAAACGGTGTATAATTATGGTAGCACTGTGTAAGTTCCACCATTATTTTACACCGTTTTATACTAAAGAGATAGATAATAGATGTACTTGTAAAACAAAAATACCTATCCGCATTTTATAAGTTGAATAAATGACACTTAATTTTGATGAAGATTTTTGGATGTAGGGTAAGTAGCACACAGTACCCCATTCTGTTAGTCGAATGAAAGAGCGAAAACAAAAACAAAGATACCCATCACGTCTGCGGAATTTCGCTAGATAATATTATTTGACCCGTATTTAATGCCACCGGTAAGAACTGTGTGAGTGAAGCTTTAGTTGTTTTATTCTTCACAATTCAGTTAGGGGGAGCATTATAATTGCTTCCACGAGAGGCGATAGTACAGGGTGAGCAACTTGGAGGTATACAACTCTTTTGCCGCCTTTTTGTGTTGACCTGAAATATGACAGTTGTTTCATTAAAATTATTTTTTATAAATACGGCAAATTTGTTATGGAGCGTTTTACAGTTGAACAATGTTTTTTAATTATTAAAACGATTTACTAAACCCAATCGAGACATTGAAAAGAACGATTCCCGGTCGATTAATTTCGAGAAACGGTGACATTGATTGGCCCTCAAGATCCAAGGATTTAACAGCTCCTGACTTTTTTCTGTGGGGCTGTCTAAAGGGACGCGTCTGTGCTAACAGGGTAATGAACCTTTAAGAATTAAAACAAATTATCCGAAACAGTCACTGAGATAACGCAAAAAATGTGGGAAAATGTCATGAAAAACGTAATGAAAAGGGTTCACATCTGCCATGCTGCTTGAGGTGGACGTTTGTCTGACTAGTATCTGATTATTTTCCATACTTAATTGCCGGGTATTTTCCATAACAACATTTTCTAAATAAAGTGTATACCTGTTATTTGCCCACTCAGCAGCAGCAGCAGTCAGATCCGCTACTTCCTAGCCGACTGCCTGACATTTTTACCGCGGCAGGCATCAGCCAATCCGCTATGGGATCTGTAGGCAAAAGCCTTCGTGCACGTATGGGAGTGGCGCGAAGAGGCAAAACGCCGGGATGTCACTCCGCTGCCGCGATAAATCACGGTACAGCGGACAGAGCTCCGGCGGGATCTCATGGCGACATGGAGGGTGCGATTGTCGCAACCCAGTGTTGGGCACGCCACAATAGCGGCGATAAGTCCCCTCTTTGAGGAGTGGTTGGAGAGGCGCCACGGCGTCCTCACCTTCCGCCTGACACAGGTCCTCTCCGGACACGGTTGTTGCGGCAGGTTCCTGTTTCGCATAAGGCGGGTGGAAACGTGTGGGTGTCACCATTGTGTGGATCGCCCGTAGGCCGTAGCATGCTGTGGAGCATACAGTGGAGGTCTGCTCGGCTTGGGCGGACACCGCCGTGTCCTCGCGGAGGCGATCGGTGGCGGCGATCTTTCGCGTACGGCGCGAAAGCGAATGGGAAGCCATCACCTTCTTCTGCACAGCAGCAATGCTCGCGAAGGAGAAGGCGGAGCGCGTGAGGGAAAGAGCTTTGCGCCCTCACGCCCCTAGTCGCCGCAGGAGACGCCCTGGGCGTCGTCGTAAGGCCCAGGCCGGGTCGATAGATGTCAGCACTAATTGACGGGGTCCATTATGGCCGATGCCTGCCAGGGTCGCGGGTCGTTCGAAAGAGATACCGTGGCCATGGCACAGACAAAAGAACGAACACGGGTGGGTTATAGTCAGTAAAAATCAGACACGCCCTTCCGCTCCACCCAGAGCGGGAGAAGTCATTTGATTTCGCACAAAAAAAAGAGGTATCAGCTAATCAATAGTTCAAGATGATTCGAGGTACGAAAAATTACCAATGTCATACTAGTATGAATGGTTAACCCACCTCAATCTCCGCCTTCAGCTGCGTGACCTCTAGGTCTGATGACGCAGAGTTCAGCAGCGGTGTGTCACCTGCTTCTCTTAGTTTCTTCTCCAAATTCTTCTTTTCTGTTGTCACGTTTTCCTAGAAATATTAAGAGGTTAAAATTAAAGATTTGTTCACACTGAATTATTGCCAGAGCCACAGGACCGGACGTTGTCGCCTATGTTCAGCAGTGATCATCATTCAGTTAAATGCTGATGTACCTGCTAAGTCAAATTGAAAATTGTTTTTCTGAATAAAAACGTGTAATTCTTCGTAAAAAACACGGCAAAAAAATAACCTTTAATGCGCCAAAGATTGTGCACCACATAAAAACCGACAGCTCTAGCGGAGTTATAAGATAACTTCAACAGTCGCAAATTACATAATTTATTCGTAAAACTGATTTGTTTTGAGTTTAAAAAAACACATTAGATTACATCATCCGGCAGACATCCAACTATGAAATCAATCCTAATTTTTCGTTTTATCTGCATGTCAATTCTGTAAAAATCTCACAGTGAAGACTTGCGTGGAGTGAGCTGTCAGTGTCATCCCGTCTTAGTCAATCCCTAGCATCAGTGGCACTGACAGCTCACTCCACGCTCACTTCACCTAACTTTTCACGGTGAGAAGTTTACAGAATAGCACTACAAATAATGCTGCGTGCTGTGCAATCATTTTTGCGAGCCGAGATGTCCACCAAAACTAAACGAATGAGTCCCAGAGTTCTAAACCTTGCGTATAAGTCTGGGGCTCAGTCTTTTGGTCCAGTCACAGCTATTTAGGCACTAGCGCTTCGCCACCGACACGTTAACCAACTGCTGTTAACTAATAGTCTTCTATAATCTTACTTGTGTCTCATCAACATTGCTAATTAACTGCAAAATTTCATTGCGTCATTGACAACACATTTATGGTACAGTTGATGAGTTAACGTAAGTTCCTTAGTAACGCTGCTGCAAAAAGGATCGAATAATATACAAGCATTTCCGATAATTTCGCACTTACTTTACTACTACATACCTAGATGAAATACCTTTTCATCGCATCTGTTTATTAGTCAGCCATATAAACAAAGGTTACCAACTGACCTGTTCCAAACGCGCTTTCTCCAGTTCCTTCTGCATATCGTTCAGCGCCATCTCCGCCTTCCGGAGCTGTTCCATGTCGCGCAACATTCGCTGGACCTGGTGACGGCTGGCGCGTCCCGCCCGCAGCGCCGCCCATCCGCCAACCACGGCGCCCAGGAGAAGAGAAGCAAGGAGCCAGTCCTTCCATCTACTGCCTTCTGGTGACACAAGCATGGGGTTTAGAAAACGGTGAAGGTGGATCGAAGGCCTGGGGTCATCATTGTTCCAGTGTAAAAGATGCGACAAGTTCGTGAACGGGCTCGGTCAGTTGGTACTGGTCATCTCTTAGCTGCCGCCACGGCTTAATTAATTTAATTTTGAATGGGGATGATGACAACTTTTTTTTTATCAAATTTTTTTTTATTTCCAAGTAGTGCAAATAGTATTACAAAAAATGTAAAACTTAAAAAACTACCAAGTTATAAACTTTTTAAAGTAAGTGTTAGACTAGGAAAGCACTATCGTAGAAGTGACGTCACGACTACGCAACTTCATACTAGCGCCGTACATTGTCCGTACCGCGCGACAAGGACAGGAATAATCCCCTCCAAATAATTTTAAAGCGTGTATCTTCTTCATATTTTCATCGATTTAACAGTTTTTTTCGATTATCTCATTTTTACTATGCCTTCTGTGAAATTACATTATATTTACGAATTTTTTTAATAGTAGTCATCATCCGAATTGTTGAAGTTATTTTAGTTTTTACTCTGGACGCTTTTTACGTGCATGTCTATTTACACTGTTTTCACATATTACTATCAGTTCAAAATGTAAATACTAGTTTGTAATATAAATAACAGTGTAATTTTAAAGAGTGTCCTTTGAGTTTCTTGCCCGTTCTTCTTCGTTTAACGACAGAATTCTTATTTCAAAAACTGACTCTATCTAAAGAAAAACCTTGTTTTGTAATAAGACCATTAGAGTTTCAGTTTGATGCAGATAATACGGAACAAATAGCACTATCCCTTTTTCACAACGAAACAATGATGGCTATAATTGTAGTACAGCCCCTGGTTAAGGTGACTAGAATCTTTTGGCTGCAGGCAATGTAAGTTAGATCACGTCGGACGTAAAAATATCGATACGGAACTTTATCGCGCACTGGATTTTCAACTCTCGGTGTTGAACCGAGCATTAAGAATCCAACAGAGTGCATCCCAGCGCGTCGAAAAAACATACTGTTGGTTGTTCAACTTTCGGCGCTAAGCAGTGCGTTGAAGATCCAGTGCGCGAAAAAATCGTGCAGCGACTTATTTTCGTCCGTGAGAACGTGAACTTAAGGTATGTATACCTATTGTTCTTCGTATTATGAGACGAGATGTCTGAAGTTCTAGATAACATAACACATCACACCTTGTTTCCCCGAACTGTCGTGTACTATAGGTACACCTCTGCCCAACCCGGGCAGAGGTGTACCTATAGTACACCCACATTTCGCCAGTTACGTTTTTAAAGTCCCATGTAATAGGGGGCGAGCTTATTGCCATAAACCGGGCACAAATCCAGACTCCGAGCTGCTACTGAGAAATTCCAGATAGAAAAACCCAATAACACGTTGCCCGACAGGTGGGAATCGAACCCAGGACCTCATGCTCAGCAGTAGCGATTGCGACCACTAGACCAACGAGGCAATCACTAGACCAACGAGGCAGTCACTAGACCAACGAGGCAGTCACTAAACCAACGAGGCAGTCACTAGACCAACGAGGCAGTCACTAAACCAACGAGGCAGTCTGACAAGTTCTAGATAACTGAAACTGATATCAGGTAACCTTATATTATTAAGACTTCTAATTGAATTACATTGTTAATTCCTTATACAGTACAATCTAGGTTCAGTGTCGGCGCCAATTGTAGTATTTTTGTCTGCCTGCAAAGACTACATCAGGTCTAGGTCTTTATTCAGGCTAAAACAGGAACAACGATTATGAAATGAGGTGTCATGTCATGAAAAAACGTGCGCCCTATGAGATAATTCATTGGCAAAAATCAAAAGCACAAGCAAATTCTCATCTCCAACAATGTATTCTTTTGCATTTCGTTCCTATGTCTAGGCTTTGCGTTGTCCGTCAGTGCAAAAATTACTTTAAGATTACATTTTGAAACAATTAAAAAAAAGCAAATCTTCAAGCTTTTCAATCCGCTCTCAAGAACGGAGAAGAATAACATCGTGAGGAAACCGGCGTGTCCTAGGACCAACCATTCGAAGACATGACTGTGACATCTACCAACCCGCACTGGGCTTGCGTGGTGGATTCTGGCCCACTCCCTGAAACCGAGAGAAGGCAGTGTGTCCCAGCAGTGGGTATATTATATGGGCTCATTATGCTATGTCATTTTTGGCGAAACCCATTTTAAGGTTTTAAACCCTACAATACTGGACTAACTCGGTGTGGTCTCGCTCGTGTTATCACATAACGTGTTGTTAACCCACTAAAAGCGTCGATGAGGCAAGCTACAAATTAATCAACGTGATTGGTGATGACATGTGACATTTTAACACTTGCTTATCTTGCCTAGAAATCTTGAGTAATTACTAGAAGCGACCATTTTATACACGGTCTACATTACAAACGCTTAGTTGTAGTTCAATAAATATTTAGTCCAAGATCAATGATATATCTAAACTGTCTGGAAAGACCTAGCTTAAAAAGAGATCTAAGTCATTGAAGCTTATTACTTTACTTGTCTCTTGACGATTTACAACATTGGAAAAATCTAATTTTTTATATGTTATTATCAAGCATTGTTTTGGCAAAACGAACAGACAGCGACAAAAGTCGATGAACACTTCAGCTTCTAAATATTAATTATTGAGATAAAGGAACAAAACTAAACGAAAAGTATAACTATCGCATAATTTTGTGATCTGTTAAGTCTCGTGCACACTGGCGCGACGCCACAGAGCGAAACAAAGGCACGGCGTGTCGCGCGACGAGCGGTGCCTTTTTGTCACTGAGTGGAGTCGCGCGTGGTTGCGGGAGCCTTTAATCGAATTTGGTCGCTCACCGCACCATTTGGCTTCTTACCTCTGATTAAAACGCGGTACGTTTTTTTACAGTAACTTTGTTTATAAATAATCTTTAAAATTGTATGAGTTATGACATCATTAAAAACATAAGTAATACCTTAACTTAATTAGTAATAACAATCTCAACAGATACTTATGCTATGCTTATCAGTGCTAGAGATTATAGCCCGGAGGTCACCAGCTAATCTTAAGGTGAGATCAGACAATAAAATAGTCGGAAGTCGACATATTTTCCTACTACAGTCCTGCCAACGAGAGATTGCGCTCTTGACATTGTCAGTTTCATTCAAACGAATACGTGTTTAGCGAATTTGTTCTTTATTTTTTACTAGAATTGTCGCATAGACCGATATCAGGAACGCATTCTTTTGACGGCCGGACTGCATGCAATGCAGAATATTGCTCGTCATCATATCATCGTGAGGAAACCTAGACTTAAAGTGTCTGAAATCGGCAAACAATCTTGAGCAATCGTGGTGATCAATGTTCGTGCCTTCTCTGTATTAAACACGCTCGTAATTGTGGACAGAGGGGTATTCAAAAAGTTGAAATAACAAATGTAAAAACATTAATAGCACTATAAATGCTTCACGCTTTGTTAGTTCATGAGGAATCTCCATTTGAAGGTTACGTTTTTGTATAGTCCACTACACTATAGTGGTAACATTTGCAAGTTGCGCTACGAAAACCGCCTTTGCTGCTACGACATAAAGGATGATAAAAATTTATTACCACCACTAATGTGCGGTTAACACATTTTTGTTATTATTTTTAAACTACATATATAAAAGACCTTCAGGTAAACAATTACCAATACAAATGTCGAAGAGACTATTCGGTCATCTATTGTTATGTACAAGGTCAAATAAAATTAGTTAGCGAAACTCCACAGACGTGATGGGTAGGTATCGATATATAAACAAGATAAAATGAAAAAAAGAGGGGTCAACGACCGCTGGTACAATTGTAAAATGAAGTATGAGTTGAAAAATATGTTTTACTGTGTTTAGATACCGATACCAACCACGTCTGTGAAGTTTACACAAAATATAACAGATTTGTTAAACTGATATTTGATGTGAATACTCTAAACGCGGTTGATGACAAAAGAAAAATCATCAAATTAATGAATTTTTGTTTTATCATGTTTATATAACGATATCTATCACGTATGCGGAGTTTCTCTACCTTCTTTAATTTGACCTTGATACACAAAAAAAGGTTATTGAACACCATTCATGGTCATGTAGTGCAGTGCCGTGTTGTCCTTGGGTGATAGTACAGACAGATTATTAGTGATAGATTATTATTATAGCTAGCTCTGAAATATTATTTGTTATATAAATGGAAATGATTATTTTAAGTAACGTCTCAGAGTGCGGCAGTTAGAGTAATTTTCCCCGTCGCATGAAATATCCTTCAAATTGAGTTAAGCTTTTCTGTACATTAAAAGTATCTAACATACATAGAGCAGTGGTGGCCCAGTGGTACCAGCCGCAACTTAAGAGTTGTAGGTCGGAGGTTCGAACCCAGAAAGGTGCTTCACTTTGTCTAAATTATTTCATCACCACTGCTCTTAAAACAGTCAAGCAAAACATCTTGAAGAAACTGTACCCTAATTGCGTAATACACAATCAATCGGAATCTGAATCGTTTTGAACAGATTGTTAATACATTGCTTCATAAGTTCGATACAAAATTTGCTCAACAATGTAAATAACGCAATGAATGTTGTTGAACTGTCAAAATACAACAGATTAGTCGTAATCGTTTACGAAAATGTGTTACGTATTAGATAGCTGGTCATAATAACGAAGACTTGTGAGTTGTGACATCTACCAACTGTGTCCACGTGGTGGATTAAAGCCCAATCCCTCTCACAGAGAAGGCATGTGTCCCAGCAGTGGGAACATTATAGGCTGATTATGCAAGTTTGTGCAAAAGTAACATACATTTTTATTGTAGAACAGTTTTTATAGATAAATCTCCGAATAAAGGCCAAATGAAGAAGAAAAAACTATGACAATATTATTGTAAAATAGCCTTTATTCTCTACACGTGGATATTTTTAATGGCAGACATAGCTACACTGTACCTAGCCTACCTATACAAATAATTATTGAAAGAACAAAGGCGACGAAATTGTTAATGGAATTAGTAAGCGTCTACATATGGCACCGTGATATATACTGACGAAATAATTTACTAAGTTTTATGAAATCAAGATTATGGCCTATGGAGGCCGGGCAAAAAAATCGTCATAAATGAAAATTCTATTGACTATTTTATTGATGACATAAAATACTTATGGCTATTTATCTTTTTCTGGCTTGACTGGACGTTTAATGTTGCCATGTATTAAAAATCTTGGGCAAGTAACATAAAAAGCTTTGCTTTTCGTATTGCAATAAAATACTTAGGAAATACATTTCTGCGTCAGAATTTAATAAATGTGAAAATAAAAATAATTGTTTGTGGTAAGAATATAGAGGTCATCATTTTGAATACATAAATGAAATCTCAGTATAATTCCAGTATGGCAACTACGTTACCGAAAAAATTCACATGACATTTTATCAGTCAACCCACCGGCCTACTGACAACATAACAAAGAGTACTGTAATTAGACAACATAACACAACTTGTCGTTCGTTGCTTGCGCGTTTATCTCGTATTTTGTGTTTCATTCCATCGATTATCCTTGATTTTCTACTTTATCAACTGCTTCTGCTTTTATGGACTCTAAGATTTACTGTTTTCTGTGTGACTTGCCTAGTGCTTGCCTAGGGATTCTGATTATTTTATTTTACGGCGACATTTTTCTGACACTCTGGGTTACGATCCTGCCTGATACCTTGGACTTTGTTGTGTGTGAATCCATTTGTTAAAACGATTGGAAGCTGTGTAAGGCCTACACGCATCATGTGTGTCAACTGCAACATATATGTGTCAATACATTGCGCCGATACCCAGCATTGGCACTTAACATGGGAGCCACTGATTTAATCTTATCATTATCAGCTGGGTATATCCACAAATTGTAAGTATTTCTGGCGACTAGTCAAGTTACAAGATAGTGATTATCTTCATTGGTTATACCAAGCATATAGCAAGCATAGAACAAAATAATTTACCCTCGTCCGCCATCTAACGGTGGGGACCCGCAATACCGGCACTCCTCTCCCACTGCGGCCTCAGTTGCGATGTAGTCCAAGCGGCACCGCAACCTTGGTTGCTACGTCGTCGGCTTTTCGGCAAAAGCCCTGACTAACAGCCCCTGCTCGGGTTCCTCTTAGCTTCACCGAGGGGATCAAGCCACGGTTACTGAGTCCCCCCCGCCTCGTCAATGTGGGAACCCACCGGGGGCATTTACGTAGGTACCTACGTCGCATTTGGGACGCAGACCTACGCACGTCGCGGTCAGCTAGGCTTATACTTAATACGTTGTCCGTAGTTTATTTTACTCTACATATACATCTATCAATGATATTAAAACTGTTAGGTAGGTATTCCTATATTTATTTTTCGATTAGGGTATGTTGTTGATAAAACATAACCTCTTGAACTTCGAACTTGAATACCTTTAATTCCCGACCTCCTATAAAAGTCTTACTGAAGACAAAACTGTTCAGGAATACAAACTCTGTATTTTAAATTTTTTTCATCAGTAGACGCAAAAAAAAAATGTCAACAAAAATTTGTTCGGCATCTTGCCAATGTTCTTTGTGTGATTGAATGTGGCAAATGTTAACGCTTATTCACAGTAAAGGCTCCCGCAAGGCACCGCTCGTGGCGCGACACGCGGCACTTTTGTGTCGCGCTGTGGCGTCGCGACTGTTTGTGGGAGCCGTAACACGTTTAAACAGCTAGTAAGTTAGCAAGAATAAGTTTGGGCTGGTTCCCGCTCAAACGAGTGGATCAAAAAATCGGCAAACAAGTATTTTTTTTACAAGGCGTTTGTAAAACCTGTTTATGTACCCAACATTAACAGGTTTTGCAAACGCCTTGACTTGAAACTGAATCTTAGTAATTTTCAACGTTTTTCACATTTATTAGTTATTCATTTGCTAAGTAAAACCAAGCCAATCTAAGTTGAACCAAGTTCTTTTTTAATTGTTCAGAAATAAAAGGTATCAAGATATCAAGCACTATCGAATTAATAAACTCCGATATTTTTTACTTAAGAACACATTGAACCGGGCACCAAACAGCTAAACACGCTATAGGTACGAAAAAGGACCTTATGTACAAAAGGTATGTACGTTGTTACCATCATCATTTAATTCCACATAACGCCCATTAAAAGCCAGGTACACACCATACGAAGCACACACTGCAATCCAGGTCTCAAACATTTATTATCACATACTAGCAGCAATCACTTCACGCTGTATCAAAAATATGTCATCACTATTGATAGAGTGATATTACAGGAAAATATGCACTATTCCTACATCAATAATCACTATATTTCGAAGTATCACTTCTAAAAAGAAGAGTAATTTTAGCGCGTATTTATGAAACTGTTTCACTGCCACAGCTACCGATCACAAAAGTCAAGTTTGAATGAAGGTAAATCGTTCTAGTAAGTTGTGATGTAACGCCAGCGACACCATCATATTAGTTTAACGTGAGACATACCTGTTACCTTGGCAAAAAGAAAACGAATATTGGACGCTAATCTTGACACAACATACATACTTAGTCAGCTTACATCTAGGACACCGGCAACCTCTAGGTGTGAGGGAATGGGCCCACCACGCGGGCCCAGTGCGGCTTGGTAAATGACACGTCTTCGAATTTTTGGTTTTAGGACATGCCGGTTTCCTCACGATGGCGATGTTTTCGCACACAAAAAAAACTTATAAGCAATTTTGGTTTTCCCTCCACTAACAAACACACATGAAAGGTGTATTTCTTTTAATGTTTTCTTTTGTTATTTGATGTTATTTATGCGGTAGATAGGGTAGGTATGTGTTTCTAACAAATATCCAGAAATTCATACCCAACTTGAGAGTGTGTTTTTGATGCGAAAATTAATTAATTTCGTACAGTATTTGTTTACGAAATAAGACATATAAGCAAAAATGCACAGTAATTTCTGAGTTAACTCGTCACGGTAGCCATATAGTTTGTCAAACATTATGATATCATGGAAACTTGTGCGACTAAATACGATAAAGTCATGGCATGAAAGATTTAATGTTCACACTTCCCACATTTTTTAGTTTTTAAAACAAACGCTGTGTTATATAAATGTGAACATACAAACATATGTACTATTAATAAGACCAAGATTTGTTGTAGTTCAGTATTTTAATGAGTGACATAAAAACCTTCGACTGCGTTAGCTAACGTGCAAATTTCTTGCATTTAGAACGGTTGTGCAGTTGTAAGTGATCACGCGCATTTATAAGTTATTTTTACAAAAACTGAGACGCTTCTAATTTAGAATTCTACCGCGAAATTTTCATAAAACTGTTTTAAATTAGCTAATCGCTTACATACAGGAAACACTCTAAACACAGATTTATTTTTAACTTGCTAACTTGTCTTCTAAGAATTGATTATGATGAATGTTGCTAATGTTGTTGTCAACATAATTTAGGACGATATTTGTGGGTTAGTCTCTGTTAAGCGCAAATAAGTGGTGAATCTAGTAATAACACGTTTTTAAGTTGTAATAACTTGCGATGTGACATTACGTTCCATGCATTCTAGCGACACAAAACCATAGGATATCGTTTAATTTAGTTTTATTGTGGGACTGAGTAACAAAAGCGTAACGTTTATTGTTAGTTAAAGTTGTTAGCTTTTGTGGGATGTATTACTAGTTATAAGTGCCATTTAGTTGATTAATGTCTGATTCGCTGTAAAATAGAAGCGTTTATTGAAGAAATTACATTTTAATTGTGTTATATGAATAATGAAGCGTTTCAATCCTTAAAACATTTATCAATTTTAAGGACATACTCATAGTCAAGCAATCTCCCTATCTTTTCCCAACCTTTACCTTTGAATCTGAATCGAATTTTGAATCTGAATTGATTTGAAAAATATTGCTAATCCATTGCTTCATAAGTTCGATAAAAAGTTCTGCTCAACAATGTAAATGACGCAATGAATGTTGTTGAACTGTCAAAATCAAACAGATTTGTCGTAATCGTTTACGAAAATGTGTTACGAAATTAGGCTGCTTGTTGGTGTCGGCTTCCAGTCTAACCGAATGCATATGTATTATACATGGTGCGACTGCCTATTTGACCTCCACAACCCAGTTGTCACACGATACCCCTTGGAGACTTTTGAGCTTTTGACTACCCGAAACGACTGTCGAAGATCTACTATGGCAGCCAGGACTAACGTGCTTTCCGAGGACCCTCCATGCCTCGGAAAGCCCATATCGATTCGATATACAGGGTGTCCCGTGAGTCGACGTCAAGCCGGAATCGGGTGATAGGTTAAGTCTTAATAGTTAACAGAAAAATAAAACAATATATCTTTACTATGTATTTAAATAATTACGGACATTTATAGAAAAAAAAAACGAGAAAATCTACTGCCTCTGACGGTCTTTTAACTCCTGTTGCTACCATTTTAACTTTTTTTTTCGGTTTATTATGTAATCCTGAATAATGATTCTGAAAACTGTTGTTTAAAATTTACAGACAACTGCTCCAGTCCAGAAGGAAATGTATTTAAAAAAAACATTCAAAATGAATACTTTGTTTTTTAATTAACACATAACATCACGCCTTTGATCCCAGAAGGGTTAGGCAGAGGTATACCTATAGTACACCCACATTTCGCCAGTTATGTTTAAGTCCCATGTAATAGGGGGCGAGCCTATTCCCATCAACTGGGCACAAATCCAGACTCCGGGCTGCTACTGCGAAATTCAACTGAGAATTACTGAGAATATTTTATTTTAATTAATATCTTTTGTTTTTAGTATTTTTTATTTATTTTGTATTTATATATTTTTCTGTTGACTATCACCCGATTCCGGCTTGACGTCGAATTACGGGACATCCTGTATGTAATAGATGATCACCCAACAGACATAGTATTTTTATATTAACATAAATTATAACCGACAAAACAAAGTTTAAGTAGTCACCAGTAGTTTGTAGCGCATTTGCATAATAACCACACTGACTAAGCCAACTATCTGGGGAAGCCTACTCGGACCGGTAAATACGAATTCATGGTCACACTACAGGATAAAATATCACTAAATTACAACTGATTGCAACTCGTAAATGACTATGTAAATCAAGTTTTGACCGTTTATTCCTACTAATTAATACCTACATTTGACCATAAAGTCGGTAGATACAAAAATAGTTTATTGATTAGGTACCATCACAGTAACTAACATTAGTGTATTTAAATCTTCCAGGGCCAAGAAAAAAAAAGTAGCTTAAATAACAATTATGAGAGCAGTTGTTTATTCCAAAAAAAAAAGCAGTACAACATCTTCAGTTTACGGTTTTTTAAAGATGTGTAGGTAAACTTTGGACCTCCAAACAACCCACAAATGGACTCAATTTTGACCTTTAGCGACTTTGATAAAATTGTCTGAAAGACTTGTTCGTCTGGCGGACACAGGGAGGACATATTAAAATAAATTAAATAATGCTCTTATTACCATCTGCCATTGACCGAGTTTATGCGTATCTGCATATAAGAAAAATAAGACGTGGCGATTTGGGTTTGTATTTAGCAAAAAATCCAAATATTTTCACAATCGAGATTAACGTTTTTAAATTTTTGGGAGTCTAATAAGAATTGGGATGATGATTAATATTAATAATGTTCATTAAAATAATGTAATTTCAAAGAAGGCTCAGTAAAAATGAGTGTACTTAAATTTGAAGAAGACACACGCTTTAAAAGTTTTTGGAGGCGATTATTGCCGTCCTTGTCGCGTGGTACTGACAATGTATGGCGCTAGTATGAAGTTACATAGTGTTGACGTCACTTCTACGATAGTGCTGTCCTTGTCTAACAATTATCTTAAAACGTTTCTAACTTGGCAATTTTTTAAGCTTTTACACTTTTTGTAATACTATTTGCACTACTTGAAAATAAAAAAAAATTGTTAGATTTAAAAAAAAATTGTTATCATGCCAATTGGATTGAGCATTTTTTCTGGGATATTAAATAATTTGCACACTTAATTATAAAATGTAGCTTAATTTTCTAAGAATTCATTTCTTAAAAATATTTTTAATACCAAATTCTTACAAAGATAAGATACATATTTCCTAATACTATTCTATTATATTCTATTTCCAATCATATTCTCAGAAGAAACACAAATGTCCCACCCTAAACACTTAGGATCCTCTGTCTTCGGAGAGACGTCATTTTTTTATCAACACACAAACTTACACGAAATTATATAACTAAGCACAATAAAACTGAATTATTTTCGCATTTAACTTAAGGTAAACGTCAAAATCTTTCGTCGAGCACAAACCAAAGGCGGCAACTCGTTGGAATCTATAAAAGAAACCAACAAAAAGAGGCAAAGAGTAGCAATGGTTTGAAGAACAATAGCCGACGTGCACACATAATCAGACAACACTTAACGCCTTCATACGTTGACAAGTTATAATTTCATAGCAAAACGAGTTATTACAGCAGTGCGTTCTTTGAAATTGTGTTTTTCAGGGTACCGTATTTAAAGCGAACTTGAGATTTTGATATCTGTAAAGGCTGGTCGGTAAAGGATGTGGTTAAGGCCTCGCCTCTTATGCACGAGGTTGTGGGTTCAATTCCGGGCAAATACCAATGTAACTTTTTAAATTTATATGCAGGTAATTTCTGAGTTTATCTTGGACAATACCGACATCGGTGAAGGACAACATCATGAGGAAACCTGGACTTTTAGTTAATAAAAGTCTGAAATCGCCAACTCGTCTTGAGCAAGCTTGGTGATCAATGCTTGCGCCTTCTGTGTATGCGGAAAAAAGCGGCCATAGCCCTGCAGTGGTAAAATAATGGGATGGTATTATTTCAGTTTGTCTTTGCTAGTGACCTGAGGATCCTGGCAAGAAATCGAGAACTCGATGAAAAAAAAAACCTTTTTCGCTATGGTTTCATAGTGATAATAGAATTCCCGTAGTTTCCAACCTAAAATAGGTAACCCTATTACTTCCTAACGCCTGCTAGTCATAATATTCACTTCTTCTTCTTCTCGTTTCGACGGTACATCAATGTTGATACTGTTTGGGCCCAGTTATTTATTGCGGCGTCAGAGGCGTTGCTCAGATCGTCAAGAGTGCAGGTGAACGGACATTTGGGCACTAGCAGATGGACAATAGTCTTTCACTGGACATAGTGATCATACAGGAGACAATCGGTAGGTACAATTGAAAAGGAATCAAGACGATTGTTTTTCAATTGTAACGCTGAGAAAGGCGTACAAATATATATTTATATATATATTTTACTTAAAAACACATTGTTACATTTTTAATGGATAACAGAATCAAATAAGTAATTCTTTTAAATGTGTTATAACCCGGTTCATTAAGTTTCGTTGTTTGGACGTGTGGACTGTGCGGAGACAGTAATTATGTCTCCTCGAAAGCGAGGGAAGATATTATACATAGTGATACACGTCAAATAGTGTATAATGTTATCAAGTATTTTTAAGAAAAAAAAAATCTGGAGCGTTATCATACATTCGAGCATAGTAATGCTCGAGAATTAGAGATAAAAAAGAAGGTATGTTTGGAATTTTGGATGAAGCTATGATGCCACTTTTAAGGTACTTATAATGTCTCCTTTTTACAATTTTACGTTATTTTTATGATATTCTATAACGTTAAGTTTGATAAAGACAGTTTTTTAAAGAAATGTTACGCGTTCAAACAATATGTCGTATAATTTAATTACGATAATTTTAATTCAACTGTCACGCGGGCGACGCCGCCGGCAGAAGCTAGTTTGAAATTAATATGACCCGTACCCTAATTGAGTAATACATAATCATTCAGAATCTGAATCGTTTTGAAACAGATTGCTAATCCATTGCTTCATAAGTTCGATAAAACATTCTGCTCAACAATGTAAATATCGCAATGAATGTTGTTGAACTGTCAAAATCAAACGGATTAGTCGTAATCGTTTACGAAAATGTGTTACGCAATTAGGCTGCCGGTCTTGTTTTTATTATTTATAATTTTAAAATAAAAATTGTTATATAATAGCAAAAATTGATGATATTCTAACTGTACTATCTGTCAACGCAAGTACAAGCCGCCATTTAAGATTCCTTTCTATAATACATCGGCTTATAACCCCAAACACTTACAAAAGTGTAAAACTTATAAGTGTATCTGTAACCGATATGAAGTGTTAACATTTTTAACCGCTGAGGCGTCGGATCGATCCGAAATCGATCCACTTGAAACTTCCCGGGGCGTCAGATCGATCCTAAATCGATCCTAGCGTCACGTGTCGGTGTTGTCGTTAATTCTTAGTGAAAAACGATACTTTAAGCTTTCAAACGTGCTCAGAGCATAGATAATTAACGAATCATGCTAATAATAGCATAGCCGCTGCCTCGGAACGCTTTGAGACGGATAACAAAGAAATTTCCAGAACGCATGCGTCAGCGCAAATCCGAGAGCGGCAGCGCGCGCAAGCCATTGTGTTACGAGTGTAAATCTGTGTCACAGGAGCCCTACGGAGCGAATACGAGTATCTTTTACTATAGATCGGTAAGTAATAAACAGTTTTTAGTGCTAACAATGTGTATTAGTTATAGAATTTGGAGGTAAATTGTGATTTACAAAACACCGTTAGCCATTTTCCCGCCATTTTGCCCCGTGTTGGCGTTGTATTATTCCGTATTACGACTAATTATTCTACTATTGTGTTCAATCTGTTGTGCCTACGTACGTCTTTATTTAACGTAATATTGATTTCATGCATTTGTTTTATCTAAAAACGTAAGGAACTTTCGAAAATTGATTTGAAAAAAATAAAAACGAAACGGATCGATTTAGGATCGATCTGACGCCCCGGCGATTTGCAGATTAGCAAAATGTGTGGATATTCCATTTTTTTAACCGACTGTAAAATAAGGAGGTTATGTAATAAAAAAATTGTAGGGGTATTTTTTTTTTGCGTTTTTTTTATAGGTTCTACAACACTAATTTTGTTCCAGGTTCATGAAGTTGGGACCGCCATCACCATCATCTTCGGCGGCTCTCCCACCTCCATTGTCCTTGCCACCGACAGCGTAAGTAGCTTACGGACTTTCTATTTATTTCTAAAGCAATCTAAAGTCTGCTCCACCATTGAATGGGTGGGTCAATGGTGGAGCAGACTAGAGTAGTCTGGTTCAACCAGACTACTCTAGTCTGCTCCACCGTTGACTTGACTTTCTATTTATTTCTAAAGTAATCTAAAGTTATAAGAACTACCACCCTGCATTTGTTTCAGGTTCATGGATTGTGCAGAGGCAGCGCCCGCATCAGCGCCTCAGCCTCGTCCTCCACCACCACCATCATCACCTCGTCGCCCTCGCCAGTGCCTGAGAGATGAGGATTTCTCCCACATCCTCAATTACGGTATGTATGTACTGACCATGACCCTCCCATGACTCCCATGGGGCCATCACCAAACTTCTGGTGTCCACTAGACTCAAAACTATCATTTGTTACAGGAAGCGACGCAGGCTCTGACGACGATGGCGAAGAGGATCAGGTGTTGAATTATCCGGTGGCAAGGGTGTTTTGGACCGCCATGGAATTTTTTCAAACCTTTGAACCTTTCTAACCCCTAAACTGTACAGCGTACTCCGCGAGTACGCGTCAAAAATGTGGTTATCTGTACACATACTCCTGGAGTACGCGCGTACCCCTTTTTTTTTTTTTTTTTTTTGGGTGGGAAATCATCAAATGACTTCTCCCGCTCTGGGTGGAGCGGGAGGTCGTGTCAGACTTTTACTGACTAAAACCCACCCGTGTTCCTTCAGTTGCCTGTGCCAGGGCCACGGTTTTGCTCTGTAGAATAACCCGCGACCCTGAGGCATCGGCCCTATCGGACCCCGTCACTATGTGCTGACATCTCTTTGAGGCGCGCGTGGAACACAACGCGCCGGCGACCCGGGCCTGGTCCTTACCGGACGGCGAGCTACCCATTACTCGCCGTCCGCAAGCCCGCGCCTACGGTGGCCGGGAATCTGCAGGCGACTCCCGACGCCCAGGGCGTCTCCTGCGGCGGTTAGTGGGGGCATGAGGGCGCAAGGCTCTCTCCCTCACCCGCTCCGTCTCCTCCTTCGCGAGCATTACTGCTTCGCAGAAGGAGGTGACGGCTTGCCATTCCCTCTCGCTCCGTACCATAGCCTGGACCAGGGCCGGACGCGAGAGATCGCCGCCGCCAATCGCCTCCGCGAGGACACTGCGGTGCTCCGCCCAAGCTGGGCATACCTCCACCGTATGCTCCACCGTGTCCTCCGGGCGATCCACACAATGGTGACACCCGGGCGTTTCCTCCCGCCTTATACGAAACAGGAACCTCCCGAAACAACCGTGTCCGGTGAGGACCTGTGTCAGGCGGAAGGTGAGGACGCCGTGGCGCCTCTCCAACCACTCCTCAAAGAGGGGACTTACCGCCGCTATTGTGGCGTGCCCAGCACTGGGTTGCGACAATCGCACCCTCCATGTCGCCATGAGATCCCGCCGGAGCTCTGTCCGCTGTACCGTGATTTGTCGCGGCAGCGGAGTTACACCCCGGCGTTTTGCCTCCTCGCGCCACTCCCATACGTGCGCGAGGGCTTTTGCCTCCAGATCCCATGGCGGCAATCCGGCAAGGAGGCTCGCCGCCTCGCATGAGACCGTGCGGTATCCCCGGACCAGCCGGATGGCCATGACCCTTTGGGACGCGTTCAACCTGCGGGCCGGTCGGCGCCTCAAAGAACGCGCCCACACCGGTGCCCCGTAAAGGGCCATGGACCGCACGATCCCCGCGTAGAGCCTCCGGCAGGAGGCGTTTGGACCCCCTAGATTGGGCAGGAGCCGCCTCAAGGCAGCCCCAGCCCGCTCCAGTCTGGGAGCCAAACGTCGGAAATGCTCCACGAAGTTCCACCGGCTGTCGAGGACGAGTCCCAGGTACTTCATCGTCGACTCGACGCCGATGTGAACCCCTCCCGCCGTTATCTGGGAACCCGACAGTGGCGCGTTCCGAGGACCATGAAAACACATGGCCTCGGACTTGTGCAGGGCCACTTCGAGTCCCAACTGCCGGATCCTCTCGACGATTGTCGCAACCCCGAGTGTCGCTTGTTCGGCCGCCTCCTGGTGCGACCTCCCCTGTGCCAGGACCAGCGTGTCGTCAGCGTAGCACACCACGCTGACGCCATTCGGGAGGTCGGCGCGCAGCACCCAGTCGTAACCGATATCCCACAGAAGCGGCCCCAGGACCGATCCCTGTGGGACACCGCACGACATCTCTCGCCGGTTCCACTCTCCCCGGTGACCGGGGTAGATGACGGCCCTGTCCGTCAAATAGGCCTCGACCACGCGACAGAGGTAGGTCGGCATCCGGTGATACCGCAATGCCTCCCTGATGCAACTCCAGGGCAGGGTGTTGAAGGCATTGGCGATGTCTAGAGACACCGCCAAGACGACCCCACCCCGGGCAACAGCATCCCCCGTCGTGAGGGCTCGCACGCGCATGATGGCGTCCACCGTAGAGCGCCCCCTGCGGAAACCAAACTGGCTCTCCGCCAAATCCGGCCCCACCCGCACCAGCCGCCCGACGAGGCGGTTTGCAATAACTCTTTCAAAGAGCTTGCCCACCTCGTCGAGCAGCACGATGGGCCGGTACGCGGACGGAGAGTCCGCAGGGCGCCCCGGCTTCTTAATGAGGACCAGTTTCCCCGTCTTCCAGCGAAGTGGGAACTGGCCCTCCTCCAAGCATGCGCTTAGGAGCCCCATAAGTCGAGGCCCGAGAGCCTCCATGGCCAGAACCCAGGCTCTTCCAGGTAAGCCGTCGGGTCCTGGGGCGGTATTTTTGGCACTAAGCCTATGTACCGCCACTCTCAGCTCTACCTCGGTCACCTCCGAAGCATCGTCGTCGTCGTCGGCGGTGTGGTCCGCATCCGGCACCGCAGTAGGCGGAGTCATGGGCGGGGGAGTATGCTCGCCCCGCGAAGGGAACAAAGTGCTCACCACCTCCTCCATGAGCTGGGGCCGGTGACTCTGCTTCAGTGGGGGAGCCCATGGGCGGAGTTTATCCCGCACCATTTTGTAGGGGCGTCCCCACGGGTCCCTGTTCAGAGTCTCCAGCGACTCCTCGCGGGCCAGGGCCCTGGCCCGCAGGATCTCCGCTTGAAGGGCGGTCTTCGCCGCTCTGTACCCCTCGTACAGCTCCGCCTGAATGGCTTCCGTATTCGGAGGGCGAATACGTAGCCTGCGGTGCCTGGTGTAAAGGTGTCGCGCAGCCACGCACGCCTTGCGCAAAGCCGTCAGCTCCGGCGACCACCAGCACACCTGGCGCCAAGCACGTCCGGGCTGGACCCGGGGCATTGCCACGTCACATATTTCGGACATGGCCTCCCGGAACCACTCCGCCTCGTCGTTGATGTCAGCAGGCCTGTCCGGTGGTGACACCCAGGCCTGCACGATCGAGGCTTCCAGGAGGAGCTCCCGGTCCAGCTGCTTCAGCGCCCACCGCGGACCACTCGGGGCCTGTCGGACCGGCGCGCTCGAGGTCTGGGCGGAGACGTCGAACCGGATGTACCGGTGGTCGGAATAGGTCTCCACCCCCTCCATGACGCGCCAGTCAATGACGTGCGGCGACAGAGCGGGGCTGGCGAACGAAATGTCCACCACTGATTCACCCCGCATACGCACACACGTTGGGACAGAACCCCGGTTTAGGACGACCAGGCCTGTCTCCAGAGCCCAGTCCTCCACCATCCTGCCCCGCGTGTCCGTGAGCCGGGAACCCCAAGCCAAGTTCTTGGCATTGAAGTCCCCGAGGACGAGCACGGGGAGGGAACGAAACCCGACGACGACGACTCTCAACTCCGCTAGGGAGTTGTGGAACTCGGCGAGAGTTCGGTTCGGAGAGAAGTACACCCCTACCACGACTATCTCCCCGAACCGTGCTGCCACGCAACCCCGTCCCCTCTTGACGGCCTCGAGGGACAGGGTACCGGCGGCGGCCGACGAAATTAGGGCCACTGAGCCGCTCAGGTCCTCCACCCAGTCATCCCTGGGCGGGACAAAGTACGGCTCAGCGACCACGGCGATGTTAATCGACCACTGCGCCATGCTCTGGAGCAACAGATCCTGAGCAGAGGCGCAGTGGTTGATGTTCGCCTGGAGGAGGCGTAATGGGGCCATTACTGACACTCCATATCAGCCCCCTCCCGAGCCTCCTGTGGAGGCCCTGCCACGATGGTTGCGGCGGCGACGACGGTGGAGGCGGCAACGGCGGCGGCAGTAGCGGCGGATGCAGCCTTGACGGCGGTGGCAGTGGGCTTTCCCCTGTCCCTGCCCCTGGCTTTGGCGGGTGGAGCGCAGACCTTACTCCCAACCCGGTGATCGGCCGGCTTGCCAGCTGCCGCACATATAAAGCAGTGCGGCGCGGCATTGCACGAGCCGGCCTTGTGACCGGGCTGACCACAGCGGAAGCAGTGACCGCTGCGGTCCACCTCCGAGGCGCATTGCACTCCCACGTGGTTGCCCACTTGGCAGCGGAAGCACCTCAAAGGTCTGGGTTCCAGCAGTTTGACCTGCGCGGAGACCCAGCCCACCAGGAGCCTTCGGCCCTCCCCGGCAATTTTTTGGGCCGCCGTTACGGGGCAGCTCACCGTAATGGATTGCATCCCCGTGAAGTCAGGACGGATGGTGCCTGCCCTTACCTGCTGGGCAGAGCACCCCCCCGTCCTAACAACGGCAGCCACGACCTCTTCCTCCGTCACGGAGTCGTCCAGGCCCAGTATACGCATGTCAGCGCACTTAGTGGGCCTGGATACTCGGACCTCGTCCGCATTCAGGGACGCCCTAAGCTTTTCAGCTAGAGCGTCTGCGGTCGGGCCGCTGGCCGCACCGGGGACCTCCAGCATCCGGGCCCCAGTCGCAGTGACCCTTAGCCGAAGGCCATTGGTGACGCCGATCTCCTGGAGGTTCACCGCCGTCCTCGCCTTGCCGAGCACCTCGCGGTAGGTCATGCCCTTCTTTTCCGCTTCCGGCTGTAGTGTGATAACTACAGCTGCGGACTTCGGGGCACGGAGCCTAGCCGCGACGTTTCGCTCCTTGCGCCGCCGCCGCCTCTCTTTTCTTTTTGCCGCCCTTGCTGCCTTGCCCGCCTTCCCCTTCTCCCCGACTATTTGCCATTCGGCGTCGGTCGGAGGAGATTTAGAAGGCGGTTTGGAAGACGGGGGCGGCCGTCTCGCCGTCAGGGCTGGGGCCCTTGCCGTCTGCACAGACGCCGATTTCGCCAGGGGCGGGCCCGTAGGTTCCACCACGGCCCCACTTTGGGTCCGCCCCGAGGACCTTGGTTTGGTAGCGGTGGCAGCATACGATGCCGCCTTTCGCTGGGCCGAAGCCGGCTGGCTCGCCGCTAGCGGGGGGCGCAGGACAATGGCCTCCAGAGCGGAAAACCTACTATGGAAGGCAGCCAGCTCCTGCCGCACCAGGGTCAGAACCCGGTCCTCGGCTGGCACGGGCTGGCCTTGCCCGTGCGCCCTTCTTTGTGGCAACTCCCGATGGTCGGCTCCTTGGACCTTAGCCAGGTCTGCCCGGAGCTCCTCGTTCTCCTTTCGGAGAAGCTCCATGGCGGTAGTCAGGCGGGCGACCTCCGCCCGCATCTCAGAGATACCGTCCTGTGGAGGCCCGAAATGAATTGCCTCCGCTGCCTCCACAATGGAGGCCGTGGCTGCGGATATGGCCTTGTCTTTAGAGGACTGAACCCTCTTCAAGGCCACACCCTTGATCGCGGCAACCACGACCTCCGCAAACCTAGCCGATCTCTCCGATTTGGAGCCGCCAGCAGCATCCGGCTCACCACCTGACGACTCTGAACGAGCCGCACTGCGGCTGGCCACTTCAGAACGGCGACCCTTCGCAACGAGCCTCCCGGCTTGCTGGGCTGGCTCTGCTGGACTTGCTCTGCCTGGCTCTCTGTCCCCCTGAGTGGTGTGCCCTCCGCCTCTTCCTCGGACCCCACCCCGCCGACCGATTTTTCGGGCCGAGGCCATCCCGCCATCTGAGAGTGACCCCTGGCCATCCCTCGGTTTGGGCCGCTTCAGGAAGAACCTTTTGTCCTTCCCAGCAGCCCCCACCACTTCGCGCTCCGGGCTCTTAAAGGAGCCCTCCGCGCCAGATGCAGCGTCGGACTCCGACCGCGCATCACTCCCCTCCTTCTCGCGACTCTTCCTCTCCTCGTCCTCGGATGACCGAGAGCGCGATGAGCCTCCTTGGCTCGGCAGACATTTGTTGCCCCCCCCAGAATACGAATGGGGGCTTGACGTTCCCAAAGGGAACGTGGCGGATTCTCCGGCTGCTGAGCAGCCGGTACCGCCCTGGGGTAGTTTTTTTTCATTTGTCTGATCCATTTTTTTGTTTTTCCTTTGAAGGGTGTGGTCCCTTTTTCCCCTGAATACCCTCCCCAGCGCTAGTGACCGGATTCCCTCCGGCCATTCATCCCCTCGGCACGCTCGACCTTGGGATTGAGGTAATTTTTTATAGAGGTTGTCTTCCTCTCGCCTCCCCACTCGACGCCCACAAAACTCACCCTCTGCAAACAGAGGGGGTGTGGACGGAGATGGCCACCAGACCTGTCTCGAAGACGGACTGGCCGCCCCAACCCTAGCCCGGTTCCCTTCATCGACCATAATAAATGATCGATGATTGGAACCATGACCCTTCTCCGTTTGTTGAAGATTGGCCGCCAACCCCAACTGTCCACCAAAAGCAGGTGGACAGTTGGAGCTGACGTTGCCCAGGGTGCGCCGCGTGGAGGCTCTTCAACATGCGACCCCACGCGCGTACCCCTGAGGTGTCAATTCGATCCGACCGATCCGATAATATGTTGAGTGTCAGATCGATCCGATAGATCGATCCGGCGCATGTATCGTTATACGTTTGAGTTGAGTTCAGATGTGACAATATTTGCCGTATAAACATGTCGTATCCGTTTTTATGTCATTTTTGTTCAATTTACTTGTGCATTTGTACTGAAATTGTTAATTTTGGTTGTTGATTTCTGTAATTTTTTTGTATGGCAGCATGCCCTTTTATTGAGCTTATCAACTTGTAAATATCTTCAAAATGTATCATCAGTATTTATATTTAAAACAAACAGAACAGAACTAAAACTATGATGCAATGTTTGAGAGCATGTTTAAAGCACTCAAGTTTCAAGTGTTCATTCGGATAGCCGAAACTTTTAAACAAAGCACTTCTAACAGCTGCGACTCTGTCAGCGATAAGTAGTTGAGGCATTTGTTTATTTAAGATAACATTCCAAGCGATTGGGCCGAGACTATTCTCGCAATCGAACAATGAACAGACCTCTTTTTTTGTATGTTTCTATGACGTCTAAATGATGTCATGTTTTTGTGAAGCTTGTATCTTTTGAAAAATGAATGAGAAAGTGTGTTTTTTAACTTGAATATTGTAAAACGGTGTATATTTATGTAAATTAAATAAAAACTTTGGAACGTAACTGTTTATTTTTTTAATTATAATGATCTTTACACAAGAAACTGGGAAAAAACCCCTTACACTGAATACAAACTAGAATTACTAATACATTGCAAGGCAAAACTGGGCTTATCCGTACATAATCTGTTAGGTAATTTAATAACTATTCTAACAACGTAACTTTTACACACCTACCGTATATATTTACGGAGATATCGTCGTTTTAATCATACGCGCCATTTTGCGCCAGACCACCCAAAAAGTAATATGACACTCGTGACTCATCTGTCAAAAATGGCGCGACACATGAATGGTTAATAAGCGTAACAGATAAACGTGGCTCGGTAATTATTGCGGTACCGTGCAATTATAACCAAAAACTGCTTATTTCTGATACACATATTGACATACAAAAGGTTACACTTTGATACTGTAATAGTACAAACATTACAATACAACGTTTTTATAAAATATATAACAGATACACTGTTACAATTAAAAACTTTTCTATCATAACTTTTCAATCGTTTTAAAGACAGTGTTAAGTCACTTATTACGGTTACCAGTCTTACTAAGGGGTGTCATGTTACCCACTTACCGGATACCATGTAAAATACTATTATATCATATAAAGTTAGGAAAAGGCTAGGCAGAAATAATTGGAAGTATAATATACAAATGTTTCTCTTGCTTTTACATTTATTAAACTCAAAGCATTTATTTCAAATAAACCATTTACAGGCACTTTTGAATAGGGATGATGTCTGATATTAGAAATGTTCATAAAAATAATGTAATTTCAAAGCAGGCATAGTAAAAATGATATAATAAAAAAAACTGTTAAATCGGTGTAAATATGAAGAAGATACACGCTTTTAAAGTTTTTGGAGGGGATTATTGCCGTCTTTGTCGCACGTATGAAGTTACATTGACGTGACGTCACTTCAACGATAGTGCTGTCCTTATCTAACACTTATCTTAAAACGTTTATAACTTGGCAGTTTTTTAAGCATTTTCACTGTTTGTAATTTTGTTTGCACTATTTGGAAACAAAGAATTTATTGAGATAAATTTAAAAAAAAAACATCATCCTTATTGTCAAGGGGTCGGTCAGTCAGAAAGATGAAGCTAGTTACCCTTCATTATTTTATTCAGTTTATAGAATACTGTTACATATAGGTAGTTCTTTTAAAAATATGTTTAACTTTATTTATCTTGATGGCTTAATAAAAGATGTAGTGGAATCTGATAACAAATGTTTTTTCTCAGGTAAAGGTTGCATAGTTAAAAGGGTCATTGATAAATTACTGATTCATGAATGAATGAATAAATAATTAAATCGTACAACTTAGACACACGTTGAGCAGCTGATTTCATTACGTATGCGATATTTATAAGGATATCACATAATGCAAATAAAGTCGTATAGGACAATCGTCACGCTCGAACAAAAACAAAGGCAACGGAATGGACGATAAATCTTCACCTTTTTTTGACGAGACTAAATAGGCAGTATTTTTTTAATATTACGTAGATAATTGCAAATTTAATTTGATTTTAGTCTAAGGAGGAATTATTTTTAGAGCCAGGTCTCGCTCTAAAATTGCTCCTAAAAATACCTCAATCAATAATAGTAAAATGGCCTTAAATCACGTAACCTCCCAAGGTTTAACCGATTGTGAGCGAGTATTACAATTTTCAAAAACCCCGCTTAGTTTATAATTTTCAGGAAATTGACATCATCACCATTTATCAAATGTAAACATTCATGTGTCATTGACGTGACAATATTTCAGATCTTGTTGGCCGAAAACTATGCTCCACCTCCTATAATCCTGCCATCTCTGTCCTAAAACATGCAGTTTAAAGTGACCTGTCATCAACGACGCCGTGGAAACATTTATCAAAACAGATAAAACCATGTAAATAATCCATAGACACATCAAACATTGCCACACCGGCCGAAGCTGTCGCATGTCGCGAACCATCGACACGTACCTATGAACAAAACCTTATCAGTATACAACAATAGCCGTAGATCTATTATCAAGCACATAATGAAACGTTTTTTGCACTATGACTAACCTTCAAACGAGCCACGGTGTTGGTGATATCCAATTTATTTTTATGTATGTTGCCTCTATTGATGTTTCTATATTGGTTGTTATTGTGAGTTGTGTTGTGACATTGGCCATATAATTGGGTTTTCCAAAGCGATAGTACGTTCTGGAAAACCGGCTGACTTCGAATTTATTTGGCATTATTCTAAAGGGTTGTGTTGTAGTTTAGAGGTGCTACACTATTGTTCGACTCGGCATGATCCGGCACAGCCGAGTGGCTTAACCGAATATATGTAGATATCCCTCAATGGACGTAAACTTAAAAGGGTCAATTTAAATACTTGGGTCATTATGTCACCGAGGATCTCAAGGATCAGGTTGATATGGGTCGTGAGCGCAGGGCACTAGCAGCCAGATGCAACATGTTGGCTCACAGATTTGCTCGTTGTAGTAACGAGGTCAAAATAACTCTATTCAAATCTTATTGTCAAGGGTCCTACACGGGCAGTTTATGGGTCAACGGTACGCGGAGGGCTCTAGATGCTCTGCGTGTGAAATATAATAATGGCTTCAGAGTGCTGTTGAGATTGCCCCGGTTCTGCAGCGCGTCTAGCAAGTTTGCTGTAGCACGAACTGACGACTTGTATGCCATCATGAGAAAGAAGGCCGCATCCTGAATAATCAGAATGAGGGCTAGCAGCAACAATATTTTGAAAACCCTGGCTGAACAGCACGATGCACCAATACTAAGACACTGTCCGGTTGCTCGTGCGGCAGGGATGAATAATAATGTGGAAACATAACATCACGCCTTGTTTCCCCGAAGGGTTGGGCAGAGGTGTACCTATAGTACACCCACATTTCGCCAGTTATGTTTAAGTCCCATGTAATAGGGGGCGAGCCTATTGCCATCTACCGGGCACAAATCCAGACTTCGGGCTGCTACTGAGAAATTCCAGATAGAAAAACCCAATAACACGTTGCCCGACCTAGGAATCGAACCTAGGACCTCATGCTCAGCAGTAGCGATTGCGACCACTAGACCAACGAGGCAGGAATAATGTGGACTTAGTTAATAAATACTACCCATACCTTCCTTTGTTAATAAGTTGTTTTTGTCCTTACCAATGGACCAATGTTGTCAAGTTAAATAAATAAAAATAAATTAATAATTACGTTCGGGAAAAGCCGCCTGAATTATGAAGAGCCGAACCGAACAAGATTAAGTGAAGGTAGATGCCGAACGGAGTGTATCGATCGGCATGAGACGATTGAATGCCGAATATGTGTAAGTAGTAAGTGCTTTGAGTCGGCTTTGCTGCCTATGTCCGAACAGGTGTCCCTTCAGTGTTGGTACCATATTGAAAGTTGAAAAAAGAAGCGCTGAAAGGAGGTCACAATAGTGATCGCAGTTTGAGTTATTCAGAGAACTTTTTAATAAATCCGTCATTTGCACCAAGATAATGGGGGCAGAACAATTCTTTGCATTGATTCTTTTACTGTTTCTGCTTTTGTAAGGAGTAATGACACAGTCATGTTCACTTCATTTTACAGTACCCAAGAGTGGAATTGTATCTAAGGTTTGGGCCCCGGGACGTCTCGTGTCTCTTAGTGCCGGGACTTTTTGTAAATTTTGTTGTCTCGGGTCCAGACACAAAAAATTTTACGTATCATATAAAAAATCTAGAATTGGAAATAATAGACAATTAACAATCTAGTACCTAAAATAGTTCTACAGTACACAACGAACCCCACAGACAAACAGGCATTCAAAAGAAGCAAATGTACCCGAAATTCTTGCAAATAAATCAAGATCAACTAATTTTAATCTGAGACCTATCGATGTTCCAGGACGTCCCGGGACTGATCGTGGGTTGTCTCGTGTCCCAAGACTTTGACACTGTCGAGACTTCCCAAACTTTAATTGTATCTAATCTACATACTGAAATGGTGTTGAATACCGATTACCGTATCGTTTCGTACTTTTATTGAGCACAAAACTAGCAACATAATTCATTCTTCAAATAACACTTGTAACAACTAGCTATTACATGCGACCATAATATCCTTTAGTTATTTCACCATTAAATTGCCATAACGCTGAATCATTCCCACAAAAAAAAAACTTTAAGAGGCATACTTAACAGTGGGTATGTGCAAACTACAAACATTGACTGTCAATTTTTTTTTTAACTGATGACGATGCTACAAGAATTGAATAGAGTACGTAAATATGACGTTAGCGTACTTACTTAACTGCCTACGCTTTTTAAAGTTATTAGGTACGGTAGGATAAATAAAAAGTTAAGTACAACTTTTGCTTAAGTATCTACCTTTAATTATGCATGACGGTTATTTAACAACGAATTAATACTGTAATAGTATTTAGTGATGGTTGACAAAAACATCAAATGACATAGGTACGTATTATACATAAACTCACGACTATGGGTAGGCAACAAGTACAGAACGCCACCTGCTACGATCCTTACATACTCCTTTCGCCTCGTTTACGTTCATACAACTGGTCATACACGCACGCCGGTTGCGACTACGCTGACCTTTCTGAAGAACTTCACCAATATCGGCGTTTCCACTCACATCTGCCTTGTATTTTCCTGTCTACCTTTCATTCATCTTTAACAACATCAAATGATTGCTGCAAACACGGAGAATTTGCGTTGCACACTAATAATGACAAGTGATCGCAATGAGTTTCATTTTGACAGTTCAGACAGTTATTTATGTTGTTGAGCAGGCAACGTTTTTAAACCCACTTGCGATCCTACTGCCCGTTGAAACTAACATTAAGCGACATCTAAATAAATGCTTAAATAAAAATCGCGCGATTGGATTTTCAACTTTCGGTGCAAATCCGAGCGTTGGAAATCTAACAGCACGCTTTTTGAGTGAGTTCCATGCAATTTCTCTTGACCACAGGGCTTATGAATGCCAAACTATTTCGTTAGCTTTAGATAGCATACAACAAAGTCAATATCTGTGTATGCCTGTGTGTGTTAACGCTTAGATCTTCTAAACTACACACTGAATTTTTATACTGTTTTCACCATCATTTACAGGAATTTATTCCAGACGGTTTATAAATTAATTTTTAGCTGGAAATTACAGACATCGGTGAAGGAATACATCTGGAGGAAACCAGGACTTATAATAAATGCCAAAGTAAGTTTTTTTGTTCGTAACGCTTTCAACAGCTGAACGGATTTAGATGAAAATTGGCATATGGGTAGACCATGACCTGGGTAAGGACTTAGGTGTTTACTTTTCATCCTGGATAGCAGACAAAGTCGCTGGCAACAGCTAGTTTTACCATAAAAACATAACACAACGCATTTCCAGTCTGGCCCAACGGGTTAAGTACAAATGATATTATTATCTTAGATGAGGGCTACTTGCGTGTCCGGTTTCCGTGATCTATCGTCTTCGCCATTAGTATTAGATAATGTGGAACCGGTTATCTTCAATATTAATGTGTACATTTGCGTTTTAATGGTGTAGCTTAGACGCTCCTTAGACATATGCTTATGCAACATTCCTTGTGTCTAGATTTGAAGCTCAAAAGCCACTGCGTTCATTTGGTAAATTGTGTATTTTTGTAGCTTTTAGTATCGATTCTGTAATCCATGTGGTGACTTTGACTATGATAACATAACATTTATAAAAAATGTGTTTTCAAGCATATATACCATTTATTGAATAAGCATATGTATACTGATTAAGGTGGCTGTATCCCGCCAATTTTTTTTTTTTTTTGCAAATTGCTGCTCTGTTTTACGTCGTGTGTTGTTCAAAATGCGATTCGCGACTTTGACAATTGTTCCACCTAGTATATTTTTATAATGTTATATACGAAAAAAAATAGGTACAGTAGCACTCAAAAGTCCATGAGCAATTTCACAAAGCAATAGATTGACGCTTCGGTTTCACTTACGACCTTCTTCTATAAGTTGGTTTCTATATTATAGACACGCACACACACTCACTTGGTCTGTAATTGATAGTAGTTCATAATTTCAACTAACCGTGCTTGGGTAGCAGCGCAGCGATTATGGCGAGCCCAGAGTTCGAATCTCATCTGCGCCTGCGTGATGTTATTTTCAAATAATATCTATTTCAAGTTTTGATATGTTATTAATAATACCTAAAATGAACAATTTTTGTTTGTTTTCATGAAATTCTTGAAATGGTTCGATAATCATTCGATACTTGTCTCGTTCATCTTGTTTCCATAAATAGTAATTTTTTGTAGGTAGGCCACAGAAAACTGAGTAAATTATTTCGATTTCTGTGAGGTAGATGCAATTCGTTACGACTATTCACTTAATTGAACGTTGTTGGTTAGTGACGAATGTTTAAATCTGTTAATTAGCGGTGTTGTGCAAATATTAAAGCATTACGCAAGCGTAAAAGAGGATGTAAATGATGTGAAAACACAAATATATATTGAAACCGGACTAAGTGTGAGTGTTATCATTTAAATTGTTATTTGTTTAAATTAGTGAATGACGAGTAAAATGTTGTTATAAATATAAATTTTGCTTATAGATGTCTAATAGTATCACATTCTTTGTTCTAGAAAAATACTGTGAGTCTGTGGGTTAAGAGATGTGAGGAAGAAGGAATTCTAGATAGTTGGAGCGCTTATTTAAATAAGCCCACACAAGCTGAATGAATATGCAACAAATGGTTTTATACCAACCGGACATTTTGCTGAATTAATTAAAATCAGCATCATTAAAAACTGTTCGCCGTATACTCCGCGCTAAAAAGGTTGCATCACCTTTTTAGCGATACAAAGCAAACAATAACGTAATAAACAAGAACGTTTAAGTTCCGGAATAGATTATCCTGTATACTTAATTATGAAAATTGAGGTTTAGTTTCAATCATCTTTTCACAGAACGAAAATGAAAACTTAAGCTATCCTCAAAATGTTACCTATATTCACTAAAGCCAAATAAAATGTGAAATACTTAATGTAAACAAACTGCCATACAAAACCACTTAATAAAATCACTTATTTTAAAAATTTATGATCGATATTTAATTGTTTATGGTGAAATAAATCTACTTATCAATTTTTTTCAACATCTCACATATTTAAATAAAACAAATTGCTTCTAAGTTCCTTGACATAGTATTGCACATCATATTTGGCTGAAGAAGTTATTATAAATAATCGTAGCGGTTATCTTTATGTAAAATATTATAACAAATAAAAATGTTTAAATTTTTGTTATCACTTCGAACGCATTTTTTTTTATTTTTAACCCTTTATTGCAATAACAACAAAAATATAAAAACAGCATTTTTTTAAAATATATTATTTCAAACCAAAATAAAAAATTGGCAATAAAACTGCGCTGCCTCTTATAAGATCAGAACCTAAGCCAGCGACTTCTCAGTCCAACGCTTGGCGCCTACTGCTACCAGCTCATATTAGATTAACCCGAATTTTAGCAATGCCATAAACCGGCCAGGTCACGCGCATGATGCGTGTCTAATAAAAGCGACGGAAATATATTTTTGTTTCGTGCAGAGCGACGCGAGTACGCGATGCGACAGTGTGTGCCGTGCAAAACTGCGATCTTTGTGGTGTGTGTCGTTGAAACACATACAGTCGTACCGTGAGTTCATAGCAATACGACTCTTAACGTGCCTATGCACTTTGTATCGCTTACTGCACAACAAATTTCCAAAGTTTGACGATTGATACGTATGAAATTAATAATTATTTTTCAGTGATGAGTATCATTCTTACAGTCGCGAATCGCATACGACGTAAAACAGAGCTGCAATTTCCAAATAATCAAAGAAAATTTGAAGTTGGCGGGATACAGACAGGCGGATTCACCTTAAGTAGAATTGAAAGAAAGAAAGAAAAATATTTTATTTGGGACACGCACAGGGAATACAAATAGTAAAAAATAAAAAAAAATAACAAACAATGTATAAACAAACAGAATAACAACAAAAAACAGTAAAAAGACCTGTGCGAGGCCAAAAAGGCTCCTATCTCAGCATAATGCTGCGATATTTAAAAAAAAATAACGCAGCCCTGATATTCTGACAGGGCCCGATAATGATGCCACGGACACATATACGGACATCAATAAATCCTAATATGGGATTAAAAAATTTAAAAAATGATAAGTAAATAAATAAATAAGTTACTATATACGGCAACAAAAATAAATATAAACCGTATTATTTTGTGTACAATTTAAAAAATATATATATGTATACGCATAGACCCACCACGCCCGACGCTCCAACATCACTTGTCTGTGGGACAGACTATTGAAATAAACATTAAACAATATTTAGTCTATGTCAAACGATGAGACGCGGGCGCAGCCGGCTCTCAATGTGTTTTTCATAAAAAAAACTTAAACTAATTGTTTACATTTTAAAACGAAAAGAAATGAATGCTAATAAAACAATGAGTAAATAATAGTTATGGCAAATAAGTGTTGCAGATAAATAATAAAGTATTGTGGTGTGTATGACTGACTGGGATGTGTTGTGTTGTGCAAATAATCATCGAGCAAAACAAAGCGAACGAAGCACATCTTATTACTAGGAACACAAGACTACTATGGCCACCAACAAAAAACTGCGTGCAGTCCCAGGGTGAGTTCAGAAAGAAGTTTCCTTTTGTATGCGTAACAAGTGTTGTTTATATTTAGTACTAAAAGTTCTTACTGTTTTTATGGCAAGTCGTTCCAGCAGCGAGAAGCAGAGAATTTAAAGCATCCACGGAATGCAGCAGTTTTGTGCGCTGAGGCCAACAGGAGGTAAGATGATGCTCTTGTTTTAATTTGATTTATATCTCGTGACCAAGTCAATTTCCTTATATTTGGAAGAATTGTTTCGTCTTATCGGCGTCAGCACGCGTTCATTACCACCAAAGAAACGAGTTTTCTCGACACAAGAATAGACAAAAGAATGATAAAAGTAGCCATCTGTTAATAATTTTTTTTAGATTTTTTTTTTTGCAATAGATGCCGCTTTACTCGATTTGTCCTGCCATCACAGTAACCAGGATCTTTACTTATTTAAATCAAACAACTTTATTTTTTATCTATTACTTTTAACATGTCTTTGTGAAACCGGAACTATATAACTTTATAAAAAATGGATTGCACGAAACGTGTTAAAACAGGTCGACTCCGAGATGGCGTTGTAAAAACTACAGTCTCTGGCAATTAGTGAGTCGCTGATGCTGCCATCTTCCTCTGTCTGTCAATATCTTGCTGTCATTAACATCAGACGATTACCTGGGTAAGGACATAGTCTTCTTTGCTAGTTCTCTTATCGCAGAACGAAGTCGCGGGCAACAGCACATGGTAAAAATGAGTGCACAATCATTATTGTAGATGTGAAACATTTCTTATAGTACCTATATCCTACAGCATTGATTTGTTCAAAATAATAAGCTTTTGGGTACTGTTGCAGCCACTCGCGTGTGACTTCCAAGAGCTCAAAGTCTTGCGAGAACTGTACTGAGAAATCCCTAAAGGAAAAACCCAATAACACTTTGCCCGACCTGGGAATCGAACCCAGGACCCCACGCTCAGCAGTCGCGCATCCGACCACAATACCATCGAGGCTTTAAGTTAGTTAGTAGACTGATCGACAAACAGCCAAACCCAATAACCTAAGACAGATCGCTACTGATGATAGACAGTACAATTCTATCTGTCCCTGAAAATGTTACAAAAACACGTACTTATGAGTAGTGCAAAGCGTTCAAAAGCGGTCGAGTTGTGATGGAAGATTTGCCTCGCTCTGGTAGGCCATCAACGTCTTCAACTGAATTTAAGTTTAAGAGAGATAGCCGCTGAACTTTCTGTGTTTCACAGGCCGATCCGTACCATTTTAAATAATGATTTGGGTATGAAACATGCTGCCGCTCGGCTAGTCTAAAAGACCAAAATTTTCTCCAAAAACTCAATCGCATAAGACCGCGGAGGACATGCTAGAACGAGTCAATTCCGACCCAACATTCATGAAACGCATTGTTACTGGTGACGATACGTGGGTTTACGAGTTTGATATGCAAACTAGTCAACAAGCTGCGGAGTGGCGCCTTCCAACTGAACCGCAAACGAAAAAAACACGCCAAAGTGGATCAAAAGTCAAAGTCGTGTTGACTGTTTTGTTTGACTATCGCAGTGTTGTGCACTCGGTATTCTTGCTGGAAGGTCGAACGTTATGAGGCGTTTAAGAGAGCAAATTCGACGAAAAAGGCCAGATTTATGGAAAGAAAATTCTTGGATTTTGCATCACGATAATGCGCCTTCGCAAAAGGCCATTATTATGGACGAATTTTTGACCAAAAAATCAACAAACACCATCGTGAAAGCACCTTATTTACCAGATATGTTTCTCCAGCCGATTTCTTTCTTTTTCCCTAAACTAAAATTACCACTTCCTGGCACCCGTTTTCATTCGGTAGGAGACAAAAAGGAGAATTCGCGGCGAGAACTGAACTCAATTCCCGAAAAAGCGTTTTTTTTTTTGATGATTGGATTATTCTTTGGCGTAAGTGAATCGTTTCTGCAGGAGCATACTTTGAAGGCGATAAAATAAATTTGGGTAAATATATAACATTTTGTGTATTATTGATCTTTTCCCGGTACTTTCATGACAGAGTAGTAAGTGAATATTCTCAATGTCCAAGAGTTGCACGCTACCTTTAGGGGGTCCGAAGAGAACGACGTCCATCGCTTTGAGCGCGAGCTTCTGTTTGTGTATGGGGTCCTTGATGCCCAACACGTTGCTCATGTACTGCATGTTGTTTACAGCCAATCTGTTGGGAGATAAACAGGTTTTTTTTTTAGAACTGTGATCATTTTTTATTAAAATAATTATACTAGCATATTATTATCCAACTGCAGGACAAAAGCCTCTTTTCACACAGACAAGGCACGAGCATTGATCACCACGCTTGGTGCAGGCGGGTTGGCGATTTCAGACTTACTAACTGTAAGCCCAGCTTTCTCACAATGTTTTTTCTTCACCGATCTCAGTAATGTCCAAGATATACTCAGAAAGTTTACATTTATTGGTTATTGTTATATTTCCCGACTCAGCTATTACTTTTGGTCTGTTTCAGTTATGTTTGTTGACCTTGGCTTGATAATTCCAGACTTTGATTACGCATTATTGATTTTGGTGTTATCGTGTGAACTTGTCAACATGTCTAAAAGAGTACGTACTCTCATGACTCTCAACAGAATGTCGATTCTATAAAAATCTCACCGCACTTCAAATGAATGATGATTATGAAGTTGATTATGGTCTTGTGACAGTGTAACTCTCGTTCACAGTACTCGTGCAACTTCAGAACCAAGTTTCTGAAGTCTGTATTCTGTAACCATCCACTGCTGAATAATGGCCTTCCCAAGCATCGTCACAACAACCGGTTATGTAGTGCTATTCGGTAACCATCTCACCGTGAACACTTATCGTGAGCGTGGAGTGAGCTGTCAGTTGCACTGATGCTAGGGATTGACCAAGACGGGATGACACTGACAGCTCACTCCACGCAAGATTTCCAGTGAGATTTTTATAGATCGTTTCTGTAAATACTCACCGTGCAGCATGCAGATCTTTCCGCATCCAGAGGATTTCCGCGATTTTCAACTACATCATTGGCCCATCTCTCTTCTTTTTCTCTGATTACTATGTAATATTTGCTCTACCTAGACTTTCAACAACTGTGTTGGTGTCGGCTTCAAGTCTAACAGGATACAGCTGAACACCAGTATTTTAGATGGAGCGACTGCTTACCAGACCTCCACAACCCAGTAACTAGGTGAAACGATACCCCTGGATAAGACTGGTTGCCAGACTTTCGGGTTTCGGATTACCCGTTACGACTGTCTAGGATCTACGAATGACAGCCGGCAGCATTGGCCTTAACGTGCTTCCCGAAGCACGATGTGTACTGTATGGTCACCCATTCTCAAACCGACCGGGACAAGTGCTGCTTAACCTTCGATCGACCCGTGCGACTGTTACCATTATCATTCTGACTCAAATAGTAAAAGATCAGCAAATCCTTGGATGGTAAGCTTACCAGACGTTTATTACGCCTGGAGTCCTGGGCAGGAATGGCCTGCTTCTGGTGACGGGTACCATCACAGGACACTGCTCGCTAAACAAACACTTCCAAACAATAGGTATAATGGACAGTCCTCTACGTAAGGCTCGCATGGAGGCGGAGGAAACCATCGCGTATGTGCCCTTTGAGTGCACAGGCGTTACCCAGATCAGGACTAAAACCCTCGGGGCATCCAGAACTTACACAGATGTTCTCAACAGACCAGGAGATCAAGTTCTGGAGGTAGGTGGGCTGGTTGGAAGAACCAGTGACGGCCGCCATGGCCTACGCACAATGGCCCACTTGAAGTTCGGAAACCAAATCCTCTAACATAGAACATAGATTAGCCAATCAGCAGGTTGGTAGCACGTCTGTCCAGGATGCGCCGGGCGAAAGCTTAGTATCGAAATTCGTGGAGTTTTATTACAATGACAAATGTCTATACAAACTTTCATCCCCCACCTAACAACCTCTTTAGGGGATGAAATTTCAATAACGCTTAGTGCTCACATTCGTTTTGTATAAGGAACTCTTGTGCATAATTTCATGCTTCGAGACCAAGCGGTTTAAGTTGCGCGAGTGAATTTAAGTTTGTTATTAAGTAGATGTACGGATTAATGTTAATTGTTACCTGGGCAGGGTAGCGCCAGTGACCTTGTGTTGAAGGAACAGGGTCTTGTATTGAGGCAGATCCACTGACTGCGTCAGCCATTCAACCGTCTGCTCCACCGTCCAGTTGTGAACCTGAAAGCGGAGTTTGTAACATAAGTAAGATAATTTGAAAATCAATCGTTACAAGAGCTACATATTTTTTAATATTTTCAAGACTTCCTAAACAACCCAATTTGATATGAAAATGCCCTTTTTATTATTTATTAATGAACTTTCTCTAAGACCTTTTCAATATTCTTTAATCTGACAATTCACACTGTGTTTAAACATAACTATAGGTAATTTTAGTATCGCAAGCAGAAAAAGTTAAATTACACAATCTTATTTCGACAATCTAGGAGGAAATCGATAAATTCCACTTCAGGCAATGCATTTGAGTATTGAATTTAATAAAGAATCAACCAAACTTTTGAATTATAAATGTTTGTTTTTCGGCACCTCAAATCTTTTGCGTATTAAATAATATTTTTTAAGACTTTTAAGTTTAGTTATTCAAAAAGACTTTTGTGAATAATTGTTGATGTTTCTCCATATGATGTTAGTATTTTACGTGTAGATCTTCAAAAACTATCAAGTGCTGACCTCAGATCTAAGCCACGCCTCCCACAGCTCCTTGACGGAGATGTGCATGTCATCGTTGTGATGGAAGGCGCGCTGCCGCTTCTCATACCCGCTGTCGTACTGCAGCTCTTCGCGAAGGAACTGGAAATACCAATGACATGTTACAAACAAAGTGTTAATGTTAGACATAAGTCCACTATGTTCTCACTGCTGGGACTTGGGCCTCCTTTCTGTGAGAACGAGCGGGCTATGATGCACCACGCGGGTCCAGTGCGGGTTGGTGGATGTCACATGTCCATTGGCTGTCGTGTTATTGAGTAGCAAACAAGCAGGCCCTGATAGTAAATGATGGTGTGTGCGATAATCAGTAAATGGAATTAATGGCATTTGCATATATATTACAAAATAACAACCGACTCCCAAAAAAATGACCAAGGTGAAAAATAACAAATTTCGGAAGTCGGCGTCGTTGGTTTTGTATTTTCGTTTTAAGCCACCGACTTCCGATATTAAATGTATTTTTTGAAGTTGGTTGTTTTTTTTATTTTTTTTTATTTAGTTGTGGTACCTATCTACCCTACCTAAAACGAATTGAGAACTTCCTTCTTTTCTTGAAGTCGGTAAAAAATACCCAATCTCGCGAGATCTCGACTAGGTCTACAATTTCGCGAGATGCGGCACCCGTACCCTTCAAACCGGAACTTCAAATAGCAGAAATAGGTACAGCGGTGGTAGTATTTCTCCACATGGACTCTTTCACAAATACCAACTCCATTTTTTTTTATGAGGCCTCCTAACACTTTATGGAGAAGCTTAACCTTATAAGGACCGGTAATTTAAGCATGAAATCTCCCGGAAAGTCCAGAATCAGTTTATAAATACTCAATCCGGTTTGTGGTTGCAACCGACACATTGTCTGAAAACCGTCTATTTCCGGAACAATAAAATTTACAACCCAAATAATATATACTGTTTGTCATTGAGGAGTTCCGTGACAGTAGCGTCTCTTCGCAGTCCATAATCAGTTGACCACAGATAGGTACTTTAATAGCTACCTACTGTGTTTCATCTTGCGTACGATTACCCTTTTACTAAACAATAATCCTCCGAGTAAATTGCCTGTGTGACATACAAACGGACAGACGGACAGGAAGAAATGATAACAAAAAGATTCCGTTTTTATGTGCCATTTGGCTACGGAACCCTTAAACAGACTAAACAACTTATAAAGATGCCTCAATGAATCTTCAGTTTTTCTTCAAAAGATTCGGGAGAGAACTGAGTGCGAACTTAAATGAGATGAACCGGCGGGAGACCTCTACAGAGAAATCCAGAACCAAATATTCCATTCCAAGACCCAAGTTCAGACTACTGAACTCCAGTACCCAAATTGCGTAATACACAATCAATCGGAACCTGAATCGTTTTGAAACAGATTGCTAATACATTGCTTCATAAGTTCGATAAAAATCTGCTCAACAATGTTAACAACGGAATGAATGTTGTTGAACTGTCAAAAACAAACAGATTAGTCGCAAACGTTTACGAAAATGTGTTACGCAATTAGGCTGCGGAACAGCATCTACCTACGAAGCTACTTTATTTCCGACAATGTCATAACAACAATTACAATATAGTTCAATAAATGAGTGGTAATAGATGATGAGATGAGTGTCACTCTTGTTCAGAAAATGCTGAAATTAGCTCAACGTCATCTATTGATTACTTTCACAAAAACTCGCTCTGCATACAATTAACTTTTTAAATCAAACTGAACCCAATTTGATAAAAAAAAGTTGATATGATTTAAACTAATTAATAATAATCTAACATTGCATTCTGTCATCAACCACATCAACAGAACAAGTTCAGAACACAACATCAATTATTATTATCTTACATTATCACCACTTTTTATTTGAAATTCTTTTAGCGCCACCAATGTGAAGCGATTTTTATAACATTATAATCATTATCATTACTTTTTTAAATAACATAGGTATCTTTATGATGTATTATACAATATTGTTATCACATATATTCGTTAGTACCATTAGTCGTCAATAGATGTCATTAAGTGTATTGCAATGAAAAGTTCTTGAACACTTTAAATTGATTATCTTTTTGATAGACCGAAGCGATTGCGATGAAACAAAAACTAATAATTACTCCGAGTTATACACAATATTTGAGTATGAAAGTTAACCATATTGTTTTCGTAATTTTTACGTGATACGTGATCTAATTAATCTCTTACATCTGAACAGACTATTTAACACCCCAACTATTTTATTAAATACAGTGGAATCTCTATAACTCGAATGTCAAGGGAAATGCAAAAAAAAATCGAGTTAACGAGTTTTCGACTTAACAAGAACTTCGAGATACATATGACTAACTGTGAAATTTCGACTTACAGAGGCGCTATTTCTAAGTGTATATTTCGGTTTGTAGAGTCGAATTTGAATAATAATTCAACTTACGTTTTTAAATATTTTTTACATATTAAAACAAATAACATATTAATGATGCAAACTTTACACTAAAAAAAAATCCGTTATCTTCTTTTGATTTTTAAACAATTTGCAGATTTTTTATCAATTATTTTTTCAAGCTCAAACAATGAACCGAATACATGATCCTCGATATCATCACATCTTTCAACATAAGTTCGTAGAGTGTTGATTGCAGCTCTGGCTTCTTTATTTGTTCTTGTTGGTTCAAAACTTGCTGGATCAGTATGATCAACGTCATTTTCATTAACATCTTCATCATCTATATTCTGATTAACTGTGTCGATGATTTCAGCATCAGTTAGATTAGAAGCCCCGAACCCGAATTGGGACTTGGAATTCCCCGAATTTTATTGCTGTTATTTCGGGGAATTCCAAGTAAGACGTCATTATATTTTACTAACTATGACTTACAAAGTCTCCTTTTTGAAATTCGAGTTATAGAGTATAAATATGTATCATCAATACTTCGTAGGGAAATAACATTTTGTTCGAGTTACAAAGTCTAAATAATTCGAGATACCGCGTATTTAGGTGTTCAGCGGAAGGGAATGGCAATTTTTTTCGACTTACTGAGGATTTCGACTTAACGAGGTTCGAGTTATAGAGATTCCACTGTATCTAATTTTTTTTATATTTTCAAAGTACAGAAGCGCTTCGTCTACAGATTTGTTATATTTATATAGTTATCGATAGATAGATATAGCTTTCGCCCAGCCATAGATATAACCCACTCGATAAAAAATTAAATACTGTCTTTAACTACTTACTAGACTGTCCGGTTTTATGACCAAGGTTCAGTCGGTTGCCCTTTGCAAAGCTGTTCTTAAATGCCATTAAATGGTCGGGTACATAATAATTTGCACAGTTCTACGATTAGCCCAAACACGTTTTTACACAGTATTCTAAAATGTGGGTGTACTATAGGTATACTTCTCCTTAACCCTTCGGAGAATACTGATATTTTAAGACAACAAGCCGTGTGTCCGATGGATCCCTTTACCAAAAAAATACGAAATTCTAAATTTCCATACAATATGTGAATATACAAGTTTCTTGGCGCTTCCCTATATTAAAAAGGGAATTCTTGTGCAAAATGTCATGCTTCAGTGAGTGAATGAATGAACGAATTTAAAATCTGTCAGTGGATGAATGAATGAAAGAGTTTAAAACTTTTTATAAGTAGAGGCTCAAGCATGATTCTCGAATTCAAACACGTATGAGACATCATAATAAAGTCACAGTCATTAACTCACATCATCACTCTCGCTGAGGTCGACGTTTCCGTTGGCGTCGTCATCAAGCTGATGATGAAGCGCTGTGATGGCTTCCAGACCAGCGCGGTCCTGCAAGCACGTGGGCTCATTTTGGCACGCCTCGGACAGAACTGGAAACAAAAGATGGTGACGTTAGCAATATCGAATGATCTAGAAGACGGTGAGAGATTCCGTGTTAGTAAGAAGTACTTAAGACCTTCGGTGAAAATAAAACTTGTGAGGAGCAGATACTAGTAGAATAGATCGGCTGAATATGTAATGGTCTGATGATGCTAAATGGCTCTGAACAATTTCATGGTAGTATAGGTGGAGAAGAAATGAGTTCTTGATTTGATAACACCTGATTGAAAGGAAGTCAATTAGGACGAGAAATATCCTGCGCTTCCGGCTCACAGTATCAGGATTTCAGGAGGAAAACTAAAGGCTTTTAGATGGTAAGAGTCGAACATAAATCATAATGCTCTGTCCTCCCCAAGTGAGGGGTGTGAGAGGTAAGAGAAAATTCAAAGGAATGTCACAGAAATATGTCTAACAGGAAGAAACTTTACTGCCGCGATGAAGTGACTCAATAAGCCTCAAAAAAGAAAAAGACAAACGGAGGGGGAACAGGTTTTAATGCTAAACGTAAAGATCACGTAATCTATTCTTTGCGATTTCATCACATTCATCTTGTGTTATGTGCTAGGGATTTCACCCAAACCAAGTAAAATTCAATGCGAAGTTCTGATAAAAATTTGACTGCAAAACAACAAAAAAAGGTATCGTGTGCATTCGGAGTTTTTTGTTAAACATGTTGTGTTATAAAGCCAACTATTAAAAACCACAAATAAATTGTATAACACCACAAATCATACGTTATATCTTATATTTGAAATACTCAAGTTCAATATTTCTATTCCTTATCTTACTTCTTGTTCATTCACCAGTCTGTCTGGCCAATGACCTCGACTAGACGACTATCAAAAATAATCAAAATACTACTAACGATGCGATTGCAAGGAATTTCAACGTTTACCGATCACCGAAAATTCTGGCAGAGTTTGCACTTACAGCGAATAGGTGTGTAGCTAAATAAAGAACTAATTAAATAATCCACAATAACATGTATGCAATGATATCATTAGGTTTCGTGTTATACCACAGGGGCACAGGTTGTCGTTCAATTGTGTAATGTTTAAAACAAAACATTAATAAGTGCCTATTGGCCAATATAACATTATGAGAAAGAACATAAAATTTTAGGGACGCCTTTCAGACGATTTCAGTCACACTATCATCAAATCAGCGTACCTATCGCAAATGATATTTTAATTTCAACTTTTCCAGATCAGACTATAAGTCATCGATCCCAGCTGATAGATATACCTAATTTAACGTTTTGTATGCAAACAAATTAATTTAATCATTAGAAGGTAGATAATATTAAGAATCTAGGTTAATTGAAAAGCCCATTTATTAATAAGCTTGAAATCATTTGTTGTCATAGAAGACAACGGAAATATACCGACATACTTAATACTTATTTCGTATATTTGAATATTGGTAGCCGGATAAAAAGATAGATAGTCATGCACGTGAGCGATCCTCTCCTTCATCGTATCGATGATTCCCTTTTATTATTTTTTATAAAAGCTTCGACCAGAATTCAGCAATTTCGACAGCGTTAGCATTGGCCTCGCAAAAGTCTTCCCCATAGTGCAGGTGTTTTTGAAACTAGCTTGTTCTGTGATCAACCCAGGGGTTGGAGGTAGTTAAGGATTAGCCATGAGCGATTATTGATGGCTAAAAACGGAAGGAAAAAATAGCAGCCTGGAGACTAGTAGAAATAAGTAGAGGAGCGAGTGTCATGGCCTGGCCCACAATAGAGTTTCCTACGTCCGTACAGAGGAACTGACAGGATTAATGAATGAGCCATATCTGGAAAAAAAAGGGATAAAAGGGTTCAGGTAGACTGCACCGAAGTTAGAGCTCAAAGCATATAAATAATTGTAATAAAGCGTTCTTCCTTTGCTTGTATTTTCCACTTCCAGCTATACTAGTCTGCGTCTGTCTGTAGTCTGTTTTCTGATTACCCAAGTTAATTTTCTTTTTGTTTGGCACGTGTTTCTGTGACAAATAAACCTGTTTCTCTTTCTATGTTTCAAATAATTGATGATCAGATGCAGAGCAACGGCTTACGGAAATATAACCACTATCGATCCAAAATACTACAAAATGTAACTGTAACCACGGAGTAATTTACTTTACTCGCGCAGATAAACCTTTAAAGTGATGGTGATAGGTTATCGTGTAAACACAGTACTACTGCCATGTACCGTTAAGGAATGGGTAACAAAGTGGTGGCGATAACGTCGACTCAACATAATCAGCATAGTGTGAATAATTTGAAGCGCGCGTGCGACACTGGCCAAAGCCATGACATTATAAACGCGTTAGCAAAAATCCTCTACAATAACGTGGAAGTTATTCAGAGTTGAAGGCTACCGAATTGCCATAAAACCAACGTTAAGTATACCTAAACGGAAAGTTGATCATTAAACTCATACAGCGCTAGAAATAATAATATATGACGGGGGTAGATGGGTTTCAAGCCCGGAAATTATAGCTGACAGGGGGGACGGTATACGACAACATGGCACTGTAGCCTAGTAATTATTAGTTCGGAAATGTGTTCATATGGGGAAACTCTACAGACGCTTAAAGAGCATTACATATAGCCCAGAAAAAATTCAATATTCACTGATAAACGTTTACTGTGTAAGTAAACGTTTGTCATGCCTATATGTTTTTGAAATGTGTAAATTCGTTAGAAACCACCTATCACTTTTTGAGCAAGATTGTCAGGCTCAATTTGAAAGGATGATAGCACAAAAACCTTTGGCAGTACCTCGAAGCAGATTAAAGTTATGTGACAGAAACTGCTACACCATGGCGGTGAAAGTTTTCAATAAAGTACCGGAAAGAATAAGAAAACTGAAAAACTTAGAATTTAATAGAACTTTAAAAAATTGGCTCTGTGACAGATGTTTTTATTCAATTGATGACTATTTAAATTTTAAACAGACATGATGACATGACTATATAAATATATATACGAACACTTGCTTAAATTATAACTATTGACATTATTCATAAATCTAATCAATAAATTGATGAACTCTCTTTAACTGTGAGATACTTAGTATAATCTAATAAACTAATTTAATATATTTTATAATGTAATATGCCTAGTTAATATTACCGTGGCACAACTGTAAATTTTATTATGATTATCATGTGTATGACTAACGACTACTGTCATTGATGTAATTTCATGATGTTATTATGCATGTATTACAAACATTTGCACGACTGATAAGTCGAATATAGTGATACTAAAATTATTTACCATGTTATTATGTAAGTACCTATACATCGACGCACAATCGGTATGGATTCAGTACATGATTCTGAACCCCCCTGCGTTGAATTTTTTTTTTTTGTGAGATCTAGAATCATGTACCGAGTCCAGGGTAACCGGTTGTGCGTCGATGTCCCTTCCACCCTGGATTCTGGCAAATAAATAAATTTCATTTAATTTCGTATTGTTTCTTTGTTAGATTTAATTACTGACACTAGTTTCTAATTGGATTGTATACCTACTAACCAGGGTTGGCATGATTTTATAAATTAATTTTGATTAATTTTGATAATTTTGATTTAAATCACGATTTTCACTATTTAAATGAAATTATTTTTTTAATAAAAATCAATGATTTAATCAAAAAATTTTTTTTTACTTTCATTCAAAGATATCAACATAAAAAAAAACAGATTTAGAAATTATAATTAAGTTACGTTTAAATCTGAGAAATCTATGTCATTATTATAATATTTTAAACTAATTTTTCAGCCTTTTCTATTCCTAGTCGGTGGCAATTTGCTCTGAACAATTCCAAAGTTGGAAAACACTCTTTCCACAGCAGCTGAAGAAGCTATCGCCCCAACAATTGCTTCACCACTGGAAAAAAATGACTGTTCATCTTTCTTCGTTAAATATAATTATGTGTAACCAGCCACCCCACTAGTGGTGTCATTTTTTTACTATTTCTTCTGCGAACATCACACTTCTGAATGGTTTAGATTTTGACTTAAGCTCTACTATCAATGGTAGCAAAACTTAACCATCACAGTTATTTCGTGCTTCCGCCAACGCACTTTCTTCTTCTTCATCTGTCAGTGTGAATTCAGACAAAAGGGATATCCCCGCGGTGTGTCCGCGCAATCACTTGAGGGCGCGTTCCGTTTTGCGCAAAAATATAGTCGAGTTAAATAATTAAATTAAAAAATCAAAAAAATCGTGATTAATTAGGATTTTTTCAAAAAATCGTGCTTTATTAGATTTTTTCAAAAAATCATGATTTTTTCCAACCCTGCTGCTAACCAAATGGACTTTACTCAGAAATAAAATATTTTTATATACATTAGAAACATTGCTAATCGTAGCTAAAGAGCACATTTTCGATAAAGAGGATATCGAATTGGGAAAAACAATCACATTTTCGATAAAGAGGATATCGAATTGGGAAAAACAATCCGTTGATAGACCAGTCACCAGCTTGATTGACGAACATAGAAGTAACGTTAACATTGGCAACGAAGACCTAGATGCGTTTGGCACTGATTACAGGGGATTGCTCCAGATGCAAGGACTACGCTTAGCAGGGGTATGATACGAGCTGAAGATATTGATGATGTCATAACAAATTATGCTGAAAAGCTAATACCACCTATAGCCACAAAGCTTACCAAGCGCAATAGTCAGGTACAAGCAGTAAACATTCAAAGAAGATAACTAATAATTACTTCATAAATAAAGTTTCAGTAGGACAGAAGGAAAAGCTGATTTGCTGTAAAACAATCGTTATTATTATATAGGTGGCAATAACATAAAACTAAATGTTAAACACACAGCCGTTTTATCAGTCAAAGCGGAGGTTACGTTTATTTAATTATCTAGACCAAAGCCTGCCATGGTCACATTCAAAATGGCTGCATCGTCACCACACAGTAAACGCGATAAAACACGAACTATAATGTGATCAATTTAAATGTCGAAATGCATTGATCGAAACAAGCACCTGTTTTATAGTATGTATATAAAAATAATTAACTATTTTATTCTAAAATCATAGCCGGAGCTGGTCAGACTTTGCATTTCATCTGTCTATTTAAAGACTATTACTCTTGTATTTGTATATTTTTTGAGTAACAGAAAAATATTTCCGTCATTAATCATAATTGCTCTTGGGCTTTCACCAAATGGGGTATAGGTATCACGGCTAGGTATTAAACATACATCACCAATGAAACAACACATACAGTTGTATTCGAGCCAGAGCGCAGGAGGTCTACTTCTTAAGCACAAAGTCCTTAGTTTTGACCGAAGTTACGGGCGAATTTGGGGCCCAACCTAAGAATTAATGACACCACGATTTGACAATTGTGTTTTTGCCCGACCAAGTTCATTAATCTGGTGCAGGGTTCACTCCAGGCTTTTGAACTACTTTACGGGCACTATCTTCGTTGACGCACTTGTAAAGTAGCAGGGTTGGAAAAAATCATGATTTTTTGAAAAAATCGAACAAAGCACGATTTTTTGGATTTTTTCATTTTATTATTTATTTTAACTTTATTTTGCGCAAAACCGATCGCGCCCTCAAGGGATTAATCCCCGGACACACCGCGGGGATTTCCCTTTTGTCTGACATGTGAATGCAAACAGAATTCACACTGACAGATGAAGAAGAAGAAAGTGCGTTGGAGGAAGCACGAAATAACTATGATGATTAAGTTTTGCTACCATTGATAGTAGAGCTTAAGACAAAATCAAAACCATTCAGAAGTGTGATGTTGTGACTAAAATATATTTAACGAAGATTCAGTCAAATTTTTTCCAGTGGTGGAGCAAATGTTTGGGGCGATAGCTTCTTCAGCTGCTGTGGAAAGAGTGTTTTCCACGTTTGGAATTGTTCAGAGCAAATTAAGAAACCGAATTGAAAAACTAGTTTAGACGACAATAATTTAAGTATAATTTCTAAATCTGTTCTTTATGTTGATTTCTTTGAAAGAAAGTGAAATTAAACATTTTTGATTAAATCATTGATTTTTATTGAAAAAATCATTTGATTTAAATCAAAATGATTTATACATGCCAACCCTGTAAAGTAGGCCCTCAGGGAGTCACCAATAACACAAAACCAACGAGAATATTAGTTTAAAGCGCGCCGTTAATTATTAAGTCAAATCAAATCCGCAACCACAAAACATTTTAACAGTTCTATAATCGCTTTACGAGTTGTCAATAAAATAAAATACTGATAAATGTTTCCGGCAACATCAATGGCAGCGATTTACATCATTTGGTTCACGTCATCGTCAATATTATCGACATCAATCAACAGTTTGATGGGACCACGTGAGACTTGGCTAAGAATAGTTCACCCCGCGTCCTATCACGAGTGTCGTAACAGCGGTTTATTAATGGGATTAAGAGTTGCTAACGTAAAGTGGACTATGCTAGTAGGGAACCCATCTAAGCGAAACAGGTGACGAATTTTTTCTTTCATAGTGGACTATACTTTGCTGAAGTGGATACAGCGGGTTTTAAGTTCAGTTGACTTGGTAAGACATATCGGGCATTAGAAAGGATTTCAATTTCCCCTTCTGTTTAGTAAACCTTGAACTATACGTTATTGTTACACTACCAAGGTTCTTTGAACTCTGGAAGATCAGTCAGGCGATAGAAAAACAAAAAAAAAAGTTTTTTTTCCTCGGTATGGCTAATTTCCGGAAATTCCAATTCTATTGTGCGTTTGAATTTGGTTCTCGACTGCCGACAATTTATTGATTCATCACACAGTCACCATTTTGTTTTCAGCAGGGCTAACATGACAAGCGCGAGAACGCTCGATATCTCGACTTCTCGAAATTTGTCTACGATTTTGACGTCATACTTACACCTAAATGACCGCCAAGCTCGAGTAAACTCGAAAAAGGCACTTTGACACTTCTGTATCTCGCGACGAGAAACCGATGTAGCAAGTTATTAAAAACAAATCATTTTTATCACTGCAACATCGGTCGATTTTACGCATGGAATAAGTATGTTCTGTATTGATTTAACGTCCACCTCTTTTAATTTTTGTTTAGTTCTATAGAACCGACTTTTTTACTGTTTTTCTTTGGCATGCTAAAATTAAAATATACAATTAGTGGCATTTATACTCACTAGATAATCCACCACAATTGATAAATCGGCCGAAGGCACTATTCGACAAAGCGAAGGTTGATGTTGTAACAATCACCATAAAACACATGATATTGCTTTTACTCACCAACTTTGCGGACTTAACTGGCGATTTTCGTAATTATGTTGCGTAGGCAGGCACAGCCATAACTCCCTAGATTTCGATAATTGCCATAATTGACAAACTAGACTGATTATTACTGCACTTGATGCTCATCTACGTAATAGTGCTTCCCTGCGCCAAACTTTCTCTCGCGGCCGCCGAAAGGAACTTCATTCCAATGTGTATAGTAGGCTGTTTAAAACTAAGTATTTTCATTCAATTCAATCAAATCAATTATGTCAATTCAGTATTTCAATTAAGTTTTTTCATGTTGTCTAATAGAACTAGAACGAAAATAAGTATAATTATGAATTTGCCATGTTATTTTGGATATTAAATTTTTTTTTTTTCATAATTTTGTCTACTCTTCTCGTCGTCAAAGTCGAGGACGACTAAATTAGAGAAAATCACGATTTTCTCATGTTGAATTGTCAAAATGCGAGATAAATTAGGTGGTCATGTTAGGGTTTATCGACAAAACATCAAGTTTGACAGAACAAGTCAAGTATTTTGTATGGCAGTGCTGTCAGAAAACGAATAATGTGACGGTATATACGCGACGAGAAAATACGAGAGTGAGTAATTGTCGCGTTTGGCATGTTAGCCCTGCTGGTATCGGACAATCATGATCGGATATTTAAAAAATATTTTTCATCCGTCATGGATTCAGCTTCCATTTGGGTCAAAACAGCTACGAATGAAAAGAAAACCATACTAATTAAATATGAACAAAAATCCGTCTCAAGTACAAGATAAGCACATAAAAAGGCGCTAAGCACATAGATTGTTAGTAGGTAAGTACTTATTTTTACGACGTTACGTCATGCACGTTTAGCTCACTTTGGATACTCATACACATGACCGGCCATTAAATGTACCATAAACATTAGCATTGTTGGAACACCAGTAGCTGCTACAAAGCTATTTAACAGACAATGAAGACTTTATAGCTCAGATGATTACTGTAGCGTAACAAACAGACGCTACTCTTACTGAGAACATTTTTGACAGCTGAGTTGTAAAACCACAAAGAACCCTCAATCTAAATTCCTTAAAAGACTAGGAAGCAAAGTGGGCCGCTGCAGGCACAAGTTAGTCAGGTGGGGGTACTCTGACGAGCCACAGTGCGACTGTGGAGCTATATCACAGACCATGCCTCACCTCTTGTCGTGCTTTCTGTGCAATTGCACTTGCACCATGGAAGACCTTTGAGAGGCCAACGCTAATGCTGTCGAGTGGCCGCATTCAGGACGAAGCTTGTTTAAAATACATGGTATAAATGGAACAATCGATGTGCCGACGAAAAAGAAATGGAGAAGCATAACTGTTTGTACATACATACATAAACACAGGCCTTCTTCCCATTGGGGTAGGCAGAAACCACAGAACGCCACCTGCTACGATCCTTACATACTCCTTTTGCCTCGTTTACGTTCATACATCTGGTCATACACGAGCGCCGGTTGAGAGTACTACGCACCTGACCTTTCTGAAGAACATCATCAATAAGGTCACTATACGTCTTCCTAGGGCGTCCCCTCCCGGCGTTTTCACTCACACCTGCCTTGTTAATCTCCTTTCATTCATCCGCTCAACATGACCAAACCATCTAAGCATACTCTTTTCAATTTTTGTCACTTCATGTTCTTTTAAACCACACCGTTGCCTTATCACGTCATTCCTCCGTCATTCTCTTTCGAACACCATGACTCTCGCCTTATTTACATTTTTATTCATTCCTTTCATCTTATATGCTTATTCCATCACAGTCACCATGTCTTGCAACTGTTCTGCTGACGATGCAAGCTATAACTGTTTGTACTCTTCATTAAAAAGAACGCTTCCAGTGTTACCTGGGGTTATCTTTTATCAACAATAATGCCATGTTCGGAAGCAAAGGCTAACTTATGAAGAGTGTTCATGACACGAAATTCAAATTGCTTTGTCAAATCCTTGAAAGGATTTGAGTTGACAACAACAAATCCTTGGATAATAACAAAGGCCAATTTAGGTTTGAAATTCTAGTCACGATTTGGTGAAGACCAGGAAAATGCCAAAAACTAAAACAGTAAATGTTTTGCGAATATTACTACTACTTATTTATCAAGATACCAAAGTGAGTTCGGAAAGTGCCAGTGCACTTGAGATGTTTAAACTATATTTCAAATTAATCATAATCATGGTATTTTCATTTATGATTAAAACAAAGCTATTTTCTTTGATAACGAAAACATCAAAAGCTTTGGAAAAATCCTTGTAAGTGAATTGTCATTTAGATAAAATGACAATTGGCTGTTCTGAAGTCCCAGGAGACTTGAGGATGAGACAACAAGCAATAGTTACATAGACTTAAAGACTCCGACAGCTTAGACGACTAAGTACTTTAATACAATTCTATCCCCAGCACCTAATACAAAAGTAATTTAAATTACGATGTCATAACAATAGAAGCAGTGAACGAAACAATCAATTCTACTAGCCGTGTCCAACGAAGCAACACATAGAGCCATTTAACTCCCCTTTTATTAAGATCAATTGATGTTGTGATGCAAACATATCTTGTTCAAGCACTCAATTGTAAGAAATAGCCGAGGATTTAAAATGTAGTCACGACAAGGGAAATTCCTTAGCTGTAAATTAATTTACACTTCTGGAAAATTTGATGCTTAGAATTCAGTTTTTCTGCCTAATGTTCTAGGAAGATGACGGCAGATGGTCAATTTACGTTGTTTTTTAAACTGCGAGTACTTACTCTAAATGGTTGTTTATTCACAATATTTCTGGTCAATAACTTCACGGTCTGTTGACGTAAAGTACAAGGACTATAATAGAAACGAACTGTCGAAGACTATTAATTTTAATAGACGTGGGTTTACAAAATATGACGTGTTTAACTAGAAAACATATGCAAATATCGTTATGCTACCTTGAGGACGTTTCTAAGCGGTTGTAAATTTGATGACTACACAAAACATCGGAATCGGAAGCCAAACTAAACAAATTAAAATGATTTTAGAAGTTTTAGAGCTCATTAAAAGAACTAAGGTCGTTATTTCAGTACATATTTATTGTTTTGGTCGGCATTGACGCGTGGCGTCATTTGTATTTTGAAAGTCTTTACTCGTCCGTACGATAAAAAGGTTAATTGATGGTATCAGTCGGAGGAGCTCCATCCAAAAATACCAAGAAAGGTTTACCGTTTAAAAAATAAACTCACTGAGACCTTGACGCCATGTCGTGTAACTGCAATATGCCCTTAATGAGAATCTAGGTTGCATCTGTTGCAGTTGGGGCTGGCAGCCAAAGTTTAATTATAAGGCATAATATATACGATCTACTGAAGCCAAACGACACTTGAGATTTGGGGAAGCCATTCACATTTCAAGCAAATGTAAGGGATCAAGAAGTTGTGGGAATAAATGTCATGTTACATGATGGAAAGCCAATTACCAAAAAGGATTAAGTTGATATGGTTAGTGAAGGGCATGCCTTAACTTGAAGGACATGCCTGATCTTATTGATGTCGAAGAAGCAAAATGTAGTGATATATGGCTTTATTTATGCAGTTTCTGTTTTCATAGGAGATTGGCCTGTTAAGTACATGACATAATTTAAATAGTTATTCAGGGCACAACAAACGTGACGTATTCGATTGGGTGGTGAAAGACGGGCTAAATTAGGCCGACAACGGATTGTCTATGATCTATCTACATTCTACACGGTATGGACAAACCACGTTAAATCTAGATGAGAACTAGAATTATTGAAGTACTGAACTACTTTGTTTATTGTTGGCATAAATCTGTATATCGGTCATTTCTATCAAGTGCGTGCACTCATAATTCCGTAAATATAAATATTTTCATGACTACCTATTTTCATAGATTGTTGGTTTTAAATCGGTTATCGATGATTAATGATCATTCCGTGTTGACGTGTTGTGTATTCTCTATATGACTTTCAGCTTCATAGCTGCATATATACGTAGCTGAATGCACGTAATTAAAATTCATATTTTCTTGTGGCGTGGTCTTAGTCTAAGTAAAGGTGACCTGATGTCTCTTTGCAGTGTGTTGAAAACTAAAAGGTATCTTTAGTAAGTTGATGTCATTCATCTATGCGCTCATTATGACCGTACGAAATACCATTATTTGTTATTAACTGTGTAAGACACAAATACACTGGAAGGTGTCTTGGGTTCGCCACTTAGGTGTAGTTATGGATCGATAATTTAAGTTTAGACACCATCTACTTAGAATAGTTGATTTCTTTAATAGTCCTCTTCTGCCTTCCCTTTTTCCATTGGAAGAAGGGCAACATTGGTGCTTTAGAATGCGCAGAATGTTTTAATCTTCTATCCCTTCACTATCAGCCTTCACGTTATCATTTACTTTCTCTACATCCATTATCATTGCTGCCATACTTCATCCAACTTTTTTTGTAACTACTATCTCTCTTTATCCATCAAGGGGCTGTATTCAATGGTGGCATGGCACATGGCACTCGTAGATATTTATTGGAACCAACATATGAAAGCGTCAAAGATACTGTATATGTTTTCATCATTCTGATGACCCTAACTCTTGAATAGACGTAGAATTCAATGCAATCCATGAGTCAAGAGCCGTGCAATAGCACTCTCAAGTTCATGATAAATCGTTGTAACACTAGATATAGCTAAATATGATGCAGTCTAACAATCGCACATTATCATTGATATTAACTGCGGGAGTACCAATAAGTACTTGCTTTTATGAGCAGCAATAAGAGGTACTCGGCCATTGTTTTTATCAAATGCTCGTTTACTTTATAGGATTCAATGGGACTCTTGAAGTACTAGGTGTTCGAATATAGTAACAAATGTAGTTATTTCCATGGCAACTGCATTTGCAGCAGACTTACTCATCGGCCAAAGTATGCTCCAACTTAAAGAACTACGTACATAGTAAGTACTCTCGCCTAAGGATTTCTTCCTCCTCTTTCTTTGCCGTATCTACGACATGGGGGCTTTTTCTAACGATTTATTAGTCCTCATTAGAGCACTTGACACACATATTGTTCATATGTTGGACTACAGTTAGGTCCCACAACTTCTCGTGGGTGTCAGATTAAGTAACTTTGTATAATTTATAATCAGAAGTGCGTGAAGCACCATCCGCCTAAACACTGATACTAAATGGTAACCAGTGTCCACTTCCGCAAGGGTTGCATGTTCATAATTATGGTTTACTAGCTGCTACCCGCGGTTTCACCCGCATAAATCTTGATCCCGTGGGAGTATCGGGATAAAAAGTATCTCGATGCTACCACGATACTCTATGTGTTAATCCAGGTATAAACTATCTGTGTGCCAAATTTCATCCAAATCCGTTAAGTAGTTTTTGCGTGAAAGAGTAACAAACATTCATCCATACTCACAAACTTTCGCGTTTATTATATTAGTAGGATTTATTTTTATATTTTGCCAGCCACGGATTAGTATTAATATTATAAACGGTTTCCTGGACCCTATTTCTTAGGGTTTCCATCTGAAAGACGTACCCTAACCATGCCACGAGGAAATTCCTTGAAGAATCCAATGAAATGTTGGAATGATCGTATGCAAATGTTTAATCAGTGCATTTACATAACAAAACGAAAACAGGAAACTTCTTCGATGTAAACAATTGATCCATATCACTTGGCTCGATTCTAGATTCTATGCTCATAAATAAACAAGGTTTTCAGACACACGTTAGGAGTTCATCAAACTGGCCCAATAACGTGTACTCTGGAAGATTATGATCTATTTTGGGATATTTTCGCGAATGATCAACGGTTTTCCTCGAGATTTGAGCGGCTGTAAAAGTGATTTATTGTTTCGGAAATGCAGTAATATGATTTAATAGAGACGGTAGTAAATATAGGCAGGTTTAGTGAACATCGAAAGTTCATTGGCATTCCGTACGTTAGTATCCCATGCGACTAAAATAAGTAAAAGAATAAAAGATCGTGGTTTTCGTCTAGAAACAATGGCCTGCTTTGAAGTGAGAGGAGAATGTGCATTATTGTGTGATAAAATATGAGGACCAAATAACTGGAAAACCTTCTAGATCACAATATGATACCCCTATTTTGCCACTGAATCTTGAAGAATACCTGCAAGCCCCAAAACAAAAACAAATCGTAAGTGGAACATCACATTCCACAGCATCCAATTACAAGTATCATTATTGGTATCTGCGAAAAAATACCAAGAGCCACTTAACAGCCCGAAATAATCAACAAGGGAGCATTCATTCATGTTCAGTTCAGTTCATTCCTAGTTAATGGAACCACAATTAACAAGTTCAGACCACTGGTCATGTGATTGTTAAACGAATTAGGTTTTACTGTGAATACAATGCGCGTAATGAAACACGAGATATCACGGAATCTCTACAGATTTGAGTGGGAAATGGCGGTTCTGTTTTCTCGAACATTTTCTTTTCATTTTCTACATTATTTTATATATCTATTTTCAATTTTTTTTTGCATAATTTGCAGCAAAAATATAATTCGTTGCTTCAATATTCTTGTATTTTGCCATCGGCAAGTGTAAATGGGGCTTCAATAAAGGCCTGCGACTGGAGACATCGTCACGAGTATTACCAGAATAGCTGGACTATTACCCACGGCATAGGCTATTAAAGACCTCCAGGGCTAACATGACACACGCAACAGTTACTCTCTCGTCACGTCCATATCTGCCACTTTTCTCGTTTTCTGACAGCACAGCCATATAAAATAAGCACTCGACTCGTTCTGTCAAACTTGATGTTTTCTCGTTAAACCCTAACATGACCACTTAATTATATCTCGCATTTTGACAATTCAACATGAAAAAAACGTGTTTTACTCAAATTTAGTCGTCCTCGATTTTGACGACGAGCGGAGTAGACAAAAATATGATGCAATAAAATATCCAAAATAACATGGCAAATTCAGAATTATGCTTATTTTTGTACTAATTTTATAATACAACATAATAATAAAGAAAATACTTAGTTTTAAACTACCTACTATTTACATTGCAATGAAGTTCTTTCTTTTCGGCGGTGTGGCGCAGGCCAGCACTATTACGTAGATGAGCATCACGTTTAGTAATAACCAGTCTCTTTGCCAATTATGGTGATTACCGAAATCTAGGGAGTTATGGCTGTATGGCAATATCAAACCTACACAAAATAATTACGAAAATCGCCAGTTAATTCCCCAAAGTTGGTGAGTAACAGCAATATCATGTGTGATTAGGGTGATTGTTACAATATCAACTTTCGCTTTGTCGAATAGTGACTGTCGGCCGATTTTTGAAAAGTGGTGATTATCTAGTGAGTACCTAAGTATAATAAGTGCCAATAATTTTATATTTTAATTTTAACATGACAAAAAAAAAACAGTCAAAAAAGTCGGTTAAAAGGAAATAAACATAAATTAAAAGAGGTGGACGTAAAATCAAAATGGTACATACTAATGGAATTAGTATGTACTAATGGAATTAGTATGTACCATTTTGATTTTACGTCCGTCCGTAATCGACCGATGTTAAATGTGATAAAAATGATTTGATTTTTATTAACTTGCTACATCGGTATCTCATCGCGGGATACAGAAGTGTCAAAGTGCCTTTTTCAAGCTTACTCGATCCTAACGGTCATGTTAGGCATTAGGATGAAGTCAAATCGTAGACAAATTTCGAGAAATCCAGATAGAGAGCGTTCTCGTGCTTGTCATGTGTGTCATGGTCAAAACATTAGCCATTCAATAATTGAACTAGCAGTATCTTCACTCGATGAGCTAGCTTCTTTAAGAAGAAAAGCGTCAGTGTAGCCCGAAAATTTAAAATTTAATTTGGTTTATGCAATTTGCAGGGCAGAATCAGAGGCGCTCCGATTGGCCCTTCACGAATTGGATGTTGCGCTCCGATTCCCGAGGACTAATCGGAGCGCCGAATGCGGGTGATGCGTAAAGTCGAGATGGTAAAAAGAAACTTACAGTAGGGCCTCAGGTTGTATGATAATCTAAATATTAATTGCGGTCGTATCAAATATTTATAATTTATAGAATTATAATCATAAATATCATCTTTCTAAGTTCATATTACCACATGAAATTACTATTTCGTGAAAACATGACAATGCATTTGAGTTTTATTGCTGATTCTTATGATTAAAGTTCTGTAAACCCATATTTGTTACGATCGCGAATCATATATAATACGACCTGCAAATTGCAAAAGTTTTAAGTAAATTAGAATTTCGCGGGCTTCCCTACCGCATCATATACCCTTTAGCGCGAAAAATGTGAACTCAGATCCATGCAGAAAATGTGAATAGCTTAATTTGTGCTTTGCATAACCAGAAAAGTTTCGGTTATAAAATAATTTTCCATTAATACTTTGATTGGAACACAAGTCTATTTTTATTTATTACGATGCCCGCTATAACCTGTAACAGAAGAATAGTGGTAGTAACTCAGTGGTAGAGGCCCCGACTTACGAGTTGTAGGTCGTGGAACTTTACTTCGTGTAATTTATTTCATCGTCACTGCTCTCAAAACGGAAAGTAAAACATCGTGTGGAAACCAGCATGTCGTACGTACTTAAGCAGTTTTTTTTTTGCATTTATAAACCCACCCCTCCCCCTTGCAGCAAAAGTAAGCAAAGCTTTACCCCTTCCCTCCTACTTACGTAAACATTGGTACAATTGATTGATTCATGAGCAGCAGTTATAAGTCTAGAAATAAGGAATAGGTTTTGAATAGAGGACTGTAACGCACATAATATTCATTTATACTTCTGTACGTTTTGTATTTGTATGAGATTTTTTTAAGCTTTCGAACCATTTTTGGTATTTAACATGGTTTTTGTCTATTTGATAGATACGACATCTTGAACAATTCAACTTTGGCGAAAGTGGATAAATGGTAACACAAACATTAACTTGCTTAGCTTAGCAACACGTCAAATCTTCAATCGTATCGAAATAAAACAATAAATTGACGGATTTTTTTTTTGACAAGTGTAGCGCGCGGTAATTCCCATACTCAACTCTAAGCGAGTACCTAAACGTATTAATTATTTGTAGGAATCCCCGAAAATGCATTTCGTTTTCAGCATAGACAATGTGTGGGTTGCCATATTTGTAAAAAAGTAATAAATTAATGCTGACGTAATCACCATCTAGACCCCGCCGTCCCCATATAGTGCTTACGTATTACTTGAACGGCGCCTTCACCGTTTTCAAAAATTCGTAGACGTTACATCTTCCAACCCGCACTTAGCCTGCGTAGTGCATTAGTTGTATAGTATTAGTAGTTACCTATAGAGCGCTATAGAGCCTAAATTAATGGTATTTTGTAATCTTAATTTAGAGCGGATTATGAGTTATGACTTGAGTCATTAAAAAAAAACATGTTTTAAAGGCTCAAATAAGCATAATTTTGTGACGTTCCTACTTTTTTTTTGCCATGTATGTACTAGATATATTCTTACAGGCAATGGCGTCGTATATTTGATGTAAAAAAAGTGGCAACCCTACCTGTGTTCCAGCTGTGGGAACGTTATAGGCGGATTATGATGTCTGTTACCATAACGAGTTTTACTCAATCATTTTCACTATATTCTTTACGAATGTTGCGTCAATAAACAGGTATGGCTACATATCAGAACTGGTCAAGGTCAGGTCAATATGATCGGCCGGTAATTTTGTTTGTTGTGGTCTGATAAATCATTTAGGCAATGCCTATAGACGTAAAGTTTATATTATTAATACAAAATTAGTTTTGAAAATCAAAATAATCTTTGTCAATTTAAAAAAAAAATCGCACCTTTGGCCGTGCAACGGCGTATGTCAAATAATTCCAAATAATATATGGATTAATGCCCTGATAAAGAATAACGGCCAATTGTGCGAGAGCGGAGATATGATGATTTTTCTTACGAACTCCATACAATATGAAAAAATAAAAAACTATTAGTGCTGTTTCCTATATTATTCCATAATCATGATATAGTTAGGCATGTAGTTGGTCTTTCAAATCATATTCAAGCATAAAAGTCGACACTTGAAACATTAAGATTATAAGTCTATGAAAGCCGGAATCCAGCCCACAGTGCGCGGGCGGGTTGGTAGATGTCAAATGTCTTTGAATTCTGGGTTCTCCGGTTTCCTCACAATCTTTGCCTTCACAGTTTTGAGAGCAGTGGTGATGAAATAATTCATGAAAAGTAATGCGCCTCTCCAGGGATTCCCTTTACTTTGTATTATTTCGTTCCCCAACCAAAACCGAATTCGCAAAACCGAGTTCGAACCTACTTCCTACAACTCGTAAGTCGCAGCCGATACCACTGGCCCACCACTGCTCACATTATAAGCAATGGGCCGTATGTCCATCGCTTATTATAGATAGATATGTGGAAAGATCTGTAGCATGTAAAGACAAAATAAATACCTAATAGAATGTTTAAGTACTACCAGCAATTTCAGATAACCAATCCGTCAGCGGCTTCACAATGATACCCAAGGTTAGTCTGAACCGAAAAATAATCAAAATCAGCCCAGTCAATGTCTAGTTTGAAATGTGGAAGAATTAAAACAACTGGCCTTGGTTAAAGAGTAATGAATCAATGCATTATCAACGGTTTGCTACTGTTCCGTATTGGATTTGTTTAGATTAAATAATTGCTCGTTTATTCATGAAGCATTCTGCAACTGAAACAGTCAAACTCAGATGAGTTTTGTTCTACTTCGATGAAATTCCTGATGACAGTAGAAGTCGTCGATTTAAGGTGAACATCTACTAGGCCGCACCGGCCGCAAAGCAGACACGGAACGCTTGCACGCAACAGATTTTGGTTTAACATAAGCTTAAGCATACTCAGCGTATAATATTCCTACTGCTGGGACACTGGCCTCTTTTTTGAGAGGGCTGTAATCCACCACGCATGCCCAGTGCGGGTTTTGCAAATTTTTGTTTCTGGGACATGCTGGTTTCCTAACGATGTTTTCTTTCACCGTTTTGAAAGCAGTGGTGATTAAATTATTTACACAAAGTAAAATACCTAATGCGTGGGTTCCGACCCACGACCTACATCTCATAAGTCGGGGCCATTACCTTTGGGCAACCACTTCTCTCTCCATTTTGGTTTGCTTTGTATGAATTGATATGGCACTGCGTCCACTATCGGTTACGCCCGCACAGAGCGCTCGGTTCATTTCTTCATACAAACAAACCAAAATCCGTTGCGTGTAGTGCGTGCGTTGCGGACCAGTAGACGTTCACTTTGAGGCATCTATTTCACCGCCGCCGACGCCGCGCTGGCGATTAACAAGAAGCGAGTAGGGCTAGCAACTAAAAACGAGTTGCCGAGCAACGAGCAGCGAGTGCTGCGACGAGCGATTCCTCGCACCAAGCGTAAGTCTACCAGCGAGTGTTCTGCCCGCCAAGCAAGGGTCTATGAGCGAGTGCTCTCTTTGATAGCTCTTGTTGCTGTAACAAACGAGACTCGCCGGCTCCGGCGCCGGTGTGTGAACAGTCAGCGATCAACTATTAATATATGTATATCTTTTACATAAACGGAACTTACATCTTTTCGTCAGCGGCAGGATAGGTGCCTTAACCAGTGGCGAATAAAACAAATAATGCAAAAAGACAAACCATTGATCATTAATGCAACTCATGATTTAATAATGGGTCATTGTCTTGCATCGCCACAACTTATGCTGCAATAAACAAATTCGTATATTTTATAAGAACTAAAGGCGATAGAATAGACTCAAAATGCCACAAGAGATCTTTAACATGCAGACTTAGGTACAAAGCGTATCTCTGTATAATGTTTTCCTTTTCTCCATAGAAACAGAAAACCATGCAGAGACAAGTATTAAAATTATATACTTCGAGAAATCGCCACAAATGGAAATTAATGGTAATTTATACCAGTCGTACGTCCGTTGCATAAATTATTAATACCGTAGTAAGAAGTACTGATTACATATTCCGGTACTATTACTGTAAGTTAACATAGTTTAATGTTTGTCTCATAGATAAACTAATATTTAAAAAAAAAAAACCTAACATAAAGATTATGCCAAACTCAAACACTTTCGCGAATTTGGTTTCTGTTTTTTTCCAACTTGGACCTTTTGGGGGAAGGCTCGATACATCTTATTATTACGCACAACAGACGAGCAAATTTCCTACAGATGTTATCCAACCTTAATAGTAACACAGATCACATATTCCAACATTTAACTTCCAAAAATTTAAAAGAAAGCCGTGGAAATTCCCCAAAAAACCAAGAAACTCCAAGCCAAAATCTATCAAGGAAACCCTTGTGGGCCGAAACTACGTCAGAAAAAGTAGTAACAGCATCACAGTCGTAAGCTGTAATGGCCAGACGGTACGTTACTGATGTAGCCAGATGTAGCCATGGAATTAATCAAGCGATCGGCCGTCCCTTGCCAACAGATGTTTACGTTCATGTCATACCCTAGTGGATGCCCTTTAAACATTATTAATTTTCGCCAGTACTTCCTAATGAGCTCGGCAGCGAAACAAATGAGTGTGGCCTTATTGGTAAATCTATTTGGGAGAGTAGAAAAAGATGGGAGAGCTCAGGATTTTCCAAAGAGGTGTGTATAGAAACAAACAAATGAATGTGACCTTTTCAGTCTGTTTGGGAGTGTAGAAAAGGATGTAGATAGAGCTCTGGATTTTCCAATGACCTGGGCAGCAATACGAGGGCTGCACTAAAAGTATCGGGAATGGAATATTTCCACTGTTCCTGTCATATTAAAATCTTTTTAATTGAAAAGTCCTTGGTTTTAAAAATCGAATTTCATTTATTTATTTAAAAAAAGATTCTCGGTCTTGCCACAAGGTTTTGTCAAACTTGTTTATTCGTTGAGAAAATGGAATTGACTCGAGAAAATTCAAGAGCGATGATTTATTATGACTTTTGAAGTGGTTTACAACAAAAGCAGTGTGTTGACCGGATGATTTCTGCATTTGGTGATGAAGCCCCATCCAAAACCACAATTTATCGCTGGTTTGCTGAATTTCAACGTGGACTTGTCAAGCTCAGTGATGATCCCCGTCAAGGTCGTCCAAAAACTGCAGTCACCCAAGAAAACGTTGATGCTGTGCGTAAGCTGATTGAGGAAGATCGACATGTGACATACCGCGAAATTCAGGCAACTTTAGACATTGGCATGAGTCAAATACAAATAATCTTTCATGAACAATTACGTGTAAAAAAGTTGTTTTCCCGATGGATACCGCATTCGCTCTGTGAAGAGCAAAAAGCGGCTTGCGTTACTTGGTGCATCAGAACTCTCGAAATATTCCACGCAGGATCCTCAAATGTTGTATACAACATCGTATCAGGTGACGAATCCTGGATATACGCGTACGAACCCGAAACAAAAAACCAGTCACGAGTTTGGGTGTTCGAAAATGAGTTAAAGCCAACAAAAATTGTTCGTTCACGGAGTGTTGCAAAAAAAATGGTGGCCACGTTTGTCTCCAAAACCGGCCATGTTACGACTATTCCTCTTGAGGGACAAAGAACAGTTAATGCAGAATGGTATGATAGCATTTGTTTGCCACAGGTCGCTTCTGAACTCCGTAAAGAGAACTGCAACCGCCGCATCATCCTCCATCACGACAATGCGAGTTCTCACACCGCACACAGAACAAAAGAGTTTTTAGAGCAAGAAAACAGAATTGTTAGACCATCCGCCGTACAGCCCCGACCTAAGCCCTAATGATTTCTATACTTAATAAATTGCGTGGACAGAGATTTTCATCACCTGAAGAAGCTGTGGACGCCTACAGACGGCAATTTTGGAGACCCCAACTTCCGAATGGAATGGTTGCTTCAATGATTGGTTCCATCGTATGGAAAAATGTGTCAAATTTCGCGGAGAATACTTCGAAAAGCAATAAATATATTTTTAAATAGTAATGTTGTGTCACTTCCTTGATTCCCGAAATTTTCAGTGCCGCCCTCGTACAAATAAATGCGTGTGATCTTTTCAATATCTTTGGGAATATAGGAAAAGATAAAGACCTCAGGATTTTTCAGAAAACAGAAAGATACATATACATACAGAATCATCTGGGATTACATCCGTTGATTTGTATTGATTGGCCATCATTGCGTGAAGAACGTAGAACGAGAAGGGATACTTAATTGAACTAGCTCAGCTCCTAGTTCATTAATCTCTATTTAAAACCGTCAGATTTCCTACTAATCGTTACTGAAATCTAGTTTTAAATGATCATTCGTGACTATGCATCGTTCTAGAATATGCCTGATTATATTTGAAGAAATTTGTTTGAGACACATCCCAATAGAACAGCATTATCTTTGCAAAAGGAAAATCATGTGGAGTTACCGAGAAAAATCTATAAAAGGAACACACGTTAAGATTAAGTCATTATAATTACCTAGTTCACAGCAGGATAAAAATAGCTCGATGACTCAATAATAGGAATAAGGTCGCAAATACTATAGACTATAGACCTCTATGGCCTTGTAGTGGCGGTAAACCACAGTTTCCGGCGCCACTGCCTATAGCAAACAGCGGTTATGTAGAAATGTTTTAGGAGAAACAATATACTTAGTTTCCGACACCTACTAACATCGATCACTAATAAAAAACTTTTTTTATTAGTGATCGATGCCTACTAACCGATATTACTGATTAGTTTTCGATAGGAAATTAATTGTCAATGCGATTATCTTGGTTTGATACAATGAAGATCGAGGGAATATTTTGACCGATTATCGAAGCGTCCTTTAGTCGCACGTCATTAACGCCGTATTATCTGTATGTCTGTTGTAGTTAGATTGATTTGTCTTTGTTTGATAAAAAAAGTTGATAGGTACAGTCCGCGAGGCCTAAGCTGAGCTTTGCATTTGTGTGAGTGATAACCAATCGCACCAATGTGGGGACGCACAGCGCCTCAAGCCGATTGTATAAACCAAGCGCGCTCTAGGCCGACGCCACTCCAACACGATCTATATGTGCACTAACACTAATGCAAAGGTCAGCTTAGGCCTCGCGGACTGTACACACTTTTTCAAGGCTTCATTTTGTCCTAAGTATATGAAAATCAGTGCTTGTAAGAGTATTTATTTATCGCTGTTGCAGCATATGCTTGGATAGGGGCCTGTTCTGGCCTTGTACGGATGTTCATTTTGGTAATTTCCTCTGTACGTGTTTCCTTTTCTAATCTTAAATCAAATGGTCGAGCATGACATGAGATTGTAGCTCGTAGCCGTAAGAGAATTCAGTCAGCAGGTTTAAAGCACAGCTGAGTGCCCAGGGTTCGTCACTCTGGGCACTCAGCTGTGCTTTAGAGAGAGCCTTGCGCCCTCACTAGTCGCCGCAGGAGACGCCCTGGGCGTCAGGAGTCGTCTGCAGATTCCCGGCCACTGTAGGCGCGGGCTTCGTTACTGGACGGCAAGCTACCCATTGCTCGCCGTCCAGTAACGACCAGGTCCGGGTCGACGGCTTGTCGTGTTCCACGCGCACCTCAAAGATAAGTCAGCACAAAATGACGGGGATCGATAGGGCCGACGCCTCAGGGTCGCGGGAAATTCCAAAGAGATAACCGTGACCCTGGCACAGGCAACTGAAGGAACCCGGGTGGGTTTTAGTCAGTAAAAGTCTGTCACGCCCTCCCGCTCCAACCAGAGTGGGAGAAGTCATTTGATGATTTCCCACCCAAAAAAAAAAGGTTCGCCACTCGATCGCCTAGTTCTGTCAATCGTGGAGAGTCTTAAAGTACTTAAAGCAAAGACTAGTACTGATTGATGATCACTTCGATAAGCTAAAATTTTCACCTGGGGACTAGCACATCACGTAGTATCATTTCGTAAGTCAGGTACCTACATTCAATCGATGCCACGTCGACACGTTGCTGAGTCTAAAATAAGATGGAAACACGCATCGGCCGCTCGTTCGTCTGCCATTGATATCATGTATTTTGATGAGTCATGCACTGTCTGCTAGTTACACTGTCTCGTTTCTCACGTGCCCGTGGGCTAGGCAAGTTTTGGATGTCTCCTCAGATTTATGTTCTTGATTCAATAAAAAGTATTAACAGGGAATAAATGGGAGGAAGTTAGCTTTATGTGTTTTTTAGTGGGTGTGTGTTTACACAATGGATTATTAAATTATGTGGGCATTTTATTGAAAATTAAACTAGCTTCCGCCTGCGACCGCAAATGCTAGCAATAAATTGACAAAGTTTTATCGCAATCGGATTAACGGTATAGCAGCGCATAAAATACAAACAAACATTGATTTTTATAAACTTAGAAGAAGATGATTCAAAAACAGTCTGAGTTCAAAATATAGTAATTCAGAGAGAACATGTTCAGCTTTTCGAACGAGAGATATTTTCAATTCTTTGCTGAATGGGTATGGAGAAGCTCAGCGTCGGCAGTCATAGGTAGCCCCGCAGCCACTGTGATTCGTACACAGCATACATCATCAGCGTGCAAAATGCTAAGTGGAAGCCTTCTTTTCACAGTTACGACCTGCAACTGCCGACTATTTCTGTGCTGTTCCCGCATCGAGCACTAATAAAGAACTCCTTCTCGTTCTTTATTAGTGATCGATGTGTGCTCGTGATTATTTATATTTCTGTTATTTTTTGTTTTTTAGTTATTTATGCCGACGACATGGTGCTCTGCTGAGCCCGTCAATTAGCGCACTTCGTCAGTTGCTTAGTGTTTGTAAGTGTTATGCCGAGAGCCATGTTTTCAAGTATAATACTGCCAAGAGAGAGGGTATGTTTTTTGGTCTGAGTTATAAAACCCTTAATGAGCCCCAACCTATTTTTCTGAACGGTTCTCCTATAGCTAGAATGAAAAAGTGTAAACATCTAGGGCACATTGTCACCGATGATCTAAAGGAAAACAAGGATATTGAACGAGAACGCAGAGCGCTGACGGTCCGGGGTAATATGTTGGCTCGCAGGTTTGCTTGTTGCTCAGTTGAAGTCAAGATAACGCTTTTCAAAGCATATAGCCAATTCTACAAGAGCAGCCTTGGGGTTAATTACTCAAAGGGCATATGCCGCTCTGCGGGTACAATACAATAACGTCTTCAGGATGTTGTTGCAGTTGCCGCGGTTCTGCAATGCGTCCACGATGTTTGGCGAAGCGCGTACGGATGACATTTACGCATTATGATGCAAACGTGTGTCGTCTCTGTTGGGCAGGGTACCCGGCAACAGCAACGAAATTCTGAGGATATTTTCGAGTAAATATCAGTGTCCGATACACTCGCTCTGGGTAAGCATCGTGGTTGGGAAAGTAAAATACATAATCAGCCTATTATGTTCCCACTGCTGGGACACAGGCCTCCTCTGTGTAAGAGGGAGACCCGTAATCCACCTCACGGGCGCAGTACGGGTTTGTAGATGTCACATGTTTTCGTATTTTTGGTTCTTAGACATGCCGGTTTCTCCTGCCGGAGGCTCTACGCGGGAGTCGTGCGGTCCATGGCCCTTTACGGAGCACCGGTGTGGGCGCGTTCTTTGAGGCGCCGACCAGCCCGCAGGTTGAACGCGTCCCAAAGGGTCATGGCCATCCGGCTGGTCCGGGGATACCGCACGGTCTCATGCGAGGCGGCGAGCCTTCTGGCCGGATTGCCGCCATGGGATCTGGAGGCAAAAGCCCTCGCGCACGTATGGGAGTGGCGCGAGGAGGCAAAACGCCGGGGTGTAACTCCGCTGCCGCGAGAAATCACGGTACAGCGGACGGAGCTCCGGCGGGATCTCATGGCGACATGGAGGGTGCGATTGTCGCAGCCCAGTGCTGGGCACGCCACAATAGCGGCGGTAAGTCCCCTCTTTGAGGAGTGGTTGGAGAGGCGCCACGGCGTCCTCACCTTCCGCCTGACACAGGTCCTCACCGGACACGGTTGTTTCGGGAGGTTCCTGTTTCGCATAAGGCGGGAGGAAACGCCCGGGTGTCACCATTGTGTGGATCGCCCGGAGGACACGGTGGAGCATACGGTGGAGGTATGCCCAGCTTGGGCGGAGCACCGCAGTGTCCTCAGGGAGGCGATTGGCGGCGGCGATCTCTCGCGTCCGGCCCTGGTCCAGGCCATGGTACGGAGCGAGAGAGAATGGAAAGCCGTCACCTCCTTCTGCGAAGCAGTAATGCTCGCGAAGGAGGAGGCGGAGCGGGTGAGGGAGAGAGCCTTGCGCCCTCACGCCCCCACTAGCCGCCGCAGGAGACGCCCTGGGCGTCGGGAGTCGCCTGCAGATTCCCGGCCACCGTAGGCGCGGGCTTGCGGACGGCGAGCAATGGGTAGCTCGCCGCCGGTAAGGACCAGGCCCGGGTCGACGGCGCGTTGTGTTCCACGCGCGCCTCAAAGAGATGTCAGCACAAAGTGACGGGGTCCGACAGGGCCGACGCCTCAGGGTCGCGGGTTATTCCACAGAGAAAACCGTGGCCCTGGCACAGGCAACTGAAGGAACACGGTGGGTTTTAGTCAGTAAAAGTCTGACACGCCCTCTCGCTCCACCCAGAGCGGGAGAAGTCATTTGATGATTTCCCACCCAAAAAAAAAAAAAAAAAGACATGCCGGTTTCCTGACGATGTTTTGCTTCACCGTTTTGAGAGCCGATGAAATAATTTACACAAAGTAAAACGCCTGTCTGGGTTCGAGCCTACGACCTACACCTCGTAAGTCGCGGCCGTTACCACTGGGCCACTACTGCTTCAAACGACGGTAAAATAAAATGGTTTTAATTGTTATTTATATTTAAATTCTTTACCTAAGTACTCATATAGTTTATAAGTTTCCGTTGTGGATCATGTTATCGGAGAAATAAATTATTATTATTATCCCAGTCTCTCTTTTTGTCTGTGTTTTGCACGTGTTTCAGTGACATTTTTTTTCATAGAACAATTCGTAGAACAAAAATCACATCGTTATTTGATTGAGAACAGGAGCATTTGCCTGTGTGGTAGTAATAAAAATAATTGACCATAATAAGGAAACTTCTCATATCAAAATGTTTTCCTACTTATATCTTAGTTCATGCGGTTCAACAAATAATGATACTTGCATGTAATCTGATAAGCAAACATAAATGTTTGCCAGCTAAGTTATGGTAACTATACGATCATTAGTATAGCCGACTTTTAAGGGGTTTTTTAAAACTTTTTTAAGTGATCTGTACAAAAAAGAGGTTTTTGAAGAACCGACGATGATGACCGCTGATACTGTTAAGTGGATATCAGACGCTTTAAGGCTCCTTCAAACAGGCGCGACGCCTCAGCGCGACACAAAGGCACCGCGTGTCGCGCGACGAGCGGTGCCTTTGTGTCATTTTTCGATCATTCGGTAGGTGAGTGAAAGATGTGAGTGCCGAAATACAACATCTCAACATCTTTTCACTTTGAATTAATTTTGTGTTTAGACGTTTCATTTCGAGTGAAAGGCAACAATGAACAAGAAGTGCAGCGTCGTTATCGGCTTTAGCGTGCATTTCAGACGAGTCCTTGAGTGGGGACAGCGAATCGGCCAGCGTAACGTGGGACGCCCTACAGTTAGATAGACCAACGACCTCAAAACCTCCGGGACAAACTGGATGCGAACTGTGACGCAACTTCGGAAGGGCTTATGTATGGCAGTGGACTGTATTAGGTACAGTCCACTGCATCAGACAAAAATAACATTTTGCCAGCTATTCTGACTACTAAAGCCCACTATGTGTGGTCCAAATCACATTTGACATTATATCCCAAAGAAAGCTGACGAAGAGAAATAAAAATAGTGCTGTGAATCAAAACTAAATCAGTCACACTAAGATATTATTGTATGTTACTTCAAGAATGCTTTCATTACAATTGGACACTCATCATGATTTTACATTTCATGGAATCATATTTATTCTGATGATTCATCTTTAATTTTAGGTCCGAATATGTACACTTACATAATACGTGTTTTATTAAAACGAAATCATTGATTATCAACAAGGTCAGCTGGTTGTTGGCCTAAATTCTGAGTATTATAAATTTAATTATTGTTTTATTCTGAATAAACTTGCGGTTGTTCACTGAAACACCAGATATTAAGCAAATTTAAGGTAAAGCTGTTTCTGTTGTCAACTTAATGTAAACCTTTATTATTGTATGAAATTATTAGAAATACTTATTCCTTCAAACGTTAAACCTGGTGACATCTACTGTAAACTAAGTCCTGAATATTTAAATAAACAATGTGACATATGAGGATATAACAATATTATATTCTATTTAAAGTTCTGCATACCTTTCTCATTAGTGACTAGGTACATGTTAGAACCACTGATATCACACCTACATATACATAAAAAATAGATAATACCCATATCACAATCAATAGTTGCGGGTTTCCCTAATACCAGCAGGTAACAATGATAACGATATGCTTGACTCAAAAAGGAGTTCTCCTGGACACGTTACGCATAGTGAGGAGGGACCCTGTTCCCGATGCCAGTGGGCCACAATTTTTTTATATTTTTAAATGTAAGTAATATGTGCAATGGCGGATCCATGAAGCCCCCCCCCCCCCCCCCTTCCGACGGTTTAAGAAAAACAAGGAACGAAAAACTAAAAATCAACAGTACTTCTTTTAATTTCACGAAATTGAGTTCGACGTTTTAGTAGCTTCTTAACTATTCAATTAGTATGAGATCATCAGTTTTTTTTTTATTGGTTAACAATCTACGGCTATTGCACTTCGCGCCGCGAAGGCAGAGCTGTAGCCAATTCGTAGTCGGGCTAAAAAGATAGCGCGGTTCGAAGGCTCTGGCGCCTTTAAAGTCTATGCACCTTCCATCAACTCATTATATATTTAGCTAATTAGTACCTATTAAGAATAGTAAAAAGAAAAACTAACCAAACCAATTCGAGGTGGGTTGTTAAAATTATTAAGCTTGCGAAAGCGAAACTCAGTTTTTTTTTCAGTAATAATGATCGAAAGTAGGTACTCGAAAATATAAATATATTTTACATTTTATTAAAAACCTAACCTGCACCTTAATTGCGTACACACAATTAATCTTAATAATTTTGAAGGAAGTTGCTGATCCATTGCTTCATATGTTCGAAAAAAAACTGCTCGACAACGTAAATAACGCAGTGAATGTTGTCGAACTGTCAAAATTAAAGCGATTACTACTGATAGTGTGTAAAGGCTCCCGCAAACAGGCGCGACACAAAGGCACCGCTCGTCGTACGACACGCGGTACCTATGTGTCGCGCCAGTGTGTACGAGACTTTACGCCGCTGTACCTTCAAGGCGGGCTTAAATTTTCGAGCTCGCGTCGCTCGCTCTTGTCAACATTAATTTTCAAATGTTTCTATATACGTCGACAAAGTAACTCCTATTTCTGTATGAACAGTTGAAGGTAAACCTAACCTCTGTACCTGCGAGGCGGGATAAAGCAAACAATTTTTGAGCTCGCTTTGCTCGCACTTGTACTTAATTTTTTATTAAATTCTTCAACTTTTTATACATACCGTGATCACGGAACTCCTATTTCAGTATGTATGGTCCAAAGATAATCTATCTAATCCGTCTGGCCCATGCCCCCCCCCCCTTGAAATAAATGCTGTATCCGCCCTGGAGTATGTGTGTAAATGTACCGTAAAAAAGGAAATAACAATAATATCAGCTTATGATACGACTATTTGACTACTATGAATGCAAAGCAAGGCCTATTAACACACAGAGAAAGCTTGGCAATTGATGAGAATGTTTGCTCAAAGCAATTTCAGCCTCACTTTATTTACAATAGAATCAAGGTGTAAAAAGACCCATCACATAGCCGTCAACTAAGCATTCTGTACATCAAACGAAGTAACATAGCACAAAAATATTTGCTGGGAAACGAATTTTATTTTTGGTGTGAAAAATCGCTGTTCACTGTAGTGCGCAACGTACCGCACGCAAAACATTGTTCTTACGGGTACATGCTACGGTACGAGGGTCATCGGGGGTATAGTTGTGTTTAAATATAACATTAAAAGCGTGTTTTGGTTAAAAAAAGTACAAGTGACTTGGCTTCGTTAAGTGTTTTATTAACACCCATTAGATACATGCAATCTATTTATTATGTAGGTATACACCATAAAACTAACAGAACATTAATTTATTTTTAATAGGTTTTATTTTTTTACTACAAGTATCACTTAGTTGTAGTAAAAATGTTTATTATAAAAATTTCAGTTAAAAATGGAGAAATTTTACATAGGGTGACAAGCAATAAGAATGTCCATTGTGGGCAGTCTTATTGCTAAAAGCGATCTTTTATAATCAATCTTTGGATGAAATAAGGGTGTAGCTGAAACAATACTACAGGTAGTCTGTAGTGTACCATTAACAATACATATATGATAGAATATATAGGTACTTATCTATAGATACATTTATTCCATTAAAATAGTTTGTATGATCGTAGTGTCATTGTAGCATCTTTTGTTACTTTGTCTATGTTTGAATTTGTGCCAAATTGTATTTTCACAATATTGTGAGCTATTAATTTTGTAATTTTATTTGAAACACGATTGGTTTTTAGTTGTATTATTTTTATGATGATTCTACTTTGTAATTTATGGTACCATTACTTAATAGGTTAGGTGATAGTATATCAAGCCTCTTTTAATTTGAACCTTTTAATAAAGGTCCAGTTTTGGATGAAGACTGCCAGGGACTGGGAAAAATGGCACAGGATGGAGGCGGCATTTACGGACAAACTATATAGGGAAAAAATTACAACTTACACAAGACTAACACTAGTAAGAAAATATTACTAGCAATACTAACACTACATTTAATTTGTAAACATAAAATATGGAATAACGTAGTAACTGATAAATCTTTGGATTAAATTGATTGGATTGTCACTCTCGTTTTAGTTCTGGCTGGAAAAGCAGAAATGTTTAGTAATCCTACTACTTACTACTAGTAGTAATTACTGGTTTATCTTTTTATCATGGAATGACTCCATTCTCTTTACAAATTATAACAGAAAGTAATACACTGAAACATAGTTGTGTCAGCTAGACAAAGAAGACTTACTTATCAGCAGTCGCAAATCTGTAACAGCTATTGCCACGATTATATTAAAACATAAAATATTATATAGTCGTAAGGCCCCATTTTAATGTTCTATTTTTCTCTGGGTCTTCTACCGCCCCCTTAAAGTCTCAAAAGCTAATGAAGGAGCGCCCACATTGAGGACCTATGTGCCCACATGAGGACCATTGCCTTTATACAGATATATTTTTTATTAATATACCATACAGTTCCAAAAATATGTGATAAAAATCTAAACAAACCACAGAACGAGTATTTCCCGTTTGCTGCTGACCATCAGCTAAACTAACCAATATTGAGAAAACTGAAGAATATTTAGGAGCCAAATAAGTAATAATCAAATGCGCGTATGATGACATTGCTTATGGCACTGAGAGAGTGTCTCAGAGATGTGGTAGGTTGTTGGGAGGAGGGGATGCGCATTCCAAGGAATGAAAAACTTAGAGCGACTGTGTACTACAGCATATTATATTTCTAGAAAACAAACCCCTCAGCAACTGGTTGAAATAAAAAAATACATGAAGAAAACATTCTGAAACAATTTATTTCATCAGCAAGTAGGTACCAAAATATTTGAACATGTGGTCAGACAGTCAGACATAACTCTTACATACACTATAACTGACAACAGTGTAAGATTAAGTGTGCACTATAATAAAAGTACCATACCAATAGTCCATGAAAAACATCTGGTGTTTTCATGGGATTTGGCAAAGGAAATTGGATCTTAATTTAGGGGGATAAAGTGGCAATTGGTAACTCAAGAGATTGGCTCTTCTTTTTGGTAATGTAAACAAAAAGACAAGGATTTTAAATTAATTAATTTATGGTTACAGGATGGGTTGAATACTTGTGATACATAAAGGTAGTTCAAATAATAGTTTTTTTTTAAACTAAAGAGATATTATCAATTTGATTTCAGTTATAAGCTACATTTTCAGGAATCAGCATTCAATTTGCAATTTGTATAGAAAATCCCAAGTAATGGAGTGCAGTTTTTCTAATTAAAGGTTTAGTTTATTCATTTCAGTTGCTAATCTAATTGCGTGTTTAGGTATTAATTTTCTCACTGCTTCAAATTAGTTATTAGCACTTCTTACCAATAATTTACGCAAAATAATGTATTAAGAACTGAATTCATCTCGAATTTCTGAATACGAAGTGTGCCGCGAAATGATACAACATTATGAATTACCGTGTTTTATAACTACACATGTATAAAAATGATTAATTGGCATGTATTCTTGTAATTACGAATTGTTTCAGACATGACTCTAGTGAAGGATGTCAACAGGTGTCATGAGAAGTTAGAAAAAATGATCGTATTCAGGGTCATGAGAAACTTACTCTGTTCATTGGATGCTGTGGCCGCGGAGTCGCTCATAAACGACCCGCTCCGCACCACAGGGCCCCACTGCTGCCTTCTGCCACTATCTCTAGTCTCTGTCCTCTCCACATCTTCCGCTTTACACAGATGAAAAGCAAATACGCACCAATATAACTCGAAACCGATACGCATCGTGATCTCAAAATGACACTAATGCATTAACCGCACATAAAATACAAAACCTCCTCAGTAACACCGCACTCTATACACATTCTAAAATAATATGCAGGCAAAATGGTTTATAGTTTTTAAGGCCACATCACAAGTTCAATGAAAAAACATAAAAGCTACGATTTTTATATCACAGAAAGAAAAACTAGCGAGGTCGAAAAACTTTGACGTTAACGTTTTGTGCGTGGCAACATTGGAAATGGCAAGAGTGACATTGAGATTTGCTTATGTCACAGTGACGTTTTATGATAGTCGATTAGTCTACTATTTCTAGAGTCTGTTTGCAATAATCGAAATGAACGCACCCATATTATTTACCAAAATATGTCAAATGACCTTGCCAATTTGTAAACAATACCTTGAAGAGCAAGTTTTGATACTAATTATCTAATTTCCTTGTTGTTTATTTCACATGTCGTAGTAGCATAATACATAATACGCGTTTTTACTGTATTAGGTGTGTAAAATTGTTAAAATGAACATCGATTTTGAAGCCATGGCTGTTTTGGAGGAGGAATCACAGAATGTGAGTAGCTAATTTCCTTTGTTACGCTTGTTTATTATGTTGTTATGTTCTATTTATGATTTCTGCTCATGGGTTTTCTTACATCAAAGTTTTTAGGTACCAGGATAGTTTATTCAGAAAATGGTAAAAAATATTTACTTCCTGATGTAATATTGTAATAATTGACATGGCATGGATTAAATCAATCTATTTTCTGTAAGATTCTATTGCACAACAAGATGTAGAGTTTCGTCATATGTATGCTAGATCATGATTATTAATGGCTGATACCATTATTGGTTGAATAGAAATGCTGTGCAAAACAAACAAATGGTGGTAAAAACATTAATAACTGTTCTTATCAGTTGTGTTTACTATGAACATGTGGAGTGGTTTATTATGACATGCAACATGTCCTTCACTTAATTGGCATTATTGCCTTTAATAAAGTACCAAGGTCACTTAATTTTCAGACTGTAGTTCATAATGGTACCTAACATTCACAAAGTGATTGCATCAATGGTAAAATATGTAACTAGATTTAAAATACTGTGATTGATGAATCACAGAAATACTGAATAATAATGTAAGTATTAAGAAACAAGGAACATGTTTTGCATCGCAACAACTAAGTTTCTTGTCAAATAGTATTGTAGTTTCTTATAACATGAAAATAGTTAGCAGCAAAATTTACATTTCATATTACATAGTGGCATTTGACCTCAAATGTCTGACACACATAGATTATATTTGCAACTGAAATAATTAGTACCATTTCATTTGTTACAAGATAAGCTGGCTCTATAAAGAGCAAATTTCAATTCCTTTGTAGCATTTGCACCCATTTACACAATGTGAATAATGTATATTGGCAAAAAATATTCAAATGAATGACCACTTCTTTCAGGCATACTATTATTAAGGTAGGAGGAAGGTGGTTTTCTACACTGGCAAAATCATTATAAAGCTGTATTCTCAGAAATATGTTGATGGAAAAACAAATGATTTAGGAAATAGTAAAAATAGGCCTATTTAACATATCTTTATCTGATTATGTAAAAACTGCGATAACAAAAGAAAACAATGAATCAATTTGGCAAGTAGTAGCGCCATCTAGTTTCGTTATAATACACTTGTTGTAAACGGGTGGATTAGTTGGTGAAACGGTTCGGCTGTAGATGGCGCTGGACACAATATACGCAAATATTTTTCCTTTCTCTTTTGTAATCGAACTCAGGTGGTTTCTCTTCATCAACTGACTGATTTTACTGACTACTAAGCATAAAATAAGAATAAATTCAATGCTTTATTTTCATTTAAATGTTGCGTCGCACCGTTCCCGTAATTTTACGGTCGCTAGTCGCTTACAAGTCCAGCTTGAGTCCTGCTTACGAGTACATAACTTTATAATAACACGTCCTCAGAATAGTCGCTTCTGAGATCCGGTTCACCCAGACACAGGTAATATAAGACCCAGCATAGCATCGAAGCACTCCTAAACTCATTCCTGGTGCAGTCCCACCAGCTATGCCTGCCTAACACATTGAGAAGTGATTGAGTATATTGATTATAAATCACGATTTGACAAAAACAATAATAAGTAGAAAGGTGCTGGTTTATTTTAGCATATAAATGGCAGTCCTATTTATAAAAATGCTGCTCGCTTTTCCTTCATCACTATCCAAACATCACACGTGATTTGATAATGAAAATCCATTTATTATTTCTCCTTTATTCTTCCGTCCATCATCGTAGCGTTAGAAGAAGAAGTGAAGTAAAACTATATTATAAATGTATGTGGAAATTTATTCGGTATAAAATTCATCGCCAAAATTGAGCAATACCTTTCGTGCAACGCTATGAGTATAGCACTTGCTTCAGGTGTGATAGAAAAGCTTTCAAGTATTAGATTTATCAAAATTATAAATCTTTTAGCGCTATCAATCAGTTCATAAAACAACGGAGAAAGACCAATTAATAAATTGATAAACCCAACTACGAGGGCGGCACTGAAAATTTCGGGAATCAAGGAAGTGACACAACATTACTATTTAAAAATGTATTTATCGCTTTTCGAAGTATTCTCCGCGAAATTTGACACATTTTTCGATACGATGGAACCAATCATTGAAGCAACCATTCCATTCGGAAGTTGGGGTCTCCAAAATGGCCGTTTTGTAGGCGTCCACAGCTTCTTCAGGTGATGAAAATCTCTGTCCACGTAATTTATTCTTTAGTTTAGAGAAAGTATAGAAATCATTAGGGCTTAGGTCGGGGCTGTACTGCGGATGGTCTACTAATTCTATGTTTTCTTGCTCTAAAAACTCTTTTGTTCTGTGTGCGGTGTGAGAACTCGCATTGTCGTGATGGAGGATGATGCGGCGGTTGCAGTTCTCTTTACGGAGTTCAGAAGCGACCTTTGGCAAACAAATGCTAGCATACCATTCTGCATTAACCGTTCTTTGTACCTCAAGAGGAATAGTCGTAACATGGCCGGTTTTGGAGACAAACGAGGCCACCATTTTTTTTGCAACACTCCGTGAACGAATAATTTTAATTGGCTTTAACTCATTTTCGAACACCCAAACTCGTGACTGGTTTTTTGTTTCGGGTTCGTACGTGTATATCCAAGATTCGTCACCTGATACGATGTTGTATACAGCATTTGAGGATCCTGCGTGGAATCTTTCGAGAGTTCTGATGCACCAAGTAACGCGAGCCGCTTTTTGCTCTTCACAGAGCGAATGCGGTATCCATCGGGAAAACAACTTTTTTACACCTAATTGTTCATGCAAGATTATTTGTATTTGACTCATGCCAATGTCTAAAGTTGCCTGAATTTCGCGGTATGTCACATGTCGATCTTCCTCAATCAGCTTACGCACAGCATCAACGTTTTCTTGGGTGACTGCAGTTTTTGGACGACCTTGACGGGGATCATCACTGAGCTTGACACGTCCACGTTGAAATTCAGCAAACCAGCGATAAATTGTGGTTTTGGATGGGGCTTCATCACCAAATGCTTAAATCATCCGGTCAACACACTGCTTTTGTGTTAAACCACTTCGAAAGTCATAATAAATCATCGCTCTTGAATTTTCTCGAGTCAATTCCATTTTCTCAACGACTAAACAAGTTTGACAAAACCTTGTGACAAGACCGAGAATCTTTTTTAAAATAAATAAATGATATTCGATTTTTTAAACCAAGGAGTTTTCAATTAAAAAGATTTTAATATGACAGGAACAGTGGAAATATTCCATTCCCGATACTTTTAGTGCAGCCCTCGTATTGTATTAAAATTCTAGCCAATAGTCCAGTAGTGGCCCATTGGAAGCGATCGCGACTTACGAGTTGAAGGTCGTGGGTTCGAAACCAGGCAGGTACTTTCCTTTGTGTAAATAACGGCGAAGAAAAACATAGTGTGGAAACCGGCGTGTCTTGGAACCGAAAATTCGAAGACATGTGACATCTACCAACCCGCCCTGGGCGCGTGGTAACAAATTAGATTAATTATTACACGCAAATAAAAAACTAGGACTATCGAAGTCAAATAAATTAACAGAACAATTACTGTCAGAACCATAGACAGCAAGACGACCAGTCACCGCAAGCAGTACCCGTTCACGAGCATAACGCAAAGATCAGCCATTACCCCGCTCGCCATATTTGAGGGAAGGAGACAACCCGACCCCCGACGCTACCGCAAGCAGTGACATCTAATGGAGCATGACGAACTTGCTGCCGGTTGCTTAGGCAAGAGTAATATGATCAATTGTCGAGGTCGCTAGCTAACCACATATTGCAACACAGCTCATTAAAAAAACATTGTAATGAGTAGACCATGTCAATTGTGAATGAAGATAACAAAAGAATTTACTTATACAGCCAAATAAAATAAAATAAATGAACTCATATACCCTGTGCCTGTCAGTAGGTAAGCTGATTCTTAAGAAAGAACACGAAAGTGAACGATTAAATCCCGCCGATATTTTTACCCGAGGTTTTATCGCGCGCTGGATTTTCAACTCTCGGTGTGGAACCGAGCTTTGAGAATCCAACAGAGTGCATCCCAGTGTCGAAAAATACTAATTGCTAATTGGTTACACTTTGATTCTTGAACATTATTGTTTGTGTTACATTTATAAATGTGTTTCTTTTAAGGCAGTGTTAAAAACACTTATAACGGTTTCAGTTTGAGTCCCTGTTGCTTACTCAGGTTGGCACCTTTGCACTGAAACATCGTAATTTGCGTATTGTCCTTGTTTTTCTTTTGCAATCTGTATATTGAAAGCTATTGCAGCATGTCGATTATGTAAAAGTCTCACCGTGAAGACATGCGTGGAGTGAACTGTCAGTGTCATACCGTCTTGGTCAAACCCTAGCATCAATGGCACTGACAGCTCACTCCACGCTTCGGTGATATGCTTACAGAATACGAGTGTGACACTGAAAGTTCTTAGAAAATCAATAACTAAACAAACTAGCAAGTTATTCGTTTTTTTCAAAATAGTGTCCATTTACATCAATACATCGCTGCATCCGATGGAACCAATGAGAAAAGCACTGTGCCCACTCGTCCTTAGGGGTCTCTTCGACGGCATTTTGAAACGCAGCCACTGCTTCCTCGGCGTCCATTAAACGTTTTCCTCGAAGTTTTTCTTTTATTTTCGGAAATAAATAAAAATCGCATGGTGCGAGATCGAGGCTATACGGCGGTTGACCCAATAATTCCACGTCTGACGTCGCCAAGTAGTCGATTGTTTGCTTGGCGGTGTGCGATGAGGCGTTGTCGTGGTGAAGGAGGATCCTACTGCGAGGTCGTTTCTCCCGAACTTTTTCCAAGACAAGTGGCAAACAATTGTTATTGTACCACTTCGCAGTAACTGTTTTTCGATCCTCTAGAACAATTTTTGTAATGACCTGTCCTTCTGAAGTACGACGCCAGCATCCTTTTTCCCACGCTTCGAACTCTCTTCACTTTTCAGCTTTCGTCACCCGTAAGTATGTGGAACACAGCATTTGAGTCACCTCGTTAAATCTTTGAACCATTTCACGACACCAATCAACACGAGGGAGTTTTTGGGCCTCTGTCAAATTATGTGGTATCCACCACCGAGCACAAAGCTTCCTAACCTCTAAATGTTCATGGAGGATTTTGTGCACTTGACTCATACCGATGCCTAAGTTTGTCCGAATCTGCTCACAAGTCACTCTTTTGTCAGTCTCTATCATACGCCGCACAACACTGATGTTATCTTTAGTCGTCGGCTCGTCGCCGTAGAAGGCCGTCCCTCACGCAGATCATCGGTGAGATTAGTGCGACCACGTATAAACTCATTAAACCAGTTGTAAACAGTGGCACGAGATGGGACTCCATCGTGAAAGGCCAATCGAAGTCTATCATAACTTTCTTGTTGTCTTAAATGACATAAAAAATCATTGTACGACTATTTTCTCGTGTAAATTCGTGCTGACTTTACACAGTCAATTTTCAATTTGCCGCCAAATCGTAAACAAATGACAAATGAATACAAAATATAGACACAATAATATTGGCAAAGAGTTCCATTTTGAAAATTTTAACTTATTTTTTATTACATCGTTTACAAGTGGCCAGTTCTAAAAACTTTCAGTGTCGTAGCACGACAGGAACTGCAGGTTATCCATAAATAATTAGCATTCAATGAGAGAATATGATAGAGAAAATTCTCTCGTGAATCGTGCAACATGAATTTACACGTGAAACTATTGGTAAAACGGATGTGATGAAAAACGGCCAAGTGCGTACGTATCGGGCCACGTACAAGGAAGGGTTCCGTAGTTGGGATGAATTTATCCCAAAAAGAAACCCCCATACATCAATATACGTCACGGTTAATTCTCCAAATGCAAACGAAGGTTTGCAAAAAACAAAAATAAAGTACCTATTACCTATGTATGTGATAAAACTACAAATGAACGTTTTTCGAACTTATTCCTTTACTTGTGCTGTGCCGTTTATCTTACTTCTTGCCAAACATGATTCTAGGTCAACGGGATGTACCATTATAGGTTTTGATTTGTTTCCGAGGATCTTATACCACTCAGAAAGTATTGCGAAAAAAGTTTTTATGTATGAGAGACAGACAGCGAATTGGTCCTGTGAGGGTTCAGTTTTTATCTTTTTGCAAATCTTCTATGTGTGTGTTCCACGTTGCTTGGGGCAAATTAAATTAGCTGTCGGAACTTCCACAGCCGTGATCACGTCCAATTAAATAAAGCAGGCAAACCCAAGAGTCACAAGGCAATATGGATCTATTCAGGGCGCTGTACTGTAAAGTATTTACCTTTATGACCTAAATAATCTGTGCGTCATTGTGTACCAGACGTGTCAAAACTAAACAGAAGCGCGACTATCTTTTAACGCGATAGAGCGAATCTAACCATTTAAATCTTTGTCGCTGTCATCATTTTCATGACAGCCGTCCCTACAGCCCTTATGGGGAATGCGAAGATCATCTCTCAGCCACTTTTACACTAGATGGCAGCACAGTTGCAAATTAGCACATTTTCAATTTTTACGCCTAACTTATAAACCATTGAGAGACAACTTTGTTAAAAGCGGGAACGAACGTTTTAACTTATTTTTTTTAGATATTCTCTTTGCTTGTTAACTCGTCTCTTAGAATGATTTGTTCCACGAAACATTTAGCAGTCTTCACTTTATTCTATACACACACATGAACGGTAAATAGTTTTACTTGCAATATCACTACTTTTTTTTTCAAATACTTGGTTGTCTGTTGTAATTCTCAATGCTCGGTTCATCACCGAGAGTTGAAAATGCAGTACGTGATAAAATCCCGCCTCGAGATATTTACGTCCGTGCGAACATGGTCTAAAGAAACGCAACAAACAAAGCTCCATACGTAGGTAGATAGGTAGGTAAATACTAATTTATACTAAATATACTTAGGTACCTAGTAGTGTGAAACTCAAACCAAGAAATTTTACAGTAACATAGCTTATACATCAGAATAACACATAGAGTATAATTTATAAAGATTGTGTGATTTGTCTATACTAATATTATAAAGAGGAAAGATTTGATTGTTTGTTTGTATTGAATAGGCTACGAAACTACTGGACCAATTTGATAAATTGTTTTACCAGTAGAAGCCGAAATTATGTCTGATGCACATAGGATACTTTCTTTTTTCGAAATCCACGCGGACGAAGTCGCGGGCGAAGTGCTAGTACATAATATAATGATAAGTATTTAGTAAGTCGGAAAAAATCCAGCCCTCTGAGAGCTATCTTGTCGTGCGCTGTCTAAGCCATAAGGTGTTGGAGTAGACATAATACAAAATGAAAATGTATCTTGGGATTGTTTGTCATAAACAACTCTAAATAAAAGTCCGCGACAGCATAAATCTACATTTTATGTGGAAGCTATTATAGCCAAAATAGGAGCCATAAATGAATTGCTTATATGTTTTTACAAATCACATTTTAGAGTATTTAATTAATTCTCATCAAAATTAATACCTTTATCGCTTTTGGTGTTTGATGTAGATAAACTTTGTCTTTTACACTTATTAATTTGGACGCATTGTTCAAAAGTTACCACTATCCGAACGGAGGATACCGCGCGCAAAGCGGGGCTGTGATGTTTCACGGCTAATCCGCTGAACTGTGTTTCAAGCCTGGGGAAAGTAGCCTATGTACTTATAGGCTACTTTTGCTCCACATGGGCGAAGCCGCGGGCGGAAGCCAGTAAGAAATAACGTTAGAAAAGTCCGTATTGTAATGTTACGTATCAAGATTTTTATCAAATTTACTGCATGTGTACTAAAACAATTTACTTGTTTTATTTTAGAAATATTTATGTTCTTAAATTGCAAAGTATTTCTCACACATAAATTAATGTTGGTTTCGTAATTGAATTACACAAAGAAAATTTCAGTTGATGTATCAATGGTTAGGTTCACAGCATTTATAAGTAAATAGTGTCAAAAATATTACAATACAATTATGCAAATAAATACGCACGCCCAGGACAATAAAGTAATCGTCTAACACTGGCAACAAATACGGAAAACCCCGGCGCGCGGCGGGCAAAACGTTGCGGTAAATCGGTTATGTGTGTGCTTGTCCGAGCGATACACATCTACTACCCTGAGCAGTACGACCACTCACACATTGATATTTGCTTGACGCGATAGCACTACTAGCTATTGAAAAATTGTGATAAATTTTGATGTGTTCCGTAATACCAAAACTAATGAATTAAAACTTAATCATTTTTCTTTTTTTTTCGACTATTTGCAACAAGATAATATAAGCTATGTTTCTAATACAACAACATTACATATATTGTTTTTTATAGTACAGAAAAAACGATAAGAAAACATGTCATTTGCGCTGTAAAAAAATGTGAAATCCAATTAGCTTAAACTTCATTTTAGATAAGTATTTTGCAAAAAAAAGATGTTGGAACCATACTGTCTTCATCCGAATATAAGCATAATGTGGTGGAAATATGCTTAAATTGCAAATTGTTTCGGTATTACGTTTGTATGAACAATTCAGACGTCGCCCTACTCTTAAGGAAAGTAATGTGATAGAGGAAAATTATTATGAAAAATAAAATCGTTTGTTTGTTTATTCACCTGTACCTACCTTTTTCGATATAAGTCTAGTTTTCCAAGAATTAAATATAATTCAATCAATCGATTAGGTACGCAACGATGAAGCGTAGCTTAGGGGAAAAAAGGTAAGTACCTAAATAGTTTGTATAACTACCGCCTGATTTATAATTAAATAAACATCTAGCCAGTAATATTAATTCCACCCGAGACCATAGATTACCTAGTTAGTCGACATTCACACGGACGTAATAAAATCTTACTGTGTCAGAAAATGTATAATTATTAGTAGGTACTTTTACCTACATATCACAAGAAGAAATATTTTAAATTGAGGAAGTTCTCGAAGAATGTTCAAGTATAAGTTAGTACTTATGTAGGTACTTAATTTAGATTATACATTCATTTCAATAATATTGTGTAAAATTTTATGACTAAAGAATTTTTTCTCACTTCATAATGATAAAATATCCGCGGGCAGAGCCGCCGCGCAAACATACGATACGCAACTTGTCAATTCAATCACGCATAATGTAAAATTCGCAACAGCGCACAGCGCCAGAATTCGGAGGTTCAAGATTGTAAGAAAGGTCTCGCCTTCGCGTCGCTTCAATGCCATCTAACGATAAACTGATACAGAAGCGATAACTAGTACCCGTACCATCTTTCTACTCAGCAACTATTTCTCGATGGTTCGTAGTAAGTCTGGTAGAGGGCGTGATTCTGCTGACTCACACAACTAAACTTTTTTAGTTTTTTGTCAGCTCTGTTTATCCTACAAATACTGTTTTTTTATAAGTTTTTGTCAATACGCGGGAATAATTAATCATAGAGAATTAATATTCTTGCTTTAATTCAGCAAAAATCGTTTAAATCTCGAGATCTGTTACCCGAAAGAATGTATGGGGAAGTGCCACTACGCATTCACCTTAAGTGCGACCACGCTCTTTTAGAAGTCAACAAGTAGGTTTTTAACTCTAAGGTCTATACCAAAATGTAGGCAAATACTGAAACTCAACATCATTCTTTTGCCCTTATCCCAATTTATTTCGAGTCGGTGCAAATCAAAACCATAAGTCATTAGTTCAAACTAGGTTGAGATTCAGCACTTTTTGAGCGACAAAATTACATAAGAGATTACCCCAAAACGCCCGCCCTTCACCAGTTTCCAGTGCTGTGCAGCAGCACAGCTGTCTGTTCAGTTAGAAGAACTGAATTTTGTAACATTACGAAACATTAAATTAAATTAATTCCCATATGTCGCACTCCAATTTACCTATAAAAACATTGGAAAATATACTCAAGCAGAAATAAATAAATAAAAACGTAACCAGAACTTAATAAAAGCCTGCAGGCATAAAAGGCGTGCCTGCTTACATAATAGGTTGGGGAAAAAGTCTGTTCGCATTATAGTATGTATGAACTTGTAATAAAATTTCTTTGGCTATACTATTTGTATCTGGCTGGTTTTGGTATCCTTGAAAGTTTAAATTTTAAAATTCCAAATTCAAATTAGGAAAATGTGTGATTTTTATTTGTTTTTCGTACTGTCAAGATTAGTGAATCTACTGAAGAAATTCGATACATTTTAAAATTTTACTACAAAAAAGGTAAACATGCAATGCAAGCCGCGAAAAAAATTTGCGATGTTTATGGATGGCAGTGTCTGTGAGAGTAGCACAAATTTGGTTTAAGCGTTTTCAATCCGGAAGTTTTAATGTCAAAGATGCACGTCGCTCTGGTCGCCCTATTACGGATAAAATGGATGCAATTTTTGAAAAACTGGAGCAAGATCGCGGCATATCAGTAGTTACGACGTAGCTGAAGAACTGGGAATTGACCACAAAACAGGTTTGGCGCATTTGAAAAAAACTGGTTACACAAAAAAGCTCGATATTTGGGTACCTCACGAGCTCACTGAAAGAAACCTAATGAACCGGGTACTCATTTGTGATTCTTTATTACGACGTAATGAAACCGAACCATTTTTGAAGAAGCTGATAACTGGTGACGAAAAGTGGATCACGTACGACACGAACTTGCGAAAAAGGTCGTGGTCAAAGGCCGGTCAGGCTTCACAGACTGTGGCGAAACCCGGGTTAACTCGCAACAAGGTGATGCTGTGTGTGTGGTGGGATTGGAAGGGCATTATTCATTATGAGCTGTTACCACCAGGCAGGAACATCGATTCTGAACTCTACTGCGAACAACTGATGAGATTAAAGCAAGAAGTTGTGAGAAAGCGGCCGGAATTAATCATCAGAAGGGGTGTGGTTTTTCATTATGATAACGCTAGACCTCACACATCTTTAGCCACTCAGCAAAAATTAAGCGAGTTTGGCTGGGAGGTGTTAATGCATCCGCCGTATAGTCCTGACCTTGCAACTTCAGATTTCCACTTGTTTCGGTCTCTTCAGAATTCTTTAGGCAGTGTCAGGTTAACATCACGAGAGGACTGCCAAAACCACTTGTCGCGGTATTTTGATCAGAAGTCCCAAAATTTCTATAGCAATGGGATCATGTACCTACCTACAAGATGGCAAAAAGTTATCGAACAAAATGGTACCTACATACTTTAGTTAAATGTAAATAAACTATTTTAAAAATGTTTTGAATTTTCAAAAAAAAAATGCGAAGAAACTTTTTCCCCAACATATTACATATGTACAATATGCAATGCTGCATTATATTCCTAAAGCTGAAACTTGAAGTCACAAACAATAAACTAGGATCTTGTTAACGTTAACTCATAAAAAAACATGATAAATACGACCAATATCGATAATAAATGAAATAAAATAAAAAGAAATTCATGTTTTGTTTTCACAGTGCATTGAATAGTAGCACCACAATGAGCTTGACTTATATTTTCGAGAAAGTTCCGTGAAATTGGCTAAAAACACACTTTCTGAAAATGAATATGCATCTTTGTTAGTTTTCCATAAGATCAAATTTTGATTCGTTTGTAAGCTGTTAATCTATCGGTCGATTTTTCGGGCAAGGAGTAAAAAGGCTAAGAAAAGCCTTTTTCGCTGCCTCAGACTTCTGGCGGTGTCGAATTAATAAATTCATCATTACTTGACGACATTTTCAAATAAAAACAATACAGCGTCACAGATATTATAATACTACGTACAGATACCCAATCCCATACAAAGAAATGACACTTCCGTAAGTCTGGCAATTGAGCTGGCAATTTTTCGTCATAAAAATGTTCAACAGATGGCAGCATCAGCGATTCACTAATTGCCAGGTAATGTAGTTTTACGTCGCCATCTAGGAGTCGACCTACTTTTAAAACAACGTTAAGTTTTATACTTCCGGTTTCAGAAAAACATGTTAATAGATTAATTTTATGTTTCTATGTAAAGAAATAGAATTAAAATAAGTTGTTTGATTTAAATTTGTGACTATAAAGGTTATTTTAAAGACAGGACAAATTGAGTAAAACACCGTCTATTGCAAAGAGCTCTAAACAAAACGATTAACAGATGACTACTTTTATCATTATATGGGTTTGAATTGAAGGTAAAAGCTTATTTTATGTTTGTTTGTTGAAAAACGAGTGTGAATAGATAAATCAGCATTTAACAAGGAAGTCTTGATTTTTACTAATCTTATTTAGGCCAAAATTCTGCCGTTTATCGCTTTCTAATGATTGTTAATTTCATAATGGTTACCTATGCTGCCATCTTTGACTTTTTTGAAGACTAATTATAAAATGTTCTAGTTGAGACCCCATGACAGCGTAAAGAAAAGGCGCGCGGAATAAATTTAACATGTTCACAAATTAGCGATGCGCGCGCATCAGCGCTTTTTTTAAGGCAAAGGCACAAAAACAGCCAGCATTAATAAAAAGGAAAATAAAACTTTTTGTTTTTGTTACAGATAAATGGTTGTAATTTATTGTCAAAATTAATTAAATTATAGAATTAAATGTTTATTTATTATATTTTATTTCCCAAAGTTAATTTTTCTCATAAAATGTTGACCACTTTTCTGACATAAAACTCTTAGCTAAGGTTTATAAAAGTACAGTTCGTTTTAGACGGATCATCTTGATAAACCGTGTGTTTTACATTACAATAACGCACTAGTACGTAATGAGATTTTACGATATTGAAATTGGTGGAATAAGAGACCCTTTACGAGCAAATGTGTTATAAAGAGTTTTTATGTCTAAATAGACATAAAAACCCTTTATAACACAAGAAAATGAAAATTATTTATAATACCACACAAACTGTAAAAATGCCAACAAAACTGTTCGTTATCATTTTGATAATAGTTCTTTCAGTAATTGTTTCGATAGTTAAATAAAATAACAATACGAGTCTGTTTTTTTCATCGCAAGTTTTCCTCGCACTCGGCTCCCTTATCGCGCTCGACTACGGCTCGCGCGAATAAAACCGCCTCGGGGGTAGTGACCAAAAGACCACACTTGTATCACAATGTACTATTTCACATCAAGATTTTTATCCTGACTATTCCTGAGAAAATAAGTAGGTATACTTATTTTTCTCCATTGGAGAGGTAATTAATTAAGGTTAACAAATCGTTAAAAGTCGGTTTTTTAAAGGACACTTTCTTGTTTGAATATACTTTATTGATAACCAAATTATGTAATATTTATTATAATATTTTTTAATTCTTTTATATCCTTTTTTGGTGCTGCCTGCCATTGGTAAATCTTAGATTACTCTTTGTTATAAATTATAATACACAGAAGACTTTCTCAGGGTGGTACTCATAAAATTAAGTTACCTTGTAACTGAAGAATTGCGTAGTTGTTTAATTCCATGCACGAGAACTGCTCCTTTTGTTTTATTCGGAGAAATCTCCAAAACAATGCATTCTATAAGCAACATATTAAACTTTTGAGAATTCATATCAGCTAAATTAAAATATCTAAACAAATACTGGTTCCAACCACCATTCTAGAAGCATATTTCGATTAAAAATTATAATGCGCAGCAATGCATTTTTGTTCATTGTCCTTTATGGTTGACCTAGGTTAGTTTCTGCGTAGTTAAGTTTCAAGAAACGCAGTACTTATTACGCCGCAACGTATTCGCATATACCTAACTACTATAAACTTCTTATGACAGTGGGGGTTCACGTTCAATGGGAATTTGCCATTTCTCTGAAGTGTCTAGATGCAAAAATAGATTGTCCAAATGTCTATTTTACGCTTCCGGCATCACATACTTAGCCCAAAATAAAACTTGTTTCAAGTTTGAGACAGTAAATGTTAGATTATGTTGACGCTAATATTTCGATACGAGATGGGCAGGGCTTGAGGCGAAATGTTGACGGAAGGGTGTGGCCCTTCAACGCCGGTGTGCGATGCACTATTTTTATAGTTTTGTTACTTTAACGATCGGTGTGCAATATTTCGTATTCATTCCAACATCTAGTAGTTCGATATTCAGGCGCATGTCTGATGGAAATGGGTCTCCAATTAGTGCGCTGCGTTATTGAATCCTGCCTCGTTGCACCTAGCCCGGCCAGTTCCCTTTCGACCATCGATGTAACTACTTGTTAAAATGTTGTCTAAATTCATGTTGCTTTTTTTGTTGATGTCTCAAGTTTCCACTTAATATCTAGTTATTTTTGAATGACGGGATCTGGAGGAGAGCGGCTTAGAAAAAATTTGGTAAGTTTTTGCCATATTTTTTTAATTCTTAAGACCAGCTGATGTCAGGCGTGGACAGTGGACAAAGCCGTTGTCTCAGACTGCAAGCTCAGCAGTCTGCAGTATTATTGGAAGAAGCATTAATCCCTATTAGTGTCGCGCAGCGCCGTAGTAGGTAAGTACGTCTATATATCGCACTCACCGTTACCGAGTGCAGCCAAACGATAAGGTCACTTTGTCTAAGGTGGGGAGGGCTACAATGCCGTTGCGACACGTCTCGTCCGCTGCTTGTGCGACTCGCTGTAGTCTGTCTGTCTGTACCGATCCATTGCTGATTAAAAAAGTAGTTTTAAAAAAACAAGAAGAGTGAACGCTCGCGGTCGTTCCCACTGCGCAACGCGTCGCGCCGCAGCCAGTGTGCGTTGAGGCAGTCGCTAGGGCGGACACGGCACTCCTACAATCATTATTAATCGTGAGTAGCGATACATTTATGTTAAGATTCTTGTGAGAAAAATTATGTAGATTAGTTTTTTATTTACACCGGTATGTTTACCTTGTGTGTACGCAGTGTTTTGAGTGGTTGAATGCGAAATATTTTAGGTTAGTAACTGACAGTAACTACGCCGCATATAATGAACATCGTTTGACGCGAACGTACGACGCAGTTCGCTTGGTATCGGCCGGCCTTTTGTTGCTAACCGAGAAACAAAACTTACTGCGTATTTGCTTGGTATGATATTATTTATAATGCACAATATACTTGCTGATAGCTATTTACATGGTTATTTAATAGGTAGTTGTTACTCTTCGAGTCCTAATGTAAGGTCATGGTCAATGAAGACTGGTGCATTTACCTACCTAAGTGCGTGATAATAGAAAGTTAACGATTTTACCTATATACATAGCATAAATAGTACTCTAAATTCGGTCGTTTGTTTAATTAGTTACAATAATGTACAAAATATTTATGCAATCATTTATATTTGTTTATCAACATTGTTAATGAGATAACAGAACATGTAGAGTAGTAACATTGACCAACTTTGATTAGCCCCCACTCAAATATTCGTGGAAAATAGAAATTGTTTATTATTTTCAGCTGTCAATTAATATAATAACGAACCATTTGCCCATTTAAAATTATCTTTTTTTAGTTGGAAGTTTTGGTTCATTGTTTTAATGAGCGCTCTTTTTTGTAATAATTTTAAGTAATTACAGTTACAAAAATAATAATTTATCAATTGTTACCCATTTTGCTGAAAACTAAAAATCAGGTGTCTAACAAAGCAAATTAACAGCTAGGTACATCTAATGCTCCCATTCTTTAAACGTAGACTCGAAACATGTGTTGGCAATTGTTTGATCACATTGATTTTTAAAACGCAATAGGTACCATCCACCACGCTATTATTAGCCTGCAGTTAAGATTACTAGTATAGATTACAGTTCACACACCAATGGGCAATTCTTAAGTAGCTCATATTTGCTCACAATTATCATTTACACAATAAAAATGTTGGTAGGTAGGTAGGTATATTTCCAAGGTGCGAGTTCCTTTGTCATTTAACCACCTACCTACTCATTTGCAAATGCTGTGATTGTATCAGCTGCCTGGATTCTGCACAGATGGTGAGAGGTCACTGGGAAGAGTATTATAACAATAAATTATTGTTATAATGCACTTAGCAACAATCTGTCGTCATGTCAGTTTGCACTGGCAGACTTGTAATCTATTGCCCTTTATGCATTGTACTTATATTTAAACATGGTTTTGATAAGTTCATGTGGCTGCATTAAATATAATTTGAGCTTTTCTCAATTTATAAACTTAAGACGAGCTAATGAAACTTTGGACCAACTAGTCACGATAAAAGGACAATACCAGAAACTCTTTAGAACTTTGCCCCACTCAAATCAAAGTCATTTACAAGCATGCAATATGCAGTATTTATTACTGTTAACTAAACATTTGTCCTAATGCCTGTAGAACTTGCGGTTTCTGTTAAAATCTTAAAACAATATTGACATTGATTATAGGTTCGGTGCAGTTTATAAATGTTAAAAAGCGATTTAAACAACATATACGTTACGCATTATTATAATTATTATAATCGTAAAATGAGTTTTTGTTTTAAAGGAATTTAAAACTTTTTTGTTGTGGTGCATCATGCGCAATAAGTAACACAATAGGAAATTCAGGGGTTGAATTCCTTTTATTATTGATTTGTAATCGACAAGTTCTAATGGACAAAAAAGTATTAAGGTTCTTTAATCATTACAATTATTTTCATTAATTGATATTTCCTGTAAATAGCTTATGCAGGATCTGGCATTGTCATTTTATATAGGTATTAATAAGGAAAAGTTTTACATATGGAAAATAATAAGGAGTGCTATATAGAAAATAACAACAACGAAATTAACAAAATAATAACATTACTTACTGCATATCCAGCAGTGAGACAGCATGAGTTAAAAACAACACTTTTATTGCCTGAAATTAGAAATCTTCAGATATTCCTGGTTTTGGCATTTACCGCAACATAAAACTTATTTAAGCACAATTAAAATATTATTAATTTATGACTTCCAATTAAATGAACGCTTTGCAGCGCATTGTAAATTTTATGAAGGAGCATTGTGGCATATCATTTTTATGCAGATATTCTGAGCAAATCCTCGCAATGTCTAATTACTTTTTGGTTTAATTATTGTCTATTTGTACTAACCACGTCAGCTAAAAGCTAGAATGAGGGTGACATGGACATACTGATCAATTCCTCTATAAACTAATAAAGATAAAAAACACAGTCACTGCTTGATTGATTCTGATGCTGTATTTTCACCGTTACCATGATTCCAAATATTCTTGAGGAAGGTTTTTAGTATGAAATTAAATATAACAATGCAAAAAAAAAAACAATTTGTATCTGGGACGTGTCGAAAGTTGGTTACAAACGAAGTAAGTACCTAACTATTGCGAAAACGGTAAAAGCTCCCCCATGGCAACATTTTAATTCAAAGGACCTTGAAACACCCTATTTGTAACGTTTTTGATATCACCCTTGAGCCACCCTGTATTTGATGCCCGAGGGGAAAACTCTTTGTAAGGGATATCAACAAAATTCTTTAGAAACTTTTAAGTTTTACCCTTTCATGGTCACGTTGGGGCGAGGGTGACCTTTGGGTTCTGTAGCCATGTGCCGGTGTTGAAATCTACACAAAAAATATTTTGTTGGAAACCTGCTTTGTTTGGTTTCGTTAAAAGTTACGATGAGACTTTTGTTAAGCGGTATGGAAGAAATATGACTGAAGGAAAATTCAAGAAAGAATCTACATTTTTTTTTTAACATTTGGATAAACACCTCACCTGGAAGCCACACTTGGACAAAATGCGTTCAAAATTGTCATCATTGATGGGAACACTACGAGGTACCGTGCGTTTCTTTACAAAACTAGTAAATTACATAATTTATAATTCCCTCATCAAATCTCACCATACCTACTTAATTGAAGTCTGGGGTTCTGCAGCTAAAACGAACTTACAAAATTTACAAGTTATTCAAAATAAAATCATTAAATTACTCTTTCATCTTAATTGCTTAACGCCAACCGAAACAGTTTTTCATAAAACCAAATTAATGACACTTTCTCAACAATATAAATTCCATACCTACATCCTTATACGGAAGACACTGACAAAAGATACACATTCCCAAATAGTTTTTACAAAACACAGCGCAAATTCAGACCCGGTTATTCAGAAATGCTAACGATATCTGCCTTTACAGTAGTCCACGGACCAACTACGGTACTAGAAATATTAAGGATGATGGTGCCAAAATGTATATCGGATTGCCGAAAGATATTAAGGAAACAAAATCTTTTCCCCTTTTTAACAAAAAGTTATAATACAACATAATGTTTTTTTTTCAAATATCATAATGTATATTTCAATATAACTCGGAATATTAACATAAACTTTAATAAAAATTAATAATAAAACTATAATTGAATAAACTATATAACACAAAATTTCGATTAAATATAAAATTAATAAACATTTAAAAGTTTAGCTATTAATAGCAACTATACAAGTAATTGTGTTTCGTACGTAATATGGACTCATAGAACTCAATATTTTTTGCGGATTACCTACAATATGTAAAAATATTTAAAACAAAATACCTTCTAAACTCGATCTCTTTTACCATAGTTTGTTTTACCAACCTATTGATACTATATCTGCACACTTATAGTTATAACAATACAAAGCTTCAGGCCTTAAATATCACATTTATCCAGTTTATCCTTTCAGTATTACCTTACAACACAATGCACCCGTCTAATACAATTTCTGGTATCGATCGAAACATCTACCTATAAAGAAAATTCAGGTAAAACCCGTACTACATAATTAAAGATAGACGCCATTTAAACTTCCTTCGTTTGGCGCCAGTCTACGTGCAGGCCAGGCCGAACGCATATAAGATGCATGGCGGCATGGCGCCCACGACAGTATCGATTTTAAATTTTACACCTGAAATAGCGGCGCCGTTCAGTCGTCAATAATAAATGCGAGTAAATTTAATTTGCAACCTAAAAGCCCAATGCAGCGCTGCACGTAGTCATGTCAACGAAGATACTAATAATAGGCACGAAATATGGTTTATTATGATTTCCATTGCGTGTTTTGCAAAGCTTGTTGGGTTAATAGTTGCAGCGTAGAAAGCGATGGATAAGTCGAATGCTGAAACGGACGTCATTTTTATGGTTTGTTTGTAAAAGTCTTGGGATTTAAGACCGCGCCGCCCGCCGCGCCGACTACGCAGTTCCAATATTTTGAATTGCAATGACGTCATCGATTTTTTCACAACACTGATGTTCATCGGGCGTTCTCGACTAGAGATGAGTTAATGCCAATTTACGAACAAAATTAAGGTTGATTATTTACGATGTGTTTTTTCGCGGAAATAGTTTAAATAGTTGTAATTGTCGTTGCATTTTTTTGTTAAAAATAGTAAAAACAGTCTGCAAAGACTACCTGTTTTTTGTTGTGGAATGTGGAATAGAATTTGAAATACCGCAAGTCGTAATTCAATTTTCTTTACCGAAAATTCAATACCGCAATTATCGCAAGTCGTAATTCTCTCGTCATTAAACAAAGGTGCAACATGCGTTGTTTGGAAATAATACTAACTGATAAGGCGTGCAATCAATCGTCAACCCTATCATATTCTTCTGTGGGCCGAGGGCCTCTCCCAAGGCACATAATTTAATTCGAAATATGAATGCGCATTGCATTTTTTTTTGGTTATATTTTCCGGTTTGTTTTTCGCAGACATTGTAGAAATACGGTTTTTTGAAATGTGTCTAGGAATTTTGAAAAAACATGGGGTACATTTTCTTGTTTCATTTTCTCTATGGTATTCGATTTTCTAATTCGAACATGCAACATATTTTTCTAAATAACATGCATTTATTGTTCTGCTGCGTTATATCGGGAATCTTGTAAGTATCTATTAATAAATAAATAAAACACAGACGGTCTTTCAACGGTTTCTCCAAAAATCCTCCAACAAAGGCCGTTAACCGAATCTAGTCTATATCCTCTCCCAATTAAAATCGTTTGTCGAAATCATATCTCCCCCATCGAAAGCACCCCTGTCTAGACACCAAAATTATTTAATAATAATTCACATCTGCCGTGATAACCCCCACCTTCGCTGTCTACCTATAAATTACCAAGCAGAAACCCGTATAGGTAACCGGTTTGCGCCATGGCCCAGACGGCTAGCCTACGCAGCATCGCCCCATCCCCTCTCGGTCCGAAATAGCATTTCAGGATGCAGTATTGATCGTTGCACGGTCCGGGCGAGCTCGACTGCTCCTCGGCAACGGGTGGCTGTAGGGGGGTTAGGTACCCACGTCCGGGAATCGGAGATGACAAAGGCGTGCAGCCAGCCCCATTAAAATGATTTAGTCTGATTCGAGGTGTTGTGCTGGCAAGATGTCTTGAGTTGTAGTTTTTATTTGGGTTTAAAGTCAAGGTGGTCGTCGTTTTGCAGGTGAGTTTTGATTTGATTTCGGTTCTTTCCGGGATTTCACTTCCGTTCTTCAACTGAATTCGGTTTTTTAGATTTTAATTGTATCGGTATTAAAGCCTTTTAAATTGGTATTTTAAGATTGTTTAGTTCATTGATATTAATAAGTGATCGATGTGAATAAAACTGGTATGGTATCATCCGAGACTTTTGGCAAACTCTCGTGGATTTTCAGGTTTGAATCTGCGTTGGAAAAGTTGAAGATTACGTATTCAAATAAATAAACGACATAATACTACCCACTTAACTTTAATGGTAGCTGTGGTACCAATGTAGAATATTGCACTCACGTTCGTATATTTTATGGGCAATAACATGAGATGTGCTGATGTGCTTGCTCTCGTAAATCCTTCAGTGCTCATACGCGATCTCCCGAGTGCCAAGTAACATTTGTTACTCATGTAAGAGTTCAGAAGGTACCTACTTAGGTTTATATTGGTCCTATACGCGACGCATAACCACCTTAGAAACGCGTTTCGTCGATGGAAGAATACACAAAATAACAGATGAATAAAAGAAATCTGTCATTTTGTCTTTTGTCTTCCGTTGACTAATTCCGGTCAGGCAATACGTGCTGGTACTAAGCTGGGGTAGAGGTGTTAGGCGATACAGTATGTCCCATAACTAGGCCACTTGGGTAGGTAGTGTTGATATAAAAAAATAGGGCGCTTTTCTTAAGGAGACTTAAATGTTTTGTAGTATTATACATAGGGACCAGTAAAACCCCTTTCTTCGAAAATAACAAATACATAAGGATTAAGGGAAGCCTTAATACTTTTTGGGGTGCGACGCGATTCTGGTAGAAGAAATTTCATGAAGTTCTTATAGAAACTGTTCTACCGACTATAAAGTCGCATCGCACTTTCTTCTACCGACTATAAAGTCGCATCGCACTTTGTTCTACCGACTATAAAGTCGCATCGCACTTTAGAGTTTCAAAAATGTTTTGGTTTTTCACACGTAGATACCCTTTATTAGGATTCTTTATATTTTCGAAGCATCCTAACGGCTGGAAAAACTTTAATTAATGAGGTGTCTATCGACTCGTCCAGGTCGCGTGATAGTTATGTGCTTTATGATAAAAATTGGGATTTTAATAATTGTAATAGCCTAAAGAAAAAAGTTGCCATGCAAATAAAGGGCTTATGGGGACGATTTCAAAAATATAACACAAAGTCAAATCATTTATTTTAAATAGGCACATAAATGGCACTTTTAAACGTCAAAATTTACAATAAAATAGAATGGATTCTAGTTGCCCGTTCCAAAAGGTAATTTCGTATGGAGAACTATGGGCAGGCAACTCCACCGATAGGTTTAAAATGTTTTACAATATTTTGTACAAATACACATTAATTATTTAATTACCTATATGTGAAGACGATGCACTTAGAATAAAACACACTAAAAGTACAATGGTACCTACTACAAATATTCTAAACGAATCATAAAATTCAATTTAATTCCAACTTCACATAATTTTGTTTACCTTGGAATGATGTAGTATTTCATTATTAATGAAACCACGTCATATTTACAGCAATTTACTCTGTAACATCAAGCGTGTCAGTATTATTTTGCCCTTCGCTACTAAACGCATCGTTGGTTCCACTCACGCATCTAAGCCCCCTTCTAGAATGTCAAATGCATAAATTGCATGCACTTCCTAATTATGGATCAGTCTGCTTGTCACGTGGATGGTTGTCCTGGTGTGGAAATTGAAGTTCTGAGATTTTATTGCAGACTACCGTTCGGTCATTGGGCACAGATTTATGATCAATTATGCTATAATTCACCATTTTTTTGACAGTTTTGTTTTCCAACATTTTTTACAAACAAACATTACAAATGTTTGATTAAGATTTAAAATCCCTCAAATCTGATTAAGTGCTGCAATAACTTGAAATAAAGACTTGACTTTCTAGACATTACCGCAATACTTCGCATTGTCCTTTGAATCGATTGATTATAATAGAATGTCTAAATTCCCTGTTGAAAAAAGTCATGGCTTCTGGAAAGTAATTAATTGAAAAAGGACCGATAAAAATATTCCACACAGCCACCGTCTGATAATGCGTACATGCCAAAATTGATCTGAATTCTGCCCAACCGACTACCCAAAATTTCATCCTTCCATCTGGCATTTCCTCTTACAAAAAAGCTACACATTAATCCAAAAATAAAAAAATAAACTTCACAAAACGCAAAGAAACCATGTTTTCTAAAATCAAATCTGTTTATGCACCGCATCTCCTCGCACGCAGTGGAAACGTGCTTCATAAAACAATTATCCTCATTCAGTACTGTCACGGTACTAAACAGTAGGGTTATTGTTTGATCATGTATTCAATTTTGAACTTTATCTCATAAAAATAAGTGCTATGTTTAATGTGCATGCAACTATGTATTGCTAATGAGGTTTTAGTGTCAACGAACTACCAGACACTATAAATGTTTGCCTTGGTTTTTTACGTGTTGTGTACAAATGTTATGCGAATTTGTTCGATACTACGCAGTTTAAGTTACATCAAGTTTACATTGTTGCGTTGACTTCCACGTGTATTTTTTGTGAGCAATTAAAATGCAAGCGATAAGAAATAAAGGGCCATATCAAGGTTTTTGTTTCTCTTTGAGTAGCTCGCGTGGCTTAGTAATAACAGCCGCAAAGGTTTGTCGAAGGTAAGCTTCGCTTGCCGAGGTCGGCCCTTTGAAGGGTGACCATCCAATACATACCGAGACTCCCTCCGTTTTTCGGAAATCATGCGTCCCGGTTAGAGAATACAATCCAGAACATGTTTTTCGATTTAGGATTACGGAATTCTTGATGCGTAATCCGGGGATCCCGGGGCTACCCCGGGATTAGACTATGTGGTTTTTAATTGGTCTCAAATGTAAAAAAAAACGAGAAATTTCTTGAAATATATTTTTGATTTTATTGCACAACACAAATCCCAATATAGTAAGAATAGGAAAAGAAAAAACAAAGAGGGGAGGTCAGATATAGGCAGATGATGATCAAGGTCTTTGTTTGTGTGAGTAGTAAGCAGATAATATGTAGGTTTGTACCTGCTAGTATGGGGTGGTTATCTATACTTAACTAATATATTATAATAAAGCTGAAGAGTTTGTTTGAGCGCACTCATATCTCGACCTACCAATCGTATTTTTTTTTTTCGTTTGATTGCCCAACTTTTGAGGAATGTTATTTGACGTCACGCCACGACCATTAGGAGCCGAGTAAAAAGGAAAAAGTTTGAAAGAAAGCTAAGCGAAAGAAGTAATAGCGGCGGGCGGGCAATGCGATGCGACGCGTTGTGTCGGGGGCTAAAATTGCACATAATGCCGTTCAGTTTTAAAGTTCATGATAATAAACCGTCTCCATCCTATCAGATGCTGTTTAATCTGTTTGTTGTGAGCTTTCTAACTGTTTATAGGTATGTATAGCTCACCAATGATAGCTCAACTCTGTATAAAGTTTAAATGACAGCTCATCAGAGCTGTCTGTGTATTACTCACCGTTCATAGAGGACAATAATACTACTAATACTAGTTTTTATTAAATTTTGAGGAAATTCGAAGACGTGACATCTACCAACCCGCACTGGGCCCGCATGGTGGATTATTGCCCACTCCCTCGCACTGAGAGGCCTGCGTCCCAGTGGTGGGCAGGCGTAGATCTACGTTTTCGCTCAATGCTCCTATCTATCAATTGCTCCCCGCAAACGTTTTTCTCTTAGGGAGAAGGAGGGAAGAGATTTACTAAGCCGTGAAAGCCTTTAGAAATAAACTTTGCAGCACCTATTTTCCGGAAACTCAAGAATGGGCCCAATTCCAGGATGACTCATGTAACAAATTTTCTGTAACAATGTTATTTAAAAGAGTGTCCATGGAGTTTCTTGCCCGTTCTTCTCCATAGGTACCTACTTCGCTTTGGAATAGGCAACTAGCTTCATATTTCTGACTGACCGACCCCTTGACAGTTTAAAAGTGCCTGTAATTGGTTTATTTGAAATAAATGCTTTGAGTTTGAGTTTGACTACGCGTAGCAAAACTATCACCATAGACACGAGATTTGTCGAGTAAGAATACACAAAATGACAGATGAATAGAAACACTGTCGTTTTGTCTATTCTTCCGTCGACAAAAGTTGGACATGCTACGCGTGCTGGTTGTAAAACTGTCATTAGTCTAATTTAGACTTTTAGACCCAGTTTGGGATGTCGGGGGGGGGGGGGGGGGGCATCTGCACCCCTTGCCCCCTCTGTATCCGCGCCTAGCAGTGGGAACATCATAGCCTTGTTTCACTTCCATACAAAAGTTTACTAACCCGCCGAGCAAATAACGAATAATTTAGCCGTGAGAATATTATTTTAACTACCGTCTAGCTGTTGTTAGGCGATTCATGGAACATGCATACATTGCACACCGAAATTATAAATAAGTAGTGTGTATTGTAATGTAAAGCGACTTATTTGCAGGGATTTTACGTTTTAAAGTCCCTGCTAAAAAGTCGCTTTGTCGCATAAATGTTACAGAATGATAAGTGTTACATTTTGAATTGATAACAGAATCAATTAAGTAACACCTATTTATGTTTTTTTAATGTATTATCTCAAAACACTTACAATAGTGTAACAGTAGTATATGTATATGTAACAGATATAAAAGCGTTAAATGTTTCATGAATTTCCGTTTTATTTGCTAAACGCGAGGAAAGATAATGCCATATTACATTGTTGTACGGGCCACTGTAAAGTCATACGCTGAAACTATAATTCATTGACAGATCGATTAGCTCTATTATTAGTTTGGTAGTTAGCACTAGTGCCGTCGTACATACAATGCCGCTGGTTCATGGTTATGTCTTATTTATTTAAGAACTTCACAATTGTCATTTTGACTATTCTCTTACTTTAAATAACATAAACTCACGCTTTCTTCCCATGCGGGTAGGAAGAAACCATTGAACGCCACCTGCTACGATTTCTCTTTTTGCCTCGTTTATGTTCATAGATCTGGTCATACACGAGCGCCGGTTGCGAGTACTACGCACCTGACCTTTCTGAAGAACATCACCAATAAGGTCACTATATGTCCTCCTAGGGCGTCCCCTCCCGCGTTTCCACTCACATCTGCCTTGACCTTTTGTTAGTCTCCTTTCATTCATCCTCTCAACATGACCAAACCATCTAAGCGTACTTTTTTAAATTTTTGTAACTACATTCTTTTTAACCGCACCTTTGACTTCATGCTTCTTTTGCCACACCCAACATTCACTTCTATACATAAGCGAAGGCACCAGCACACAATTGTGAAAAGCCAGTCGTGCCTTTTTGGACGTCACAATTGCATGTGTAGCACTGCACCATTCACTTGATTTCCCGCATTCACTTTCCTTTCCACATCTCCATCAATCTACTTCATTTACTTGACTATGAAGTATCTTGGTCTTGTGGCTAAATAAAAATAGAATATAATGAAATAGAATAGAAAACGTTCGAAGACTGCACTTGCCGCGGTCGGTTCGTAGATCGTTGTTTGTTACCACCGTTTTATGTAAGGAAATATTTGATGGACTCATTGATGGACCTTATCAAATAATTCATCTTATGATTATGACAGATTTGTAAGATAACAAAGTCAAAACGTTTATTTCAATTAAACCATTTACAGGCACTTTTGAATTGTCAAAGAGTCGGTGGTCCAGAAATATGAAGCTAGTTGCCCATTCCAAAGCGTAGTAGGTACCTATGGAGAAAAACTGGCAAGAATTGAGAATATATCCTTTGGCCACGGTACACAAAATATATCCTTTGGCCACTAAAATAACAGCCACATTTATAAAAGTTTTCTGTATACTACGTTTGTAGTTTTGGTCTCAGCAGCTCTCGGCACCTGATCCACCACGTGGCATCGTTTCACCCGCTGTCACCTACTTCGTTTTCACTCACAACCGAACCCACTAACCTATTTTAAGTAAAAGACAGGTCGCTATCTAGAAATCTGTCAACCAAAAAAATTACTGCAAACATGCTATATGGACGCATATTGATAGGTTTTCTACCTACAGTACTCCAAAATGGTGGTACGGTGACAGATGCGTTATTGGGTTCGGCCGTTAGCGTTCTTTCAGACTTTTTTCTTTTTCTCGGCTCCTTAGAGCGTGCGCTGTAGCATGATGTTTCTTCCTCAATAATTTAGCTATGAAATGTAAAAAGATTTTCTTAAATCGGAATGGTAGTTCCAGAGATTAGCGCGTTCAAAGAAAAAAAACAAAGACCCTCTTCAGATTTACTACTTATAAGTATCAGTAAGAATAAATTAGTTTAGACGGAAGTTTGTCGCGTCTCTAACCTGAGAATTGGTCAAAAACTGAGACACATGTCCATCACACGATGTCATCTCACGGTAATTTCTGCTCCTCTAGTAGAACAATACCTATGAAACCTTCATGGAAATAGTTCTACCAGAAACGCGTCGCGCCTATCTGCTTGCCTTTACGCTTTGAGGAAAAATGTTAACAAAAGATATTAATAGCATATGAATGAGGCATATTTAGACGTCGTATTGCGTTTCGTCTTTCTGTCGTGAGCTCATTGATTTCACTGCCAAGTTAACGTTTTCATGTGCGTAGGTAGTGTATCTGTAAGTGATTTTGAAATCTAATTGAATCTTTGTAAGTGATTGATGGGTCGTCTGATGACTGAATTAATAAATAAATCAGGGGGGGGGGTTGCTACACAAGGTTTTTCGACTTGAAAAACATCGGGTTTCTTTAAAACATCTACTTAAAATCCGTTGCGTAGTTTAGAAGAACAACGCGGCCACACGGACGCACGAAAAGCGACTTTATTATAATATTTATAGATATAGAAGATTCTTGGGGTATTTAAACTCAAAAGGTTGGAAAACTTTACTTAAAAAAAGACAAAAGAAATTTTCGTTTTGTCCGAGGTCGTTGGATGCCTTTTGGAGTTGAAATTGTTTGGTTTCTAAAATCCCAGTACATTGAAGACGGGCACACCTCATAAATGAGCGGAACCTTTACAATGTCGAACAAGTTATTGCTTTAGAGCAATCAAAACAAACTCAATCTTCTTAATAATTATAAACTGATAGCCAAATTTTTATGTTTTTTAGACTTATTAAATAAATTTGAAGAAATATTTAAAAATGTACTGAAATGATCTAAAGAAATAAACGGAATAAAAAACTCAAACTCATCCACTGACAGACAACGCACAGCCCAAAAAATAAATCTAATGTTATTCATACAGTTCATGATTTTGGATTCCTTGCGTTGGAAAGTTTCGTGGGTTTAAAAAAAAAATTACAGCTGTTTCCTACAAAATTCCAATACCTACTCCGTCAAAATGTATGGAATAGAATCATGTTCGTATCTATGGTAACTGGTGGCGCGTCGATGTCCCTGCCAGTCTAAATAAAAACTGGACGGATTTTTGAAAATTCATCCCTTAATTCATCATGCAACTTTTACACATTTCCAGGAGTCGCTGGGCGGTGGGGTGTACGGCTCGGTGGGAACGTCGGGTGCGGAGGGCGGCGAAAGGCGCGAGGGGGGCAAGCGTGGGCGCAGGCCTGGCCGCAAGGCGCAGCTCGACAAACAGGACATGAAGGCGAAGCTAGGTAAGGATCTTTAAGACAGCTTTGAAGTCATCAACCTAGCACTTTTGCAACTATATTGGGGTCGCAGCTGAATAACAGTGTTTTACATCGAGCGTCTGCTTAATAAAGGCGTCCACAACCTAGTTATAGCGTAACACGATACCCCTTGGTATGATTAGGACAGAGAAGAAGATTAGGAGTACAAAGTGGTAATTTGAGATAGGCTAGCAAGGGCCACCCTTATCCGTTGTAGCTACAGCAAAATGCTCTTAGGAGACCATGCTTAATTTTAAGAGTTATTGCAAACTGTTTTTACAGACTTGTAAATACAGTAGATACAGTCCGCGAGGCCTAAGCTGAGCTTTTCATTTGTGTGAGTGCACATAAAGATAGTTTAGTTGTGACGTCGGCCTAGAGCGCTGTGTCCTCCATTGGTGCGATTGGTAATCACTCACACAAATGCAAAGCTCCGTTTAGGCCTCCCGGACTGTAAATGATTTTGGTGTCCAAATCGGTTCGTGAGTTCACCGCGTGACTTTTAAGTAAGAACTCCGGTTGAGTCTGAAAGTCGTAGGATAAATAAAGTGCGTCCAACTAACCAGAAATATTAAGACTTTTTAAGTAATGGAAATCAATAGCATAGAAACAGAACGCCTACGTTTCAACGTCCGTACCGTGGTCTATGGGATTTGAATAGCGTGCCCTAAGCCATTATGTGGTGTGTGTGGTATTTCAAAATTCGTTTGAGTTGGAACACCATATGCGTGTCTGTGATGTGACTTTGTTATGAGCATGTGAGATATTTTTTTAAGAAACAGCATGATCATTATATTATTATGACACCCTTTTTAAATTGGTACCTACCTAGTTTTCCTTATCTAATCCAGTCCGACTTTCTTTTTTTCTTCCTTATTTTAAGTGTGATTTTACCTACCTAACAAAGTCATTAATATATGAGATATATAGGCAGATAAGTACGTTTTAGATATATCCGAAAAAACGCCTCTTTAGGGGCTTCAATACTTTTCCAAATATGTACTGTGTTTTGATGCGATATAATCAATGATTGCACCTTGATAATGATAAGGATTAATTTAATCGTTCAAGTTCAGGTTTACGTCAATGCGGAATAGAATATTTTATCAAATCCAGTTTTCTACATCAACAAGCTTGGAGCAGTGGTGCGACCCAGTGGTACCGGCCGCGAATTAAGAGTTGTATGTCGTATGTTCGAACCCAGTCAGGCGCTTTACTTTGTCTAAATAATTCATCGCCACTGCTCTCTTACAATGGAGGAAAACATCGTGAGGAAACCGGCATGTCCTAGTACCAAAAATTCTAAGACATGTGCCATCTACCAACCCGCATTGGGCCCGCGTGGTGGTTTACGGCCCACTCCGGCTCACATAGAGAAGGCTTGTGTCCCAGCAGTGAACGTGCTAAACTTTTGTAAAACCATAGCTCACATGGTATTGGTGTACTCGTTCCACATAATCACAATTTTCTTATTTCACAAAAAATCTAATACAGGTAGAAGGATATTACTGAAGGAATAAAATATTATATCGCAAACTATTAAAAACAGAACTCAACCGTATGTTTTTCTCACTTCACAAAGTTAAAAAAAAATGTTATGTTTTAAGTACTTTGCATAAATATCGTACCCCAGAAAGCAGAATACACCCAATCTTGTCATTTTGTCAAACCACTTGACTTATTTTCCCTGATCAAGGTAGACTCAAGCCTAACATTGGTCCTTCTTCATGTGTTCAAGCAGAACGCAGTAGACAGTCTGCGCGGGAGTGTCGCGCGCGCAAGAAGCTCCGCTATCAATATCTTGAGGAGCTGGTGGCGGACCGGGAACGGTCTGTCATTGCGCTGAGGAAGGAACTGGATAAGGTTTGTACGTGATAACTTAATATCATTTTGTGTGACGTTTTGGGTGGGAAACCAGAAGGCCCACTTGGTTGTGAGTGGTCACCGCCGCCTTGGCATATCAATAACACCAAAGCTTCTGATATACCTTTGGTCCAAAGAAAGTGTTGCCTTTCCAGAGACAGGTGAATTGTCTCATGTGCCTGTAACAACACCAACACCCATAACCTTTAAATTGAAACGCAGAAAATGAGCCTAGTGGTACGAGTTTTTTTAGAAAATTACTTATCTGTAACCGGTAAGCGCTTGCTTGAATTGGGAGGTGTAACCTGCAGGCTTAGCACGAGCGCCCTAGAGAAGCGTATTGTCGACGGAAGAGTAGACAAAAATGGCGTTTCTGTGTAGACAGTAGAAAGTTTTCTACTGTCTACACAGAAACGAAACGCAATTGTACGGTAAAAATGGGTAGTTATACACATCACTAGCAACTAACCCGTTGCTATGGACAATCACTGTCTATAAAGCAACCTGAGTCTAAGTGTGTCCTCGTGCTCGCGAAAAAGAGATTTCGAGGAGCGTAGAAAGCGATTTCTATTCTACAGTAGAGTAGAAACAGAAAACGCCATGCTAAGCCTGCTGGAAGACAAGTCAACAGTCATTGTGCTTGTTGTTATGAATAAATTGTGAAAGTAGGTACAGGTCATGGCTAAGATGGTATAGTGCATGGTGGATATACCGTTATTCTAGATCGGTGGAGCATTTGAAGCCGGCTGGTTAAATTTTTGTTGGTCATGCTGAAACTCTCACATCTGAAGTTGTGACGTAACAAGCGATGACGAAAAAAACTCCGAACGTCGTACCAAGACCCGACGTATGACCATAAAGATGCGCGTCAAATATCAGGTGTTAAAAACATTTCTCTCTCTATTCCAGTATTACAAGTGGAACTTGGAACTCGACCAGGGCAGGATGCCGGAAGGTCTCGAAGCCGTGCTGCAGGAGATGGGGATCGTCAAGCAGGAGGAGAGTAAATCCTTTTTAACATAACTTTTTTGTGTGTTTTCCTTTAATTACGTCGTAACTATAACTTACATGTAAGAAATGAAGAGTTGGAGATTCACATTATTGTGGGGTTCACGATGCAACTTGCAACTTCGCTGGATTTCGTCTTCAACACATAAAAACAACGCTGGACTCAATAAAACAAAAAATCATATTGAACAATATCAACCGCCTTTTGGTGCACAATTTATTAACATGTCAAGGATTGAAAAGAATATAGAATGAACTTAATTCAAACTGCGACAACCGTAAAAAAAACCGATGGACATTCAAATTAAAAAGTTCTAAGACCTTAAAATAAGCTAGCTGCTTTCAAAAGGGGATTATCACATAGGGGAAAAGTAAAATATTTTTCGACAAAGTTGTGGAGCGTTGTCTACTGCGTTTAGTTGAGCTACGACAGTGTCACTTCCAACTTTTTTTACTGTTTGAAGCGGTACAAAAAGCGTGGAAATGACGCTCATTTATTTCTATTTTAAGTACAAAAACCACCTGGCTATTTCTTTGTACCGCTCGACGCGAGGGCAACTTTCTAGACGCTTTAGCTCAACTTTGCTCAGCTTAATTTCGCTCCGCTCTTGGTATCAATACTACAACCTGCTATACTGCGTTTTTTGCCCCAGGTTTGCTCGCCCTCTTTAGCGTAGGTCATTTTTTTACATTCTGTTAGGCATTGTTACAATATTCATCCAAATTTGTCTTAAAGAAAAGTTACAAAATATGTTAAAAGAACTTTCAAATTAAAAACGTAAGTCGGAAAATGCTAACCAGTAAAAGATCAGCGTCATGAGAACAAGGACATAATTTTGTGGAGCGTTGTCTGTTTACTTTTTGAAGCGGTACACAGGACGTGTTGAGATGTTGTTCATAAATATTTAAAGTTCAAATTTATTTCGCCCGTATGCCACGGTTTCATCCCTTTTTGTACCGCTCAATGTTAGGTTAAAATAATAAAATAAACTAGCTCAACTTTACTCGGCTGAACCCCTATCCGGTCTTGGCTTTTGTCCCGTATTTTGTCAAATATATTCTGATATGATAAAAATCCATACTGGATCTGAATAATGTTAACTGTCACCTCCAGAATATGTTTAAAGAACTTTTAATATGAAAACGTAACAGTCTTAAAATGCTAGCTGTTTTAACCAATAAGGGATCAGCGTCATGAGAACAAGGATTTAATTTTGAGGAGCGTTATCTGCTGAGTTAAGTTGAGGTATGGTAGTGTCATTTCCAGATTATTTTACGGTTTGAAGCGGTACACAGGACGTGTTGAGATGTTGTTCATATTTGTTAAAGTTCAAATTTATTTTACCTGTATGCCACGGTTTCATCCCTTCTTTGTACCGCTCAATGTTAGGTAAAAATAATAAAATATACTTTAGCTCAACTTTACTCGGCTGCTGTACTCCTCTCCGGTCTTGGTTTTGTCCCGTATTGTGGCAAATATCTTTTAATATTATAAAAATCCATACTGGATATGAATAATGTTGTCTGTCACCTCCAGAATATGTTTAAAGAACTTTTAATATGAAAACGTAACAGTCTGAAAATGCTAGCTGTTTTAACCAATAAGGGACCAGCGTCATGAGAACAAGGACATAATTTTGAGGAGCGTTGTCTGCTGAGTTAAGTTGAGGTATGGTACTGTGGCGGCATCTACACCGCCACATGCGAACAAACGCATCACACTGACGTCAGACAAATCCTGCATCGCGCAAGCAGAGTTTACCGCGCAGATAGCATATATACAACTACCCGACATCAATCGTTGGGCAGTTGCCCACCAGATACGACATCCATCTGGTCGGAGGATCCTCCCTTTTCCAAGAGTATGAGTGAACTTTACACCCTGTTCCTCATATCTCTTCAGTAGTGTCATTTCCAGATTATTTTACTGTTTGAAACGGTACACAGGACGTGTTGAGATGTTGTTCATAAATGTTTGAAGTTTAAACTTATTTCACCTGTATGCCACGGTTTCATCTCTTCTTTGTACCGCTCAATGTTAGGTCAAAATAATAAAAGACTCTTTAGCTCAACTTGACTCAGTTGTACCTCTCTCCGATCTTGGTTTTTGGCCCGTATTGTTTACATTTTGGCAAACATACTTTGATATGATAAAAATCCATACTGGATCTGAAGTGTCGACCATGCCACTTCCAGAATATGTTTGAAGTGCTTTAAAATTGAAAACGTTGTAGTCTGAAAATGCTAGCTGTTTTATCATTGAACCAACATGGATAAGCGTCATGGAGAACAGGGACACAGTTTTTTTATTAAGGTGTGGAGCATTGTCTGCTCAATTAAGTTTAGCTGTGATATTGTAATTTACAACGAATATTACTGTTTAAAGCGGTACACAGGACGCGTTGAAATCTTGTTCATTTTAAAAGTACAAATTGTTATCACCTGTATGCCACTGGTTCAACTTTTCCTTATACCGCTCAACGAGAGGTCTAAATTCGAATATACACTATTATAGCTCAACTTAAGTCAGCTAGATTCCGTTCTGCTCTTGTTTAATTTACTTCAACCTGTCTTGGTCCCTTTTCACCCGTCTCTAATTGCGTACATCTAAACTTTGTCGCCTTCAAAAATCTTACAGGAACTTGGAAAGTTCCTGTAAATTTTTTAGCACCTAACGTTTTCAAAATGATTGCTATTTTTAACAAATAAGTAATAATTGTCATGGCGATAGTTTATATACTGAGGTTGAAGCGATTAATGCTGAGTTCAGTTGAGTTATGATAGTGTAATTTCCAACTTGTGTCACTGAAGCGGTGGCAGGACGCATTGAAATTTTGTTCATATTTTTATATTACAATTCAATACACCTGTATGTTGTTTCAGCTCTTCTTTGTACCGCTCCACATTAGTCCAATTTCTAGACGCTTTAGCTCAACTTTGCTCAGCTGCTCCTGTTTTTGGTACTACAACTCGACTTTATGTCCCTCATTCGCTCCTCCGTTCTTGTGTACACGTAGACAAACGTCCATTAATATGATAACATTCAAACCGGACCGAAGTTTAAGTTCGGAAAATTATGTGAAAACACGTATATTTAGAACAGATTATAGGTATATGTTCTTAAGGTGAACATAACAGTAGTGTGAATCGATGGGTATTGGTATATTAGGTATTCTATTATTTTATCAAATTCTGAAACAGAATTATTAATGTTGGTTGGCCACAATGTTTTACAAGGTTATTATTATTTTATTCGTTTTCAAAATTTCCAAAGATTGAATGGAGTTTGAGTTTATGGTTAATTTAGAAATTCTTATATTTTGTACATAACCGCGATATTCATTGCGTGAAGTTCGATGTCGAATTTATAAGGCATTCAATGTCATTTTAGTTAGTTTTATTTAAAAATCGTGATTTATATTTTGGGTAGAGCTAAGGAAAGTATTTTTAATCGTGAGTGTAACTTTGAATATAATTATTTTTCGAAAAATATTTTAAGGCAACTATTTTTATATGGCTGTATCCTAAATATTAACATTAAGGGTAGGTCCTTTTAAGGAGTGTATATTAATCCTTTGCAATGTCGGAATTGTTTATCGTCATTAGATGCGCGTTTTAGTTTTAGTTTCTTTATTTTATCGTATTGTATCGTATCGTAAGACTTTCGTTCAACTATAGAGTACAATTTTATTTCGTATCTATAAGGGTTTATGAAGTTAAACCATTATTTTATTACGTTCTTAATGGCTTTAAGTGTAAGAATTAAATATCTTTGGTTAAATCATTTATATATTATCGTACATTTAAGGGGAATTTTGAAAAAAAAATGCAAGCTGTCTAACTGCTGTTTTAAAATATTTTCTAAATTTGGGTTTAAACGTTGTTAAATGAATCAGTTAAATCACCCCTCAGGGAACCAAAAACGGAAAAAATTAAATTATAAAAACTTTGGAGTTCGTATAATGTTTAATATTATTTCAAAAAACGGCATGGAACGTTGATTTTCTATAAAAAATACATTATTTTATTACGTATGATTGTGATTAGGCATAAAGCCGTAGGAAATAAGCAAAAAAATAGGTTTAAAATAAAAAGTGGTGTATGTATATATTTTGCGGAAGCAAAGAAACGTAGAGTATGCCCTAATTAAACTATAATGTGTAAAGGTATATGAAAAGACCTGCACAGAATATAACGTCGTAATAGGATCTTAAGTAATATTACAATAAGAGCGCTTTTTGTGTGAAGATAAAATGTAGGTGAGTGAATGAAACGTATTCTAAAATCGTTAAGTAAGAATCTTATAGATTAACGTAAGTACTATAAAAATGAGAGTATGAATGATATTTTGATGCGGTTTTGTTTCTGTGTGTGTATGAAACGTACCAATTTGCTTGTTCCAATGATGTGTGAAATAACGCAGTGCGCGCACTTTTACTCAATCTTTTATTTTATTGAACATTATTTGCTGTTGTAACTTTCTTATTTTATTATTGTATCAGCTCTTTTTGTACTTTCATACCCTTCTATGTGATAATTATTGTTTTTCAAGAATCAAATTCTTCATACCTACTTCCACTTTGCATTAACACTTTTGATCTTGTATTTCCATCGTCATGTTTCATCTTCACGTGTTTTTCATCCTTTTATGTCTTTCGTAAATCTCCTTTCTGTAAGAGTACGCGCACACTTGTGTAACATTTTTAATGACCACGTAGCATCGAATTATTTAACGGGGTTTTTAATAGTCGATAATTTCTTTAAGTATTTTGTTATTAATTTAAGCATTATCATTAAAGTCGTAAACGGCTACTCGTCAACTGAGTGATAAAATCATAGAATTTTTCTTTTAGCCGTCATTTTCATTATGGCGTGTTATTGTTACGTGTACTGACGAATATGTACATACAATGCAGATTTATACATAGTTGCTACATAGTTTTTAGATTGAGTTTGCATTTTTAATTATCATTTCATTCATGGTCTTTAATTAAAATTATTTAGAATTGATAATCAAATTAATCTTCGCGAAGTACATACGACTTTAAATAGAATAAAATAAAACTAATGTGAAATATTAGACATAATTAAGATATTGATAAAAAACAGAAGAATACCAATTACTGTCAAAAATGCCGACTAGAATTAAAAGACTTCACAAATGGTACTGAAACACATTAATTAAAATCAAAACTTTTTGGATAATTCTTTAATTTTTAGTAGGTATTTAATACCATTTTAGTATATTAGTTTGTTTATTTGAAAAAGAAAACACTCTTTACCGTTCAATTATTAGTTTTAATTTGATTTAGTTTTCGATAAATATATTTTCACGTGGCTGAATAGTCTTTTACTAGTACGTTTTGACATTATAATCTTTATTTTTGTCAGGAATGAGTAATATGTATAAAAAAAAATAGTTTTATCTAAAAACTTATAACTTATATTGACAGACGTTGTCCTGGCCGAACAGCGCCGCCTGCTGGGTCCAATTGTGAATCTAAACCATTCGGGGACCTACTCAACCACACACAAAAAAAAAACATCGAAATCGGTTGAGATATTAAGGAGGCGTTCAGTGACATATACACACGCACCTACGTGAATATCTAATACAAAATGTATGTATGATTACTCGTTTCGGCACTAAAAACACATATTCCTAATTCTTGTACCGAATTAAATAAAAAATAAACTCATTCCTGATAATTAAAATAATTTAGTTGATATCGGCAATCCGCCTTAGGTTCATTTAAGTTTTCATGAGTTGTTTTGAATTATTTCTATTCGTGATCTGCTCTCGTTTTAACATAAGTCATTATGTTTGTATCTAAATAGGTGTTTTCTTATTAAATAAGTTTTATTGTAGAAAATAGGTTAAAAATTTCAACAACTATTGAAAACGCAACAGGTATTATTTTAAGTTAAAAAAAAATTCGTCAATATGTTTTTTTAGGTATTAGGTACACATAATGATAGTATTAGATAACGCCGTCTTATGTAAGGGATGTGCAGACATAATTTTTCTTTTCGAGTAATTCTATGATAAAATAGTTTTTTCGTAAATTTAATAATAACGATGAAACCGTGCAACATTTAACACCGTTGCAGTGTTTCACAATGTGTGATTTGCTAAATAAAAATGAAAATACTTCATACAACCAAAAGGAAATCCACCTCAACTAGATTATTTAATTATAAGTCTCGTATACCCATACACGAAACGTGAAATATAGTCCAATTTGCAACAATATAATAAAAGAAAATATAAAGAGATATTCATTAAAAAATTATTTTAAATAACAGACATAATGAAATGAATTAACAACGTTTTAGGGAAACTAAATGATAAAAAAGTGTTGTGACGAAAAGTGAGCAGAGTAGGTATAACGTGCGATAAATAAGGAACATTCAAAATGAAACGACACACACAAACACCAATTTTAGCTGAAAAACTGGAAATTGTGAAAAAGAGACATAGGAATATGCCACACGGTAACCAAACTGTCACGAAAAATCGCCTCAAATTAACAAAAAAATATTGTTTATTCTAAAATATTTTAAGCAAAACAGTTCAGTCTTCGGACATGAAATTGCTGTTTTATTATTTTTAACTCAAAGTAATTTAAAAAAGGCAAAATAGTAACTACCACCGATGAAAACCGTGTAAAACTGGATAAAAATACTAATTAAACCAAAAAATTGTCATCTGTATAAATAAAACAATGTCGGGTTAGTTACACCATTAATAACTCAAGAACCGCGGAACCAATTTTTATAATCATTTATTTGTTGGATTTGTCTCCACCCATACTAGCAGAACAGCTATTATAACATGGAAAAAATACACGAAAAAAAAATCTCATACATTTTGTATAGAACGGACATTTATTGATTCTGTGCCGGTACACAAAGTTCGCCGGGTAAGCTAGTTCTTTATAAACTCAAAAAATCATGTCATAAACATTTATTTTCACAAATATTTTATGGATGAGCACACATCATTTTAAAATCAATAGCCGCTTATATGTATATATATTATATCAAATATTAAATGTATTAAAATCATTTCATTGAACATTACTTTTATTTTATTTTTTGTTAAAATAAATAACATAAAGCACACATCATTTCACAATCACTATTATCTAAATGTATAAAAATCATATCATCAAACATTATTTTAATTTTAATGTTTGTTAAAAATAAATAACTTAATAACACTTAGGACTTAATTTTGGTGTTTTATTTTATTATTTCCATACATTTTCACATCGAATATATAGTATGTATTTTTTAATTATTTAGTCACTTAAGAAAAAGTCAGCCTACACAGTTTTTTTAAATGAAACAGCAGAGTTTGATATTATTTAATTTGCGGCATAAAACAAACATCCTTACACACAATTAGTTTGAAAAAGGAAATCAAAACAAAAGAGCGTCTCTGAATTTAGAACCATTATAAAAATATACAATATGATAATTTTATTTGTGGTGCTACTAAATACGGTTTGAATCTTTTCGTGTATGGGCTTCGATAGTAATGTTTTATAATAAATTAATTTCTAAGATCGTCCTAACTCCTTACCCTATCTCTGTAGATCTCATCAAAAAGTAGACCCATAAATTCAAACATTTTTCAAACACAATGCGATTTTTTGTGTTTGAAAAATAACCATTTCTTAGAAATCGTCATTATATCTAAGTTTAAATTAGTATAAGTGTGTAAATTGAAGCGCGTTGCATGAACGACACAAGTGGGCTCTAAAGAAACGCACTCTAAATAGAAAATAAAATATTTTTAATGTAATTGATTATTTATGAATGGAAATGTAATGGCTAACTAGCATGTAATACTCGTATTAGATATAGGTATAGTTATAAAGAGATTCGTTGGAGATTGGCATGTATTAGTTTAGGATTATTACGGTTTAAGTCATTAGGTAGGTACTTTTAGATTTGATTAGTTAGATTAGATCATATTTAGAACATTGTTTGATTGGGACTACAGGAAGGGCAGAAGATAAACATTTGACGTAGGTAAGGAACAAAGCACACATAACAAAAAAAACAAACTAGTCGGTTCTCGAAATAAACTTCTGCACACACATATATAAAATCATAGGTAATCACGTTTAACAAATGAATGATTATCAAGGCGGCAAAATTATGTTTAACAATTACGACTTACGAGTACAACACAATTTTTGAATAAAACGACATAATGTAATAGAAGAACAAAAGCCCTGCATAAAATATGGAACACTAGCTGTTGCCTGCAACTGTTGTCTGCGATCCAGGATGAAAAGAAGCCTATATCTTTTTCCAGGTCATGGTCTACCCATGTGCCAAATTTCGTCAAAATCCGATCAGCCGTGTTAGCGTGAAAGCGTATCAAACAAACAAGCAAACTTACTTTCGCATTTATAATATTAAAGTTACGATTATTTAAGATAATTCGGCTGCCAAAGACTCAATAGAAGAAACAAAGGATTTTTTTTCATAAAGGATGATGATCAATTTTGTGGTACAATCCTGTAGACTGCAATATTAACATAACATTTTATAAACGAACAATGATCAAGTTGGAACATAAGGCTGCCTTAGACTGTAATATTTTATCGTACCAAACAACTTAAAAACGGGTAGATGATCAATTTTATACTTACATAAGGGTCGTGTGGACTAACAATGATCAATTTTGAACATTCTGCTGCATGGATTGCGTAGGTACTAACCACCAACTATTAAATCTATAGTGACACCTGTATTACCTGGGAATAATATTCTTGAGTCTTTATTTTTAGCAATAGAAGATAGAAATATTGATTATTCTGTGCAAACAAAACGCACATTACAAAAAAAATACATAAAATAAACACTCACAAAGTAGCCAAATTAAAAAAGCCTCGTACCTAACAATAAAAAGCTTAAGGTTTGACATAAAGGCAGATTTACACAGGGTCAGTAGCTGACTACTGAAGGCAGTGGTGACTCCGAGAACTGACTCTCACTGTTTACACGCAGTCGTCGTGGTTATTTCTTCACGGTGTACGCACGTTATTTAAATCAGTGGAGAAATAATCATTCTCTAAAACAGCAGACTTTACTACGATTAAATTATTTGTTGAGAAGAAGGAGAAAGTTCAGTAGTCGTGGTTATTTCTTTACGATGTACGCACGTTATTGGGGAAAAAATAATACTCTTAAACAGCAGACTTTACTACGGTTAAATTATTTGTATAGAAAATGTTTTATCTGCTGTTGAAAAAGTTGACGGAAATGTAAGAAAAAGTATCTAAGAAGAATTTACCTTGGATAAGAAAATGGATAGACACATTTGGTATAAAACTTTTTTTTAAACCATAACACTTTTGAGCATAGACGTTTCCACCAGCGCCGCATTTTGAGGACTTAAGTAGTATTTTATCCACTTCTAAGAAATACGCTGCCCTTAAGACTTTAATTTTCTTTTGACTTCAGTTGGGTTAAGTCCTTCTATGTCCATTTGTTGAAAAATGTTTTGCATTGCCTTTACACGTATTACTTTAACACGGTAATTTTGGGATTTCATATCCCACAGACATTCATTTTCGCGATAAAATTGAACCAATCTTAAGTTCTCGTTGTCGTTCAACTTAAGCGTCATTCGCTATAATTGTCGACGCTACGGAATGTCACACTGCAATGCAGTGTCAACGAATGATCAAATGCTGACATCGTTGTTTAGACGAGGTCAGCAGTTGGTCTGGTTGGATTACTTCTAACAGGATGCAATTGGAATACCAGTATTTTTCACACATAGGTCTTTTACTTTAATAAACATATTTACGACAAGAAATGGTCATTATTGAACATGCTTTTTCTGTATTCTAGATATTAGTCTGTGCCATAGATAATAACGAACTGTAACGAAGGCAACATTTTAATAGCTTTAAAAAAACAGACGCTATAAGTTCACGACTGGCGGTACTAAAAAACACATCCGGTGTACGTACTCTGGAAAGGAAACTTGCTACACCCTTGCTGGCTTCTAGGAGACTTCCCTTGCTGACATAATTGCTTGCGATTTCTGTCGGCTGGCAACGGTTGTCTGGCGAAAATTACTGATTGCATTATGACCGACAATTCTGATTGGCTGATATTTTTACCACTGCATTATAGCTGTTCTGGAAAGGAGCAGTATCAGGTTGAAGTCGCTTTAACACCGAAAAACGCGACTAAAGAAATAAAGTCGCTTTTGTGTCATTCTGTTGACCACTTAGTTCTTCTTAACTATCCAATGGATTTTGATGCGGTTTTCACCATGTTTATGTGTAGAATGAATTCATATAATTTTTTAAATAAAAAAAAAACTCTGTGTTTTATCAGGTCGTAAAAACCGTGCAAAACAAAGGCGGGTCAGTTCCACTATTATAACGGACAATTTCAATAAAATTAATGAACTTTAAATGTTACTTTTTTATTAATTTCTTCTGTCTTTCACTGTCGTCCAATTAACAATCGCGTCAGGCGTTCTATGCACTTCATTATTAATACTTTATATATGAATAATAATATATCCATGTTTGGCCGCGTCCTATCCAAGTTACCGTCGCGTGAACATGAGACCATTGCGTTCATTTAATTCGGCGTATCCAAATGCGTGGTCAAGCCGACAGCGGGCGCCTGTCAGTTTCGAACAAATGAGTGGTGGCATATGAACGCGACGATCGAGTAGTCACGCGACCGAACGCTTTGGTTAGGACGCGGGGTAAACCGGGATGCATCATTTATTATTTTTCAATGGGAATGTGTTATATATTTTCTAGGGTAATTAAATTAAGGTTATTTAATATAGTTTAATTAAGTAGTAGGTAGGGTACATTAAGGTCAAGTGTTCTATTAGGTAAGGCTAGAAAGTATGAAGTGAGATAGTGTCTTAGATTCAAAATAACATAAATATTTTTTTGCACACTGAGGTCGTCGTAAAGCAGTCCTTCACTAACAAAACCATGATTTCAATAAAACAACAAGGATTCCATACCTTGAAAGATTGTTTTTATTTTTTTCATTTCAGTTATATTTCTTATTTTGATAGGCTTTACTAAGATTGTTTGTAACATACATATTTGATCATAAACCCAAAAACTATGTCGAACAGAAGAAAAATTAGCTTAGCAAATATTCATCTTAACATGTTATCGATTAAAACTAAATTAAAGCTTGTAAAAAATAAAGCCACCGATTATAAAAAAAGCATATTTGATCAGGATACGCAGAAACATTGAAACACAAACACAGTTTGTTTTTGGTGAACAATAACCCTGCGTCCTATCCGAAAGCGACAGTCGCGCAAATACGCGAGGATGTCATTCTTATATAAACGAGTGCTTTCGGTTAGGACGCGTCCTAAAGCATATTCTGTGCATCTATCTATATCGAGGTTTCTATAGGACTGCTGTACCTATCTAAATATAAATGCACATGAAACGTGTAATCTTCCACTTCGCAGTTATTGCAGTACACGACACCCACATCAGAGTTAAAGGCAACTTAAATTCATGGAACGTAGATTAGCGATATCCTTTTAAAATGATTAATGTTTAAATGTATTTATGATTAGTAAAACAAGTGTAAATTGAAAAAAATATGGAGGGTTCTGTAGAGTATCTAATTAATAAATAGAATTTGAGAAGTTAATTGTGTTTTAAAAATCAAAGATGTACATTAGGGATAATAAGCGCGGTACGTATAAAGTTTTTTCTGTATATTTTCTTCTCTCTGAGTGTGTGTGTGAATGAAAAAATGCTTTTTATTAAGTAATTCTACACTTTGCTCTTGAAATTATTTTCCTTATCATTATTATCATGTCATGAAATCATCTTTACACTGCATTAAATTATAACTAATTTTAATCATTCTTGACGTCCACATTTTACACACAAAAAAAACTCAACAATTCAAACTGAAGAGCTACGTTTATATATTAAACGATTTGTAGTTCTGCGTATATTCAAATAATAAAAACGAATACTTATATAATACATAAATACATACATATAATACATAAATAATAAGCTTCATAGTACATATATTTTTAAGGCGCATAGTACCTATATTATTTGTTCAAACATATAATAAAATTATAAACTAATAAAGCTTTAGTTACTTTTGTCTCTTGCTCGCAATATCATCGTAAAATTAATAAATAAGAAAAAAAAAAGAATGATCGATTGAATGAAAACTGATAAATTATGTATTAACAATGTTATATCATATAACATCTGCTTACTATAAATCCGGATTGAATTGTTGAGGCAATAACACTTCATAACGTATATTCATTATAATCCATCACTTTGATGTTCCTCCTCCTTTGGCTCAAAAATATCATTTAGTCTCTCACAAACAACTGGTAACTCCTCTTTGATAGCAATATAGCTTTCTGTTTGACATTCATCGAGGATTTAATAAACACACTGAAAAACTATAACTTTAAGTTTTTCAGTATCATATTGTCCACTAATGTGAGTGACGACCATTATCGAATTTTCATACAGAAGTTGTAACAGTATTGTGGAGTATTTAACATTCAATATCGCACTCATTGTAAACACCTACATTTGACAAAAGCGTACATATCAACAATCAACACTCGATGGTACGGTTGGCGTGGCATACAGACAAAATAGGTATAAGCTTGAGAGGAATCACTTCCACATTATACTGAAATTACACCTGCTCTTCATTACGAATCATGTTCACGATATCGCCTCATCTTCATAACTCATGTTCTCATAACATTGAAAACTCATTTCAGGTTCTCTAACAATTTTTTTTATCGTTTAATAACTAAATTCTATATAATGACTTCTAATAAAGTTTCATCTTTACTCAATCTTCGCGTTAGGACCTAATAAGTTAGACCTACAGTAGTAATAGGTACTTAATAACTTACTTGTGGTATTGAACTGAAATAGATTAAGACTTAATTTCATAAAGATTTAAGGTTAGGTACTTTTAAGAAAAATAAGTTCTCTAATCCCAGTGATAGTTAAGAAAGGCGCTGAAATCGCAGTAGTTAAGTTGATAAAGTTAAGGTTAAGAAAAAATAGTTTAAAAGTGTGTTACACTGGCAATATGCAATTCATACATAAATATAAAAATTACTTCAATATGTTCACATAAAAGCTGCAACTAAACGAAGCGGAATTCCGGATACAGAAAAACTACGAACTTTAGAAAATAATTATTTTGAACTATCTTTTATGGCCGCGGTTTCTCTCGCGTCCTAAAGGAACTCCTTCCATACCATACATAACATTTGTACAACCATACCATATCCTGGATTATTACCTACATGGATACTTTTACTATAAACTGTACCTATGTACTGTACCTAGCCTTCAGGGGAAAACAGGTGTTAAGTTATGAGTGTAATACTCATGGAATAATAAGTCACACGAATAGATCTGTAAGTCAAATTTCATACAAAATTCGTTTCTGTAGGTATTTGAAGTGGCGGTGCTTGGGGAAGCCCTACATACAGCAGTTGACGTCTTTCGACTTAAATGATAAAGATGAAGATTTGAAAAAAATACACTTTATAACCATAGTCGAGATTAAAAATACCAACTAATATGTCTAGTAGGTATATTAATTGAGGATAAGAAACTTGTTCGGGAGTTGCGCTTGCGCAACAGGTAACAATGCCTGCCATGCATTAGATCAAGTTAATCATTGACGATGACCGCAACTCTGATCAGTTTTGTTATCCTTGACTGATGTATTCAATACTCCTGACAACAAAGCTCGTTTGAAATTAATTTTGAATTTGAATCTCATCGTCATTATCCGAAAGACGTCCACTGCTGGATAAAGGCCTCCCCCAAAGACTGACACAACGATCGGTCTTGCTTTAACGCATCCAGCGAATGACATATTACAACAAAGACATTGAACATGCAATCCCAATTCATGAGCACCATTAATCAATCATTAAAACCTACTAGCCAGTGTAAAACTATTTCAAATCGTTGCGGTACGTAATTCCGGAGAGACACGGATAAAGCGCCATTTACGTACAATGACGGGCCAGATTTAGTGAGAAAACGGGAGTTATTGCTTATCTTTTTCTGATTTTGAACTTATTATTGCCGAGAAACTTAATTCGAGAAATTACAATAAACATCTTAAAGTCTAGTATATTTATTAAGAGTAAGAAACTTCTTTGAGGGTTTCGCTTGAACGAGGACCATTGCGGGTGTACTGAGTAAACCTTCTGGGATTACAGGCGTAATGTTATGTTATGAGAACAATTGCTGGACTAATTGTAGAATTAGCCACAGCTGTTGCTTTTAAGGTGCCCAATCGAGCAGTTTCCATCTAACTAAACTGAAGTTGACCGCAACTCTCCAAGACTCTTATTCTTGACTAACGTACTGAATGATCCTGACGAATGATTCAGGTACATTTTTTTTGAGTTTTTGGTTCAGAATCCGAGAAAATAGCAATTAGATATGTAGTACCAGATCAATTAAATAACTTTACCCGCGCGGATACTTATGTGATAAAATCATCTGCCTGTTGGGGTCTGCTTCCATTGTAACTGAATACCAGTATTTTCCTTGACGCAACTGCTTATCTCTACCTTCAACAATTTGGATACCAAATAGAGGAAGTAACTATGAGAAATATTATGTCAGGAAAAACGTACCGCAATTGGGATAACCCAAACTTCATCAAAGAAAGACCGTTCCAGTCCAATCAGTCAACATCGTAGGTCATTGCTGGACATAAGTTTCTCCCAAATTGACCGACAATACTAGGTTGTCCACCTGCTGCATTCAGTCACCATTTTTAAGGACCGTATGCCCACGCTATGGTTGACGCTTTGCAGAACTCTTCGACTCATCATCTGCCTAGCCTTTTAGCCAACTGTGCTGAGATCGGCTTTCAGTGTTACTGGATGCAGCTGAGTATCAGAACTGTTCGCCTATAACGGTAATTTAAAATATTCCGCCGATTTTCGGAGAAACCGATCATATTAACATACCTATTCCATTTTACTGGTCGGTTGATATAAGGCCTCCAATTGCCGAGTGTACCGAGTGTAACCGCAAAATCAAATGTATCATTCATAAAAGGACTTCAAATATTTTCATTAATGGTTTTCAAACAATGGCTTGGAACTTAACGCCAAAACTCCTTAAAAAATCCGTAGTTACTTACTGTTCCGCCCCGCTTCGTTTTTTTGTACGTTGTGACTTCGATATTTATAATTTTACATAACTTCTAATAAATAATGGTATCTATGTTTCCGTCGAATCACTTTATAACTGATCCAAAATGTTTTTTCGTTTATTCATCTTTTCAACTAAATATACTTTGAATAATAAAGCTCAAAATTGAATAGCAGAATCATGAATAAAATAAAGTATTATTACCAATTATCAATTTACGAAATAAATATTTTATGGAATTATAATGGAAAACGTGGCAATTTTTAAAGCAGACCATTATAATTTTACAGACACGTCTACTTGAGTATGAATAAAAATGTTTTAGGTAATGTTAAATCTTTATAAATAAAACAAAGTCGGTAAGTTACACCATTTATAACTCAAGAACGGCGTGAACGATTTTAATGATCTTTAATTTGTGGGTTTTGTCTACGCCCCGCATAGCAGAATAACTATTAAAACATGGGAAAATTTCACGAAAAAACTAATAATGAAGACAAATTTCTGAGGCTAGCTATCAGCTAGTGTTTTAGAAAGGCGTTACAATGATAGTTCTGTAACTATTTAAACAATAATTACTATCAGATTTCTTTTAAATGAACCCATAACAGCCACATTAAAAAATTAGTTTCGACGGTTGGTTTTTAACAAACATGGTTCAATTAATACAAATTTCCAATACATGAATTACTTGGCGAAAATATTGATACCCCTATATTTTAAGTTTTAAAAAATGTTTTTACATAAGCGGGCAGACATTTCTAAATTAGGTTAAGAGGAGCTACATAAAATGTACATTTTACAATAATAGGTCTAGACAGTAATAGTATCCACATTATTATTTCAATAAAATTTTAGGATGGATATAACGGAAGTTGTAAATTAATTTGTAGAGAAAAATATAGGCATTTAAACTATAATAACAATAGCAAAGTTACAAACAACAGTAGCACTGTTCCATATGGGTAGTAAATACGAGCGAGAGATCCGATATAAATTATATAAACCGGACTCTTAACTTTGCGTTTGTAATGTCTCAAGTATAACTGTACTAAAATTATTCACAATAAATAGACGGTCGCATGTATGGCAAATAGATAATTAATATCCAAGTAAATAGGTTATGTACGTACTTTTGAATTCAATAGACAATTTTCATTGCTCTATAAAAACGTGAAAATATTTTAATATTTATCAAACATCATTAACAAAAACACTACTGCCGGATAGCCGTGAAACATCTCGGTTATTATCTGAGGCAATTAAACAAAAATATATGGTTAATATCAGTATTATCACATAAAACCGTGCAAATTTTTATTATGAATAAATTAACAAAGAATGCAGTAATAAAATAACAAAAGTACTTACCACTAGGAATTTTCAAATTTAAAAAAGATTTTTGTTTAGCTCAATTATCATACTCAAAATTCTTCATTATAATCAACTAATCAAAACTCATTAAATCCGAAACATTAGAAAGATGTTGTTACATAAATAAAAATGACTTATGCCTATACACACTGGTGAAAAATATTTCAAATGTGATAATGTTAGGGTAGTTTAACCAATCATAATCGTATGCACACTGATGATAATTTTTGATTGTCATTGTCAGTGTAGTTTCCCTCAAAATGGTCATTTAACAACACATATTCTTCAACACACTGGTGAAACATCTTATAAGTCTGATGTATGTCAACGAAATTATATCATTATATATTCGAATATACACGGGTGAAAATATTTCTCCAAAAAAAATTGTCGTATTCATATCGCTACCTTTGTTAAACCTTTCAAATGTGATGTATGTTAGAGTAGTTTAACAAACCATATTCGTATAAACACGGGTGATAACCCTTTTAGATTGTGATACAATTTCAGTGTAGTTTTCGTCAAAATGTTCACTTAAGTTGTTAACAACAGTACATATTTGTCAACAAACTGGCGAAAAACCTATCTCAAGTTATGGAAAACACATCAACATAATCTAAGGATATTTACGTTTATTAGCATAACTCTGAAACTACTGGCTATTTTTGAAATATTTAATTGGCACATTTTATTGAAATAATCCACTTATTTTTTTATGAGTTGTATTGCAATATGTAGCTAACGAATTCGAAACTTGGATAAGTAAACATAGTTATCAAAAAAAAAAAAAGTATAGGCACTGGTGAAAAACCTTTCAAAAGTTATGTATGTCAGACTAGTGTAAGAAACCATATTCGTATACACTCTGATGATAACTCTTTTAGATTGTGATATAATGACAGTATAGGTTTCGTCAAAATAGTCATTGAACGACTCATATTCGTTAACACTCTGATGAAACACCATATAAGTGTAATGTATGTCAACATAGTTTTAGTCAAACGAGTAATATTAAAAATGATATTCGTAAACACATTGGTGAAAAACTTTATAAGTGTGATGTATGTCAACGTCAATCTATCAACTCAGCCTATCACAGTTCAGTGCTGGACATAGGTCTCTTCCAGGCTGTGCCACAACACCAAGTCCTCCGCCTTCTGCATCCAGTCTGAAACAGCCATCTTTTAAAGGTGGTCGCTCCATCTAGCTTGAGAGCGTCACTATCCTTGCCGATACGCGGTCTCCACTCCAAGACTCACCTGCTTCACCGGCCAATGCCCATTCGACAAACATGGCCAGCCCACTGACACTTCCGGTCTCCACTCCAAGACACGTCTGCTTCACCGGCCATCGGTCCTTCGACTAACATAGCCAGCCCACTGACACTTGCTTGCTCATTAAAGCTTTGAAAACTTTATGATGTATGTCAACGTAGTTTTAGTCAAAAGAGTGATATAATAAAAATAGTCGTATACACACTGGTGATAAATCTGTAATATGTGAAATATTTCAGTGTACTTTACTTTCTTTTTAAAATATTCTAGTGAAAAACCTTTGACAAGTGATAGAAAACACACATCAACATCATCTAGGGATATTTTACATTTATTAGCACAACTTTAAACTACTGGTTATTTTTAAATGATTTGAATGGCACATTTTATTGACATAATCTACTCATTGGAATGTTTATATTATAGCAAGCGACCTCGACAATTGATCATATTATTCATGCCTGAGCAACCAGCATAAATTAACAACTATAATAAAGGTTTTAAATAAGCTCAATAACACTGAAATTCTTCATGTCCATCAAATAATCAAAATTCATTAAAAATCATCATTCATTCCGAAACTTAGGAAATTTAGGTCTGAGTAGTTTTAATCAATATAGTGTTTTAACAAAACATATTCGCAAACACACTGGTGTAAAACCTTTCTCAAGTGATAGGAAACACTAATCAACACAATCTAGGGGTATTTAACGTTTATTAGCATAACTTAAAAACTACTGGCTATTTTAAAAAGATTTTAACGGCACATTTTATTTAAATTATCTACTCATTACAATGATTTTTCAATAAGTTGTATTGAAATGTGGTGTGGAAAGATAGCGACATCGACAATAGCTCATATTGTTCTTGCCTGAGAAACCGGCATTAATTAACAAATATAACATCAATTTTTAATTAGGTCAACTACACTTAAATTCTGCATTTTCATCAAATAATAAAAACTCATTAAACAATATTAGTTCATTCCGAAACTTAAGAAAAATATTAATCCTTAAATAAAAATAGTCTGTTCTTCTTTTAAGACACTTTCAATATACAGACTCCGTATCTCACAATTTAGATTTAAATATTATTATACTTACTGTATCAATTTAATTTGAAATACTTTTTAAACTTTGAGCATGGAAGATTTTATAGAATTCACTAGTACTTTAAAAGTTTAAATAAATAAATAAATAACATACAAATTTAAGATAAAAAAGAAGAGTGTTTAGTGTTAAGATATATAGTATGAGACATTTAGCATAAAAATAGTATATGTAATTTGAAAAAAGAAAAGAAGTAGGTTATAGGTTTCCTGGGAAACTGGAGTTAGATATATCTAACTCCAGTTTAAGTAAGACACATTTTATAATTATAGAATAATATTATGTTAGAAACACTATTATGTGCTTAATAATTGGCGCATCAAAGAACGCATTATAATAAAGTAAGAATAAGATAGGAATAAAATAATGTAGTATAATTTAATATCTTTGTAAAATGTGCACTAAAAAAAACTGGTTTACTTTTGTTTTAGACGCAATACCGACGTGCATCTATTAAAAATAAATGGATACGATTAAATGAGAATTTCCTCCGTTTTTGAACTCGTTTAAAAAGTCTATACAATTTTAGTTTTTGCTTGGGTAGCAAACAGTGTAACAATCAGATACTTTGACATCTTAAACGTGTCTGTTTAAATTTAAACCGATAGGAAGAGTAACCAGAAATTACTTTTGTTAACTTTTTTTTGTTTGTTCTTTTTGGTGTTTGTGTTAGATCACTGCGTCATGTTTACCGCAATAAACGTTTTTTCTTCCTTTCTTCTTTTATAACCAAAATATAGACGCATTATAAGGATAAGACTGAATAATAAAATGAAAAAGAAAAACATTTCAACTTTTAATTAGCCCTTCGTTATGCAATTTGTTGGTTTTTGTTTCGTTATTGAATGAAGTATCTATCTATTAACTATTATATTAATAACATCATTGGCAATGCATCCTGTATAAACTGAAACTGAAGATTAACAAATGATAATGCTTCATTTGTCTATTTGCAAGCACAACTTCTGAGCATAAAACTCTGTTGAAAGTCAATATTAAAACAAAAATTTCAATAAGATCTAGCAACGACACTTGACAGAAAAAAATTAAGAAAAAAAACTTAGAAAGGAAAGAGATTTGCTAATGTTGGTTGCATCTCTGCCTGCCCCTTCGGGGAAATACAGACCCGTGATTGCGCCCGATTAAGGGTTGAACCTATTACATAGAACTTAAACATAACGGGTGAAGTGTCTGTGTAGGCACTTTATCTAATCTTCTCTTTATCTTTCTACGTTTTTCGTTCTTTGTTTTTATCTATTTTCTTTGCCTAATTTTTATCTTCTATAAACTTTACCTAATACATCTATATATCAATGCATTACTATATATTTAAGTCGCTTTTCGTGTCTGTATGTGTAACCCCTTAGTTCATCTAAGGCTGCATTCCAAATTGCGCTGTAACCGATTTGCGCGGGATTACTCCCGTTCCGAATTAGTCAGCGAGAAAACGATGTCCCGTGAATCGTCATAGATAACGTCATGACATGCACCATCATCGTATGATCACCGACCATGCCCTTAATTAATATCACAGTGAGCGCTGTCAGACATGGCAGTTGTGCTTGTGCTGTTTTGTAACGTGGCATTATCGAAATTGCGCTACTGGCTACAGTCGCTCCCTAACCAAGAAGAAGAAGAAATATGTGGTGTATACACAAATAAATAATGTAATCCAACCATGAGTATTCAAGTGAATATAGCTGACGAGCCTAAAGGGCGACAAATTTCTGACATGAACAAATCAACAATACGAGAGTGAGTGTCAATGTGTTAAACTTCTATTTCCATAAAAATACTCGATAGATCTTGTGTCAGGTTTGGGGTCATGTTATAAGTTTATACGCTGAGTGAGCACTTTGAGCGCACGAGCGTTCCGAATTGTTGACAGCTCTCAGCGGTCATAATCGTGATATCTAAATCTGAACGCCAATTATTGATGTGAGCGCTATGAGCGAGTATGGTCTAACCTAAATTACTCAATAGATTTGATGCGGTTTTCTTCATCATTTACACAGATCGTTTATTTCGGAAGGTTCAATATATTAAAATTAAACCTAGATATAACACAGGAAACTTGATGTTTTGACATGATTGTCGTCATTGCACGCGTACAGAGGCGGAGCGCTCGATTAAAGTAAAACATTGTCATCGGTTGCACATTTTGCAAAGAATATTACCTACCTAAATAAGATTCTTGGTTAGTTATGCTTTAGTTTTTTTGTTGCCTGTTCATGTGATTGACTATTCTCACTGGTAAGTCGTGTATTCCACATAAGTTTAAGGCATATAAACATATGCTGTAGATCTAAGTCTAGGATAGCATTATAATGTTACTGTACCTATTTGTGAGTTTTTTCTTCATATTTTTGAAAACTAGCATCTAAGTAATATAATTAAAAACATGTGCATTAAACAGTTCGAGTTATAACAGCAAATTAGTTAGCATAAGTAGTGTTAAAATAAAGTAGTACTGTAAAAAAATGGTTATTTTTACTGTCATTCATTTTATTGTATTATTATCACCTACGAGGGTGTCGTGGTCATACTGATCGAACCCTATCTATAAACTAATAAACATTTTAAAAAACCTTTGGAGAAAAACAAACAAATGCGGAAAATAAAACGAAAAAAAGGCCAAAATATCAACATTTTAAAACGATTAATTATCAATAGACAGCTTGCTTTTTAATACCGCGGTCATATTTCGTGAACTATGCACCTGCCCCCTAAAAAACTTTGAAAGACATTTCATAGATTTAGTTTCATATATTTCTGTAATAAACATCCTTTTAATAAGATTTTTTTTAAAATATTTAGGTACACCAACAACCTTTAATAATAACGACCAACAGACAAAATTTCGGTCACGGCAGCCAAACTCACCTGACTAGCCATGTATGCAGGAGGTATGAGATTGCACAATTATTTGTGTGCACTCTCATACAACACGAATAGGGATGCAGTGCATTCCGAAGCACGGTCTCGATATGGCCACCCAGCCATAGGCGGACTACGGCATGAGCAGGTTAGGCCCAGTTCTAGAAAACAAATTATCATGACAAATTGCCAAGCGCTCGCAAACTGCTGTGATGGGTTGAAAGATACATCAACATCCTTTCGCAGAATTGTCAATTTGTCACATTAGTTTTGCAATAATTTTCGTTCGAGAAACTAGCCCTTAACCTCGCAGATCTGTTAATACCGAAGCAAATTATTGTTATTTTTAGGGCAAAGCTGACGTCATCAGGCTATGCTGGTAATGATTATTCTTATTTTTTCTTTTGAACGTTTGAGTTTTGTCATAGCTTTTTTTGTAATGGTATACAATAATGAGTTTTCTGTTTGTCACGGTATCACGGCAAGGGCAGCTTAACCTCTCAGTTCTATCGATCCGCGGGGTTGTTACTTAGCCACGAGCCTCTCAAGGATTCTTTCCGGCGGAGGAATCGAATTTCGGTTTCCTACCCGCCGGGGTACTTACCACTATTACTACCGAAGCAAATTATTGTTGCGCTATGCTGATATTGATTTTCTTAGTGTTTCTTAGATTTGTTTGATTATTATAAGATACATAGCAAATTAAAAATTTTGTAATATGTCATGTTCTATCTATCTATTCCAAAGAACAATATCCTTCGCAATTATGGAAAATCAACCATACCTTTTTGATTCATTCTTCGATTACCGTAGCATTATTTTTAATATTATTTTAAATTATAAATATTGATAGGCTAAGAACTTATTTAACCGATTAGTGACTACAGATGTGAATGTAATTCAAAACAATTTATTATATAGTCATCATACACTTTCGTAAAATTCAAAGTTTTCGATGTTCAAAACACCTTTGAATTTATTTTATTATTATGCTATTATGTATACCACTTTTAGGCTACGATATTGTTAATATTTTCTATAGAAAAGCTCTCCTTAGCCGATGGAAATCAATAAAAAATAAGTTAATGAAACCAAACCTTATAATTGTTTTAAGTTTTATATATTATTACATAAAGTTATTGTGCCATGGAGTATCTGTAGTTTATTATTTTGTGAAACAAAATTGTGTGTTGGTATCTTTACTAAATTAAATTATTAATAAAATAATTAATGTTTAATTTAATTCATGGTTTTATTTTACCTCCTAATATTTACCCTCCACCTTCCTATGTTCTAAAAAAAAAGTAATTTATTCAAAGTAGGCTGATTATCAGCACTTTCTGAAACATAAGACAGTCCCCCAAAACGCCCGCCTTTCACCACTTCCAAGCCGGGATGAAGAAGTGCCGCAACAAACTCCCCAACAGTTCAGTCAAAGGAACTGGATTCTGTACTATAGTAAGTAATTAACATTACGAAACACAAAACATCAAATTAAATTAATGACCATGTCAACTAGCATACTAGTTCTAGTCTATGTGCTTCAACGAACCACATCTCTCCTAACAAGACGCTGTCCCGCATATCTACACACTTTTGTATATAACAAGGTCACCAGTAGTTTGCCTTGTGACCCAAAAGAGCTCTCCCTCTCTACATGCAAAAATGTTGTCAAACAATGGCTATTAAGTCTTTCGTATGATGAATCAGAAAGCATTCTCACAACACTCAACTCACTCTCGGAATCCTACTACCACCACAGACATTAACATCTACACACCACACACGCACACACTAACACACACCCACCCACTAACACACACACCCACACCTTACTTTAGCTCCTTAGCATTTTATTTAATTTTTTATATTTACTCATGATTATTTAACATTTTATTTTATTGTTTAACATTTTTAGTCTTGTGCTTTGTTCAGTGCAAATTAAGCTTTTATTTTTGTTTATATTATAATTTATGATTTAAGTTTTCACTTTCATAATGATCTCAATATTAATTTAGTTTTTACAAAAGTTTACAATTACCTACTCTTACATATTCTCACAAAATTGTAGTAATAAATAGAATCATGCATCACAACTCTGGTCCCCAAGATACAGGCGCCGCCTGTTAATTATAAGGTAATAATTGTAACTTTGCTTCAATAAATTTATTATTATTATTATTATATACTGACTAATAAGCTCTCATGCAGCTGTGCCACCCAACCACCACCTCCTCAGCCTGAGCTTGACTTGCCTCCACCGTTGTTGGATCTTCCAGGAGAGCGCCGTGTCAAAACATCGAAAAATAAGTCCATATTCTTTTGTGACGAATTAGGTTCAGCCTTTGGAAAAATGTTACACAATTACCTGAGCCATTGTTTCACCAACCATAGATTTTTTTGTGTTGTAATTCCAATAAACGCATTTATCTTTCTTTCTTTCGTTCTAGTTATCATAAGTTTTGAACAAATGATTAAAAGAATTGCAAACACAAACCTAGATCATTATTCTACAATGTTTTTGCAATTTGCTTTGCTTTTTGCATTGCATTGCTTACAATTAGGTAATAGTACTGGTATTACCAGAAAGGACGATAGACACCTATTAAAGCTATATATTGTGAAGCTAATGGTGTGTGCTTTACCTTAATCTGATACTTTATTAGATAATAAAAATAATAATATTTTTAATGGAATGGTCCTATTCACATGCTGACATGTTGTCATAGTGACAAATTATTGTTATTTGACACTAGCAAGTTTGTTAGTAGTTATAAGTTAACTCAAAGAACTTTATCTCTGTCTTGGAAATGTAGATAGGCATATGATTGCTATGTTGATAGTATATCATATTAAAGAGGTTATAACTAATATAACAAATTTTAGGATTAGTGACGAGTCTGTGTTGCCCACTTATAGTAACAACATAGTGAGCAATCATGGATTATCATTTTGTAAGAAGGAGGATCCCCCTATAATACCAGCATCCTTGGAGGCTTGGATCCTTCTCTTCCTAATGGAACTGAACGGGCATTAAAAAATTGTAGTCGTGGAGGTCACTCCAGATAACTTTTTAAACTACACTTGGGAGCAAATAAATCGAGCCACTTCCTTTTTCACGCATTATGGTTATTATTTTTGGTATTATGGAACGCATCGTTTCGAAACATATATCGCCTAAAAGGGTATTTAATAACCTTTACAATGAGGGTAGTTAGTTGTCAAAATTTCATTTTAATTAAAGTTTAAAGGGTAGAATAAAATTATCGCATTTAATTTGCTTATGACATTTTTATTGTACTCTGTTAAGAAAAGATAAAATTTGAGGTTTTTGTTAATCATACCTATATTACTTGTTATTGTTGTCTTTATCTGTGTCTGTGTAATCAAAATAACCTGATAAAATGGATACTACACCGACGGAAGCTGCCCAAGTTGTAGCTTTACTTGAGGTTGGACACGGACAACGTGAAGTGGCACGCAGACTTCATTTGAGTCGTTCAAAGGTACAGCGGGTATACCGCAGGTATCTGGAGACTGGTGCTTTTGTTCGGCGACCTGGAACTGGCCGACCACGGGCAACAACAGAACGTGACGACCGCTTTATTGCAACCAATTCGTTGCGCGACCGTGGACTTAATGCTGTTCAGCTACAGCAAGCGTTACGTGACGTTCGAGGTGTCGCAATCAGTAGGTGGACAGTGAGACGAAGACTAAAGGAACGAAATTTAACATCACACAAACCAGCAACTGGCCCAAAATTTACTGTAGCTCATCGCCGATCTCGCTTGGAGTTTGCTCGAGAACACATTAATTGGACGTTAGAAGACTGGAGGTCAGTTTTGTTTTCTGACGAGTCAAGAATCTGTCTTTTTAGCAATGACGGGAGAAACCGAGTGTATAGACGTCCTGGTGAAAGATTTGCCCAATGTTGCATTCGAGAAACTGTGAGTTTTGGTGGTGGTTCTTGTATGGTGTGGCAGATCGTTACGGAATACTTGTCTGCGATCGGGATTCAACAAATGGTATGGCCAGCACGAAGTCCCGATTTGAACCCGATTGAACACCTATGAGACGAGCTAAAACGGAGAGTCCGAGCCAGGGTTCCCGCTGTTTCATCCATTCCCGAGCTTAAAGTCGCTGTGCTTGAAGAGTGGGAGAACATACCACAATATGTCATCGTAACTCTGATCAGATCGATGACTAATAGGCTACAAGAATGCATCAGGGCACGGGGGGGTAATACCAGTTATTAAGAATATTTTTTTTGCAATAATTTTGTTTTTTATTGTTTTTATGGACTGTTTTAGCCCTACTAAATTTTCTATCAAAATTACCATTTTTCTTGCAGAGCCAATAATTTATCATTCAATAAGGTTATTATTCAATAATTTACCCTCATTGTTAAGGTTATTAACTTAACTTTTAGGCGATATATAGTTCGAATTGATACGTTCCATATTCCCAAAAATATTTACCATTTTACGTGAAAAAAGGTAGTGGCTCGATTTATTTGCTCCCAAGTGTAGTTAGTAAGACAACAGAAGTTACCGAATAATAATTGCATTAATTACATTGTCTAATTACACAATAATAATTAATAAAATTAATATTTATGAAATTATAAACTCCCTTCAAAAAAAAAAAAACAAGTCTCGCAACTTAGTTCTTCTACCGTAAAAAGTTGTGAGATCCATGACCAAGTCGGGTAAATAAAATGATTTGGCCATCGCATGAAAACAATGTATCTTACAAGTACTTAATACCTATTATGTTAAATTACATTGTTTAGTGCGATGGCCAATTCAATCTTTTTATTTAACCGACTTGGTATTACATGGATCTTACAACTTTTTACCACAGAAGAACTGAGTTGCGAGACTTGTTTTTTTTTGTTTTTGATGGGATTTTATAATTTCATAAAATCGGTCAAGCCGTTTCGGAGGATTATGGTAACTAACATTGTGACACGAGAATTTTATTTATATTAGAGATAGAGATTACAAAGTTATTTGTGTAGTTGGCGTATCTAGAAAACTTGACCGAAATTTTTCAAAATATTTAAGTTTTTCCTTGATCTATACACCAAACATAATTGAACGAAATTTGAAATATACCTTGTTTAGACAATGCCTGCTTGATTACTGAAATGGGGTCTGGGAATGAATTATAGGGGGTCGAAAATGCCCTGAATTGCTTCGAGAAAATTGCTCGACTTGGCGGGGGCACTGCCGTTGCCCCAGATTATAAAAAAAAAATGTTTTGTTTCAGATACATAGGAAGTGGAAATTCAATAACGGATTAACATTTCAAATTCAGATGGGGATAATCTGCTATTATATATATTATACTACGAGTGAGGCCAAACGAGTGAGGCTACGAGTGACGCAACGCTGACGCTGCGTCGATTTACATACTAATAATCATAGTGTACACACGGTGCGCTGCGTCGAAGCAACGCACACACGACTGAACTGCAGCCCCCGAGACGAAGCGGGCGGGGTGTACTCATTGCCACGCCGGAACGACAGCGCTCAGTTGCTTGTGCGTTGTTAGGGAGGATACACGCAAGCTCATCTCTTTTTTTTACGTACTTTGTATTCAGTTTTATTTGCAGGGTAACATGAGTACCGTTGACCCGACAGCTTACCGGTAAAACCCCGGGTTCTGTCCTTGGAGGGTCTCGGGCTTCGACTAAGGGTCCTAAGCGCATGCCTGGATGGGGGCCAGTTCCAGCTTCGTTGGAAGTCGGAAAAACTGGTCATAATTAAGAAGACGGGGGCCCTGCTTCTTAATTAGGACCAGTTTTTCCGTCTCCGCGTAGAACACTACGCTGACGCAAATAGGGAGGTCGGCGCGCAGCATCGGATCGGATCGGTCTAAGGGACACCGCACGACATCTCTCGCCGGTACCACTCCCCCCGGTGACCGGGGTAGATGCGGCCCTGTCCGTCAAATAGGCTTTGACCACGCGACAGAGGTAGGTCGGCATCCGGTGATACCGCAATGCATCCCTGATGCAACTCCAGGGCAGGGTTTTGAAGGCATTAGCGATATCTAGAGACACTTCCAAGACGACCCCACCCCGGGCCACAGCATCCCCCGTCGTGAAGGCTCGCACGCGTATGATGGCGTCCACCGTAGAGCGCCCCCTGCGGAAACCAAACTGGCTCTCCGCCAAATCCGGCCCCACCCGTACCAGCCGCCTGACAAGGCAATTTGCAATTACTCTTTCAAAGAGCTTTCCCACCTCGTCGAGCAGCACGATGGGCCGGTAAGCGGATGGAGAGTCCGCGGGGCGGCCCGGCTTCTTAATGAGGACCAGATTCCCCGTCTTCCAACGAAGTGGGAACTGGCCCCCCTCTAAGCATGCACTTAGGATCCCCTTTAGTCGAGGCCTGATAGCCTCCAAGGCCAGAACCCAGGCTTTTGTAGGTAAGCCGTCGGGTCCTAGGGCGGTATATTCGCCACTCGGTACCCCTCGTACAGCTCCACCTGAATGGCTTCCGTATCCGCAGGGCGGATTTTTTTCACTAAAAACTCCGCCTGTGCACCTACTTTCGCCTTGATGGGTGAGCCGCGAGAACTGCTACGCATGACATTCGCGGCCCATCCAGCGGGGCCCACTTCTGGGCGCCCTCTTATTTGCCCGCCTCCGGGCTTCCTTCTCCTTCGGCGATGTCCGGGTGCACTGGGACATCACCACAACTCCAGGGGTCATGCAGCATGAACGATAGAGTCCCCGATCTATCGTCCGCTGACCCCTGTTATGGCGGCATCAAGTCGGCGTTTCGCCGTCTGCGCCGTCCTGCCCTTCTGCGACGAATCGGGCCAGTGAGAGAATCTGCCTCCCTAACCCGCTCCGCCGCTTCTTTCTGCGAGATAACATCCTCACAGAAAGATGCAACCACCTTCCATGCCCTTTCACTGCCGACCATAGTTCTAACAAGACGTCGAAGACAAGAAAGTTTGGCAATAATTCCCTCTGCACATGTGGCTTCCCTGGTACCTCATAAACGGCAACACTATGTAAATAAATTTCCTAATAACTGCTCCCAAATAATGATGTTTAATTTTTATTTTTTAATTTTAATTTTTTATTATTAGATATTGAATTATAAATAACTCTGACATAATATTTTCATTATTTGACATTATATACCTACAATTTTTAATTAGTTTTGATTTTATTCTCTTAGATTATTTCTATATTTTGTAAATGTGAGAACGTCGTAGGCCTTGTGGATTGTAAATTTATATACCATTGTCTATTTGTTTAACATATGGTCCTTTTTGACAGGCCTACACTGTCCCCCCATACCTATTAACACTGTAACTAAAAAATATTGTAAAAGACAAATATTTTTTAAAGAGTAGCCATGGAGTTTCTTGCCGGCTCTTCTCCATAGGAAACGACCAATTGGAACCGTGCACCTAGAATCTGACGTTTCATAAGTGCCCATGTAGGTTTATGTGAAATAAAATATTTTGATTTTGATTGAACAACGGCCGGCAGCGTCAGGTCTTGCCCAATTTCTGCCGCCAGAACACGACGCTGCGCCTCGCAGGCAGGGCACTGCTCGATAGTGTGCAGGGCCGTGTCCTGGTTGTAACCACAGTGGTGACACACGGGGGTCGCCTCCCGTCTTGCCACTTTGTGCAGGTACTTGCCAAAACAGCCATGCGTCGACAGTACCTGCACCAAACATAAAGACAACGTCCCGTTTCGCCTCCGTACCCACTCCTCTAGGATTAACTGGATAGCCCCAACAGTCCAGTGACCGGCGCTGGGGGTCTCCATCCTCTCCGCCCATTGCCTCATGATGGCAATCTGCGCCTCTCTGCGCCACCTCATCACCACTTCAGGCAGCGGGCCACTGCCGCTCTCCGCTCGAACTTTCGCACGTCGCAGGTGAACTTCGGCGAGGACTCGCGCCTCCAGATCCCACGAGGGTGTTCCCGCTGGAGCGCCGTACAGCGCCAACGTGCGCACCACCCGCGCGTAAAGCCGTCGGCAGCTCGCACTCGGTCCACCCAGATTCGGCAGTAACCGACTTAGGGCGGAAGCTGTGCCGATCATCTTCGGGGCAAGTTGGCAGAAGTGCTCACCGAAGCTCCACCTGCGGTCTAGAATCAGGCCCAGGTATTTCATATGGGCCCGCACTATAACTTGCTCGCTACCTAAAGTGATGTAGGCTCCCGCCGGAGGCCGGCGGCGGGGCCCATAAAATACGCTTCAATGCGGCTGATGACCAGGGACGTTCCCTCAATGGCCAAGCGTGCCGCCTCCTCAAAGTTTTTTTCCCCGGGCAGTGATAAGAGTGTCATCAGCATAACAAATGACGCCCAGCCCGGGTGAGAGAGCATCACGAAGGGCCCAGTCGAACCGCACGTTCCTCAGGGGTGGCCCGAGGAACACCACATGTAACAGGCGTTCGCACGATTTGGCCATTGCGTCCCTGGTAACTAACACATCGCCCCCGCAGGTAGTCTGCCAGCAGCTGCCTCAGGTATATAGGGACCCCATGAAAACGGAGCGCCTCTCCGATACAGCTGAATGGCAGAGTGTTAAACGCATTGGCGATGTCTAACGAAACCGCCAACATTACATCGCCTTGCGTTACCGCCTCTATCGCCTGGGTCTTGAGACGCATAATGGCGTCCACGGTCGAACGCCCGCCTCTAAAACCGAATTGGGCGTCTGACAGATTTGGGCCAACCGTTTCCAAATGCCGGACGAGTCGGGTAGCGAGAATCTTCTCTAGCATCTTCCCCACCTCATCCAGCAGCACTATTGGTCTGTAGGCCGATGGCGACTCCAGGGGTCGTCCAGCCTTTTGCAGAAGGACTGGCCGACCTTCTTTCCAAGGCTTAGGGAACTGTCTCGACGTCATACAGGAATCGAACAGTTCCCTAAGCCTATCCTCCATAGCATCCAACGCTAGAACCAACACCTTTGAAGGCACCCCGTCTGGTCCTGGGGCGGTGGTTTTTGATCGCGCTCGTAAAATCACCGCCTCCATCTCCGCATCTGTGATGACAGTGTAGTTGTTGTAGGTGGTGTGTACTCGCTCGCGTCACTGTACCGGTGGCGCGAGGCAGCGCGGGAGCGGGGCGAGCGACCGATGCAGCAACAAATCGAGCAGCATCGGTTGCAGCTCCGCGAGGTCCTGGTGGCGGAATGGCGGGTGAGGCTGTCACGCCCTACCGCCGGCCTCAGCACCATCGAGGCGATCCGGCCAGTGCTCGACCGCTGGCTCGGAAGAAGGCACGGCTCCCTGACGTTTCGGGCGACGCAGGTGCTCTCGGGGCATGGTTGCTTCGGGAAGTACCTGTGTCGCATAAACAGGGAGCCGGACGCCCGGTGTCACCACTGCGTCGACTGCCGGGAGGACACGGCGCGGCACACGCTGGCAGAGTGTGCCGCTTGGGAGGAGCCGCGCCGTGCACTCATCACCGAAGTTGGCAACGACCTGTCGCTGCCGGCCGTCGTGAACGCGATGGTCGGCGGCGCAGAGTCCTGGGACGCAGTGGTCTCCTTTTGCGAAACGGTCATCTCGCAGAAGGAGGCTGCGGAAAGGGAGAGAGAGATCTCGACTCTCGACCCGGCCCGCAGCAGACGCACCGGGCGTCGGAGGAGGGCGGACAACGCCCTCTTCCGGCCCTCCTAAATGGGTCCAGGGGCGACGGATTCGGGGACATCCGTCGCCCCCCAACATCAGGACCCGAGAAGGCGGCGCGCGTAGTGTTCCTCGCGCGCCGACCACAGACGTTGCGGGGGGAGTACACCTCACTCCCCCCGCCCGAGACGGGGCCCGCGCAAGCGGGCCGGCACCAGCCGGGGTTGTGGAAGAATAATGTGTTCCCGCGACCCCGGCGTAGGTGTGAGATGGAACACCGGGGTGGTTTTTAGTCAGTAAGAGTCTGACAGACCCCTCCGCCCGCCCCAGGGCGGAGGACATCCATGAGGATTTTCCACCCCGGGAACAAAAAAAAAAAAAAGGTGGTGTGTACTCCGCCCGGCTTGGGAAAAGTCCTGACACGACTTCGGCAAGGAACTGAGGCTGGAGGGATTCCGTTAATGGGGGGCCTTGGGCGCGGAGTTTAGTCCGCGCAGCACGATAAGGGCGTCCCCAAGGATCCCGGTTTAGAGCGCTTCGGTAGAACTCATACAGTTGGGATTTCAGCTCCTCATTACGATGGCGCAGTCTGCGCACTTGCGAGTAGGACCTCCGGGCAACAATACAGGCCTCGCGGAGGTCCGCCAACTCCCGGGACCACCAGTAGACCTGCCTTTTTAAAGGCCGACTACGCGTTCGAGGCATAGAGGCATCGCACACAGCCGTCATGGTCATGGCAACGCGAAATCTTTCAGCCTCAGCATCAACCCCGTCAGTGGATAGCCATACCTGGACAATGGCAGCCTCCTCCAACAGGTCCTTATCAAGCCGTTTCACTGCCCAACGTGGAAAGTGTCGAGCTTCAGAGCGCGGATCGGACCCTGCGAAGTGGAGACATCTATACGGATGTACAGGTGAGCAAATGAAAGGTCTAGTATCGACCCCGCCTGCCGTCGCACACACGTATTAGCCGAACCTCTCTAGCCCACTCCACGACTGCTTCTCCCCTAGCATCCGTTCTTGGGGAACCCCACTCGATAGATTTCGCATTGAAGTCCCCCATGACCATAACATGGCCCGGCGTCATTCGCCAAACCGAGGCTCCTAATCGATCCAGGAAGTCCTCGAATTCGGCCAGGCTCCTGTTTGGGGAGAAATAAACTCCGAAGAGTACGACGTTCCCCCGTGATACTGCAACGTATCCCGGGCCTCTCTCTCTGAATGAGAGGGGTGGGCAATAAGAGGCCGTAGAGCCGATAATGGCGACAGAACCGTCCGAGTCACCTACCCAATCAGGGCGGGGTGGGACGAAATACGGTTCCGCCGCGACGGCTACGTCGATCGACCACTCCACCGTGGTTTGAAGGAGCAAGTCCTGTGCAGCGGCAGAGTGGTTTAGGTTCGTCTGAAGTAGGCAATGATTACGGACTTGGTTCATAGTTAATCCGCAATCATTACCTCCTCTTGCGACCGTTCCAGTTGCACCACACTTGAAGCGGCCGGGGTCGAAGCGGTAGCCTCCTTTCTTTTTGAAGAGGCTGGCGGCTTGCAGCCCTTACTCCCAACGACGTGGTTGGCCGGTAGCTTTGCCATCTCAAATATTGGGCAGTGAGGGTCGGCAGAGCATGTCGAAGCTAGATGCCCCGGCTTACCGCAGCGGAAACAGAGCCCACCGAGGTCTGTGCCAGAGGTACACTTGTGGCGGGTGTGCCCTTTCTCCATGCATTTGAAGCATCTCATGGGTCGAGCCTCCAGGATGCTTACTCTGGCAGAGCTCGAGCCAACGAGGAGCCGGCCGGCGTCAGCGAGTTGCTTTACGGCCTCGACAGGGCATTGAGCCCAAGCAGAGCCGACGCCTCCCGGGCCAAGACGTATTGGACCTATTCGGACCACTTCTTTGGCGTAGCCGGTCTTCCGAACGATTGCCTCCTGCACATCTCGCCCAGTTATGGAGTCATCTAGGCCGCTTATGCGCATTTCAGCGCACTTTGTGGGTCTAGACACTTTGACGTCTTCAGCGAAAATGCCGCGTAGCTTTTCCGCAATAAGGTCTGCTCCGTTGGTGCCCTCAGTTCCCGGAAACTCCAGCAGACGCGCCCCGGGATCTGCCTGACGGAACCTGATGTCGGTGATACCGAGGTCTGCCAGGTTCACATTTTCCTTGGCCCTCGACTTCACCGCCGCGTAGGTTAGCCCCTTCTGTGTAGCTTCAGGCTGCAAGGTCAAAACTACTGCAGCCGACTTAGGTGCGCGAAGTTTCCGTTTTCCCCTTTTGTTGGAGCCGGATTCAGCCTTAGCTCCTGTAGCGGATGCCACTGTGTTTGCTGCTGGAGGCTTTTTCTTTTTCTTCTCCCTTTTTCCCCTTTTCCCTTTAGCAGCGGTCTGCCAACCGTCACTGGCAGCCACATTCCCGCTAGGCGGTGGGGCGCTCCGCTGCGTTTCGGCCGCTTGGGACACCACTTGGGATGCTGCCTGTGCTGCTTCTCGAGAGGCCATAGATGTCCTTTTAGACCCCCTGCTGGCACTCGCAGCATTCCTGGCAGCATTCCCGGCAGCATTTCTGACGTCTGCCGCTAATGGTGGACGGCTATTCTTTGCCGGCAGAAGGCTGTCCTCAATCCCAGCGAACCGGGCTTCCATCATTTGCCCGATTCGTCTGACGAGCGGCTCTCCACGGTCGAAGACTGTGGCTGAGGCTGCATCAGTTCGAGCGGTCGCCTTTCTATAGAGCGAACTTCTTCTCGAAGACTCTCCATTTCTTTACGGAGCGCTCCGACCACTTTTCGCAACCGGTCGTTTTCCAGTTGCAGCCGTCTAGTCTCTTCCGAGGAACTTCTATTGGCAAGCCCCTCGATCGCCATTCTGACACGTTCTGCTGCCTCTTTAATGGCCCGTTGGCATGTACCCTTCATATTTTTGGATTTCCGAGTGGTGTCCAGAACCACCTGGTTATCCTGGAGGGCCGCTTTCTCCAAGGCCGCCGCTGACCCAGCAGAGCTCTCCCCAATTGCAGAAGAAGGAGTGATCTGGGTGCTGACTTGCAAATCCATTCCTTCCTCTTCACTCGCTTCGGTGCACGTTTGACACGTCAGCGGCACGCTCTGACTATCCTTCGGTGTGTGAGCCGTATGAGCCATCTGGCATGCCAGATCGAACAAATCGACCCCTCCTATCACGCGAGGGACCTCCCTCTCGAGCATTCACCGCTTTCATCAGTACTTTCGGAGCTGGCAATGGTTCTCCACTCGCTGCTGTATCCCGTTGCTTTTTATGACCGTCACGCCTTCGGGAAGTGGAGGGTCGGATAGCGGTCATCCGCACTGCTGTCAGCCTTTCCTCTAGTGCGCACTGCGCCACCATCTCCTCTATCGGCTTGGAGCCGGAGGGTTCATGGTCATCATGTGTTGTTATCATCGTTGTCCGGTTTTCGCGCGTTTGGTCGTTATTTTTGTCCGAAGACACAGAGGGAAGACAGTTGTTGCCCACCCCAAAGTACGGAGGTCAGCCCGCCGAAGCGGGGTGGGATTCCCCGACCGCTGAGCAGTCGGGACCCACCTGGGGACCTTTTTCGCAAGTGTCTTTATCCATTTTCTTTGTTTTTTCCTTGAAAGGGTGAGGCCCTACTTTTCCTTTATACTCAACGCCCACACGTCTTACCCTCTGTAAGCAGAGGGGGGGAGTAGGCCTTTAAAGGCCGCCTATCACTAGCCCAGTTCCCTTCACAAACCATGCAGTATGATCTGTGATTGGATCCGTGACTCTTCCTCGTGTGTTGAAATTAGCCGCGTTTTTTTTTTTTTTTTTTGTTCCCGGGGTGAAAAATCCTCATGGATGTCCTCCGCCCTGGGGAGGGCGGAGGGGTCTGTCAGACTCTTACTGACAAAAAACCACCCCGGTGTTCCATCTCACACCTACGCCGGGGTCGCGGGAACACATAATTCGTCCGCATCCCCGGCTAGTGCCGGCCCGCTTGCGCGGGCCACGTCTCGGGCGGGGGGAGTGAGGTGTACTCCCCCCGCAACGTCTGTGAGCGGCGCGCACGGAACACTATGCGCGCTACCTACTCGGGTCCTGATGTTGGGGGGCGACGGATGTCCCCGAATCCGTCGCCCCTGAACCCATTTAGGGGGGCTGGAAGAGGGCATTGTCCGCCCTCCGCCTGCGCCCGGTGCGCCTGCTGCGGATCGGGAGAGTGGACGAGATCTCTCTCTCCCTTTCCACAGCCTCCTTCTGCGAGATGACTGTTTCGCAGAAGGAAACCACCGCGTCCCAGGACTCGGCGCTGCCGACCATCGAACTCACTACGGTCGGCAGCGACAGGTCACTGCCTACTTCTGAGATGAGGGCACGGCGCGGCTCCTCCCAAGCGGCACACTCTGCCAGCGTATGCCACGCCGTGTCCTCCCGGCAGTCGATGCAGTGGTGACACCGAGCGTCCGGCTCCCTGTTTATGCGACACAGGTACTTCCCGAAGCAACCATGCCCCGAGAGCACCTGCGTCGCCCGAAACGACAGGGAGCCGTGCCTCCTCCCGAGCCAAAGGTCGACCACTGGCCGGACCGCCTCGATGGTGACGAGGCCGGCGGTAGGGCGTGAAAGCCTGTCCCGCCATTCCGCCACCAGGACCTCTCGAAGCTGCGACCGACGCTGCTCCATATGGCGCTGCATCGGCCGCTCGCCCCGCGCCCTCGCTTCCTCGCGCCACCGATAAAGTGACGCGAGCACCTTCGCGTCTAGGTCCCATGGCGGGGATCCGGCCAGTGCACAAGCCGCCTCGTAGGAGATCGTGCGATACCCCCTTATGACTCTGACGGCCATTGCTCTCTGCGGCTTTCGCAGCACAGAGATGCTGGCGGCCGTCAGGTCAGCCGCCATCACGTCCCATGTAGGTGACACACCTCCCCGCCAGATAAGCCCCAACGATGCGGCGGAGGTAGAGAGGCACCCGATGATAACGCAGTGCCTCCCGTATGCAGCTCCAGGGCAGGGTGTTGAAGGCGTTGGAGATGTCCAAGGACACCGCCACCACCACCCCGCCCCGGGACACTGTTTCCTCCGCCAGGACTCTCACCCTCGACACAGCGTGGATGGTAGAGCGCCCATACCGAAAGCCGAACTGGCTCTCGTCCAGGTCCGTCCCCTCTCTGCACAAGTGGCCGACGAGGCGGGCTGCGAGTATGCGCTCGAACAGCTTGCCCACCTCGTCGAGCAGCACTATGGGCCGGTACGCAGACGGCGAGTCGGCAGGGCGCCCCGCCTTCCTGAGCAGGACCAAGCGACCTGTTTTCCACAAAGTGGGAAACTGGCCCCGCTCAAGGCACGCTGTGAAGAGTCCTCTTAGCTGGGGCTCAAGCTCTTTCAGAGCGAGGGCTAGCGCTAGGCCGTGAACCCCGTCGGGCCCCGGAGCCACGTTCTTGGCCCGGAGCCGCATCACGGCCGCCCCCATCTCTGCCTGTGTCACCTCTGGGACGCTGATGGCGTTCTCCTCTGTAGACCCTGCGGCTGTGGGCAAAGCCATCGGCGGCGGAGTATGCTCCGCTCTTGCCGGTAAGAGGGCTGCGACTACCTCCTCCAGCAGCTCGGGTTGGAGACTCTCCGTAAGTGGAGGCGCCGCGGCTCGAAGTTTCCCTCGAACCGCTCGATAGGGGCGCCCCCACGGATCCCCGTCAAGAGTCTCCAACATCTCCTCCCTGGCTCGCGTCCTCGCCTCGCCGATGGCCAGCCACAGAGTCTCCTTTGCCGCGCGGTACACCTCGTACAGCGCGGCTTCTTCGTCAGGGACCCGACGACGTCTCCTCCGGTAGCGGGTGTACCGGCGTCTCACCGCAACGCATGCGACGCGCAGCTGCGCGATCTCGGCGGACCACCAGTACACCTGGCGCCTTGCACCCTGTGCGTGGGCGCGGGGCATGGACGCGTCGCATATCTGCGTCATTGCCCCGCGGAACCACAGCGCCTCCAGCTCGACGTCATCGGGTCCGGTCGTTGCCGACCCCCGGAACCAGGCTTGAGCAATGGCTGCCTCCTCGAGAAGCTCCCTGTCGATGCGCTTACGCGCCCAGCGTGGGCCGTCCGAACGCGGGACTGATGTTCTGGGGCCGCCAGCGGTCTGGGCGGAGCCGTCGAATCCGATATATCGGTGATCCGACAACGTCTCCACCTCCGCGGCGACACGCCAGTCGCGGACACGGCTCGCGACAGCAGGGCTTGCGAACGACACGTCCACTATGGACCCGCCCCGCTGCCGCACGCACGTGTAGACCGAGCCCCGGTTCAGGACGACCAGGCCAGTTGTGATCGCCCACTCCTCCAATGCCTCACCCTTAGTATCGGTCACCGGGGATCCCCACGCCGCAGACTTGGCGTTGAGATCCCCGAGCAACAGCACCGGGCGAGGATGGAGCTGGCCCACGACGGCACCCAACTCGACAAGGAACCTCTCGAAGTCGGCGAGACTCTTGTTGGGCGAAAAATACGCCCCAACGACGCCAACGCCATCTGCGAGGGCGGCTACCCAGCCGTGCCCCCGAGACGGGCTGACGAGAGCCCCGCCAATGATGGCCACCAAACCGTCCAGATCTCCCACCCAGTTATCCCTGGGCGGGACCCAGTACGGCTCAGCGACCACGGCCACGTGAATCGACCACTCTGCCATGCTCTGGAGCAAGAGATCCTGAGCTCTGGCAGAATGGTTGATGTTGCCCTGGAGGAGATGGAACAGCGCCATTTATGCGCAGTCCATCCCCCCCTCTGCACCATTCTCAGGCCGGGAGTCGGCCGGAGGGCAGCCAGGCTGAGGGCCCCCGGCAGCCTTGGCAGACCCTCTATTCTTCTTTTTGGTGGGCGCGCCACAGGCCCTACCGCCCGCTCTGTGCCCAGCGGGCCTCCCTGCAGCAGTACAGAGGCTGCAGTTTGGCGCCGCGGAGCACTGGGCCGCCTTATGTCCGGGCTGGCCGCAGCGATAGGACTGCTCGCTGCGGTCAATTGCGGCGGTGCACTGCGCCTTAACATGCCCCATGTCCAGGCACCGGTAGCACCGCAAGGCCCTGGGTTGCAGCAGCTTCACCCTCGCCGCAACCCACCCCACCACCAGACGCCCACCGTCAACGACCTTATTCGCCGCCGCCACGGGGCAACGCACCCAAATCGTGCTGAGTCCGGAAGCGTCGGCGCGTATGTCGCCCGTCCGCACGTCTCCTGGCGGACATCCAGGACGAATGGTGCCTGCCCTAACTTGCTCGGCAGAGCATCCCCCAGTCCTAACGACGGCAGCCACCACACCTGGAAACACCCGGGTGTCACCATTGCGTGGATCGCCCGGAGGACACGGTGGAGGTCTGCCCAGCTTGGGCCGAGCACCGCAGTGTCCTCGCGGAGGCGATCGGCGGCGGCGATCTCTCATTTCCCGCCCTGGTCCAGGCCACGGTACGGAGCGAGAGGGAATGGAAAGCCGTCACCTCCTTCTGCGAAGCAGTAATGTTTGTGAAAGATGAGGCGGAGCGCGTGAGGGAGAGAGCATTGCGCCCTCACGCCCCCCTAGTCGCTGCAGGAGACGCCCTGGGCGTCGGGAGTCGCCTGCAGATTCCCGGCCACCGTAGGCGTGGGCTTGCTGGATGGCGAGCAATGGGTACCTCGCCGTCCGGTAAGGACCATGCCCGGGTCGACAGCGCGTCGTGTTCCACGCGCGCCTCAAATACATGATAGCACCAAATGACGGGTTCCGATAGGGCCAACGCCTCAGGGTAGCGGGAAATTCGAAAGAGAAACCGTGGCCCTGGCATAGGCAACTGAAGGAACATGGCTGGGTTTTAGTCAGTAAAAGTCTGACACGCCCTCCCGCTCCACTCAGAGCGGGCGAAGTCATTAGATTATTTGCCAACCAAAAAAAAAAGGTATTGAAGGCGTTGGCGATGTCTAGAGACACCGCCAAGACGACCCCATCCCGGGCCACAGCATCCCCCGTGGCTCGCACGCGCATGATGGCGTTCACCGTAGAGCGTCCACTGCGGAAACCAAACGGGCTCCCTGCCAAATCCGGCCCCAACCGCACCAGTCGCCCAAGGAGGCGGTCTGCAATGACTCTTTAAAAGAGTTTGCCTTCCTCGTCGAGCAACATGGTACCAGCCCCGGTTAGCGGAACGAGAGTCCGCATCGGAGGCGGAAAAACTGGTCCTAATTAGGAAGCCGGGGAGCGCACCGGCTTCTTAAGTAGTTTTTCCGTCTTCCAACGAAGCTGGAACTGGCCCCATCCAGGCATGCGCTTAGGAGCCCCCTTAGTCGAAGTCCAAGGACAGAACCCGGGGTTTTACCGGTAAGTTTTCGGGTCCTGGGGACAAATTCCATGGCTGGAATGAATTTCGAACGGATTCTAGGCATAATCAATAGTAATATAAATTCTGTATTGCAAAGGACATGGACTTTATTTGGCTCAGCACGGACAAAGACTTAATAATATTACAAAAAAAAAACTTATAATATTTTAATATGACATGATGGTATGTATCCATGATGGAGATTCAAATATTTTTACTCTTTACTCTCGGCGGCGCACACTTCGGGAACCCCTGTTATAGTCTATCGGAATATCAGGACACCCACACCCTGAGCAAACAAACTTTACCGATCGATATAATTTATGATTTAATCGATCGTTGGTTTGTTTAGTCATAAGAAGGATACTCGAGTGGTGGTGGGAATGGATGGTTTGTTACTATTTTGAAATAAACATATTTTACAAAAATATATTAAAACGTTTCACTCTAGACTTATCCCTTTGTTTGTACAATACCTTGATCTGCTTATTCTCGTTTAGCTAACGCTAAAAGCAAATATGATTAATCACATATTTTGTGAATGAAATTCGGCATTCTGTGTGGTAAGTTAGGAATATTTGACGCGTCGTATCTGGAGCATTAATTTTCACGACGATTTAATTAATAGCTGAAATACACCAACATTTTGGTTACGGCTCATCTTTGCAAAATTTGTTTTCTTTTGGTAAAAACATAGTGTTTAAATAAAATAAGATTCAAATAGCATAACTCGGTGGGAAAATATCAATTTTTAAAAGAGTATTATTTTGTTTGTTATATTTTGATTTCCATCCGTTTGTTACTAATGTTGCAATTCTTTGAAATAAAATGGTAATAAGTACATATTTGTTCGAAACGATATTTATTTTGTTGTAATTTAGATAACAGAGTAAGAAAAATAAAAATAAATATGCGTGTTTAGTGATAACGGAAAAAAAAGTAAAAAAAAACACATTTATTTATCTCTTTAATTAAATATCAATAGAATAATGAGTTCTTCAAAGTGATGGAAACACTATCTTCTTCTGTTACATTACATACACGTAGCGAAAAATACATGTTTTCAAAATAACGCACCATTCCAAATAGTGATTGTTCCAATATACACGTTCTATCTACATATCCATCCGATACATACATCACGACTGTAATCCCTGAAGGGTTAGGCAGAGGTATATCTACAGCTCACCCGCATTTCACCAGTTATGTGTAAGCCCCATGTAACATATTGCCATCAACCGGGCACAAATCCAGACTCCGGGCTGCTACTGAGAAAGTTAATATAGCTTAACATACTTAATAAGCAAGTAAGGATCTTTATTATAAGATATTCAGTGCAGGACACAGTATTGTAGTATTTTAAGGTAATTTAAAATAAATTTTGACACATTTTTGTAAGATTTATGTTATACTCGTACTTACTGATGAAATAAACACACGCACAGCTATAACTTATAATTATCTATAACTTATAATTATCAAACGAATTATACTAATATAAGGAAATAATTATGATATAATAATGTTTAATGCATGCCAATTTAGGATGATAAGGGCAGGCGAATGATAAAATTGCAATGCTTGTAAAAGGCTGCTAAGTCATAAGTGCTATCATAAAATAACATCAACATTGTACACTTAGTTCGCAATAAACTTTTGACTTTGACTTTATCTATAGGAGTAAGTAAGCAATGCTCATAGCAGCGCAGTGCAGGGCGTTTTGTAGTATCTGCCTACCCCCATTGAAAAAACAGTGAGTTTATGTATGTTTGTTTACATATTATAGCTTTGTACGGGTGTTACGGGTTTTATGTCGATTGTCTTGACAAAGTCAAGACATGTAATGACATGAAAGTTTATGTCAATTGTCATTCGTGTGTACTGATACAGAGAAGGCACGAGCATTGATCACCACGCTATTAATATTACATTATAACAAACGAAAGCGTTTTCTTTAAAATAATAGTCATCATCATCATTCAACCAAAGAAGTTCACAGCTAGACGTAGGTAGGCCCCTCGCGGGAATTAGCTGTTGCGAGAAGCACAAGACCGGTCTATGTGATACCTACAGATTATTGTACGCACCTAGTGAAAAATTATTAAAATTTAATTATAAACAGAAATAACAACTACTGCAGGGCTCCTCTTACAGAGAAGGCACGAATATTGATCGCTTGCTCAAGACAGGTTGACGATTTCAGACTTATATTAACTATAAGTCCAGGTTTCCTCGCAATGTTTTTCATTTACCGATGTCACTAAACTTAGAAAGTATATATCAAATCAAATCAAATAATTTATTTTTACCAAAGGACTTAAGCCTAGGTAGCATCACTGTTTTTTTCAATAAAGGATGTGTACTCATGGCTATTACAGATGAGTGAGTCCCCTGCCCTTCAAACTAGGGAATCCTGTATCTTGAAGGACAGTGTACTTTATTGGCATTGACACGTTTTACAAAATTTCTATAATTGCGTAATAATTCTGATGTTAACATACATATTTATTGAATGAGCTAAAAAGTTAATTGTGAGGAGTGTTTGCGCGTGTGTGTTACTGTGGAGTTAAGCCGGTCCGTTGGGGTTTGTGTGTGTGTGTGAGGGTGAGTTAGACTTAGAAAAACATCTGTCAAGGAAAAGAAAAGTTAGAAAAGTCGTTAATACGTAGAACCTATGAGTTCCTCTGTATCGCAATAACTTAAATTTAAGAGGAAATTTATCAATTTTATTTTTAATTCGAAAGGGTTTAGACTCTTTATTGTTAATATGTTTTGAAGCTTGTTGTATATTCTAGGACTTAGGATAAAATATTGGCGAGTAGCAAATTTGGTCCTGTAACGCAAGACTTGACATATTCGAGCACACCTACGTCGAGTATGGAGTACTTGTCTTGGTATGACGGAGGCATGTTTGCGAAGAGTGGATCGGAAAACAAAGAGTTGTCTGACGGTGAGCAACTTGCAGTACTGATATAATTGTTCAGTCGGGTATCTAAACGGTTTGCGTAACATTACCTTCAGAACAGCTCTTTGAGCCCCCTCGAGTGGTAACATTGATGTTTTCGTTGCTCTTCCCCAGGCAGTCACACAGTATGTCAGTAGTGACTGGCACAAAGAGTAGTAGACAGTTTTGAGCGTGTCGATGTCTGCTGAGTTCCTAAGTAGCTTAAAGATATAAATTATTTTGCGAACTCTAGATGTAAGTGAAGTAATGTGTTTGTGCCAATTTGGATGCTCATCTAATACTACTCCTAAATATTAATTATTTGACCCTTTACTCATGTGTGGACAGATACAGTTAGGCTTTAAGTGGCAGCTGTGATATTTAATATTAAAATCCTGTAGAGGCTGGCTCTTCTTACTTATAGAAAAGGGTATGAATTTAGTTTTTTCGACATTAAGAGTAAGAAGATTAGTAGCGAGCCAGCTTGATACCGGATAAGACAGTTCTCAGCTCATTAACTATAAGTCCAGGTTTCCTCGCAATGTTTTTCATTTACCGATGTCACTAAACTTAGAAATTAAATTCGGAAAAAGAAATTAGAAATTAAAGGATTTTCCAACCCGATCCAAAAAAAAAAAAGTCCGTCTATGAGGGACTGAGATGTTTGCGGCGTGTGCACGATTCACTTTTTCGCGTGTAAATGCGGAATCTTGCAGACTCGTGGGCGATTCTCTTTTCTTGTAAGTCTTCACACATTCGATAATACGGTGTTTTATATATTGCAATTACTTGCAATCACGGTTATGTGGCTTTTATATGACTGGTGTGCCAAATTGAGTAGTATTAAAGTTTTAATGATTGGTCAAAGGCTCATCGTTGATTCGATAATAATACCAAAGGTAGGGTTTGTGGGAATTGTTATTATTTTATGAGTAGAGGTGTATGCATTGTTATACGTTTATGTCTAGGGCGAGGGCACCTTTGATCTGGCGGCACAGCGGATCCGTGTAGGCAGGGAACCACCCGTAAGCACCGTGTTCTAGTCGTGTTCTAGTCGTTGGTCTAGTGGTCGCAATCGCTACTGCTGAGCATGAGGTCCTGGGTTCGATTCCCAGGTCGGACAACGTGTTATTAGGTTTTTCTATCTGGAATTTCTCAGTAGCAGCCCGAAGTCTGGATTTGTGCCCGGTAGATGGCAATAGGCTCGCCCCCTATTACATGGGACTTAAACATAACTGGCGAAATGCGGGTGTACTATAAGTACACCTCTGCCCAACCCTTCGGGGAAACAAGGCGTGATTTTATGTTATGTTATCTCTTACGATGTTTGTGCTTTTTTTCTTTGAAAAGAGATGACTCTAGTGCCTTGTTGCGACATACACATCCATAGCGTACAGAATAATGATCGCGTGGCCCTGTGTTTGCATCATAATAACGTAGAGTCAAGACAGACCGTCTATGAGGGACTGAGACGTTTGCGGCGTTTTGACGATTCAATTTAGCGCGTGTAAACGTGGAATCTTGCAGACTTTTATTAAGGCCCTTATTAAATTATTAAGAAGGAGTCCAAGGACATCGCTGGTAACTTGTCGGCTACGTTTTGTTCGAAAATGCACCTGTCCCTCATTTTCAGCCAGATAAGTTGGCACTCCTACAACAACGATCCGAGGTTTCCGCTTGCTGGGTTCATCGGCGGTAAGTCAAGATTAAGAGAGCTGGACTGCGTGCTTCAGTTTATCAGCATCATGTTTCGTCCCGGAACTGATAATCACGCCTCCAGTTTTCAAAACTGCTTGCAGTTTCATATGCTCGGCCAGTATGTTTTTTTTGAGATACACAGACATACTCGTATTACAATCATAACGTAACCAGGCGTAATCGGGTAAAAAAGGTATTTCTTGCACGCCGGCAGTTACTTTCTACATAACGAACGGAAAAATATGTAGTTTTAAAAACACTAAAGGACACTTTTTTATCACTCACAAAAAATTATAAAATAGTAAAATTTACTTGTATTCGTTTTCCTTTTATATCCGAATATTAAAATAAAAAGCGTGGAACGCTTTTTAGTTGTGAATACTTTTAATTAATTTAAACAAAACGCGTGATAAAAGTGTGCTTTGACTTAAGCAGTTTACTAGGAGCCACTGAAGAGTTCCATTATCACCACTTGGCTACATCATCAGACCCTCGTTACCAGGCACATTCTATTGGACTCGACGAAACGAATCATATGAGCCACTGAAAAGTTCAACTGTCCACCTCCTTGCTCCATCATCAGACCGTCAACAAAGTCAAAGTCAAAGCATTTATTTCAAATATGCACTAAAAGGCACTTTTGAACGTCAACATTTACATTCAAATAGAATTGATTCTAGGCGCCCCTTCCAAAAGGTAGTTTCGTATGGAGAAGAATGAATTAATTAATTATAAAAAATATTATATTTCTATATGTGGAGATTGTAGGATTACCGTACTATTTTGTAGGATAATCCTACCTTAACTATATTACCTTATTTAAATTGTGTTTACCGTAAAAGATTATAAACATATGAGTTTCACAAAATCATATTTTATTACATTATCAACAACAACAAAACATTCAAAATCAGAAGAACAATCATTGTTGCATATAAACTAAATAATAAATAGTAGTACTTGCGTTTTAAGTCTACACTCAGAGGTGCGCACTCTACAATCGCTCCAACTCAACTCCCCGTTTGCATTTTTTTTTTTTTTTTGAATGGCATCTCGCAGGTCAACCTATGAGGTTGTCGTCTGCTTAAACGGACTTGTCTGTGGTTGCCCTAATAAATTAAGGCCTCCAGCCAGGACTTAAACTTAAACACTAACTAAAACTAAGCGACAACGCTAAGGGCACCCCCTGTGGGGTACGGACCTCGGCTTAGGGCGTCGCTGGAACAGGGCAGCAAGGGACTAGCTGGATCAGGATTGATATTAATTAGGGACGAATTTAAAGCTACAGGCTCAGCGGCGCGGGCTGGCTCGAGCAAGGGTCGGGAGGGGCGTGTATTTGGGCGTCGCGGCGGGCCTCGGCGGCGAGGACGGTAGGACGGCGATCGGGTTTTGGGCTTATGTAGTGTGCTGGTGGCCTTACTACTCTCCTGGAGGAGGGTAGTGGCGTCGTCGGGGGCGATTAAAGTATGCCTTTGTCGGCGAATACTGCTAATGCGGGAGGGAGTGTAGCGGGCGGCCGCTGAGATCAAGGGGTTGGAGTGTTTAATGCCACAGTCAAAGAAGCGCTTCGATAAGCGTTTCATGAACTGGTTTATGGTAGGCATTTTAAGATCGATGTGGAGATTTATATTACGGACATAGAAGGGGGCACCCGTGACCTTTCTGAGGAAACGGTTCTGGAGGGTCTGCATCTTATGGAGATGACGTGGGTGAGCGTGCGCAAATACAACGCAGGCATAGGTCATGATGGGACGGATGACTGCGGTGTAGATATAGGTGTAGGTATAGCTTGCATTTAAGTGACAGTTTACTACGGGCTGTCAGTACAAAGTGGAGCCTGCTAAGAGCGAAGGAGGCGCGCGCGCGAACCACCTTAATATGAGCCTTAAAGGTAAGGTTTTCATCAAAGATCACGCCTAGGTATTTGGCTTGCTTCTCCCAGGGGATCGGCTTACCGTACATAGTGATCGGGCTGGGAAGTGGGATAGGGAGTCGACGACGTCTCGAGAAGAGAACCGCCTGACTCTTATCGGGGTTGACCTCGATTCTCCATTTCCGGAACCAAGCGCCTAAGACGTTTGCGGAGGTTTGGAGAGTACGAGCTATAGCATTGGGACAATGACCGGTATAGTAAACGGCAGTGTCGTCGGCGAAGAGAGCCAACTGAGCCTTTTTACTCTGTGGGATATCGCTGGTGAACAGCGTGAAGACTAGAGGAGATATGACGGAACCCTGAGGGACACCGGCGCGAATAGGGTGAGGGGACGAGAATGCACCCTCGATGCGATAGCGGAAGGTGCGATTCGACAAAAAGTCTCGTAAGATGAGCACGAGACGATCTGGCACTCCTAGTTGGTAGAGCTTGTTTATCAAGCCGTTGTGCCAGACTTTGTCGAAGGCTTTCGCTATGTCGAAGAATAGCACACCCGTCGTCGCGTTACGCTGCAGACCAGCGCATAAGTGCTCTACGATACGGTGGACCTGTTGGGTGCCCGAGTGTTGGCTACGGAATCCAAACTGCTCGTTGGGTATGAGGCTCTTTGCTTCGGCGTAGTCTTTGAGACGCCTATAAATAAGCCTCTCGTAGATTTTGCCGAGAACGTTGAGTAAGCTAATAGGGACTCCCCGTTTGCTTGTGCAACAACTAGTTTTATGCGCTTACTCAGTGGCGGGAGTTATGAATCACACAACACGTGCGTTAGCAGTCGCAGACGCACGTTTCGTTTTACGTTCAGCACAAACATACTGAGTTTTTACATTTATTCATATTAGCATTTTATATTTAATTATACATCTATATTGTTTGCCCTAGTATTAAATTATACATTCTAACAAGATGATGCACCCAGAATAAAAAATACTATTCCACAATAGGTAAAAATTATTTAAAATAATCAAAGACAGATAAATCAATCACGTGATAGGTACATGGTGCTCACATATTTACAAACATTGCGAAAGTATATGATATTCCTAAAATATAAACTACGAATAAGTCAGTCTGTGAGTAAAGTAAAAATAACAAATTAAACAATTCAATATGCAACTATGATTAAAGCAAGTATGATTTTGTTTACCTAATGTTAGAAGTTGTGAATGTGACATCATATTGAATGGAGAAAAACTAGAATTTATTCATCAGACAGTTTTCCTAGGAATCACGCTAGAGAACGAGAAGTTACAAAGGCGACCTCATATAACATCGCTCGCGGGGCGACTAAGCTCGGCTGCGTATGCTGTTAGAAAGATAAGACAGATAACAGACGTAGAAACCGCGCGTTTGGTTTATTTTAGATACTTCCACAGCATTACAGTCATATGGCATTTTACTGTGGGGTCGGGCTGCTGACATTGAATCCATTTTTAGTTTGTAAAAGAGATTTGTCAGAACAAAATCAAAATCAAAAGTCATTTATTCAAATTAGGCTGAGAATTAGCACTTTTCGAACGTCAAAATTACATAAGACAGTCCCCCAAAACGCCCGCCCGTCACCACTTCCTAGTACTTTAGCTGGGGAGAAGAACTGGCGGAACAAACTCCCCAGAATCTACGAGCCATTTACAATCTACGTCGCCGCGAATCTCTTATGGAACTATTTAAGAATATTAATATAATGACGGTACCTTGTCAATCCATTTATGAAAATAATATGTATATGTAAGAAAAAATCTGCATGGTTTTACTAAAATAAGTGATAGACATAATTTTAACACTAGAAATAAAAATAATTCTGATTATCTAAAGTACATAACACCGGCGTCAGTGGTACAACGCCCTTTAGTGAAACCGTACTGATGTTCATAAAAGATGGAGTTTTTATTAAAGTGACGTAACATTTGATTGAGCATCAACTCTTCAAACACTTTACTGAGAACTGGCAGAGTTGACACAGGCCTATAATTATTGAGCTTTTTACTATCACCGGATTTGAACAATGGGATCATTTTACTGTGTTCATAAGACCCGGCTAACTACAAAATAATTTGCATAATTAATTGACTGAAGAGTTCTACTATCCACCGCCTGGCTCCATCATCAGACCCTCGAATTGAACTTGTATAAACTAATCATATGAACAAAAACTCGAGAGCCACTGAAGAGTTAAACTAAACACCTCCAGGCTCCATCATCAGACCTTTGACACGAAGTGCAATAAATTGGGCTCATCAGAACGAATCATATGACTCCAAACTCGAGGAGTTTACAAGAAGCAACTGAAAAGTTCCACTATTCATCACCTGGCTCCATCATCAGACCATCGACACCAAGTGCAACGTATTGAACTCATTAAAACAAATCTTATGACTCCAAACTCGAGGATATTACTAGTAGCCATTGAAGAGTTCCACTATCCAACTCCTGGCTCCATCATCAGACCCTCGTTGCCTAAGCCCAATGTATTGGACTCGTTAAAGCGAATCGTATACGCTAAAACTCAAGGGGTTGTTAGGTAATTTTCAGTTCTCCACTCTGAATAGGGGAACACCACTGAGAAAAACTGGTGGTATATTTTTCAGACATTTTGTAGCGCTGGCTTCAAAGATACAGTGACTTGCCAACATTATATTTCAGCCGGGCATACGCCTCACAGACCTGTATCAGCTTCCAAAACAAAACGAAGCAGGCCGAATTTTGTTTTCGGGCCTAAAAAAACCATTTTGTGCTATTTCGCAAATGATTTTTACGTGGCTTGAATCAAAGTATTATTTTTGTTCAATGTATTTTTTTTCCATTTAAGTTTTTAATCTGTCATCTTTTCAACGTTTATCGTCGTCGTGATGTCTCAAGTTGTTTGAACAAAACATTTTTGTTTTGATAAGAACTGGATAAAGTTGTTTCTGGCTTTAATTTTGTTCCCGAACTTGTTGAGCTTATTTTTCTGACGCTCCTTTTTGTGAGGAGCGTGGGTTGAATTCAAGTAAAAGTAGAAACTGGGTAGGAGGTTCATATCTCTTCTTATTTTGTCATTTAGTAGGCTGTAATCGTTAACCGTTGAAAGCATACGACAACTTCGGTAAGTATTTATTGCGTTTTAGGAGCCGTTCCCATATTGTACATAAAAATAGTGAACTGAAACCGTACGAAATTTGCAATAGCCATAAAGAAACACATATACTTACATATTGTATTATGCTTGTTATCGCATGTCATAACAACATGTGTCGATAAATGCATCGTATCGTTTAACTACGTATGGTATGTAAGTCTGTACCAAAAGTATCTAATTAAAGGGTAAGCTCAATCTGTTCAGGTTAAATTCTTGCGCAATCACTCACTAAAAGGAATTAGGAACACATTGATCTTTATTTAGGTGTCAAATTTATGTCTCACCACTATTTCCAACAGTTATAGCGGTTTAAAATATAATTTATGAATAAGTTAATCTTTGAGAAAGTCTTACATAATCGCTTAATGCGAAATAAAGTTTAAAAAATAACATGTAGGTAATAATTAAGATGGTCCAGAGCGGTCGTCGTGCAGTTAGCTAGTAATAAAATTCGTTGTTTTAATAAATCTGGTGGTTGGGTACATCGTAGTAAATGACTCAGAACGCGCACGTCGTTGCAACTAGGTACATCGCGCTATTCTTCTCAGCACTTTTTATAGCACCGTGCACACTATACAACACTAGAAACATAATATAATATTTTATTTATTTATGTTGGAGCCGTCGAAGATGTGTTTCGTTAACAAAAATAAAATAAAAATTTAGCTACCGTTATTTTTTTTGGAAGTGAATTGTTTATTTGTACTTACTCCTTCATATTTAATATTTTTCTTTCCGTGATTTGTGCTGGGTCTGTGTAATAGTACTAGGTTTTGCCCGGCGTGATGATTGTGTTTGCACTTTATTATTCCATAAATATGTAATTTCTGGGTGTATTTCTTTTGTTATGATTTTGATTTATTAATATACAGGTATTATATTGATGAGTTTTGGTGATGTTAAAGAGTGTTATATCTTATTGTGGTTATAGATTTTGTTTTTGGATGTTAATTAGGGATATTGAAAGAGCCCTAATTTAATTTCGGCGATTTGTAGTTGAGGTGGGGACAATAGTTGTTTGTTTTTGTTGTCAACGAGACCTCAATTTAATATTCAATGTGTGGCTTTACTAATGAATTGTACGCAGTATATCGAATTTTTGATGGTAGACATCTAGCCATGCCACGTAACGCACCCATAAGACTTGACAATGTAGAATAAATCCTTTTAATGTGTAGCTGCCACGTTAATGACTGTCAAGTGTAAGACCCAAATACTTCTCTGTGTTTACTTTATTAATAATCATAATATAATAATAATAAACCATTTATTTCAGGCTACAATGGCCCATAGACATATACCTTACCAACTAACATATTTAAAGTATAAAACAAAATTTTATTAATATATGTAGCTTAAAACTATGTTAGTAACAGCTCCCTAGCTTGTTCTTGTGCTGTCCTGTGGTACTGTCCGCGGAAGCGATGGAACACTACGTCCTGAGGCCAAAAGTCTTCTTCCATGACGACGGGCAGATATAAATTCGGTACGTGCAACACGAACGCCTTGAAGTTGACGTTGCGGTGCGACTCCAGTAACTGCACCCTCGGCGTGTACCTCGTCTTCTGGCGCACGTGCTCTACGATGTCTTCCGCCTTAGTGGTGTAGTGTAGGCGGGATATGTACACCGGTGTGTTCGGCTTTGCGGCGCGCAAGCTGACTTCGGGCATCTTTGGAGTTCGCGATCGGTGCTTCCTCCTTTGCACCGTCACGAAACCTTCATCATCAGCCCTGTTCGGCGCCTTTTCTGGCATAGGCTTCATACTTGGAGCGCCTGGGGCACTCGCGGTAACGCTAGCGAATCCTCTTTGTAGGGGCTTCGCCAGGGCTGCAGACGCTGGCAGCGGGATGGAGTGAGGGGCTCGGGCATCGCTACGTGGAGGAGCCGCGATGATGAGCGCGGGCCTGCCGGGCCCGCGGGCGGGGCGCTCTGCAAGCTCAGCAAACGGCGGATGCGCTAGCGACGAAACTGCTGACGCGGAAATTGACGACGATACATCGAGGCCGGCTCCGCGACACAGGTTTATGTTAGACGCATCGACTGATGACCTAGTTGCCGCCACTCTGTTACGCAACTCAATATCTGTTAAGGACCATTCATCGACAAAGGCATGTAACTGTGTTTGTTTTTTGTTCTTGGCCGTGAAGATTATGTAGTTCGTTTTGGATGTATTAATTATTGTCAATTGTTTGTGCAAAAACCACCTACACGTTCTCCACTATCAGCATAGTGTAATATGTCCTTTTAATCCTGATTCGTGTACATGGTTGATAAAATTAAGGAACAAAAGAGGACTATATACAAAAGAGGACTATGGTATTGATTCTTGAGGCACACCACATTTTATCAACTTGGAGCTATTGATGTTGTTTCTTATATTAACGACTTGCAAACAATTTACTACGTACGACTTGAACATTCTGAAAAGGCTTCCTGTTATTTATATAGACGCTTATTTTGCAGGAGTACATAATGACTTACGGTACCGAAAGCCTTTTTAAAATCTATAAAGACTGCCAGAGCTTTTGATCAAATTTGGTCATAAGTTACGTAACCTAATCAGTCGCAGCAGCATGCACTACGCATTGGACTTAGGTCTAAATCCATATTGCCGTTCAAAAAGAAAACCGAAATAATCTAGATAGTCCATAAGTCTAGAAATAATTCATTTTGCCAGTATTTTTGACATCACTGGATATACCGAAATGGGTCTGTAATTTGCCGGGTCTAATTTCGAGCCTGATTTAAAAATGTGAGTTACTTTTGCGATTTTAAATATTTCTGGAAAGTAGCCTTCGAGTAAACATTTATACATTTGTATGCATGCAATGTACTAAATATTTCAGTATTAGTGTTTTATATATTTTAATAATGAAATTAATAATATGTATAAAAACAGTTACTTTTAATGATGGTCTGGCAGTTCAAGTACTTTATGCGGCCTACCCAAATGTGCTTTCTTTTGTGTTTTTCGTCGAGTCGTTGAGCTTCTTTAGTTCTGAGTTAAGCTGCACGATAATTGACGTGCACTGACTGGACAGGTCCACTCAAATCAGTGTGCTTCTTACCCTGACCCTAGTCTACATGAACCTAAAATGATCACACCAAGATTATTAAATACACATAGACATTTAGGGGCTTGAAACAAATATACAATGACATGAAAGTTTACTTTGTAAAGTATTATTTTATTTAAATAATTGTGAACGTGAAGACAATGTGTTTTTTTTTATGATTATCTATTTTTTTTCCTCTGTTAGTTTTAATCATGGTCTGGTAGTTTGAGTAATGTTCGTCGAATCGTTCTGAGTTGAGCTGCATGATTACTGACAAATGCGTGCACTGACTGGACAGGTCCACTCGATCTGTGTGGTCCTTTCCACAAAAGACCATTTCAGACACCAATCTACATGGTCTTATCATGATAGATACCAAGATTATGTCTGGACTTTAAAAAGGATGTGACATCTTAATATTTTTTCGGCCTCTCTTCTCAGAGTAGTCAGATAGAAAACGCCGATCTCATCTAGCTTTTAAAATATGATTGACGTGAAAAAGTGTTTGTACAAACCTACTTACAGAAATAAAATCAGCTATTTTGTTTGCCAGGAGAATACATTTACTAGAAATGTAGGTGTTGAAGTGTTCACAGATTTCTTTGTCTTTTGTGATGAGGCCTGAAAGGGTTACAAACCCTTTCAGGCCTCATCACATTTAGGAGGAATACAACTATATCTAATTTTTTTGTTAGACTGATTATTTATAAGTTTCCACATCTTCAACGGCTTACCTTTGCAGTCTTTAAATTATTTAATGAAGTTTTTTTAACAATCTCCTTATGTAAAAATACTCTCTGTTTCTCTCACTTTTAAACTGCTCTTCAAACTCCAAGTTGTTCGGATTAGTTTTGTGTTGTTTCCAAAATATGTTCCAAGCGTTTATTTTGCCAATTATGTCTTTCGTGATCCACTCGGTTTTAGGTACGTTCAAAATCTTAATTTTCGCAGTTTGAGTTTCTTATAGCTTTGCAAAGTCTTCTCCCACTGTGGCATAGTTAAAATGTTATATAGTTTTATACGGTTTTGCGAAGGAAAGTGTTCTTTTTTGTATTTCTATTGTTGATTCTGGTTTGTACTTTTTGACCTCTAGGAAAATCTATTTGTGACCGGACATGCCTGACTTATTATTACTAAATGAAAATCATGGCCCCGTAGGTTTGTAGAATCATGGTCCATGGTAGTACGTGTAGTAGATGTTTCACGAGTCCGGTGCCTTGCATCAACTTTGTTTAATACTGTATAGCCATTTTCCGAGAGTGTATCTTTTCATTCCTTGGTGTTTCGATCAGCCAAGTACATTACAATTAAAATCTCCAAGTAGCATGGTCCTTTTTTTTTGTGAATTTGTTAAGGTTCCAAGGATTTTTTTTTTGTGTTAGATCTCTCCGGTTAATATATTACACATATGAAAAGTTTTTTTTTGGAAGATAACTACTTCCTGTCGGTTCAATCTTCTTCTCATGTCTGGCTTATAAACTTGTTCCATGTTGCTTTTAATAACACCACCTCCTCTCTTATTGGTTTTAAAATTGTAGTAAAGTGTGTAATTTTTCAGTTATAATCTTTGTGCCTCTGCGTCTGATTTAATCCATGTTTCGACCACAATCGCCACATGGACATCTTGTATTGATGTTAGTATATACCTCAGCTCGTCGATCTTTCCGGGTTTGACTAAACTTCTTATGTTTGATTAAAACACTTCACTTCTTGTTATTGGGATTTTCTATCTAGAATTTCTCAGTAGCAGCCTGGAGTCTGGATTTGTTCCCGGTTGAGTGCAATAGGCTCGCCCTATTACATGCGACTTAAGCATAACTGGCGAGAGGCGTACACATGTTTGAAACATTTTAATGTAGACATTTGAAGTCTGTAATGTAAAACTTGTTTTATACTTTTTGTTTTATAATTTGGACACTCACTGGATGGCCTATTACTGTTATCTGTCGAAATATTTGATTAAGGGGCCGAAGAACAACGCACGAAATAGGAATTCGAGGCCAGTACAAAATTCGTTCGAATATTGCTATCTCTGTTTGACAAAAGAAGGGAGCGAGGGACGCGGTGCGCAGCCCTGTGTGTGTGTGTATGTGTGAGTACATATATAGCTATTATTAGCTGTGCTGTACTTACTGTACCTACAATTCATTCATAACGACTGAGAAGATATTTCTATCTAATAGTAATTAGTTATGTTCATGATTTGCTTTATTTTTGTTGACTACTTTGGGGAATCGTTTGTAAATCTACAGACTAGTAATGCGTTTTTTGTAAACTTCTTTACAATGCCGGTATCTCAACATATAAGAATATTTCGAGCTCTAGGGCTTCCAGAGAAAATCTAGCAGATAAGTCATACATACCTTTCCTAAATACTTTTGTAAACCAATGTTGAACGTAACGTATGCTGTCGGTGTTCTTGAATAAATTACTTATGGTACCCATACATCGTCATCGGGCGCGGTCTTTGTGGAAAACCGGCCGACGGCGTGCGTGGCCGGCACAAGTGTGTACGCAGACACAGGTGCACTCCCTATACCCTCAGGTATAGGGAGTGTACCTGTGTCTGCGTACACACTTGTGCGAATTAGGAAGACATTATTATTATTATATTTTTGCTGGACGTAACCAGGTTTCTTACAATACCTCTAATATGATGGTAACATCTAAGACGGCGAATTGTATTGATGCCTCAAGTATGTCTAAATTGAGTAGATAGTACCTATAATAATGGCTGAATAGTATAAATGATATTCATATTCATTAAATTGACTGTAGCACATACAAAACCATTCTGTATCGAGTTCAGTACTAAAATATTTAGTATTGTGTCGCATTTACTTTGCTTGCAAGGATTTTAATGATATTTATACAATAAATGTATAATATAACTTCTTGCCGCTAGAATACGGTTCATTATCATCTTTAGTGTGGATCTTTGACACTCCTACTACCATAATTACCACGACTTACGAGTTGTAGGTCGTAGATTCGAACCCAGACAGGCGCTTTACTTTGTGTAAATTATTTCATCACCACTGCTCTTAAAACGGCGAAGGAAAACATCAGAGGTTTAAAATTAATAAAGACAATAATAATAAATATCACTATAATTTATATTTACACGTCGTCGGCCGGTTTTCCACAAAGACCGCGACCGATGACGATGTATGGGTACCATAAGTAATTAATTCAAGAACACCGACAGCATACGTTACGTTCAACATTAGTTTACAAAAGTATTTAGGAAAGGTATGTATGACTTATCTGCTAGATTTTCTCTGGAAGCCCTAGAGCTCGAAATATTCTTATATGTTGAGATACCGGCATTGTAAAGAAGTTTACAAAAAACGCATTACTAGTCTGTAGATTTACAAACGATTCCCCAAAGTAGTCAACAAAAATAAAGCAAATCATGAACATAACTAATTACTATTAGATAGAAATATCTTCTCAGTCGTTATGAATGAATTGTAGGTACAGTAAGTACAGCACAGCTAATAATAGCTATATATGTACTCACACATACACACACACACACGGCTGCGCACCGCGTCCCTCGCTCCCTTCTTTTGTCAAACAGAGATAGCAATATTCGAACGAATTTTGTACTGGCCTCGAATTCCTATTTCGTGCGTTGTGCGTCGGCCCCTTAATCAAATATTTCGACAGATAGCAGTAATAGGCCATCCACTGAGTGTCCAAATTATAAAACAAAAAGTATAAAACAAGTTTTACATTACAGAGTTCAAATGTCTACATTAAAATGTTTCAAACATGTGTACGTCTAATTATAGTACTCTTTGTTTAGACAGACGCACTGACTGACGACTATCTGTCAAAGTATTTTCAACTAGAGAAAACAGACGTTCTGGAGAGACCGATATTGCAACAATTATCAGAAACTTCAACGTCGAACAGATATGACCGAAACTTTTTCAAACTCGAACTAGGCGTGCGGTGGGCGTGGCCTCCCGGTCGTCGACACGCACGCACCCAGCGACATAGCCGTGCAACATTGCCTACCGCATACGCAGCGGGGCGATTCTGTTTTTTGAAAGTGGTTAATTCTGAAAAAGTGTCAAACTTAAATAATTAAAAAAACAAGTATCGAGCAAGTATCGTCATTTTATTTGATTACTTATGTCATTCATAACAGCCTCCTGAAATTTGACGAGGATGCAAAACGACACATTGTATAATACCACCAAACGAATCCCTTGATCGTGGGTCTTAAAATTCCAACAATACTGTACCCGTATAGTAAATAAATCGTAAATCGTTCGACCGATATAATAAATGCACACTATTTATGTTGGCACCGTTACAAACGGACTACTATTAAAAATGTTCGTAAAAATAATGTAAATTCAAAGAAGGTAAAAATGAGATAATCGAAAAACTCTGTTAATACGATGTAAATATGAAGAAGATACACGCCTAAAAGTTTTTGGAGGGGATTATTACTGTTCTTGTTGCGCGGTACGGACAATGTACGGCGCTGGTATGAAGTTACGTAGTCGTGACGTCACTTCTACGATAGTGCTGTCCTAGTCTAACACTTACTTTAAAACGTTTATAACTTGGCAGTTTTTTAAGCTTTTACACTTTTTACTATTTGCACTATTTGGAAATAAACATTTTTAAGAGATAAAAATAAAAAGATTGTCATCATCCCCATTCAGCGATGTCTCAACCTCAAGCGAGAATGCTTTAGAATCCTGTTTCTCTTGGGAACAAAATGATACACGTTTTTCCACTTTCTCTAAAGGATTTTTCGAATATTTTTTCAAACCCTTATCTGTATCTTAAGATCACTTCATTGTCCGTCCGTCCACCTGTCAGTCTGTCAAGACCCTTTTTCTCAGGAACGCGTGAAGATATCAAGTTGAAATCAACTACGAAAAAAACTTCCAGTAACAAGACTATACCTAGATATAAGCCTAAAACTACGTGGCGGTAATTCCGAAACGTAATCTATCGGGGCATTGTTCTTCGAAATTCGTTCTACCGCTCATGCGTGATCAAGTAACATGAACAAACTTTCACGCTAACATATTTTTTAAGATTAAGTAATTACCACTATGGGCCTTGGTTGTCTGCGAATAAAATATTTTAATTTTTATTTATTAATACACTTGGAAGCAAATAAATCGAGCCACTACCTTTTTTCACGTAAAATGGTAAATATTTTTGGGAATATGGAACGTATCAATTCGAACTATATATCGTCTGAAAGTTAAGTTAATAAACCTTAACAATGAGGGTAAATTATTGAATAATAACCTTATTGAATGATAAATTATTGGCTCTGCAAGAAAAATGGTAATTTTGATAGAAAATTTAGTAGGGCTAAAACAGTCCATAAAAACAATAAAAAACAAAATTATTGCAAAAAAAATATTCTTAATAACTGGTATTACCCCCCCGTGCCCTGATGCATTCTTGTAGCCTATTAGTCATCGATCTGATCAGAGTTACGATGACATATTGTGGTATGTTCTCCCACTCTTCAAGCACAGCGACTTTAAGCTCGGGAATGGATGAAACAGTGGGAACCCTGGCTCGGACTCTCCGTTTTAGCTCGTCCCATAGGTGTTCGATCGGGTTCAAATCGGGACTTCGTGCTGGCCATACCATTTGTTGAATCCCGATCGCAGACAAGTATTCCGTAACGATCTGCGCGGTATGAGGTCTCGCATTGTCATGCATAAACAAGAAATTTTCTCCGACAAAACCAGCATACGGCATTACGTGGTCTTCAAGAATGTCAGTTATGTATCGGTCAGCTGTTAATCCATGTCTACCACTGCCATCGTTGGCGGGGTCGACGAAGACAAGTTCCGTTTTTCCGTCTAGAGAAATTCCTCCTCACACCATACAAGAACCACCACCAAAACTCACAGTTTCTCGAATGCAACATTGGGCAAATCTTTCACCAGGACGTCTTTACACTCGGTTTCTCCCGTCATTGCTAAAAAGACAGATTCTTGACTCGTCAGAAAACAAAACTGACCTCCAGTCTTCTAACGTCCAATTAATGTGTTCTCGAGCAAACTCCAAGCGAGATCGGCGATGAGCTACAGTCAATTTTGGGCCAGTTGCTGGTTTGTGTGATGTTAAATTTCGTTCCTTTAGTCTTCGTCTCACTGTCCACCTACTGATTGCGACACCTCGAACGTCACGTAACGCTTGCTGTAGCTGAACAGCATTAAGTCCACGGTCGCGCAACGAATTGGTTGCAATAAAGCGGTCGTTACGTTCTGTTGTTGCCCGTGGTCGGCCAGTTCCAGGTCGCCGAACAAAAGCACCAGTCTCCAGATACCTGCGGTATACCCGCTGTACCTTTGAACGACTCAAATGAAGTCTGCGTGCCACTTCACGTTGTCCGTGTCCAACCTCAAGTAAAGCTACAACTTGGGCAGCTTCCGTCGGTGTAGTATCCATTTTATCAGGTTATTTTGATTACACAGACACAGATAAAGACAACAATAACAAGTAATATGGGTATGATTAACAAAAACCTCAAATTTAATCTTTTCTTAACAGAGTACAATAAAAATGTCATAAGCAAATTAAATGCGATAATTTTATTCTACCCGTTAAACTTTAATTAAAATGAAATTTTGACAACTAACTACCCTCATTGTAAAGGTTATTAAATACCCTTTTAGGCGATATATGTTTCGAATCGATGCGTTCCATAATACCAAAAATAATAACCATAATGCGTGAAAAAGGAAGTGGCTCGATTTATTTGCTCCCAAGTGTAGTATAACGGGTATAAGAAATTAATACGAAAAGCATTTCGTTTTAATTTCGTAATACAAAAGCAAATTGCAAACTCGCAATCAAGAAACAACAATACCTAATTACAAATTACTTTTAAATTGATAGCAATTTCCCCGAAAAACTACCTTGTTCTAACATAAACATAACATCACGCCTTGTTTCCCCGAAGGGTTGGGCAGATAGTACACCCACATTTCACCAGTTATGTTTAAGTCCCATGTAATAGGGAGCGAGCCTATTGCCATCTACCGGGCACAAATCCAAACTTCGGGCTGCTACTGAGAAATTCCAGATAGAAAAACCAAATAACACGTTGCTAAAGTTAGTAGCTAAAGGAAGATGGTCTGTGACTGCTACTAGTTACTATGCGATGGTCAGCATTCATTAAACAAACTAACCCCCACGCATCTTCCTTAAAAGGTGGAAAGGTTGCCCGCGAAATTTTCTTACGTTTTATTGCAATTTTCAGGTCAGTGTCAAATGGGTAAGTTATTTAAGATATAATTACAAAATCTAACATTTACAAGATATAAGAACTGAGTCTATAATTTTATTTGATAAAATTATCAGTTAATATAATAAACGATTGATATTGTTTTTTTAATAACTGATTTTTATAAGCATAACTTACATTGAACATGAAATCGTTAGACATACCACTCAAAGACATTAAACCTATTTAGTCTAATATGATAAAAAAGCCTGGTTAAAATCACAATGCGAAATCGCCTTCACGCGTTAACGTTAGGTCACTGGTCTAACCTAACCTGACCCAAATGATTCACCAAGAATAGACGGGATCAGCATGTCAGATCGTTTTATCAGAATACACCTACAAACCTATATCAATAACTAGATAGGGTTCTTCTGTATTATTTGTCACTGAAGGGCCACCGAAAGCATTTACTTGTGTCCGTCCTAATGTGACCCGCCATTGATTTGGCAGCCAAGTGACAGTTAACTGACACACTGTGCCAAAGTAAAAGATTGGTCGTATTTTAGGCTCATTTTTATGAGGAAAGTTTCTCGATTAAAAAATCCGTAATAGAGACCATTCTAGTATACTATTCTATTTTTATCTTAGAAGGACAGAAATCAATCTTTTTTAAAAAAAGGCCAAGAATAAAAATGGACCTACCTACATTAACAATTTATTTTACTCCAGCGTTCGCCCACGGCTTCGCCGCGTGGATGATGGATAAAAATTATACAATATGTAACAAAAACCCTGTCCGATCCAAAAAAGGCGTATTCCTGGTTTAACATACGTACTAGAAAAAATTGTAAAAAAAATCTAACTCATAAAAACCAAAAGCTATTGTTTATTTTTATTTTTAGTTACCATGCGAAATGTAACACTAAATATGGTAAATTTTCATAAGTTGACAACACTCCACCGGCCGGCGAAATCTTTTATTTTTTTGCCTATTTTATTTCAAATGACACCGCCCTGCACTAGCCGCGCTGTAGGTACTCATAACGAGTCCTCGATCCTTTGATGTAGCCGACTGGTCGCTACTTGTTTGGACACTTCGCCAGTCTCACGTGGAGATAGGTTGCGATCGGAAGTCCGTACGTATCACGTGCCGCTATCGTATCGCGAACAATGTCGTATACCAATCAGGAATATTTGAATTTGTTAATTTTTATTTGTGAGTGAATGTGTGATTCGGAAATCGAAGTTACAGCTCGGATTGTGGAAGCATTCGAGTCACTCAAATCGTACACATGTGCGCTACGAAGAGTACGTGCAAATGTAATAAAAAGGTGTCGAATGTGTACTAATGTTCTAGATAGATAAAGGTATGTAACAAGAAAATGTTTTAATAAACTGATACCTACAGTGGGTATATTGCCAAAAGCACATTACATTAACTCAATAATAATTGTTTCTTGATAAACAGAAGGTCAGAAATCGGGGTCATTGTGCGTAAGCCTACAATAAAATATCAGCTGATACCTACGCGTAGGCAAAACGTAGATTTCTCTAGTCCTACGTTTCTTTGGCGATGCGACAAAGGACCGCTGCGCTCAGGCGGCTTCTTTGACACGAAACTGTAGGTGAACTCTGGTGAACCCTGTCGAGCGATCAGTGTTGCCTTTGGTATGATTATTTTTAATTTTTTAAATTAATTGTTTTCATTGGGGAAAAATAATTATCTCGTATCCATTAAATGATTACGTATTTGTGTACGCACTACGATACCAAATAATAACCTTCAGGATCGGACAGGGTTTTCGTTACATGCTGTAGATTTATTTTATTTCGGGAAAACAGACAGAAAGAAGTATGTATTTTAAAAATAAACGGTAGTAAGAACTTAACAAATAAAAATTTTAGTTATTTAATTTAACTTAATAATTATGCATTCGTTATTTTTTTTATTATATAGGATTATATCCATAGTGTGTAGTATGTATGTATAACACCTTTTGCTGTATCCAGTTCAAATCAGCTAGAGGGATGATCTTCCAAGTAATCTGAAAAGAAACGGTATAACTTGTTAGTCGGGTTGGACCCATGTCGATGTAAACATAAAATGACAAATTTAATTAAAAACTGGATTTTTTTGGGTAAGCTGAATCCGGATGTTGCGCATTTATTCTTAAATATTTCTATAAACCACATATTTTTGTTATTTTTATTTTACATATTTGGGTCTTAAATATTAAAGTGTTTGTCCTTTTGGTGTTCTTCTAATCTTAGTGTAATTATTTTCTTTCATACACAACCGAATTTATTATTGAGCATCATATTCGTATTCCAATTTATCAAAAGGTTACAAAAGTTGAATACTTAGTTAGATATCCTCCAGTCAAATACTACTTCTTCTATACCAACGTTTGTACGCAATACAATTACACACTCAATGGACTGTTTTATAATTATAAACATTTAGAGAGTCGAGCTAAGGTTGCCTAGGGACCGCATGCATTGAAAATAAACAATGCAATAAGGCTTCAAGCGAAATATATGACACTGACATATCAAAAGGCAGACTGCAGTAGTTTAATCTTATTGCTAGTTGTAAGTTACTGCATACACATAACTATTATTGTTCTGCCACGTATTTAAAATAAAAAGCACAAAAAGAAAAAAACTGAAAGGCCAATAAACTCCAGCAGTCTGGTCAGCTGTTGGTGTTGGATGCAAAGATAATATAAGCAAATAGAGGTAGATAGGTTATACACCACACATACAAGAAGATGGTGAGAGGCAAGTCCCCTGGTCACGACAGTCTTAGCATCGAGCATTTGAAGTACTCGGTCGTACACCTGCCAAGAGTACTTGCTTTACTTTTTAACTTGTGTGTTAGTCATAGTTATTTTCCCGATATTTAATGCACACGGTTGTAGTGCCAATCGTTAAAGATAAGACAGGTGACTCCTCAGATCTTGCTAATTACAGAACGATCTCGTTTGCGACTGTCATAGCTAAGGTGCTGGACAGTTTGCTTGACCAACAAGTTTGTTGGAGAAGCACCTCCAATTGCATAACGCTCAGTTTGGTTTTAGACCCGGTTTGTCAACTGAGAGTGCTATCCTCTGTCTCAAGCAAACAGTTCAGTACTACACAGACAGAAGCACACCAGTGTATGCATGCTATTTAGATTTTTCAAAAGCTTTTGATCTGGTGTGTTATGACAAGCTGTGGCAGAAGCTACAATGTTAAATGGATCTGCCACACGAGATTGTATCTTTATTCAGATACTGGTACCATAAGCAGCTGAATAGTGTCAGATGGGCGGGTGCGCATTTGGACGTGTACAGGTTGGATTGCGGAGTGAGGCAGGGTGGTTTATCCTCGCCTTGCCTCTTCAACCTGTGTACGAACCGGCTGATCGGTGAGCTCAGCAGCAATAATATTGGGTGTTATATAGATGGTGTCTGTATAAACAACATCAGCTACGCGGATGATATGGTGCTGCTGAGCCCATCAGTCGGTGCGTTACGTAAACTTCTGCGCTTCTCCGCATATGACTCACATAAGCGCAGAAGTTTGGGCTCAGGTACAACGCATGTTCGCTCGCAAGTTCGCAAGATGTACTAGATCAGTAAAGGTGACTTTATTTAAGGCATATTGTCAGTCGTTTTACACGTGCATCCTGTGGATCAACTTTACGCAGCGGGCGTGCAGCGCACTGCGCGTGCAGTACAACAATGCGTTCAGGATGCTGTTAGGGTTTCCGAGGTGTTGTAGTGCCTCGACTATGTTTGCTGAGGCGCGGACTGATGATTTTTTTGCGATCATAAGAAAACGGAGCGCTTCGCTACTAAGTCGCCTACAAAACAGCTGGAACAGCGTCCTGAAGGTATTGTCCGAGCTGTGGGATCTGCCCCTGTTGTAGAGGATGCAGCTTCATAGTAGTAACTCACCTCGTAATACGTAATTTTTTCGTGTTAAGTGTTTTATTTTATTAGTTTTGGATGACATGTGTGTTTGTATTTTATTTTAATTTGTTTTTTGAATGACATTTGCATTTATTATAAATTTGATTTGATTTTCACCAAACCGCACTGGGCCCGCGTGGTGGATAACGGCCCACTCCCTCTCACAGAGAGGAGGCCTGTGTCCCAGCAGTGGGAACATAATATGGGCTGATTATGCTTATGCTATGCTATGATTTGATTGACATGTTTGTGTAAATGTATTTTATTTGATTTGAATGTTTGAGTATGATTTTATTGTGTGTGTGTGATTTCTATTATGTTTTAATGTACCCCAAATGGACTTTGTCTGAAATATATAAATAAATAAATTAGAACAATATGCTGAATTCATGGTTACAGTTTTCGCACTGGTAATTTTTTTTTCCTGTATAGTGTAACATCAGAATATTATGCTATTTATGTGTGCCGTTTTTTAAGGTTGAATGTTGGGTAACCTATCTATCTCTATTTACTTAAAATATCATAGATTGTAGATAAAGGTTCAACAACAGAAAACTCACCAAATAATTGTAGTAATGAGACAAGGACACACTTATTTGATCCAGAAAGAAGAGTTCCTATACGAGACGGATACCGACATATATTTTCTCATCTCCTTCGGGAATGTAAACCCCCACCCCCGTTTTTTTTGCCAACAACTGGGTCCCGACAAATTGGCTTTCACTGTACGTATTTCTTTGGAAGTATTGCCTAACAAAATTATATGGTAGGTGTTAGTATACATGTGACTGCCAAAAGCTATCGCTATACCATAAGGCATACGCTGACAGTGACAGCTAATCTATACCATAATCTATCTACAATAACAGCCAATCAGAGTCATCATATACCAGGATCGATATGGATGTTAGACCTTCAGTGGATCCTGTTGCTTTGAAAGTATTTCGTCCAAAGTTCACGGGAAATGTTACACGTGGCTAAATTTATCTTCATTCATAAACACCAACTAGTCAAGAATGACTGTACTTTTAAGGAAGAATGTTTAAAAAATTAAAATATATGTATCCGTCTCGTTATATAGATACTCTGCCTTCTGGATCTAATAAGTGTGTGGAAATAATATATTTTAAGGTAGCACGGCGCATACTGGTCGTGGTTGAAGTTAACGAGACGGTCGCTTTAGGTTTTAACGAGCGTGGAATTAAGTTTTTAATATATTTACAAACTTAATTCCACTCTCGTTAGTAGTTAAAGCGTGAAATTTTAAAATATTCCTTGCTTAATATTCCACTGCCCTAGTTATAATTAAACTGTCCTTGAAAATGTTATAATTAGACTCGGTATTATTTTTTGCATATAATGTGGCAGAAAATTATTTTTCAGACTGAGTCTACGTTTAATATTCAATGTAAATTTCTGTGAAAATTGTGCGAGAAAGGGTGCTTGCTTATACAGTAATTTTATAACCCTTCTATTATGTTCGTCCCATTTCACACATTTTTGGCATTTATGTGTTTAGAAAAAAAAAATTTCTTACAGCGCGAAATTCGATAACTGAATAGGTATATTTTATTTATAGAGTTACTTTTATGATATCTTAGAAAAAATACAGTAAACTCTGAATCTTTGTATCCCTTTCAACATTTAAATAGAATTGATTCTGGGCGCCCCAACCAAAAGGTAGTTTCGTATGGAGAAGAAGGGACAAGAAACTCCACCGTTATTCTTTTAAAATATTTAACAAATGTTTAATAATTTGTTAATAATGTTTTAAAAACAACCTGAGTAATCAGATCTTTCCTCTTTATGATGTTAGTATAGATTATGCAAACAAAATTTTTGAAACCCTCACAACAAGTCTTTTCATTTGAAATGCCACACGGCTTGTATGCTTTTGTTTTTTAATTTTCCAGTTTTCTCCCCGAAAGTGACCGACATATTATTCTTCATTTGTTTATTTACGTTACACGACCATGTTTTGGTCACAGAAATTCATATGTGTACCAAATGTCAACTCAATCAGTCTTGTAGATTCGGAGCAAATTGGCTGTGACCGACGGACAGACAGACAGACACAAGTGATCCTATATGGGTTCCGTTTTTCATTAGTACGTCCGGAATAAACATATTCTGTAACCTTTGTACCTACTGTACAAAGTTACGCTGGGAGTGGTTTCTAACTTCCATTGTTTCTAACTTTCATTTGAGGCCTGGAAACAAGCCCATATCATCCCCTGACCTAAAACTCCCAACCGGCAGCCTAATTGCGTAACAATTTTCGTAAACGATTACGGCTAATCTGTTTGGTTTTGACAGTTCAACAACATTCATTGCGTTATTTACATTGTTGAGCAGAATTTTTTATCGAACCTATGAAGCAATGGATTAACAATCTGTTTCAAAACGTTTTAGATTCCGATTGATTGTGTATTATGCAATTAGGTCAGGTCAGGTCTCACTGACCGATTTCCGACCTATTTTTAAACTTTTATTTATTACTACTTCTATACTATTTAGACACACGAGTGATCCTATAAGGTTTTCCGTTTTACACTGGGACGCCCAGAACCCTAAAAACCGCAGCATATTAGTTTCCCACAATTTCCACACGTTCTCGCTTTATAACAAAACTGGCGGCAGACCTTCGCTGAATTCACAATAAATTTGTAAACTTAGAGTATTTGTATCCATTGTGATCGGATTAATATTTCTATATTTAAAATGTTTCGATACTCATGCTTGAGGTGAACTGAACTGATGACCGATAAACGACTTTGAATGAAGTAGAAACGAGAAATCCGTTTAATATGCAAAACCGATGTCATCGGTTTTGCATATTTATGTACATATATCGCTATGAAATTCTATTGTAAACAATGTATGCTGAAAATTCTGGTGGATACGACATAAACCACGTGTGAGTGATTGATTGACTGAATTTGATATAGAAAAAATTACATGTCCTCAACGTACATATAAAGTGGGGATAGTGGTAGAGTCACATAAGTTCACAATTTTATTGTTAGTGGAGCACTAACTCATAAACAATACTACAATAGGTCTTGTCGTGAAACTGGAGTATTTAGTACTAAACTACAGAATTCAGTAAGAAATAAAAGACATGGATATTGTGTGGCCCAGCAAGGACAAACACTTAATAATATAAAAAATACTGTTAAAATTCGAATTTCCATACTGGCTTTAATTTTTCCGTATAGTTCTGTGGGAAAATATCAATTTAAAAGAGTATTATTTTGTCTGTTTTATTTTGATTACATTAGTAATGAACTGATGTTGTTGTTACTAATGTTGCATTTCTTTATAATAAATGGTAGTTAGTACATTACTTTGTTCGAAAGGACATGTACTTAATTGTGTTTTAGAAAACTATATATTTTTCTTACCCTGTTATCTCTCTATAACACACAATTGTTGAGGATAATGTTAGTGAACCTAATTAATCGCTCCCGAGTTTAATTTGTATTCTAGGAAAGCGGGTACTTCTAGTACTTCTGTTTGTATATTTAGTGTTAGTGCTAATAAGCTAATAATTTGCAGCTCTATTAAATATCTCTATTATGAGAAAGTGAGTATAAAGCAAAAAGTCCTATGAACGGTTACAAGAAAACTTCTTTTATCTTGTTCATTCCAAAGTTTGATGATTTTATAAATAAATTAAACGAATTAATATTTTAATTATCATAAGCAGCAGTACTTTTTTATTTCCACCTTCCAACACCGAAAAGATATTTTAAAAATCACATAAATAGTTTATTAATATTACACGGTCCAAAACTTAACTTCTTAAAAAAAAACATAAGCATGAAACAAGCTTAAATAAACAAACCAATACAAGTTTTTGCATAAAATACAAATATAATTTATTGTTTCAAAGAAACGAAAAACAGCCACACGTAGATCCGAAATCAAATCTCATTGATCGTGAATACATTATTAGCCCAAACAACTACCGGCACATGTTAGATTTACGCGAATTTTAATAATGCTATAAACTGACCAGGTTACGCGCGTGATGCGTGTCTAACAAAAGCGACGGAAATATATTTTTGTTTCTTGCAGTGCGATGCAAGTGCGCGACTACGTCAGTGTGTGCCGTGCAAAACTGCGATCTTTGTGGTGTGTGTGTGGTCGTTTAAACACATACAGTCGTACCCCGAGTTCACAGTAATACGACTCTTAACGTGCCTATGCACTTTTGAACTCTTGCTGTACTTTTATTTTTAAATGATTTATCAAACTTAGTCCTTTTATAAACTGGCGTTAAATAAAACTTCATAAAAAAAATGTAGTCTGGAGAATGATGTTAACGATAGCATCCATCAGTATTTGCAGTTTTAGAAGTAAATTTCTTCCCGGAGTACAGTGTAAAGAGCACAATCAGCCTATAATGTATCCACTGCTGGTACACAGGCCTCCTCTCTGTGAGAGGGAGTCGGCCATTATTCACCACACAGGCCCAGAGCAGGTTGGTGGATGTCACGTGTCTTCAATTTTTTTGGTTCTACAGAGTTACAGTGAATCAAGATAATTATTTGTTATACAGAACCTACTTAAAAGCTATTTTCATTTAATGAGGGTACCCTTAAAATACTATCTGAAATCCAAAAACAAACATGAATACAAATACAAATTGAGCTCCATTTTATGTCCTTGCATGAGGACATTTCATTGTGGGGTTAATAATAACCAACTGCTCTATCTATGCCCTAACCTGTTTATTTAGCAACATACAAATTATAGTTATCTCTACTCTGTTCATAAATTTTGCGTAACAATAATAATTGTTATTGTTCTGTTTGTTTTGCGCATGCGGAAGTTCAATGTGGGGTGTTATTCTGCATTGTGGTTATTCCATTTCTAGTTGTAGTTGTAACGTTTAGGTATTTGTGCCCTATTAAACTTTTACCTTATCATTTCTTCCCTTTCCTTTTTCTATTAAACATGAAAATTACTTACTCTTTATAATTAAAATCATGCATGCAGGCCGGTTCATGCCCAAAATTTTCGATATAACGAAGACTATTACGATCAAAAGGCGAACTTACGCATCAGAATTCGTTTAAATAACCACAACTGCGAACGTGATGTTAAGAGTAATTACTCAACCCTCTCATAACATAATTCGTCGTCTCCTGAACTCTGAGTCTGTGCCAGTAGTTTCCTTAGCCTAAACAGGTCTAGGGTGAGGAGAGTAGCCAGACCTAGAGAGATCCATAATTCCGCTGGACAGCACGTAGCGAGCTATTGGGCAGTAGCGACCCCACGGTCCCTATCTCCTGGGAAAGGTCCTGTTTGTAACCTCTGATTTGCTTTTATTGGCCGGCTGTAACATTGACGAGGAACAGAGCTTCCACCTCTTTCTTGCCTTCATTGGGATGAGATTCCTTCCTCCGAGCACGTTTACTCTTGGCAAACGTGCTCGGAGGAAGGAAGTATTCCAGTCAGATGCTGGTAGGCATCTTGACCGTGCTTCCGGGATTGTCCTGATAGCCGTGGAGTACCTCTCCACGCCTCAAGCACCTCGTTACGACATTATGTACTAGAACTAGCGACTTTAGCGATGAAAATGTACTTATTTAACACAGACATATTAAAATCATAACCATTTCCCCTAGCTTAATCGGGAAAAAAGGTATTTCTTGCATGTTGGCAGTTACCTTCTTCATAGCCAACGAAAAAATACGTAGGTTACAAAAAAAATTAGTAAGATAACTAGTTACTTAGTTAAATAAATTTTAGTGCATGATAAAAACGTGTTTTTTTAAGCACGTATTTTTATTTTTTACTTATTAGCTTAATGAAAAATATACTATAAGTACATTTTTCATTAAGCTGATAAGTCTGAACTCAACGACTTTATGACATGAGCGCTTTACTAGGAGCCACTGAAGATTTCCACTATCACGTCTTGGCACCATCATCCGACCCTCGTTACCAAGTCCAATCTATTGGACTGGTCTAAAATGTTGTCATCAAGCCACTTAAAAAAAAAAAAGATTTAGCCAACTACAGGCCAATAGCCTTAACTCCTGTTTTCTCCATAACCAAAGAAAAGATAATTTATGAATCGATAAGTTAGTTTCTAAATAAACATAATATTTTATGTGAGTAACAGAAAGTTTTTAGGAAAAACAAGGGTATTAATAAAGCGATACACGAATTATTAAATATTGTGATGAAAAACGTGGACAATAAAATATATACATGCGCATTTTTTTACTGATATGACCAAAGCCTTTGATTGGTTCCATTATGAAACCCTGCTCAAAAAGCTCAATGCTTATGGTATCAGAGGTAACATCCTGAACCTCATAAAATCGTACCTTAGTGACCGGAAACAATACACGGAACAACAAAACAACAATAACAAAAATAAGCGTCAATACTAAACTAGAAAAGAAATATTTTTCTGAAAATAAAGTTATCAGATATGGTGTACCACAGGGCAGTGTACTAGGCCCACCACTATTCTTGCCATAGATAATAGCTTGCCACGTTACATTCAGCAGCAAATGGTCTTATTTGCTGATGATAGCACCGCATTAATAAAATGCACTGACGCAAGAAAATATGAATATGACATAAATAATACACTTAGGGACATAGTAAATCGGTTTGACATAAAAAAAAAAAAGTTTTATCGAGAACGACAAGAATGCATTTCTATCAACGCTCACTAATACAACAAATGACTATAGAATATGACGGACGGAAAATTGAAAGTAACAGTACCAACATTTTCAGGAATAATGATAGACAGTCAGTTAACATGGAAACCCCAAGCCGAAGAGGTGTGTAAAAAGCTAAGTACTGCTGCATACGTGCTATCCATCTTGACTAAAAAGTGAGTGCAACTGCAACACTGGTAGCTTACTATAATTTTGTGGCATCAATTTTGCGATTTGGAATTGTATTCTGAGGTACTTTAGTTAAGTAATTATTTTTCGAAAATTGTAATTTGACTAACGAGATAATTTTTATAATTTTTTTATTTCAATATTTGTTTGCCTAATTTTAGGTAGATTGTACAGGTATCACAAAGTTTGTAAACACCTTATTTATGTACCTACTTTCTAAGCAAATAAAATATTGTGAACACAAACTAGAAGGGTTTACTAGTAGACCCTGTAGAGTTCTACTATCCAACTCCTGGTTGCATCATAAGATCAGTTCCAAGATACCAAATTATTATTTTGTTATCCGAACTACATTATGCACCGATTATGCTGACGCCTGCTACCTGGATGCTTCTGAGGAGCTATTAAACAAGCTTGAGCGCTTGCAAAACCTGTGCATTCGCTTTGTTTTCGGTCTTCGAAAGTATGACCATATTTCTCACCTTCGCAATGAACTCAAGTCTCCTCTTCAATATCTTACACAACCCGTCTTATCCTTCCTACCTGCGTGAGCGTTTTTCTTACGCTCGCTCTAGCGACGCACCGTGTAGATCGCACCTTAGATCCCTCCTTAAATCTCATCCTCATAAAACAAGCTACTATTCTTATTCCTTCTCTGTCCATGCTGTAAGATTGTGGAACTCACTTCCGCCTAGCATTCGTGATTTAAAAACTATTTCTCTATTCAAATGTCGATTAAAAGAGCATTACCTTTCTTCTTTACTGTGAGTATTTATTTATGTATATATAAATAATACATATGTTTTTATATATATGTATAGATATTTGCGTTATTTAGTTTTAGACTTCACATTGTTCATATTTTTCTCTTCTTGTTTTCACACACTATTGTCTACATTTCTTTTTCAATTCTCCTTTCGCAGGTCTGCTGGAAGAAATTTCTTAAGAAATAAGCAGTACCTTTGTACTCAATTGTAACTATGACGTGTCCCTCTGTATTTTACTGTGTTTACATAAATAATAAAATAAATAAATACATATAGATACAAAGTTTCATTTCGATACGACAAATTACAAGTAGATGAAAATTGAGTTGAAATTTTTTATTGCATTTAATGTTTGTACGCACAATTTTGAAACATTTACGTTTTTTAAGACCACATAGTAGTTTTGGAGATAAGGGGGGATGGGGGAATGGTCAATTTTCGTATAAATATTTTTCAGACCCTCACAACAAGCCCTTTCATTTGATATGTCACACGGTACAGTTTGCAAAACTTTTGTTTTTAATTTTCAAAAGGGAGTTGCCAGAGTCTTATACAATCTTCCTCGTCGCGAATCTATCAGGGAACTATTTAAAGGGATTAATATTATGACAGTACCTTGCCAATTCATTTATGAAAATATTATTAATGTGAGAAAAAATCTACATCTTTTTAATAAAATAAGTGATTTGACATAATTTTAATACTAGACATAAAGATAAAATAGATCAAACATTTTTCAGATTAGCTAAAGTACATACATCATTTATGGGGTACTGTGTTAAATATTATAACAAATTTCTTGTGATATATTGCAATTAAATCAAGGAAAATTTACAATTCATAAGAACACTTTGTAAACAAGCATATCACAAATTAGAGGATTTAATACATGATAGGAATGCTTAGAAACATGATGGTCCAGTTCCATAGGACAATCCAATCTAGAACAAATCATACTGGTTGCTAATTAAATTGTATAATTTGTTATTTTTACTCAACTCACACACTGACTTATTACTTACTGACTTACGTATTCCAACTTCATACAAATGGACGAAGCGCGAGCTATGTCTACGCGCCTCGCTCATAGCACGCGCGCGGCATGCAGACAGTCTCGACTGTGCCGTAGTGACGCACGGGCGGTGTGTTGTATTTTAACAATAACCGCGCGATTTTTTCACTAAGTTAAGTTCAAGTACATATTTACTATGACGAGTATGATATATTATGCTGTTCACGGTTGCATGAATCCGTCAATAACGCATCCAGAGATAACTTTTGTACTAAACTATAAAATAATTTTACTCACTAGTGGGTAGGTACATAAAGTGTGTCTTTTTAATGGATAAGTATTGCCTTTTATCTCCCGAAAATAAAGATGTCTGGATTAATAAATAAAGTGAATAGAGTAAAGGAAAGTGATTGACACGAGTGAAATAGGTAGTTATAGGCGGTTCATGAATCAGGAAACGGTAGGTATGCTTGTGTTAATACCTCAGGCATGTGTGTTTTGTTTTGTTAGTTTGTATTATTCAAAGTAAAGACAAAGACAAAGTGAAGACTTTATTATTAATAATAGTTTATTGTACTGTGTGTATGAATAATACAAAAAAAAAATATTTGACCGTCTGCCTCACACTAGATAGTTGAAATTTTCTCAGATTAAGTATTTCTGCTGCTGCTATATCAACATACTACTAGAAACCGTTTTTTTTTTCTTGGTATTTATAACAACAACAATAGCTAGACTCATGAAATATTCACAAGATATTTAGATGTTTGAGAGGGTTGTGATTTTAAAACATTCGTAGCCAGCTGTTCAGCTTGGCATTGGTGACCAAAGAATTTTTGTTTTGAGTTGTTGCGAGTTATAGGAACCTAATTTATAGAGACGTTTATTAGCTGAGATAAAAAGTTATTAAAATTACTCGTCAGCTGTTCTTTGCATTTTAGTTGAGTAGGTAGGTGTTGTTGTTTGTAGGGATTGGAGTCCATGTTTCCCAAAACAATTTTTAATTAAGCTTTATATAAGAATGCGGATTTTTTATACTTTAAAATTTAATAATAAAGCATTTCGTACGTCTCAGTCGAGGCGCAAATATTTATCGGTCGCAAATTTATAAGACCGATTTGTTATTCAAACATAAACATGTTTTTTTAATTAAATCCAACAACCAAAAAACGTCACGCATTTTTATTGAACACTTCCTATTAAATTCACAAAGTATTTTATTTGTTTATATACATAAGTATATTTACAATCACAAAACTAAATCGAAACACAAAGTAGGCAAATGTAATTAAAATGCTGGAGGCGGGCAGCCCTATCGCATGTTTACGTACCGCGCGGCTGTAGGCATTTATTTTAAAGATACGGCCGAGTTGCAATACTGTATGATATTATTACCGTGCTATAGGTATATAAGTAAAAGTTCATACGCGTTCATGAGGAAAGGGGTAGTAAGTTTAAAATTATTAAAATTATTTTTATTAAATTATGTAGCAAAAAATTTACTGTTTTCGCAATTTTTCCTTTATCTGTGAGACGTTGCTTCGTACCAAATTTCAAGATTCTGAGTTCACGGGAAGTACCCTGTAGGTTTTGACTCCCTTGCGAGTGTCGCAAATTTGCGGAAATTTGCGGTTTAAACGTCTGTATCTTTTGATTGCGTTGGCTTAGAAGTTTGATTTTTTCACAACTCCAAGGGACAGTAGACTTGAGTATTTGATATAGATTCCAGCTTGATACCTCCTTGCGTTCCTGAGAAAAAGGGTCTTGACAGACAGACAGACGGACGGACGGACAAAAAGTGATCCTATAAGGGTTCCGTTTTTTCCTTTCGAGGTACGGAACCCTAAAAACAGATTAAACCTACCAAGCTCTAAGCTAGTCTAGACAAATAACGCCCAGCAATCTAAATAGATTTAATAATAACTTAATTTGTAAGTTAAGTATACCGGGCCATATTAGAAACAACGTAAACGAATTATATGAGGAATTTTTTTCGGTAGTGAGCACCAAGTTCAATAATACTTTAAAGAAAAAAACAAAACCAATTTGCCCCAATTTTTTGTTCAGTGACTGGCCAACTAAGGGTATTAGGAAAAGTAGGGAAAAATTGTTTGAGTTGTATGGCCTTAAGCCTTATATTAACTCTGAAACGTTTAATAAATACGTTGCTAATTTCTCTAAAACTTTTAAAAATATCTGCAAGGTAGCTAAAGCCTTGTACATTAGCAACAAGATCAAAACAGCCGATAATAAAATAAAGACGGTTTGGAAAATTATCAATGACGAAACCAACAGGAATAAAAGACACAATAATGATTTCACACTTCAGACTTCAAGTGGTCTCGTAAGCACTAACAAAGAAGTTGCTCAAGAATTTGTTAATCTCTTTACCAGTATCCTACTTAAAACGACTGAAACCTTAAACTCCTCGCCCCTGCGTTCTATTGACTTATTAAAAGCAAATACTTCATCTTGCCAGATTGAATTTAAATTCAAGCATATAAACCCCATAAATAGTAGTGAAAGCTTTCAAGCAAATCAAGATCAAACTAACAGAAGATCTATGGGGAATGTCTGTTAAAGTTTGTACCTCCATTATTGAGACTATAGCGCCATACTTGACTTTAATATTTAATTTGTGTGTGGATCAAGGAGTATTCCCGGATCTAATGAAATACAGTAAGGTAATACCACTTTTCAAATCCGGGGACAGTAAAGATACCAATAATTATAGACCCGTATCCGTGTTGCTGGTTTTCAGCAAGGTGTTTGAAAAGGTAATGCTGAATCAAATGTTAAATCATTTCGACACCAATAATATCTTACACGGTCAACAGGATTGTTTCACAAAGGGACGTTGTACGACTGACGCCGGTGTCACCTTATTAAAACACATATTTACAGCGTGGGAAGAGGCTCAAGACGCCATAGGAATCTTTTGTGACCTCATTTGATTGCGTCGACCACGAAACCTTGCTCTTAAAACTTGAACATTACGGACTTGGAAAACTTGCGCTCAGTTTAGTAAAATCTTATTTGAATGATAGACAACAGCAAGTCCAAATAAACGGTGTCAATTCACTCGGACTAAAAGTAAAAATGGGTGTACCACAAGGCTCGATATTGGGTCCTTTCCTCTTTTTAGTTTATATAAATGATCTACCTCATTTGTTTAAAACCTGACATATGACATATGGTGTTATTTGCTGACGATACTTCGTTAATTTTTAAAATTAATAGGCGTGCATTAAATCTTGACGACGTGAATAACGCCTTACTGCAGATCCAAAATTGGTTCACTGCTAATAATTTAGTATTAAATGGGGAAAAAACTAAGTGCATAAGATTTTCTTTACCAAATGTCAAAAGTACTAATTGTGAGATAGTATTGAATCAAGAGAAACTAGAATTCGTCGATAAAACTGTTTTCCTGGGGATCACGCTCGATTCAAAGCTTCAATGGGGTCATCATTTAACATCCCTTGCAGGACGGCTAAGTTCAGCAGCATATGCTGTGAGAAAAATCCGTCAATTTACTGATGTAGATTCCGCGAGACTAATCTATTTTAGTTACTTTCATAGTATTATGTAGTACGGTATTTTACTATGGGGACGGGCTGGGCTGCAGACATCGAGTCCATTTTCATTCTGCAGAAAAGAGCCATCAGAGCCATATATGGCCTCCGCAGGCGCGACTCTCTAAGGGAATTGTTCAAAGATATTAACATCATGACGGTACCTGGTCAATATATCTATGAAAACATCATGTACGTAAGGAAAAATCTACATATTTTTAGTAAAAGAGGTGAAAGACACAATTATATCACTAGAAATAGGGACCAATTAGTTCAACCAGGTTTCAGGCTGGCTAAAGTAGACTCATCTTTCATGGGGTACTGTTTAAGATGTTACAATAAAATACCTCCCCACATACATCAACTGAATGAAACCAAATTTAAATCTTGTATAAAACGCACACTATGCACCGAGCATATTATAAGTTAGGGGATTACATTGCTGATAAAAATGCTTGGCTAATCGCTGGTCCTGCTCCTCAAGGACGCATCAACTAATTGATTAGCATTTGAAAGTACTGTTGGAGCTGCTGAAGATTAAAAACAAGAATCTTTGCATTGTATAAACTCAATTTTTTTGTACTGTATAATTGCTATATGCCATATTATGTGAGTACTATGTACATGCTTTAAAGCTACCATTTACAGGGTACGTCTTTCATTGACTTGAATGTGTCCTGGCGGCTGAGAGTATGTCATGCTCACTTTAATGTTTCGCTGATGGTGGCGCGTGTGTTGGATCATTTAGCTCCCTTCAAAATGGTTGAGTTGAATGGTGCTAATCCATGCGTCATGTTCGTGAACGGGCGCCGTCAGTTGAGACTGGTCATCTCTTAGCTGCCACGGCGTATTTTAATTAAATTTTATTTTCGAATTGTTTTCATATTTAAATAACGGACGCTTTTAACGTTCTGCATCGTTCTCACATGCATAATTTCAACATGAATGATGTAACCAATCTATTGTAAACATAATTTGATTTAAAAGAGTGTCCGTGGAGTTTCTTGCCCGTTCTTCTCCATAGGTACCTACTACGCTTTGGAATGGGCAACTAGCTTCATTTTTCTGACCGACCGACCTTGACAATTCAAAAGTGCCTGTAATTGGTTTATTTGAAATAAATGCTTTGAGTTTGAGTTTGAGTTTGAACTATGAATGCACTCAACAAGTACAAATTACCGGAAATAATTAAACTGAAATTCATTCACAAATAAATTGAAACATCTAAATGCTATTGTAATATCAAAGAATATCTAAATGACATGTTTATACAAAATAGTTTTTAAAATATTCTTATTAGCGTTCTTCCTCTCTCCTACTTACTTAATTTTATCCTTTTGCTGTGCCCTTACAGGGTCCATATTTTTGTACCTAGCTTTGTATTTTTTTAAATAGGGAATGCAATCAATTAATGATTATGATTAAGTCAGTCGCAAGGTGTACTACACGTTCCATTCGTTGAAATGCCTCCAGAGCTTTGCTAGAGCTAGTAAGGGACATTTTTGTCCCTTACTCAAACTCATACAGCACATCATAGACTACGCTGATGCCTCTTATTTGATGCCACCAAGGAGCTTTTAAATAAGCTCGAGCGTTTGCAAAATATCTGTATTCGTTTTGTATTTAACCATAAAGTTCTTATTAAATATTTTCAAGTACATTTAGAGATAATTTATTGTTTTAACATGTTAATATAGGAAGCAACCTATTAAAAAAGTCAATACCCGTTTGCTGGAACTCACAAAACGTTAGTTTCGTAAGTTCAATCGTACAAAAGTATTTTTTAAATAGAGTATTCAATCAATAAATTATGTTCTAAGTTTATTTTAATTATTTTTTACGGTGAATTTGACGCTGCTTGACTTTCGTATGTCGAAGTGTGTTTTTTGAACAAAATGCCAGGACAACCACATTTTTATAGTGCTTCTGAGTATACCGACATGGTGTTAATGTATGGCGAATGCCGTCAAAATTCTGCGTTAACTGTACGTACTTATCGTGAGCCATACGGCGCAACTCGCGTCTGCCCTTCTAGCGTCCGGACAATTCTAGGAGCTGTCCATAGAATGAGGGAAAATCGGCACATAGTGCCCAACACTCATAAAGGAGTTGCTCCGCGTCACGTCCCCTCCTCTTTAGAACAACGAGTCTTAGATCATTTCAATCGGAACCCAACCTACAGCCTTAGACAAGCTGGGCGTTTGTTTAGAGTGACTCATAAAACAATACATCGAGTTCTAAAAAGGAACAAACTACGTCCTTATAAATATGCAAAATTGCATTAGCTGCTGCCCCGTGATAAGCCGATTAGAGAGTTTTACTGCCATTGGGTACTGGAAAAAATGTCTCAAGACCAACGTTTCCTTTCAGATGTGTTTTGGACAGATGAAAGCACGTTTACTCGAAACGGCTTATGGAACCAACAAACCATGCGTCACTGGAGCCTGACAAATCACCATGTGTTTAGGGAATCAGCTCATCAATGCCGTTTTTCCGTGAATGTTTGGGCAGGCATTCACGGAGATGAAATAATCGGCCCTGTTTTTATCAACGGAAACCTGAATGCACAAAAGTTTCTAGATCTTCTTGACGGCTCAATTACAGAATATTTAGAAGAATTATCTGTGGCATAAGGCAATACAGGCGGGTATGGTTCCAGTTAGATGGAGCTCCTCCACACTCCGTTCTCCTCGCGAGAGAGCGGCATAACACCATGTTCGGCGAACAATGGATTGGGCGCTATGGCCCCCGCAGGTGGCCAGCTAGGTCGCCCGACCTCACTCCTCTCGACTTCTTTTTATGGGGCTTTATTAAAAATGAAGTGTACTAGCAGATCTCTGAAACCCAAGATGAATTGCGCAATCGAATTGTCGCCGCCTTTGACTAATTAAAAGCCATGGCTCTGTATCCTGAACGCAATTTGTTAAGCAGGCTTCGGGACAACATTGTGCGGCGATGTAACTTGTGCATTCAACAAAGTGGTGGACATTTTGAACATTTCAAAATTTAGGTTTCCATTAATTTTGGAACGTATATTGAATTTATTACGTTCAATTTAGTTATCGCGAAATAAAAACTAGGCGGTGAAATGAACTTAGTGATTTTTTTTCGTCGGCTATTGTCAAACGGATCAAAGCTGGCGCCGACAATACCTAAAGCCGCCATGCCGCCCGCGCCCGCGTGGATTGTTGCCGCTCTTCCAAGGGGTCAAGGTACGTTGTCTAAACAGAGTGTTTACTTTTACTGAATTTATTTTGTTTGAAAATTTTACTTTTTTAATTTACGTTTTTTTTGTTATATTTAATTTTGCTATTCTTCTATGGACTGGTATTACTTGTGGTTTCATTTATTGCATATAAGTCTCCATACTGTATATTTTAGTGATATTAATTTAAGAATTATGTATGTACGTAAGAATATTTACAGATTTTATGTTTATTTTTAAATTAGTGAACTGTTTTTTTATGTATTTTGTTTTCTCTTCTACTCTTACACACGGTGTCTACATCTATCATATACTCTCCTATCGCAGGTATGCTGGATGAGATTTCTTTAGGAATAAGGATCACCTTTGTACATATTTTTCTGTTCTTTTTTTCTTATCTGTATAAAATTGTGTACATAAACCGTTTAATAAATAAATGAAAAGTATGCTCCTAATAAACTTTCAACCAAGTAGGCATTACAGCCAGGGTTTAGCTAAGATAACGAACACCTTGACCCTTTACGTCATTTCCTTAAACCTAAACGTGTGAAGGACACTCCGCTGAGTCGCTCGGTACTGAACCAAGAATGAAAGCTTATGTACCCAATGCTCAGGGAACAGATACTATAAGGTAACTACGAAAAGGTATTTGGGTATTGAAATCTATCTATGTTTGTTTGTGTTTTGTCTATTTATGTTTACCTTTAATTGAAACAAGACCTTGTCTGTTAACAAAAACTTTCGAAACAATTTATCGACATTTCGGTGACGAATAGTCTAAGCAAGAAGGTTTTCGGCTTCGCCCAACAAACCTCTTCAATCAATTCCTCATTTTCTTGCCCTCTGATCCTGTTAACCAATTTCCAGATAGTAACAATGACTAAATTCCTTTACAAGGTCAGGCACAAGCGAAATCGTTCTAGCCCATGCTAATTTATAAACTACAGCGACCTCGTAGTTTCAATTTCAAAGGGATTAGGTAATATTGAACCATTCTTAATATTGTAGATGATTCGAAATAGTGCCTAAATGATAAATGATAAATGATTTTATTTCTGTAAATAGGTTTGTACAAACACTTTTACACGTCAATCATATTTTAAAAACTAGGTGAGATCGGCATTTCCTATCTGACTACTCTGAGAAGAAACGCCGAAAAAAATCTCAGAGGTCACAGTCTCTTTTAAAGTCCAGACATAATCTTGGTCAGGTCATGTGAAGACCATGTGGATTGATATCTGAAATGGTCTTTCGAGGAAAGAACCACACAGAATGAGTGGACCTGTCCAGTCAGTGCACGCATTTGTCAGTTGTCATGCAGCTCAATACAGAACTAAAGGAGCTAAACGATTCGACGAACATTACCAAAGAAAGGACATTTGGGTAGGCCGCATAAATTACTCAAACTGCCAGACCATGATTAAAACTAATAATTTAAAAAAAATATGCATTAAAAAAAAACAACAAATCCACAATGTCTTCACATTCACAATAATTAAAATAGTATAATCCTTTACAAAGCAAATGGCATTGCATATATAAAGTGCATCAATGTCAAAGTGTAAATAAAATATTAAAATAATCTTGGTCATATCATATGAGGACTATGTAGACTGGTGTCTGAAATGGTCTTTTGAGGAAAGAACCACACGGATTTGAGTGGACCTGTCCAGTCAGTGCACGCATTTGTCAATCATCGTGCAGCTCAACTCAGAACTAAGGAGCTCAACGACTCGACGAACAAAACAAAAGAAAGGACACTTTGGGAGGCCGCGTAAAGTACTCAAACAGCCAGACCATCATCACTAAAAGAAGAGAAAAAAAAAAAAACGCAAAGACCCACACAGTCCGCACATTCACAAAAATCAAAACAATATTATACTTTATACAGTAAATATATACATGTCATTGTTTAGATAGAAGGTAAAAGAAAAAGAAAAAAAAGTAAAAATAGCAAATTACACAACAATTATGTCTGTGTAAACTTATTGAAGCAGCTCAATCCCAAGCCTTCTTGTCCTCAATATAGTCCTTGACAGTATAGTAGGCTTTCTGGCATAATTTCCGCTTTATAAAAGTTTTAAATTTATTAAGGCTTAGTTCTTGAATGTGGCTAGGAAGTTTATTATAAAAACGTATACATTGACATTTAAACGAGCCACCTATTTTCTTGAGCCTGGTAGTGGGAACAACAAATTTGTGTTTGATCATGACAGGTGAACTCAACCTGTAGATATTTAGTAAGTGTTAGTATGTAGACTTCTTATAGAAAACTGGCCAAGTGCAAATCGGACTCGCACAGGTTTCCGTACCACCAGACCAAAAAACTAGAATAAAATTGAAAAATGTAACGGGTCTCCGTAACATTTTTACTGTACACTCTGTATTCCAACCGTCTACCTATTAAAGTTCATGAGAAGCCGCCCGCTGAGAACCATACGGACGGACGGATGGACAGCGGAGGCTTAGTAATAGGATCCCGTTAGCAACTCTCGGGTACGGCACTCTAAAATGTGGTAGTACTTGTCAATCAATGATTCTGCCGACGACGACAACGATGCTTCGGATGGGACCGAGGTAGTGCTGAGAGTGGCGGTGCATAGGCTTAGTGCGAAAAATACCGCCCCAGGACCCGACGGCTTACCTGGAAAAGCCTGGGTTCTGACCGTCCGCTTACCGTCCCATCGTGCTGCTCGACGAGGTAAGCAAGCTCGTCTCGTCGGGTCGCTGGTGCGAGTGGAGCGGATTTGGCGGTGAGACAGTTTAGTTTCCGCAGCGGGCGCCCACCGTAGGGCGCCGTCTCACCGTCTCAACAAAACTGTCTGTATCATGCGCGTGCAAGCACTCACGACGGGGGATGCTGTGGCCCGGAGTGGTGTCGCCTTGGCGGTGTCCTTAGTGATCGCCAATGCATTTAATACCCTGCCTCGGAATTGCATCAGGGGGCATTTCGGTATCACTAGATGCCGACCTACCTCTGTCGCGTGGTCGAGGCCTATTTGACGGATAGGGCCGTCATCTACCCCGGTCACCAAGGAGAGTGGAACCGGCGAGAGATATCGTGCGGAGACCCACAGGGATCGGTCCTAGGGCCGCTTCTGTAGGATATCGGTCACGACTGGGTGCTACGCGCCGTTCTCCCTAGTGGCATCAGCGTGGTTTTCTACGATGACAACACGCTGGTACTGTCACAGATGAGGTTGCACCATTCGGCGGCTGAACTAGCGACACAGCTAGCACTAGCGATGAGAGGCGCCCCAGCGTCCTCACCTTCCGCCTGACACTGGCCTTCACCGGCTACGGTTATTTCGGGATGTTCCTGTTTCGCATAAGGCGGGAGGACGCGCCAGTCCAGGCCATGGTACGGACCGACAAGGAATGGGAAGCCGTCACCTTCTTCTGCGAAGCAGTAATGCTCGCGAAGGAGGAGGCGGAGCGCGTGAGGGAGAGTGCCTTGCGCCGTGTCGCCCCTAGTCGCCGCAGGAGACGCCCTGGGCGTTGGGAGTTGCCTGCAGATTCCCCCATACCACCCCAGGCCACCGTAGGCGCGGGCTTGCGGACGGCGAGCAATAGGTGGCTAGCCGTACGGTGTGCCTGCCGGGGTCGCGGGTTGTTCGAAAGTGATACGTTGGTCCTGGCACAGGCAACTGAAGAAACACGGGTGGGTTTTAGTCAGTAAAAGTCTGACACGCCCTTCCGCTCCACCCAGAGCCGGAGAAGTCATTAAAGATGTCCCAATAAATAAATAAAGTATCAGGTTGTATGTTGAACAAAATTATAATCATTAAAATCGTCTTACAACCTAAGTTCATTTAAACTTATTGATTGATGTTTTATGAAATTGTCATTTAATAGGATTATATGATCTTAACGGGTTGTACTGATGATTTTAATGATTACAATTTGTCATTACATTGTCTGTTGTCATTGGTTTACTGACAAGTACTACCACTTTTTAGAGTGCCGTACCCGATGGGTGCCAAAGGGATCCTATTACTAAGCCTCCGCTGTCCATCCGTCCGTCAGTCCGTCCGTCCGTATATCTATCAGCGGGCGGCATCTTATGAACTGTAATACATAGACGGTTGGAATACAGAGTGTACATTTCTATTGCCGCTATAACAAAAAAATAAAAGTAAAAATTTTACGGAGACCCGTTAAATTTTTCACTTTTATTTTTTGTATAAAAGTAACGTGTTTTTTTCGGGGTTTTTTGGTCTGGTGGTACGGAACCCTGTGCGAGTCCGACTTGCACTTGGCCAGTTTTCTATAAGAAGTCTACATACTACCACTTTCTAAATATCTTCAGATTGAGTTCACCTGTCAACCTGTCATGATCAGCCACTATTTCGAATCATGTACAATATTAACAATGGTTCCATATTACCTACTCCCTCTGAAATTGAAGCTACGAGGTAACTCTAGTTTATAACATTGGCTAGAACAATTTCGCTTGTCACCTGACCTTGTAAAGGAATTTAGTCATTGTTCGTGTCTGGAAATGTGTTAACAGGATCAGAGGGCAAGAAAATGAGGAATTGATTGAAGAGGTTTGTTGGGCGAAGCCGAAAACCTCCTTGCTTAGAATATTCGTCAACGAAATGTCGATTAAATTGTTTCGTAAGTTTTTGGTAACAGACAAGGTCTTGTTTCAATTAAAGGTAGATCCTTTCTAAACATGGATAGATTTTAATACCCTTATACATTTTCTTAATTTCCTTATAGTGTCAGATCCCTGAGCATTAGGTACATAAGCTTTGATTCTTGGTTCAAACTACATAAACTAAAAAAAAGTAAATTACGAGTTTATGTCGATAAAACTGTAGAAAATTAAGGTGCTGAATAACGGCCGCTTTCTATAAACGATCGTAAATTTAAGATTGGTAGCAATCCAGATTTTATCTGATCTCTCGATTGATGCTGAATCTGTATTTCAATAAGTCGATCTCGTCTAAAAATCCATAAAAAAAAAGGGATAGGTCATAAATTTGCGCCCTCTCTAACGTTTTGTTTCACGCAATTGCAGTAAAAGTACATCAGCGGTATTAACGACTAAAAAGGTGGTTGTTTTATCAAAGCTAATCTATTTTAAGTATAGTGATAAGAAATTGCATACACAGACATACACAATTGTTAGCGAAGTTGCAGTGGTCAAGTATTTTAACTTTTCGTCGAGATTAGTAAAACTTAAATGTTTTGTTGATTAGGAACGGAACGGGACGTCAGTCAATCAAAACGGAGCGTCAGTTTGACATTGACAAAATTCTCAATTCTTTTCTCAACAAGTTTGTTTGTTTCTTCGAAAGTAAAGTGAAACATGGAGCCAGAAACTGTAAGTAAATAGTTATAACGTAGCTCTTAAACCCAGAAGCCATACCCCACAAAGAACCAACATGTAATTACTAGGTAAAACAAATTCACCCATTTCTTTTTCATTCACACATTTTTAGTTAGTTTGTTACTAGAGTATGTCTTCATTCGTCCAGTTTCTACCTTTTATGTTGGAGTTTTCGTCGTAATGGGGTTTTGCTTTAATAATTGTGCAATAAACATTCACGTATACTCAAATATGTTTGAATTTAGCCGTAAAAAATAAATGCGTGGGGACGCGGCATTTCGCGCCATTTCGTACTTCAAACTTACTAAGCTTTATTTTATTTGTTTGCAGAATAAAACCAAACCTCTTTCCAAGGAAGAGACGAAAGGGCTGCTCTCCTTAATTGAGGGGAGCAATATAATTACTAATAAAAAGACCAATGCCACCAATAATAAGATTAAGGCGGAAGAATGGGTACGGATTGCTGATATCTTCAACGCTTCTATAGGCACCTGTCGCCGTACACCACAACAACTGCGGCTTAAGTGGGAAAACTTGAAAAAGAACTCACGAAAGCGCATTACTTTAATACGGATGGAACGGATCAAGGTAAATTGAGTTTAAAATATACAAATACGAAACTTGGACTAACCCTGCCTGCTCATTGGTCTAGTCACTAGACTCCAGTGGTTATAAGAGTGACTGCTGAGCATGAAATATTGAGATTGATGTTGTGCGGGGTTACCTGGGTTGTGCGGGGTTACTGAGTTGTTCTATTAGGAATTTCTGTTGCAACCCAGTCTAGATTTGTGCCCAGTAGATGGCCATTGGCACATAAAAACATTACTGGTGAAATGTGGGTGTACTACCGCTGCTCAATCCATTGGGGAATACAGGCATTACATTATGTATATGTTTTACTTATAGTTAAGTAGTAAGTGTAGTCCAGAACATGTTGAATTATGTCATAATATGTTCCAGACTGGAGGCGGGCCACCAGGGTACTTTCCTCCTGATGACATCCTGGATAGAGTGGCAGCTTTATTGGGCAGCACTGGAGAAGGTCTCACAGTGAGGTTTGGTGGTGATGCTGTGCCTGAAATTATTGGTGATGGTGATGGTGATGGGAGGGTTGAGACAGCTTATATTGTGCCAGTTTATAACCACAATTCCCCAATGCTATTGATTGACAGTCCAATGCCCATGAATAATCCTTCCACATCCATGGATTATACACAGATGTCCACTGAAAATCCAGTGTCCATGGGCAATGAAGTGCCAGCCAATGGCATTGTGGATGAGTTGGTAATGCTGGGCAATATTGGTACTCCTATGTTACCAAAAGAAAAAAGAAACTTTAGATCCAGTGGTAATATCCTACTATAATAATATTATAAATCTGAAATTTAGGATATTTGTTGCTCAATAACACTTAAAAGGCTGAAGCTAGTAATGTTATAAATTGTTTTTTATTAAATGTATAACATTTTGATTTCCTATATTTAATGCATTTTTGTCTTACAGGTGGTATAAAACGGAAGCTACTGAAGCCAGATTATGGTCGTGAAGCTAGAAATACTGCATTGGCTGAATATTATATTGTTAAGAAAAAGTTGTTAGAGAATAAGTTGGAAAATGTAAAATTAAAATTAGAGATAAGAAGCTGAAGGGAGAGGATTTTTAAAATTATATAATTTAGTCATAATTTCGTTTTAAGTATTTAATTTTTAATGTAAATGTGCCTGTACTGTAAATATATTTTATGTATGCAATTAATTACACAATTCTTTTGAAAAATTTCCATTTTATTTCCTGCAACTCATTGTTAACTAATTTTAAAACTAAAAGACGCTTAAGACTAAAGTGGTAATAATGTAAATCTAATAAAAGCAATTTACAAATTATCTCAAGACATTAATACTTATGTGTAACTATTAAAAATAATTTAAAATTAATCCTTGTCTATGTATAATATCATTTTGGAAACCGTCTGAATTTTCTGATGTCACAGGAATATCACTTTCATCTGGAATTTCCACTTCCGGAGGTACTTCTTCAATATTATAATTTCTGCAGATGTTGTGAAGAACAGCTGTAGCAATTACAACTGTTTGTATGTTATATAATGACAAGCGCATGGTCAATGATATAACTGGGAAGCGACGTTTCCAGACTCCAAATGTCCTACACAAACAAATACAAATAATTTTTAATGAAGTTTGTTAATAAAAAGAAGTAATAATCTAATGAATAGGTACTGAATTTCTGAGTAATCTTAAGTCTAGTCAAAGTTTTATATTTACCTTTCAATTGTGTTTCTAGTCTTTATCTGTGCCTCATTGTATCTTATTTCCTGGCTTGTTGATGGGTTTAACAAAGGTGTGAGCAAGTATGGCCGGTTTGGATAGGCACTGTCCCTGAGTAACCAGCGATTTCCAAGAATGCCATCTTCACACTGGGCTGTAATGACAGTTAGATACTTACATCATTTATTTTAAAAGTTATTAGAAAGAACAATAAACCCAATATATACCTCTTAATACTGAATTATTAAAAATAGTAGCATCATGAGCAGAACCAGGCCACCGAGCAACAACATTCATCAATTTAAGGTCTGCATCACAAACAGCTTGGACATTGATTGAGAAGTATCCTTTCCTATTTCTATATTCCTCACCTATTGTTGAACCTGAAATAGAAACCATTTTATAATGAAAAATATAGCTGTTTGATTGATAACAAATCAAAGCCTTGTAAATACCTACATGGAGACTGAATGTGTACATGTGTACAGTCAATAGCACCACATACTCTAGGAAATTGAGCTATGTTATAAAATTTGTCAGTTGTTCTAGAATGCAGAAAAATGTATTTGCTATACAATCTAGCGATAGCAGCAGATATGTCTGCTACTATTCTACATGCTGATGCTATGGATACTCCAGCAAAGTCTGCCACTGAATTAAGCATTGTCCCCAATGCATAAAATCGAAGTGCCAATAAAAGTTGATGCAGTGGTGGTATCCCATTATTCCTGAAAAATATACAAAAGTTGTGTTGTAAGTATCCGTTCTTTTATGGTTATTTTTATGTTCAAAAGCAATTAGAGTGGACATAAACAAATTTCTTACCGTCTTGATTTCACTTTGATAAAGGGCATTATTTCAATCAAAACAGATTCAACTGATACTTTGTCCATTCTGAATCTGAATGTAAACTCTGCGTCGGTTAAACTTGCCATGAAGTTTATTCGCTGAAAAGTTTTTGAGGACACGGCTCTCTCTTGTTCGCTATCGCTACTATCCCAGTCCGATAGCTGAGCTAATACTTCAAGATCACTATCACTATCACTATCACTTGAAAACATTTCCATTATAAACCTTTTCACCAAAGAATATAATTAACTACTCTACCTTTTCACAGTACAATCGGTCAAAATTTGGGGATCGCAATTAAAGATCAATAGCGTTCAAAAATCGATTTGTCAAAATCAGAGATCGGATACAGAATAAGCATAGCTGTCACTTTCATACAAATATCAATCTAAAAATCCGATCCGTCCTCCCAAAGATGGATTTTAAAAAAAGATCAGTTTATCGATTTTTCGATCGGTTATTGAAATACTAAAAGTAGGAAATGGATTCAAATTCCAATCTCGATTGGTAAATTAGGGATTGGGATTGAATATAGAAAGCGGCCGTTAGTAAAAATCACACGCGCTTGCTATAACGTTGCTTTCGGTACCGAGAGGGTGACTCAGCGGTGTGTCCTTCACACGTTTAGGTTTAAGGAAATGACGTAACGTGTCAAGGTGTTCGTTATCTTAGCTAAACCCTGGCTGTAACGCCTACTTGGTTGAAACTTTGTAAGGAGCATGTTTTTCAATGGGATTTAGGACGTTTATTATATTTATTTATTACTTCTTCAGCCAATTAAGATGAGCAATACTATGTCAAGGAACTTAGAAGTGATTTGTTTTATTTTGACATGTGAAATATTCAAAAAAAATTGATTTGCAGATTTCACCTTAAAAACGAATTTCCAAAACAAGTGATTTTAATTACTGACAATAGGCAGTTTGTTTACATTAAGTATTTCACATTATATTTTGCTTTAGTGAATATATACATATTGAGGTTATAACTTAAGTATTCATTTTCTTTAAGAAAAGAAGATTTAAACTAAACCTCAATGTTTTATAATCACGGATATAGCGCAACATAGAAACTTATACGGTCTTTTTTATTCCGTTATAATTTGCTTGGCTTCGGTGATGCAACCTTTTCAGCGTGGAGTACACGGCGAACAGTTTTTTAACGACGTGTTGAATAATTCAGCAAAATGTCCGGTTGGTATGAAACCATTTGTTTCATATTCATTTACCATGTGAAGTCTTGCGAGCGCTTGTTTATGAAGTGGAAAGCTTATTTAAGCTTTCCACTTCATAAACAAGCGCTCCGACTAGCAAGGAATCCCTGTTCCTCACATCTCTTAACCCACAGACTCACAGTATTTCTCTAGAACAAAGAATGTAATACTATTAGACATCTCTAAGAAAAATACTATAAACTATAGTAATTAAGAAAAAATATTATAAATAACTTTATGCAAGGATTTCCTCTTCCTCACATCTCTTAACCCACAGACTCACAGTATTACTATTTATATTACTTTAGAACAAGTAATGTACTATTAGACATCTCTAGGCAAAATACTATTTATTATAATAATTAAAAAATACATAAATAACATTATATTTATAGCACTTTACTCATCATTAACTAATTTAAACAAATAATAATTAATATTTACTAAAATATGAAATATTTTAATGATAACACTCACACTTAGTCCGTTTTCATTAGATATTTGTGTTATCACATCATTTACATCCACTTTTACGCAGCACAATAATATTTTCCAACACTTCAATGTTTAAATTTCACTGCGTTTTGAAAACTATTACCACAACACCGCTAATTAAAGGATTTAAAACATTTGTCACAAACCAAACGTTCAATTAGGTGAATATTCAAACACGGTAACGACTAAGCTAGCTTGCCATGATTATGTTAAGTTAGTTGAAATTATGAACTACTAACAATTACAGACAAAGTGAGTATGTGTGCGTGTCTATAATATAGAAACAACTTATAGAAGAAGGTCGTCAGTGAAACCGAAGCGTCAATCTATTGCATTGCAGATTGCTTAAGGACTCATGAGCGCTACTGTACCTAACAGCACCTTCATTCACAGAGAAAATGCAGCTGCTTATCCTTAAGGTAAATTGTCTTGACAGCTCTTTTGATTGCAGTGTCTTTGCCTTGGGGGAGCTTATTTATCGTTAATTGAAGAACAATGAAAGCTTGTCGCAAAGATAGTTACGAGCTACGTACTTCGTAATATTTTTATTTCAATTAAATGTGTGTCTAAGGGTCATACTTTAATTTAAATTTACGGAGATAGAAAATATAGACTGAAACATTTTCAACAAAAATAACCCGTAGTTAAGCGCCGTAGGCATTTTATTCTTACTCCAGGACACGCAATGAGTATCGATACGTAACGAGTTACGATTCACGAACTCGAGTAGGTACAAAGTTGCGTCTCTGAATAGAGCAATACAGTAGATCAAATTGAATTGATTAGTATATATGTTTATTTCAAAGTTTAAATTCATGTATACGAAAATTACTCCGATTTATTATCTCCGCAGACGTGATACATATCGATATCTTAACACAATAAAACAAAAACAAAAAGTTTGTTTTGTGCGGCTATCGGCCGCGGTCATGTGTAGTCACTTGAAATATCAGTTTCAAAAATACCTTTTTATATTTGTTGTAAACTTCACAGACGAGATGAGTATCGGTTTCTAAACACGATAAACAAAAGAATACAGATTTTTTCCACTTAAACTTCAAGTAATAAAACAACTAGTGGTCGTTGACCCAACAAAAAACCATCTAATCATTTTATATCGTGTTTAGATATCGATACCCATCACGTCTGCAGAGTTACCCTAGATAATTTAATTGGATCGCGTATAGACCAAATGTGACATCTAATTCTGTGGCATAAAAATAATAGAACCCTCGCTGGGACTCTGGCATGTCACACGTACGTGTAACAGTCACAGTATGTACATACGCATTCAAGTAAGTGACTGGGCGGGCAGTCATTCTACTCGTCGCATTCACGCACTCCTTCATAATCAAGCGACTTTTTACCTTTTGTACCTTTGTAAAGCAGACCAATTAAACCCAAAACAAAAGGTATTTGAAAACCAAAATGACAGAAGTAAAAAATTATTAAGACGTTTTGATGAACTTCAATGAATTTGTAATAACGACAATTTAATGAAGCGATCATTTAAGCGTCATATTTTTATCAAATTGGGAGACTTATTACAAAAATAAATTATTAATTCATTCATGTTGTTTCATCGTTAAAATTATTTAACGAAATTAGTGTTTTATGTAGTCTACCTTTAATGAAGTAACGATAATGGCTGCTGTAAGACGAATATGAAACACTGACAACCTTAGAATACAACATATTTGTTTACTCTAGGCAAAGCGCGAGCGATAAATCTGCTTTATTTTCCAATGGGAAGATACTCGCACAGTGCAGCTGTAGTGGAAAAATATTCAACGACGAAGCAAAAATGAGTATGAAAATAACCTACCGCTCGATGGACGCGCATTCGAGTCAACTAGACTAATCAATTGTGTACTTGCACTGGACCCTAATATATTGCACCTAGTATATCACTCGCTTCGTTACTCCAGCTTAGATCTGATGAAAAAGGATAAAATATTGTTTCACGGTATGTGAATAAAATACCTACAGAAAAAAAGTTGTCGATTTGCGACTTGCACTCCCACATGAAGGGTTCCGAACCACCGTACAATATTTTACACTACAATAAAATGCTTTAAAAAAAACATATTTCTTTTAGAGGGACGGACACTCTTCAAATTGTTTATTAAACTTTTTTATTTTTTTATTATTTGTTGTTATAGCGGCCGTAGTAGAACACACTCTGTGAAAAGTGTCTACCTATTACGGTGTAAAAGATACAGTGACAGACCGAAAGTGGAACCTTAGTAATAGGGTCCCGTTAGCACCCTTTGGGTACGGAACCCTAAAAAAGGGTCATAGCATAGCTTCTCTAGCACAGCACTTACACTGGTTGAAACTAAGTACACTTTTTGCACCTTAATAGGTCCTAAATAACAGACCAAATTTATGATACCGGGTTTCGGCCCATGTTATCAAGAGCTTCTAAATAACAGATGTTCCTCATACAAGATATTGCACCCGTTGGCTAAAATTTATTAACCCTTCTTGATAATAATTTACTGTCCTTTGCACCCGGTTCACTTTCCGGATCCAAGATATGCCCTGGTTTAGATTATACCGTTCTTACAAAAACAATTGCTTGGTTTCTTGACATCAATGGATCAGTGGACAGATAGATGGTCTTTGCCGCTAAATTAATTTGTTTTTTAGGGTTCCGGACATCCTAATGAAAAACGAAACCCTTATACGATCACTCGTGTGGCTGTTTGTCTGTCCGTCTGGTAGCCAATTTGCTCCGAATCTACCATACTGATTAAGTTGAAATATATCATATTATTATACCCCAAGACACATAATAATATGAATTTCTGTGACCCAAACACGGTCGTATAACGTAAGTAAAGAAATTTTGAAAATGGGGGTCAATTTTGGGGGGGAAAAGTAGAAAATTTAATACAAAAGTTTTGCAAACTGTACCGTGTGACATTTTAAATGAAAGGGCTTGTTGTGAGGGTCTGAATTGTTTTTGGTATAATTTTAAAATAAATAGTTTTGTAGTTATTTAATCAATTATACGAAAATTGCCGTCCCCCCCCCTCTTCTCTCCGAAACTACGCAGGGTAAAATTTTGAAAATATACAGATTAGTTCATTACTAACAAATTACAGGAAAACCTATAAGATGTCTGTGGTATAAAATCGTGGTAAATCTGAAAGATTTATATATATTGAGTGCACAGACTTACAATCTTCACTCAATTCCTCACTCCTCCTTACTCAATTTTAACCGATTTTTTATTGTCGTATCGAAATAACACTTTGTACGTATATGTAGTTTGGATAGCAAAACTATAAAAATCTTTGCTTAAAAAAGACGCTTTTATCACGCACTAAAATTTATTTAACTTAGTAATTAATTATTTTACAAATTTCTGTGTACATATTTTTTCGTTGGTTATGAAGAAAGTAACTTCTGACGTGCAAGAGATACCTTTTTTACCCGACTATCTTAGGAGTAATGCTACCGCTAAAATAAAAAAGAACAATATCACCGCTAAAATAAAAATAAATAGAACACCCTGCAAAAAGATATGAATCCTTTAAAACAAAAACATGCAAAGTAGGTCATCAAGACTTTTCACTGTTCTAAAGTAATCAGGTTTAATGTACAGACAAGCCCCTAACTCTAATAACCTTACATCTTGCTCAAAATGTATGGCTTGACTGTTCCGTCTACCTATTGCATGATACAACATTAAAGACCAGTGACTTAATTTCTTACCACAAGCCTATAGGCGTGTTTGTACGACGGCCGCGAAACGTCCAAGCCGTACATTTTGACCAAGATGTAAGGTTTGTAGACTTAAGCCTTGTAGAATTAGGGGCTTGGGTATTCATTAGATCCGATAACGTTTTAACAATGAAAGCGTTGTGTATGTCTTGGCAACCTTCATTTACCTGGGAACCCTCTCCCCGCGGTTTCAACTCGCACTTGACCGGTTTTTTCAAAGGTATGCACTAAGTAGTATTTTATTTATCTAATAGTGAGCTCTCAATTTATCTGAAACATAAGAACCTATTCGGTCACAGCCGGTTAAGTAGTCACGACCTCTCAAGGTCAACTACGAGATGCCATACCCAAAAAAAAAAAAAAAAACAGAAATATGCACAATGAATTATGTCGCACTCTCATCAGGGTCCCAGTGACTGACTGCTATTTTGTTATTTTTATGAAATGAAGCCGTTTATTAATCGTTTAACTAAAATACAAAATTCTAAACAATAAACTGTATTGTTTGGGTTTTGAGCACCCATAAAAATCACTATTGTGCTATGCCGAAGGTTTAGTTTATGTATTTTAAAATAATAAAAGATTTTCAACACCGTACTACCTATTTATGTCGTCATCACACCCCGTAGCCAGATTGGTTCCTCCAGACTCAATCGTTCTCTCACTTACTTACTCATTCACTTACGTTCCGTTCCCTCTACTACTTCCGAACATCCTTAACAGAACTGTGTTATTGTTCACGTCAAAAACAAAAGTTCATGGCATAAATCCACCAAAGTTATCTAGTATTAAATTTCGACAGCCTTCGGGTTAAAAGCAGTAATTCACTGGTTTTTGTGAACGACCAATTGGCACTTTAAGGTCTTGATGTATTTGTTTAAAAGGTCGCACATTTCTAAGGTGCTAACGAATACCATATGTATCTTACGCACGGTTGGCGCAGTGGTTGAGCGATCGGCTGCTGAGCTGCGTGTCGCGGGTTCGATTCCCGCACGGAACAAATATTTGTATGACCTACAAATAGTTGTTCCGGGTCTGGGTGTCTTGTGTATGCGAGTTTTCATGTTTGTGAACGCACCCACGATGCAGGAGTAATTCCTAGTGTGGGGCAACGTTTTAAAAAAAAATATATAAAAAAAAAGTAATAATTAACAGTTTGTTAGCATTTTTTATTTTCCACATGACAACATCACGCCTGCATTACCCAAACGGTTAGGCAGAGGTTTAGAGAATGGTGTACTTATAGTACGCGCACATTTCGCCAGTTATGTTTTAGTGCCATGTGTTAAGGGCTGAGCCTATTGCCATCAACCGGGGGTAAACTTCTGATAAAAAATAATAATAATTATGAAAAACCTAATAAAACTGCTTTTTGCACTAAAACTGCTACTGTTGAGCAAGGTGAATTTTGTTGAAAATTTTTCAAAAGCAACTCTAAACACTACATCCCTTGACTCAGGAGACTAATTTAAATACATATTTCACGAAACAGTTTCAAATTTCCAACGTCTAGTTATTCTAGACTACAGTCGATGTCCACGACAAGACATTGGAGCTTGGTGCTCAATAAAACGAAGGAGTTTCACTTTTAACTATGTTTATTATTAAGAAAGCAGTAGAAAACATAACACTTCGTTCTATTATGATTTAAGACAAGTTTTTAAAAGTAAAAAATTAAATTATGGTCGGACTGAAGTTCGTCCGTCTATGAGAAATTTTGGTATTAATTATTGCAAAGATCAGGTAGAAGTTTTTCCTTAGCCGATTTATTTTGTGGTACGAACAACCATCTCTCTGAGCGCCTGATCTGATCCCGTTAGCAACTTGACATGGACTCTTAACTAACTAAAGCATCAGGCGTCAACACGATTCCCGCAGTTAAAGGCCTCCGGCCTTTAACTCTCTTTCGATAAGATGCTCCGTCGCAGGCAGAGGGCAGAGTCGCTTGAAGGGCCTCCGGTAACTTCCCTGTGTTATTTGAACATCTGCGACTCGACATACTCCATCGGGACCCGGAAAGAGTTTGCTGATTCAGCCCGTTAGAGAAATCTGTAATAGCTTGGCGGTTATGTTTCTAAAAGTTGCCATTTTCTTTGGCAGCGGCCTCAAAATTGCGGCCGTTATCACAAAAAAATTCAGTAGGCTTCCGACGGGATACGAACCTACGCAGGCTAAGAATGAAAGCGTCCTTCAAAGATCACTTACCACTTCCAAGTGTACGCACTTGTACATTAAGCAAACAAAAATGCATAAATAGCATTTTGTGACCCTTGATCCACGACCCTTCCTATTTGAGACCAAAAAGGGTCCGGTAAAATCTACACCGACGCTACTAAACGGGAAATCCACCTGTGTACTAAGTAGAAAGGGAGTCGAAAAAGCTTACCGCAAACTCCTGCACACTGCTTAGCGCTGTGAATGGCTTCGCGGCGCGTCCAGATGTCTTGAGCCTTGCTACAATTCACTACACTTGTATTCCATAGGCGCTGTGTTCGTATCTTGAGGAGGTAGTAATCACGAATACACCGAAGGACCTTTTTATTTTAGAAAATGTTTATAGTGCGCTGTTACGTATGGAAAACGTTAAATAACATTTATTTGTGTGCCTTTTATAATAAATAAGCACTGAGGCCCCGCCCCTGCGATTTTATATTTTTCTAACAAAATAAATAAAGTAATAACAATAATAAAAGTTAGTTCACGACTTCAAGTTACATATTTGCTTGGCAAAACATATCGCCCGCGGCTCGCTGCCCGCCCGCGACGCCTAGCCAGTTCGCTTGCCACGATCGTATAGTGCGCATGTCACCGCGCTCTCGCGATCTACGCGTATTATCGCCGACGCAGGGTCTCAGGCACTTTTCAACTTACAAACTGTTTCTCATTTTACCCGACTAATCGCGTACTTGCGTGCTGTGCGCAACATTAAGTGGTCCTGTCGAGCCGGATCTAGGATCTCGGCCACGTGTTTAGTCGGACTAAAAACCTGTGTGCAGGGATGTCGCTGCTTCGCACACCCCCGAAGGGTGTTATAACACGTAGTAAACGTGCCACGGGGCAGCTGACTACAAGTAAAAGTGAACAGTTACTGGTAAAATCAGTGAAAAGTAATAAAACCGCGTGTTCGTCGGCGGCGGCCCGTAAGAGGCTAGAGTATGAAGCGGCTCAACTTCAAGCACAAATCGACCTCGACTTAGCACAAAAAAGTGCACAAATTCAAAAGGACTTGCTTTCGAAAAAACTAGAAGTCGATATAGCTGACCTACAAGATGGCTCAGTCTCGAAAAGTTCGAGAATGGTCGAGTCGTGGTTCGACAAACAAGATGGCGTCGAGTCTATCGCTAAAAGCGATCGCGCAGAAAATGTCTGCCCATTATATTCGATGCCTATGTACCATACAGAGCAGCAACATGACTTCGTCAGCGAGCGCCCGCCGCGTGGCGACAGTATCAACCAGTTGACGGAGGCGCTGCACCAAGTACTTGCTAGAAGTAACGTTCGTGACAACAACAGAGAACTCCTTGCGCGCCTAGCAACATCAAAAGACTTACCGGTGTTTGACGGTGACCCTATGCAGTGGCTGCAGTTCAAGGAGTCATATAATGAGTCGTCACACCTATGCAGCTATAGCGATGCAGAAAACATTTGGCGGTTACGAAAGTGTTTACGTGGTGACGCAAAAGAAGCCGTGTCATCGCTCCTTATCGGCAACACAACACCGCAAGCTATAATTGACTGCCTAGAAATACAATTCGGCAGACCCGAGTGCATAATTAATAAAATATTTACTCAATTTAAGAAAATTCACCCACTTCCGACTGCATACCACACGGAGATCGTGAATTTCTCAATAAAAGTTAAAAACTACGTCACAGCTGTTAAAGCTATTAAGTTGCAGGAATACCTTCAAAGTCCGGAAACGACGTCATTGATACTCTCAAAGTTACCGCCCGCCCTTATCAATAAATGGGCCGAGTATTCGTACGAGAGACAAGATAGTTCTATACCTAAACTGGAAATACTATCGGAGTTTTTATATAGAGAAGCAACCATCGTCGCAACCTCAGGTGTGAGCTACATACATAGCCAGAACGACGTAAGAAAGAAATACGACCATAATAACATAAAAACTCATTCAGTGTTAGCGTGCACTACTACTCCCTATAATAAATGCATGTTTTGTCGTGCCTCTCCGATGCACGCTTTAGACATGTGTGTTAAGTTCAAACGCGCTATGAGACGGGATCGATGGCAATTTGTACGTGCTAAACATCTGTGCTACAAGTGCTTGAGCGCTCGGCATAATGAACCCGCCGTGTGCAGCGCTCCGGACTGCAGCGAGTGTGGACATCCACATCATCATCTTCTTCACTGGACGAAGCCTACCACGCCTACGGCCCCCACAGCCGCGCGACCTGCGGCGGCGGAGCCGGCAGCAAGCGCGCAACCCGAAACGGTGCGCCCTGCGATGGAAGCAGCCCGCGTGCACCCATGCACGCCCTCCGAGTCGCGCAGCGAGGACACCGTTGCCCACGCCCACACCAGTGCGTCCATTAATATCAGTGAATTGCCAGTGCCTAAAGTGTTCTTAAAAATAGTGCCGGTAACCGTTCATGGGCCTAAAGACAATATCCACACACACGCGTTGCTCGACGACGGTGCCACCGTGACGCTGATATCTGCTGACCTCGCTGATCAGGCAGGTCTCCACGGTAAGACAGTCACCATGCGCGCCCGAAGTGCATGGGACTCCGGTGAGCTCGTGTGTCAAACAGAAAACGTAAGTTTTGACATTTCTAATAATACAGGTGAACGTTTTAATTTATGTGCTCGTAAAATGAAAGAACTTAATTTACCTACTCAGCGTTTATCGTGTATGGACTTTAGTAATTATTCGGACTACATTGAATATGACTTGTGCAAATGTGATGCACAACCGAAACTGTTAATCGGACAGGATAATTATCATCTTATTGCTCCTATCTTGTGTTTAAAAGGTAATAGAAAAAATGAACCTTATGTTACAAAGACACCGCTAGGGTGGTGTGTACACGGTGTCGTAAACAGCATTAATATGATAAACATGTCAGCTGATCGTAACGCTAGTGATGACAGCGCGCAACATTGTTGTGATTCTGAGTTAAACGAGTTAGTAAGAAAATCATTTGCGTTAGACTCGATCGGTTTATCAAAACAACCGCGACAGAATGCGGACGAGTTGCGTGCTGTCACCATATTAAATAACACATGTGAATTACTTGATAACCAATGGTATGTGGAATTGCCTTGGAAATATGATAACTTTGATATGCCTGATTCTTATCAAAATGCCTATAATCGTTTAAAATCAGTCGAAAGAAAAATGTCAGCCGACAACGCTTACGCGTCACGTTACCAGGAACGTATCCAGCATTTATTTTCCAATAATTATGCCAGGAGGCTTAACGAGGGGGAGTCTAGCAACCACGTTTGGTACCTAATAATTGTATTGACCGTGGTGAGTTTCCTGATCTTATGAAAAACAGTAAAATAATACCATTGTTTAAATCTGGTAGCACATCAGACCCTACTAATTATAGACCTATTTCAGTGCTGCCTACCTTTAGTAAAATTTTTGAAAAACTTATTTTAGATCAAATGCAAAGATTTTTTAATAAACACAAATTACGCAGTATAACAAACAGTTCGGTTTTACAAGGGGTCGTTCAACTACTGATGCCGGAGTTGAACTTTTAGGACATGTTTACAAGGCATGGGAGGACAAATGCGATGCTTTGGGGATCTTTTGCGATTTGTCCAAGGCATTCGATTGTGTTCTTCATGAAACATTGATCAGGAAACTGCACCACTACGGAATCCGGAATGCCTCTCTGGATCTTCTTACTTCTTACTTAAGTGATAGGATTCAGACAGTTGATGTTAACGGAAAAAGATCACCTGGATCTGTAATAAGAATGGGGGTCCCCCAGGGTTCAATTCTTGGCCCATTTTTGTTTCTTATTTATATTAATGACTTGCCTTACCTCATAAAGGATAATCATGATATAGTGTTGTTTGCAGACGACACTTCACTTTTATTTAAACTCAAACGTCAGCAGCTGGTTACTGACAATGTAAATAGCGCCCTTGCTAAAGTAGTTAACTGGTTTAATGTTAATAACTTACTTCTAAACGAGAGAAAAACTAAATGCATTAAGTTTACGATACCTCATGTTAGACAAGTAGAAACTAGTGTTCTTATTAAGGGTGAAGAGTTGAAACCCGAAAACACCACAGTATTCTTAGGCATAACTTTGGATGCCAAGCTTCAATGGGGCCCCCATATAGATAAATTGTCAAAAAAACTAAGCTCTGCAGCATACGCCGTTAGAAAAATTCGTAATTTAACTGATTTAGAGACAGCCCGTTTAGTATACTTTAGTTATTTTCATAGTGTGATGTCGTACGGTATTCTTTTGTGGGGAAATGCCGCCGATATTCAGACAATTTTTGTTTTACAAAAAAGGGCAATTCGTTCAATTTATAAACTAAGTCCCAGACACTCCCTCAGAGACAAATTTAAAGAGATTAATATAATGACTGTGCCTTCTCAGTATATTTATGAAAATCTTTTGTATGCACATAAAAATATTAATCTGTTTAAAAAATACAGTGATATCCATAACATAAATACTAGGAACAAACACAAATTTGTTGTTCCTACTACCAGACTCAAGAAAATAGGTAGCTCGTTTAAATGTCAAAGTATTCGTTTTTATAATAAACTTCCTGGCCACATTCAAGAACTAAGCCTTAATAAATTCAAATCATTTATAAAGCGGAAATTATGCCAGAATGCCTATTATACTGTCAAAGGCTATATTGAGGACAAGAAGGCTTGGGATTGAGCTGCTCCAATAAGTTTACACAGATATTGTCTATGTTTAATTTGCTGTTAAACTTTTATTTTTGATTTTTTTAGATAAACAATGACATCTTTATATTTACTGTTTAAAGTATAACATTGTTTTAATTTTTGAGAATGTGAGGACTATGTAAGTCATTGTTTTTTTGTTCTTTCAGTTGTTTTAATCACGGTCTGGCTGTTTGAGTACTTAACGCGGCCTACCCAAATGTCCTTTCTTTTGTATTGTTCGTGGAATCGTTGAGCTCCTTAGTTCTGAGTTGAGCTGCACCATGATTGACAAATGCATGCACTGACTGGACAGGTCCACTCAAATCAGTGTGGTTCTTTCCTCAAAAGACCATTTCAGACACCAGTCTACAGAGTCCTCATATGATCTGACCATGTTTATTCTCGGATTTTTACACTTTGACATGACGTGAAAATTTACTTTGTAAAGTATTATAATATTTTAATTATTGTGAATGTGAAGGCAGTGTGGATTTGTTGTTTTTTTTTTATCTCAATCTATTTTTAATTTTTAAAATTAGTTTTAATCATGGTCTGGCAGTTTGAGCAATTTATGCGGCCTACCCAAATGTCCTTTCTTTGGTAATGTTCGTCGAATCGTTGAGCTCCATATGTGTTGTGTTGAGCTGCATGATTACTGACAAATGCGTGCACTGACTGGACAGGTCCACTCATTATGTTTGGTTCTTTCCTCAAAAGACCATTTCAGACATCAATCCACATGGTCTTCACATGACCTGACCAAGATTATGTCTGGACTTTAAAAAAGACTGTGACCTCTGAGTTTGTTTTGGCGTTTCTTCTCAGAGTAGTCAGATAGGAAACGCCGATCTCATCTACTTTTAAAATAGTATTGACGTGTAAAAGTGTTTGTAAAAACCTACTTACAGAAATAAAATCATTTATCATTTATCATTATCATTTACCGCATTTCGGGGTCGATAACCCCAATAAGAAGAAGTTACGTTTAGTGTTCGACGCAGCTGCGAGAACACAGGGATGTTCCCTTAATGATTTTTTATTGACAGGCCCGGACTTGTTGCAATCCTTGTTTGGAATTATGTTTAGGTTTAGAGAAAATCTAATTGGAGTTATTGCAGATATTAAAGATATGTTCCTTCGAATTAAAATTAAAGAAAAGGATCAACATTCACTTAGGTTTTTATTTACAGATGAAGCCACTAAGGACGTTAATAAATATGCTATGACGTCATTAATATTTGGCGCGAACTGCTCGCCTTTTATCGCGCAACATATTAAAAATAAAAAGCACTACATTATAAGGATACCTATCCGACGGCTGTCGACGCTATATTTAAGCAACATTATATGGACGACTACATCGACAGTTTGCCCGAAGTCGACCTTACAAAGCAAATGATTAAGGAAGTCTCTTTTATTCACCAGCAGGGCGGATTCGAAATACGGAACTGGGCTAGCAACGTACCGGATGTTCTGGAAAGCGTACCGAAGGAAGCTTTAAGTGACAGTGTGTGTTGCACCATCGATAAAGATCAATCGGAAAGGACACTCGGTTTATTATGGTACCCCGCTAGCGATGAGTTAGGATTCGATTTGACCTTGAAACGTGTACCAGTTGATGTTGTAAACTTAAAAAGAAGACCAACGAAGCGCGAACTTTTATGTATTGTTATGTCTATTTTTGACATTCATGGTTATCTGATACCATTTACAATTAAAGGAAAAATAATAATGCGCGAAACTTGGAAAACAAATATAAAATGGGATGAGAAATTAAATGATGAGTTAAATAATTTATTTTAGAGTTGGATAACTCAAGGTAAAAATATTAATAATATTAGGATCCCGCGGTGGTATTTTTATGATAGCGATAAGAGTGCGAGTAACGAAAACTTAGAACTGCACGTATTTTGCGATGCGTCGCCGAGCGCCTACGCGACTGTTGCGTACTGGCGCAAAGAAATGAGCAGTGGACGAATTATAGTAGCGTTTATCGCAAGTAAATGTAAAGTTACACCTACGAAATCGGTTTCTGTGCCGCGATTAGAACTACAGGGTGCTTTATTAGGATGTAAATTAGCTGATAATATTAAAAAGGAACATCGCGTAAAACCAAATTCAGTTTATTATTGGACGGATTCAACGACTGTTTTACACTGGATCAGAAATAATTGTAGAACATATAAAGTCTTCATTGCTAATCGTCTAGGAGAAATTGACGATCTAAGTAAGGCTGACGAGTGGCACTATGTACCGACCGACGTCAACGTGGCAGATTTGGGAACTAAAAGTACCGACTACGTACTTAGCAGCGACTCATAGTGGTTTACCGGTCCGTCATTTTTACATCAATCACGATCTTGCTGGCCTCAGGAACCTGAATATAAAATAAAAATCAATGAAGAAATATTAGAAAAAATTAATATAGTAAATGATAACAATAGTATAAACGACTTACCTGTACCGGAGCCGACGCGCTTCTCCAGTTGGTTGCGATTGCTTCGAGCTGCTGGAACTGCCTTGTTGTTCATAGATAAATGCAGGAAGATAAGAACAAATGGACTTACCGATGAGTTGATGAAACGAGCTGAAACATTATTGCTTCAACACTCTCAAGGCATAGCTTTCTCCAGTGACATCTTGCTGTTGAAACAAAATAAAGAAATAAAACGCGATAGTAGACTGCGCGCTTTGACACCCATATTGGATGATACCGGACTACTACGTGTTGGTGGAAGAATAGGAGCAGCTAAGGATGTAGCGATCGACAAAAAATCACCTGTGATTCTGGATGGACAAGATCACGTGGCTCGACTCATTGTCAAGTATTATTACATCCGCGTAGGCCACGGGTGCAACGAGTTGGTGGTAAACGAACTGCGTCAAAAATATGGATGTTACGTCTACGTCCTACAATCCGTACAGTTGCGACGCAGTGCTTGATCTGTCGCATCAGGAAAGCTTATCCAAGGCCGCCACGACTAGGTGACTTGCCCGAAGGTAGACTCACACATCACCAAAGGCCGTTTACCGTTACAGGAGTCGACTTATTTGGACCAATAGAGGTCACAGTTGGAAGATCAAGACCAAAACGCTACGGTGTCCTATTCACGTGCCTAACAGTACGCGCCGTACATATTGAGGTCGTGCCGTCTCTCACTGCAGATTCACTAATTATGGCTTTACGCAGAATGGCTGCACGTAGAGGCTGGCCAAAGAAGATTTATTCTGACAACGGGACCAAAATGCGCGGCGCAGAAATTGAACTAAGGAAAGCCTACGACGCCGTAGATAAAAGTACTGTTGTGAACGAAGCCCTGAACAATGGAGTTTCCTGGAGCTTCATTCCGCCAGCTAGCCCGCACATGGGAGGATCTTGGGAGCGACTTGTGCGCAGTGTCAAGACCGGCCTCAGGGTGGTCCTGAAAGAGAGAGCTCCGCACGAAGAGACTCTGATAACTCTCCTAGCTGAAGTGGAGAATATTATTAACAGCCGGCCCCTCGGTCACGTTTCCGTGGATCCTCGGGACGACGAGACATTAACGCAGAATCACTTTCTCATTGGATCGTCGTCAAATTTACCAAGCGCAGGAGTGTTCACAGACAAAGATTTAAGTCTGCGCAAACAATGGCGTATTTCCCAGCGCCTGGCTGACCATTTTTGGGCCAGATGGGTAAAGGAGGTGCTCCCCGATCTAGTGCCGCGCCGAAAATGGAGAGAAGAGGGTGCGCAATTGAAGATCGGTGATATGGTCGTCATAGTTGACCCTAACTCCCCCCGTAACTGCTGGCCTAAAGGTATCGTACAATCCGTGTACCCCGGTGCTGACGGTCGCGTAAGGGTTGTCGACGTTAGGACAAAAAATGGCTTACTTAAACGTCCTGCGGCCAGGTTAGCGATATTTTAGATAATAAGTTGTGTAATATTTTAATTTAGGATACCGTTTTGAGTGTCGTGTCGACACTGAGGGGGAGAATGTTACGTATGGAAAACGTTAAATAACATTTATTTGTGTGCCTTTTATAATAAATAAGCACTGAGGCCCCGCCCCTGCGATTTTATATTTTTCTAACAAAATAAATAAAGTAATAACAATAAAAAAATTTAGTTCACGACTTCAAGTTACATATTTACTTGGCAAAACATATCGCCCGCGGCTCGCTGCCCGCCCGCGACGCCTAGCCAGTTCGCTTGCCACGATCGTATAGTGCGCATGTCACCGCGCTCTCGCGATCTACGCGTATTATCGCCGACGCAGGGTCTCAGGCACTTTTCAACTTACAAACTGTTTCTCATTTTACCCGACTAATCGCGTACTTGCGTGCTGTGCGCAACATGCGCTGAACACGTTAGTTGGTCCAGTTAAGAACAGTTAGTGTCGCGAAAAACCACACACGGAAGCATGGCGCTACTGTGCTCATGCGTTGACCAATCGGATTGCTCAGCGAATGAACGTGAGAATGCCGATTAACTTAATCAAATCAAACCCTTATCATTACACATAAAAGCTCAATTACTCGAATTGGGGTGAAAATAAACTATCCTAAAAATCCCTAAGATTTAATGCAGTAGGTAAACCCCACCATTTAGAGAACGGTACGTAACATGCCGCTCGCCTTAAAAGAATGTAGTTCTTTTAAACTAAAATCAAAGAAATCAGAATGTTTCACTCGAAAAAGCATGAAGCTTTATATTTAAAATTAAAGTTATTCTGCTAAAGATTATAACTAAGATTCGCGACAATATTAACTCAAACTCAATCAATGAAAGGGTTGAGTCGTCGTAATTTAGTTGATGGATACTTTCCATTTGAAATGTTTTTAATCTCTTCAGAAAAACAGGAATGTTGTACTAAATGGATAAGTCGATTTAAACTAAAATTAAACTCCGACACGGTTATGTATTTTAGATAAGAATTTTGAACCTTTTTACATTTACTGTAGAATTGAAATAATCGCGGGATCGTTAGAACCAGTTTTTTATGGGCAACATGCGTTTTAGCTAGAAGAAGGAATGTTTTAACTATATCATTATAATCGGAAATACGGGCGTAAACACATGCGGTATAAGCCCGTTCGGAAGCATCGGAAATCCCGTGAATTTGAATCACATTCACTTCTTCAAAAACGAAACGCGGTATTTGATAATTCGAAAATAATGGTAACTCGTTAAGAAAATTAGACTAAGCATTTATAATATTTATAGGAGGTGACTCATCCCAGTCGACCCCTGAAATCCGTAACAACTGAATGAGATGTTTCGCGTAAATAGTTATTGGAGATAACCATCCCATAGGGTCATAAATTTTGGCTATTTGTGAGATGATGGACCGTTTTGTAATTTTATTAGTAATTGCTTGAACACTAAAAGTACTAAATCTGATACTTTCAGTATCAGATTTACGATTCCACTGAAGTCCTAAAACCTTTATTTGTTTGTCATTTTCCATCAGAGCGAAAGAAACGTTGTCAAGCCGCTCGCCCTGAACACCTGTCGTTTGTACAGCAGCAAGGAACGCTGGAGAATTTCTCTGCTACTTACGTAGCTGAAAACCGAAGAGGTTCGAAACTCCGACCCGGAAGGTCGTGTCTTTGTTTTCGCTGAGGCACCGTGCCCAACAGATGGTGGCTTACTTGCCGGACTTAGAAATCAAACCGTGTTTCTTTTGTGTGTGTGTGTGTATCAGTGTCGCAAACCAAAATACTTTAAATCGGTTCAAAAGATAAATAAATGTGCGTTCCATGAAGCTGAGACTCCTGCCGCGTCACTGGTGAGATCGTTCCGTACCCTAAGCTGTACTTCTACGCTGCGGCTGCGTTTTAGGTCGTTGATTTTGAATCAACGACCTAAACGCGACGCGCATGTCCAACATAATTTTAAACAATTGTTATAGGATAGTGTATTTATATTAAATGTAGTAGTGCGGGATTAACGAAGCTGTTATTCTGGCACATACTGTGATCGAGTCCTATGATTTCAAACAAAAACAAAGATAACGAGTCATCGCACGGTAACCGCGTCAACGCGCCGCACGGCGGTTGACAATACAAAAACTTGTAACAATTACCTTCATAAATTCGTAACTCTCGTATAAGGCCTTGCTACTCCTGGACATCAATGTTTTAATTAAGTAATGTCAGTACTTATTTCCGTACAAGAGATTACAAGAGATTAATGGAACGTACATCTTTAGAAATAAATGAATTCATACCGTATAGTACGGTATCGCTCTTAACCTAATACTTCATACACGTTGTGCCGAACAACTATATAACTACGTTGAACAAGTTCAATATTCACTGACTATTATTATTGCTTCCTTTCGAGTAGAAATGGAAGCCTGCTTGAATCTATTTTATTTTAATCTAGGTAATATTTTTCTCAAACATACCAAAGTTATAATTTAAAAGAGGCGTAATTTTTTATTTAGAAATTCACAACTACATATTTTGTAAGTTAGACGCTTTGTTGATGCTCGTAATGGACACATCTGGCGGACAAGCGAAAGGCGCATTACGGCTGGGATCGAGAGAAAGCAGAAGGTTGCATTGTTTGAGGGTGCAGTAAAAAAAAATGCGGTGCTCACTGTTTAACGGAATGCTAGCCGGTACCTGCAACTGACCCTTGCGTGTCTGTTGCGCAAAGTTTCAAAAATATAATGCGTAAAGGTTTCAAGTACAGGTTCAACAGGTTGGAACTAAGTATGGACGGACTGTGCGGTTCTTCTGTGACGCCGCAGTCTGTTAGCCATCATCACCATTCCCATGGCGCGGCTGGGTTTTGGTGAGTGAGGATGGTCACCCATCCACGGACCGACCGCGGCAGTCATGGCTTAACCTGATCGCTCGGCCCGTGCGGCTGTTATTACTTCTGTTAACCATATTGGGCGTAATAGGGCGGCATGCCCCTCAACCGTTGTTTAAACGAAGTTGGGCCATTTCGCCGCATTCACCGTGATTCCGATATATCTCAGCAATTGCTCATCATATTAAAATTGTTATTAAATAAGATACAAACAACAAAATAGGGTACTTGATGTATTTTTGTGAGGTGTAGTTGCGTGTGAATGGACTTTTCAGAAGTTTTCTTATAATATAAATATGCTGGTGCAATGTGCATGAAGTGGTTTAATATTCATGGGTCTCGTTTCCCTGTAAGTTTTGACTGTAGGTGTAAGGTAACCATAGTGAAATAATGGTTGAATTATTTTTGTTTGTGTGATCTTGATTCCACTGCGAGCTTTGGTCGAGTGTGGACGCGTGCTGTGCTATAACCCTAACGTTACCTTGATTGGTTAATTAGTGTAATTTTGAGTTCCTTGTTTCTCTCAAAGTGTTTAAATGGTCAGTTCACGCCTTTTGGGCGGTCTTAGAGTGAGACAACCAAACTTCGCAATACTTCACTTGAATTTTTTTGACCTCTAAATTCAAGTGATTAGATGAGTTTCGAACCTGAGTCTGCCAGTGCGCGACGGTGGGGGAGAGCGTGCTAATCGCTACGCCACCGAAACAGTCATTGACCCTGACGAAATATACATCGGCATCGGCTACGAGTAGCTACGAGCGCTACGACATTGACTACGTCACAGTGCGCCAGACACCAGTGCTACGAGACGTGTTTCGAGTGCTACGTGAAGTGAGTGTAGAAATAAACAGGCAGCGTCGACCGTATTGAATAATTTATTTAATTACTGCCATGTCAATTCGAATGCAGCGTTCTCCACCGACCACACCTAGAACCCAAATGGACCAAACACAATCGGAACCCGATATTACTCAGGCAGTGAACAACCCGGAGTTTGTTAACATAAACTCACGCAACAAGCGCCCAAGATTAAATGAATCACCGCGCGAGCAAAACCAGTTGGAACTGTTTGGACAATTTAAACAAGAGTTTAAATCTGAAATTAAGGAAATGCTTCTGGCTTGGAAGGTCGACCAAGATGCAAATGCAGCAAAGCAATCTGCAGTGCAAACTGAGTTGATAGCAAAGCTTAGTTCTGGCATGTCAGAACTGAAACTCCAAAACATGATAATCCAAAACACTAACACCGAAATTCAAGAATCAAACATCGAGATCAAAAAATCCGTTGAATTCCTCAGCTCTCAGTATGATGACCTACAAAAAGAAATCAAGCGCCTGCAGCAAGAAAGCATAGAATACAAGAAGCACTCCGAATCATTGGAATTGGCTGTCAGAGACCTTCAATATAAGTCCCGGTCGTCTAGTATAGAAGTGCGCAACATACCTTCCCAGGAAAAGGAGTCATCGGCAGATCTGTCAAAAATTATAAAAGACATTGCCAACTTAGTGAACCTGCCGCTAACTGCCTCCCACTTCCGAGATATATATCGTACCCCAGGGAACCGAGGCACCAGCAAACCTATAATCGCTGAATTCTCCAATGTCCATACAAAGCTTGACCTCATCTCACGCGTACGTAATTATAACAATAAAAAGAGTAATAAGGAAGACAAATTAAATACGGAGCTACTCGGAATATCGGGACAAAAACAACCAGTCTATGTTGAGGAACATTTATCTAATACAAACAAAAAGCTCTTCTTCCAGGCAAGAGAATTTGCACGCCTAAGGAAATATGCATTCTGCTGGGCCTCTAATGGCAACATTTTTCTTCCAAAGCAACCTGGAGATAAACACATTCTCATTAAGTCTGAAATAACACTCAAAGAGCTACAGGAATGACTATGTCACAGTTCACCATTAGTAAGAAGAATCTTCTTTGTTTTGTCTTCTATACGTAAGTTATACTACAGGATTTTTGCTGATAATTTACTTTATACTTTTACCTTGTTACATAACTCCAGTAAAATGAATCATAATAAACATCATTTAAATTCATGCATAAGACAGCACATAAAACACACAAACAGAAACTTTGTTACATGCAGCTGTGATGTATTGGTACTTACAAAGTGCTGGCTAAGTAAGTTGGGGAAACTCCCTGTGTTGAACGGCTATAACTCGTATTATACAGAACGGATAGCCAATCAGAACGACGGTATTGTTATTTATATAAAAGATAACATCAATTGTACTATTAAAGAACCTAATTTTCTAAACGGAAATTGCCTAACCTGTGAAATAACAAGTAAACTCGCATTTGTGGCTGTATACCGCTCCCCGTCATATAATACCAGAGCTGAGTTCGACAACTTTTTGAATAGCATTGACAATATCCTCTTGTCCCTAAAAAACTATAAAAATATCTTCCTAATCGGGGACACAAATATAGACATCCGACCTATTGGTATAGAGGAACGTGCTACCGAATACTTAACATTAAACGCCACTCACGGCCTGTTACCCGCCCATCGGATACCTACAAGAATTAATAGTTGCATAGACCATGTGATTCTCATAACTGACAAAACAGCCACACTACTTGTAATTGAGTCACATGTTACGGACCACCTCCCAATTCTACTAACTATTAATAACGCACGGCTCTCTGGTAGATCGATGCCGGCCTGTAAAAGACCAAAAATCGACTTCACTAACTTGAAAACCCACATCGAAGCCCAAGATTTCTCGGAAGTACTTAGAACTAATGATCCTAACCTAGCATCTGACACACTTACTGAAATATTGAACGCTGCTATAATTAGCCACACAAAAATAGTGACCATCCCTAAAAAAGACAGAAATATTCAACCTTGGATTACACCCGGTCTGCTACGATGCATTCGCCACCGAGATAAACTTCACAAAAAAGCAAGAAAATCGCCTGACAACCAAATAATTCAAACCTCTTATAAACGTTATAGAAACTACTGTAACGTTATGAACTACGTAAAACAAAAAACGACCCTAAAAGTTTGTGGAATAAAATCAAAGAAATCACAAACACCAATAAGCAAAGCAACCCTCCCTATGAGTTACTAAGTACAGTATCTAATAAACGCGATGCAACGAACCACGTCTGTGACTACTTTGCGAACATCGGTCAAAAGTTGGCATCCATGATAAAGACCACAGCCCTACCTTCCCCATCATATCTCTCCCCAAGCACGTGTCATTCTAGCTCCTTTGTCCTTCTTGAAGTGGATAATGCTGAAGTGGACTCCATTATCTCAAGCCTAAAACAAGACAGTGCCACCGGCTGGGACGGTATTCTAGTCAAACTAATAAAAATATGTCGACATGTCTTCGTACCACTTATTACTCACATAATAAATTGCTCTATGGCCACAGGTATATTCCCCAATATGTGCAAAAAAACCATAATCCACCCAATATATAAGAGTGGGAACAGAGATTGTGTAAATAACCATAGACCCATAGCTGTACTACCTGTTATGTCGAAGATAATGGAGAAAATTATCAATAAACAACTTGTTAACTACCTACACAAATACAACATTTTAGCAAAAAATCAGTATGGCTTCAGAAAAGGAGTATCTACAGAAGACGCAGTGCTAGACCTAACTGATCTTGTAGCAAGAAAATTAGATAAAAAACACAAATGCTTGGGTCTATTCCTTGACCTAAAAAAAGCTTTTGCCATAAGCCGTGTCTGTTCCCGTCCTTCTATCCAAGCTGCATAACATCGGCATACGAGGAATTGTTTATGATCTTTTAAAGAGTTACTTGACAGACCGAAAAATCTGTGTGAAGATTGGATCACATACTAGTGCTGATGAGATAATCTCGTACGGAGTCCCACAGGGCAGTGTCCTCGGCCCAACGCTCTTCCTTATCTACATCAATGACTTGTGCACCCTTACTCTTCCATGTGCTAATATATTTACCTATGCCGATGATACAGCCATTATAGTACATGGGAGGAACTGGGCTGAGATCAAAAATAATGCTGAAGAATCCCTGCAAATTGTGATGGAATGGCTTCGCAAAAATCTACTTACCCTGAACCTACAAAAAACAAACTACATCCCATTCTCTTTTCATGCTAGTATGAAACCCCCAAGCACATACTCAATTAGAGCGCACACCTGTCTGGACAACTCGACCTGCTCTTGCTTAATGCTCCCCACAGCAACATCTGTCAAATATTTGGGTGTGTTGATCGATGATGCGCTGAAATGGAACATGCATGTAGAGTTTACTGCCAGTAAAGTCAGAAAGACAATTCACCTCTTCAAGTCACTAAGGCATTCTGCAGACTTAGATACCCTTAAAATGGTATACAATGCTCTTTGCCAATCCATCATCGGCTATTGTATTCTAGCTTGGGGTGGATCGGCCAAAACTAAATTCCTTGAGTTGGAGCGTGCGCAAAGGGCAGTACTTAAGGTTATGTTGCAGAAGCCTTTTCGCTATCCGACTTATCAGCTCTACACCGAGCTCAAGTTCTTGATTGTTAGACAGCTATTTGTTCTTAGAACCACTCTCTGGAAACATAACCAAGTTCTGCCCCAGACTCAAATAAACGTGGTCAAAGAATAGTTTGCCCAACTCCTTGTCATAGAACTTCGTTTGCCAGAAGACAGCTGTGTGTGTTGAGTTCTCTTGTATACAAAAATATAAATAAGATCACACAAATAGCAAGGCTAAGCAAACACGATGTTAAGGCTAAACTGAAAAACATGCTGTACCTCCTAGACTACACCCAAACTGAAGAACTACTTACCTCTCTGACATAACCAACATTCCTTACAAAAGCGGAATTCAGTCACCGACTTCTTTTAGTTAACAGAAGACACCGAGCTCTTACTACACTCTTTCGACGCCACTACATTCACATACTTAAGCTCCTCATATCACACACTCACATACACACACTCACACACACACTCACTCACACAACACAAAATACACGTTTCCCATACACACACACAAACTTACACAACGCAAACGAAACACACGACTCCCAGTCACACATGCAGAATCAATAACACAGTCATTTTACTTTTTAACTTGTATTTGCTTTTTCACTTTTTTTTTTTAGTTTTGTTTTGTTTTCAATCACTAGTTAATAATACGTTTTTTTATTATTTTCTTTTGTATAATATCACGTTACCAGCTGTTATTTTCCTTAAGGGTTTATAGTGTCCAAGTAGCAGTAGAACACTGACTCCTAAGTCACAGGTTTCCCTAGTTTAGGTGTCAGGGTATCATCTCTTGTGCCCCTTTAATTATTGTGAACTTAGCTAGACATTCTGCAAGTTTTAGTTCTCCTTGGCCCGACTTCGTCCTCTGGGCGTGTGCAGTGCTACGCGAAGCTTCTTCAACAAGGTGTTGACGATTTCTGCTGGAGCTGCCCCCGTTGAAGAACGCAACTGGAAAGCTTCGAGTTCGAAGCTTTTTTTTTTGAGACCGTTACTTTTGAAATTAAGACGGCGAGATTCTTGAAGGACTAATGTTAGCGCGGGGATCATCTAAAGAGTGGACTACTGTATTTAAGGCAAGGGTTTAATGACGTGCTTATAACAATAATAAAATTGTACCGGATATTCAGCTAATAACGAAACTAAAGTAAGAGGAGTATCGTCCGTCGCGGAGAAGTCAGTAGAAGCGAGTGGTCATCGGGCCGAACCGTGTCGTCGCCGCGACGCTCTAAACACGAGGCCTGCGCGTGCAGACCATGCGCAATGAGTTGTGTTGGGTTCGATACCCAACAGTGCCCATACTACTTTTGGAACAACATTTGAGACTCGAACGATAGCTCAAGACTTAAAATTATTTCGACAAGGGTACAATTATTCGATGGACACGGTGGAAGATCAAGAACGCCGCTAACGGGATGTACAAAAACCGGAAACGGTCAGTAGCGAGAACTCAGACGAAGACATTGAAAAGAACAGCAATATTTATCACAGCAGAGCAGTGACATAGAAAAGAGCCGAGAAACCAGCTGAACCCCGCTTAAAGATTCACCGATGAAGCTCGACCTGAATCACCCCTGCTGTGACATCGTTAAAAGATGCCCTCCAATAGACAAATATCACCCGCCTCTCCACTAATCCCATGCTTACTTTAGGGTGCATACTCCGTAGGCTCTTAATCCTTCCTATCCTAAGGGCACGTCTTCCCTACCATTACAGTGCCCCCAGGTCTATTCCTTGATATGCAATGGTCTTTGTAGCACCATGAAGCATGAGGCTTCAGGGGCTAGTGCAAATCTTGGGGTTCATTCGATTAATCGACTCTGGTCAAACCACGCTGAGGTCGGTGCATTTCATTCATTCATTCATACTTACGTAGCTGAAAACCGAATAACGAATAAATACCTATTAACTCACTTTGTAAAACCAGTGCATGCTTTACGTCGCCTGCTCCGGTGACGATGTCATCAACGAAAACCTGGTCCTGAAGAAACTTAGAACCCAGCGAAAAGTTAGCGGCCTCATCACGAGCCAACTGTTGAATATTACGAAGGGCTAAGTACGGTGACGAGCTGACACCAAAGGTGGCGGTTCGCAATCGATAGTCAAGCAACGGTTCAGTTGGTGATTTACACCACACAATTCGTTGAAAATCCCAATCGGATTGTTGTAATGTTGTTTCTGTACATCTGCTTGATGTTGACAGTGACAGCAATAGCATGGATACGAAAACCTAATAAAACATCTACTATATCCTGGTGCAATATCGAACCAGTCAGTAGAACATCATTAAGTGATATTCCATTGGACGTTTTACACCCTGCGTCAAAGACAACGCGAGTGCGAGTATTCTCGCTGGAATCTTTAAGCTAAGGAAGTAAGTCTATCAACTGGCTACATGTGACCGAGTTCCAAATACTCTTGGAGGCACGCATGATAGTCCACCTTAAGCTGAGGATTACGTTCTAGCCTTTAGACCGCCGTATCTCGTGATTCGCCTAGTTCGAAAGGAAGTGGAATGACATATCGCCCCGTTGCATCGCGAGCATGCGAATTAATGAAAATAGATTCACACAAGGCTTCGTCGGGACTTAGGATTCTCTTTTCCGGAAGCGATTCCAATTCCAAAAATCGTCTCAGATTGATGCCGTCCGTATACTGAGACATACTTGAAGTGAAGTCGGTGTATTTTGGCTGCAAGAAACATCACCCATCAATAAATAACCAAAGATACTATTCATAGCCATCGGTGATCCGAGTGGTCCCTTGACAAAATTAATGCATCAACTGTAATAGAACTACGCCGAGCTACAGGCGGCGGTAAATAACCTGCCCATAGGCATTCGCGGGCCTCGGAAGGATTAAATCCCTTCCAAAATTGCGACTACAGTACCTTGGGAAAGTGCTGTGTGTATGTCCTAACTCGTAATATGAAAGTATGAATGATAATGATGTCTATTTGTCATGCGATCCGGCTAACGCCCGGCGCTCGCAGGTATCCGGGCCTGCGAGTGGGAAATTGGTTACCGAAGTCTGCGCAGGGTAGGCAACCAGGCATCTGTGTCGGAGAATGCTACTGGCAGCACAGGAAAAAAATCTTATACAGTAGGCATTTCATCCAAGCCTCTTTATCTCAAGACCTAGATCATCCTCACTTGGAAATAAACCAAGCACTTCCAGCACCACAAAGGAGAAGGCCTTACCTCCCAAATCACCAAAAACAATCAACGCAACCCAAAAAGAAAAAAGCTATCTTAGCCCACCTTCTATGGAAGAAAATAACAACTCATGACAGATCTTGCAAAGCTCTATTAATACTTCCAACAGATACAGTAGACTTCCAGTAGACATGCCTGATACCTCCGCTGAAGCAATGGAAAGTCAAGACCATACTAAAAAAGTTAGCAAACCACCACCAATAATCCTATATGGTATTACGGACATATCAAAACTGACAGAACTCCTAAATAGTTCCATACCAAGCGACACTTACACCTATAAAATAGTAAATAGAAATCAGTTACGAGTAATGGCACAGACAAGTGAAGCATACAAAAACATCATATAAATTTTTCCTTATTCGAAAGAATGGACTTATAGGCCATACATTCACACATAGGGAAATCATATGTGCACTCTCTAGAAGAAACAGGAAGCCACTGAACATGTTTTTCGTGAATGTAGAACCTGGCCCAAATAACTCCGAACTTAAACGTAGAGATTCCATATATCATACAAAAGTTACGATAGAAGATCCACGAAAAACAAATGAAATTCCTCAATGCGCAAGATGCCAACAATATGGGCACACTAAAAATAACTGCATGCGCCCTTATCGATGCGTTAAATGCGCAGAAGGGCATAGAACTATTGACTGCCTAAAAAAAGACAGGAATACAACAGCCACCTGTACATTGTGCCTTGGAGCCAACCCTGCAAACAACAAGGGGTGCCAAGTATACAAAGAGATTCGAGCAAGAAAAATTTCTCTGCTACTCCATAAAAAAGCTCCATTACCGAATATGACTAAACCAAGAAATAACACTGTCCCCTTTCAGATAGATGACTTTCCACAATTACAGCCAAGTAGACACGCTAGGCAACAACTACCTAATCCACGCACTCAAGACGCTGGAAACACTGCACCCTGGAACAAAAAACAAGAGAACATACTATCTCAGCCAACAAATTCACTAAAACAAATCATCATCAAACAATCAGAGAAAATAGATATTCTCATACAACAAATGGGTACCCTCATGGGACTCCTAACGACTCTAGTTGCCCAATATAAGAAATGAAATTCCTACGCATCGCAGCATGGAACGTAAATGGCCTGCCTCCTAATAAACAAGAAGTAGAGCTTTTTATTAAACACAACAAAATAGAAATTCTTCTAATCTCAGAGTCACACATGACTGACGAAAAAGCCATACTTATCAAAGGATATAATATATATTACACCAATCATCCTGATGGAACATCACATGCTGGGACAATTGTAATAAAAGAAAATATAAAACAACACCCTCTCCCAAACTTTAAGCAAGAATACCTACAGGCTACGGTAGTGTCCATAGACGACTGGCAGGGCCCACTTAACATCGCTGCAGTGTACTCCCCGCCTCGGCATCGAGTCGACGAACAGATGTTTGGCGAATTTCTTAACACGCTCGGTGACAGATATGTCGCTGGAGGGGATTGGAACGCCAAACATATCTTCTGGGGCTCCAGGCTGACCACAACCAGAGGCAGAGAGTTGAAGATTCAGATTCACTCAATGTACTGACTACAGGAGAGCCAACTCACTGGCCATCTGATCCCAACAAAACTTTTTTTGTTACCAAAGGAATGTCAGGACTGTACACAAAAGTTGAATCATGTCTGGACGGCAACTCCGATCATACTCCAGTAATATGTACAGTGAGCACCACAATTATTTATAAAGAGCCTCGTGAGACGCTATACAATCGTAAAACTGACTGGGACTCATTCCAGGAATTTATTGATCAAAATGCCAACTTGCACATACCCCTTAAAACAGAGGAAGACATAGAAAATGCAGCCTGGTACACAACTAATCTGATTTAAACAGCCGCTTGGCGGTCGACTCCATGTATAAAATACAGTCCGCAGAAACAAGATTATACACTTAAAATAAGAGAGACGATAGCTGTAAAACGGAGACTGAGACGACAATGGCACACAAGCAGGAACGCACATAACAAAAGAACCCTCAATAAAGCACAAAAGAAATTACAGGAAATGCTTAAAGAACACGATGACGACACTCTGCAAGATAAAATAAAGACTTTATCACCTCACAAAGCAAACGACTATTCCCTATGGAAAATAACTAGGTCGCTAAAACGGCCACAACAACACATACCTCCATTAAGACAGCCAAATGGTGAATGGACGAAAAAACCTACGGATAAAGCCGAGCTATTTGCTGAATTCCTAAAAGATGTATTCAAACCAAATGAACCCAACATCGTGTATCCAGAAGAAGAAATTGACCAAATACTTGACAGCGATCAGCAAATGTCTTTACCGTTACGACAGTGTTCCCCAACAGAAGTCTGGAAGGCTATCCATAATTTGAAGAAGAAAAAGGCACCAGGCTTTGATCTGATTACATCAGAAGTCCTTATTAATCTATGTCTCCTCGTACAGACCAATAAGTCTTCTCCCTTTATTGTCAAAACTGTTCGAGAAGTTATTACTGCAGCGACTGTTACCTATACTTGAGGAACAAAGAACAATTCCAGAACATCAATTTGGTTTCCGAGCACATCACGGAACGACAGAACAAATACACAGAGTGGTTCAAACAATCCGACAATCCTTGGAAAGAAAGGAGTACTGCTCGGCTGCTTTTCTTGGCATACAGCAAGCATTCGATCGAGTTTGGTACAAGGGACTCCTGTGTAAACTAAAGATCTGCTTACCACACACCGCATACATGCTGTTGAAATCCTACTTGGAGGACCGAGTATTTCAAGTTAAATCTGGAGGCTGTCTATCTTCATTCTATCCCATAGAAGCTGGAATGCCCCAAGGTTCGGTGCTGGGCCCTGTCCTGTACACAGTCTATACTTCTGACCTACCCACCTCAAAGTCAATTGTTACTGCAACCTATGCAGATGATACTGCAGTCCTATCCTGCGATAAAGACCAGATTAGAGCATCCACGAAACTCCAAGAACACATGAAAAAGATTGTGGAGAAGGAGTGGAGAATCAAGGCTAGTGCTGCTAAGTCTGTCCATATCACCTTCGCCCTAAGAAGAGGGGACTGCCCACAAGTGAAACTCGGTGAAGACGTTCTGCCACAAAAAAGTACTGCCAAATACCTAGGTATGCACATCGACAGAAGACTTACCTGGCGTGAACATATAAAGACCAAAAGGGATCAAGCCAACAGAAAGCTTAGAGACATTCACTGGCTCATAGGCAGACAGTCATCACTAAGCTTGGAAAATAAAGTTCTTATCTACAAATGCATCCTTAAACCTGTATGGACATACGGTATAGAGCTTTGGGGATCGGCAAGCCACTCAAATATTGAGATAATGCAGCGCTTCCAAAATAAGGCACTAAAATCTTAAGTGGTGCACCTTGGTTCTCAAAAAACATCGAAGTACACGAGTACCTACAAATCCCCACTATCAAGGAGGTAGTAGAAAGGTCCTACAACAATTACAAGGAACGACTCCAAGGACAAAAAAATGAGCTCGCTGTGAGACTTCTAAAGTCCTCAGACTCTACCGACAGACTTAAAAGAGAACGAATAGCGTCAATCTAACCAACACAAACCTAATAACGGGATGACGCATCGCTGGATGTGAACAATCTCGAACTGCCAAGTGAAGAAACAGCAAATCTGATTAAAGCTCAGCTTCGACGTCGGTCGCGCCGATACCGAACATGGGAACAGGCGCCTGCCGGCGGTGTAAACCTAACCGCTGCACACAAGCCTCGGTAATAAAAGTCGCTTGACTACCTGAATCAATAATACACCAAACTGTGTGTGTTTGCGGGCCAACATGAACATTGATGAGTGCCGTACATAATAGCACTGTGCTCGCAGTAACCGACGGAGCAATGGATCGCGAATCACTTGTGTTCTCGCGTGACGCGTGATTTACCGCAGTCAATGCGGCAGCGTGCGAATTACTGGGAACCGCTGTCTCTGTCGTTTCGTTCCCAGAAAGTGAAACAGTATTATCATTACTAACTACTTCATTAATAACTGATAAACTCTGAGACTTCACGAAATGAATGAATGAATGATGTAGTTTATGACATGAACGACACACCAAGTTGGATTTGCATTGTTCTAAATCATGACCATGTGTGTAAACAATTGAAACAAACGTTTTTGTTTTGAATAAAATAATACCTATCACGGGTAGATAAATTAAGGAATTTTGAACATTTTGTCAGCGTATGCTGAGCATCACAACATAAACAATTTTTTTTTTTAAATTATGTCGGTTGTTGGACTTTTCCGTATCAATCGAACTCGATGGACTGATGAGGTGAGCTGCGAGCTCGCGGCGTGGCCTTCGCTGCCACGCGATGACGTCGTCGCCGAAGTACGTAACGTACTATCGAAGATATTTTTGCATGACCCCCACGGGCCAGTGGCTACCCCGCCTGCATTGTTTTCGTCAACCAATAGAGCTTCAGTGCATATTATAAAAGAAAAGGTTCTGAACAAGTTAAGAAAAAACTGTTAACATTGAGCTAATAAGATTGTTATTTTTCTACGGAACTTCTAGTTTCCGACGGAAGTAGGACCGACGCGCCGCAGATTTTTATTTGATTGAGATGGTTAGTCATGTTGTATTGTTGTGTTGTAAGGGCGTAACTGAAATGTTTAGAAACCCTTAGCTTGGAAATAAATGTTTTAGACTGTGCTGAAATCATACTAGAAGTAAATGTAGAAATTACGAAAAACCTTTTTTTGTGTTTTCATAATTTTGAATATGAATAAATGCTTAACTTCAAAATCATACTAAGTTCAAGGGCTATCGTATTCCCGGACAAGTTACTCGGATACTAGACGAAATTTTACGAAGTAAAATCGTCGTTAATATGAAACTGCATCGCCTGCAATGCCTTAATGTTTACTTGATAAACATTGAGTACATTTCTTAGACGTCGAAAAAATACTAGAAATTGAACCTGTTACCTGTTGTGTTGGTTCAATTTCTAGTATTTTTTCTAGATGTTCGTGGCGATAGCCCGATTGTTGTTATACCCAGAAACCAAAATATTCCACGCAACACCATAATTGTCATCAGTAATTGGTATAGACCTAATAAGGTTATATGGTTAATTTTTTAATGATAACAACAGATAACGAAACTTCTGTCTCCGTGTAAGTATTTTGGCCGTATACTAATGAACGAAACAAATCGTGAAATGGAGCCCAATCCGTGGTCTCCCCTGAGAAGGTAGGCGTTGGAGGAATAGGTAATCTACTTGCACACCAAGTATTATTAGGAATAAATGGAATATGTACGACTGAATTATTAATACTAGACGAGATTCTTCGTTTACGCTCATTGTCCTGATCTTTCAGTTTATCTAAGTGAACACTAATTGCGTAATAACAATCATTGAAATTGTTGCAAATCAGTATTTGTTCCTCTTTGTCGAAAGTTTGAGACTTGTTCAAGACTTTTTCTATTTTCGCCTGAAGTTTGAAGAACTTTCTTTGTTGCAAAATTAACTCTTTTGAGCGAGCTAAGCTGATGTTCGTCTGAATGTAGGAACTTTAATGTACGATGGAGATCATCAATAATGATCTCGCGTTCGAAAATATCCAAACGACGCAAAATGAACTATGAAGTTAAGAACTCAGAAAACTAGGAAAAACAACAAGTACTTAGAGTAGAAATATGTCTCCGGCTCGTAGGATCAAACAATTATGTGTAGTAGAAAGGGTGAGCACACTGCTTAGTGCTGGGGAATGGCTTCGCGGCGCGTCCAGATATCTTGAGCCCTGCTACACTTCACTACACATGTATTCCATAGGCGCTCTGTTCTTATAATTGCCGTATCTTGAGGGGGTGGTAATCACGAATGCACCGAAATACATTTTTATTTTAGAAAATCGATACCTTCAGGCTCAAAGGGCGTATATCCATCAAAACACGACTTTTCAGTAGAGCAATAAAACGAAAAAATTTCAAAGTTCTCTAACATCACTTTTTTGTTCACAAAACTATAAATAAACAAAAATCACAAAAGGTGTTATCTCAAAATTCTATTTTTAGACAAACAACATCGTAGAATAATATTTTAAGTAAATCTAATAAATAAAAAAATTGGTTTCACATACGCCCTAAAAAAACATGTCGGTTACGCTAATAAAAACCTCCTGTACAAACAACTACTATACCAACTAATCATTTGTGATCACAGTCATGTTCATCACAAACAATGTAAGAGAAACATTCATGTTTAATATACGGAGTGACGGTTGTGATATTTCATACCAATGATTTTTTTATTATAAGCATTGAATTTTACCGAGCAGGTAATTTTGCTTGTTACACTCGCGGACAAAGAATACAGATCAGTACGCTAAACTAAAATTACTCTTTAAATAATAGAGCGGCATGAACGAAACTGTATGTTTTAAATAATTTACCACTTACTAAAATAACACCAAATTGGTTAACGTTGAAAAACGAATGACCTTAACTTATGCTGTTTATTAAGTTTCCAATACGATGTTGCGGGATATTGGTCCATTCTTCCACTAACGCATGTTTAAGGTCTCGAAGTGTAGCTGCAGAGCAGGATTTCGAATTCTTACACACCTCCCTGGTGTGTTCTATTGGATTCCGTAACGTAACGTTTTCTTGCTACCCGAAGTTCCCCTTCAAGTTTTGGAGGACTGTGCGCAACTGCATCACATGCAGAAAGGTACAGGGTAAGACTTTAACACGCTTAATGGTTAACATCCCAGCGCCTTACGGTGGTGTTACGTACCGTTCTCTATATGGTGGGTTTTACCTACTGCATTAAATCTTAGGAATTTTTAGGATAGTTTATTTTCACCCCACTTCGAGTAATTAAGCTTTTATGTGTAATGATTAAGGGTTTGATTTGATTTTTGTTTGAAGTAAATCGGCATTCTCACGTTCATTCGCTGAGCAATCCGATTGGTCTACGCATGAGCACAGTAGCGCCATGCTTCCGTGTGTGGTTTTTCGTGACACTAACGATTCTTAACTCGACCAACTAACGTGCTCAGCGCACTATAAACATTGGCGTAACCACCATTTTGGCAAAAATGAGATAATATTGCAGTCATACTTAGTTTTTCGTCCTCTTTCGATCGGTATATTTAAAATCTCCAAATTCGCAAACAACCTACAAGTTTTGAATGATAAAGATTGAAGATACTTTGAACACTGCACTTGTTTTGAGCGATACGGGTCGATGACGAAAATCCCTGTTACTTGAAAATTAATAATGGTACATGCATGAAACTAACTATTTAATACAGATTTTTTTTAAATAGTATGAAATAAAACCTTAGATGATCAAAACAATTTATGTTACAACTGTGCTCCGAAAATTCTACAGACAGAGTTTTCGGAGCAGGCTTTAAGAACGCTTGACGAATTAGATTTATATTTTCGTAGATTAAAACACACTGCTTTAAGGGCTTTTGCTACAGATTTTTGAATATTTATTAGTTCGTTCTCAGAATTACAGCCCGTGATTAAATCGTCTACGTATAGATCATGTTTTGTATACTCAAAAAACTTGCGCTTGTGAAACCATAAGTCACCGTATTTAAACGCAACGTCTTAAAGGGCTGACGCTCGTCTTTTTTTCATAGAATAGCTGAAGATTTCGATCTGATTCGGCCACTAATATTTGACGATATAATTTTTCTACGTCTACTGCTAACAGATATTTGTAGAAACGAGCTCGAATTAATATGGAGAAAAGAGAGTCTTGAATTAGTGGCCCAACCATTTGTATGTCATTGATAGAGAGGCCTGAGGAAGTGCGAGCATCGAAGACGACGCGAATTTTTGTCGATTCGCTGTTTTCCTCGAACACAGGATGATGAGGTTATCAATTGCATAAATTAGAATTTTAGTTATTTAGCGCAATTTCAGAGAGATGACTTAATTCTGCAAATTCTCTGATAAATTCAATGTAATGCGACTTAACTTCAGGCTGTCTTCTAAATCGCCGTTCTAAATTATAAAAGCTTGGCCATTTTGTATGAGTCACCGAGACAACCCGGTGAGTCATTGAGAGGTAAACTGACAGAGAATCTGCCGTTTCCTAAGCGGCAGGTGTGCTGCAAAAAATGAGTTTCACATACCTGCTCGCTTTCACTTAAGATTTAGATGGGATTTCTTCAAGCTCCCAAAATCTATTTAATTTTAATTATATTTTTTCATCATAAGAAAAATGGGTAAATACATGATTACATTGTACTTGCTTCGGCAGTACATATACTAAAATTGGAACGATACAGAGAAGATTAGCATGGCCCCTGCGCAAGGATGACACGCAAAATCGTGAAGCGTTCCACATTTTTACGAAAACGTTTATGTAAGGAGTGTTTTAACTAGCAGCAGCAATTCTATAGCGGAACAAGACGTGGTGGAGCAATGTAATATGGACGTGGCAACAAATGAAGATTCGATGAAATCGATAAAACGAGACAGAGAGGAGGATGAGACAGAATGGACATTAGTACAAAATAAGGAGAAGAAGGCCAAAGGAAGCAGTGTTGAAGTTTACGTTACCTCTAAAGAAAAGCTACCAAGGCAATTTGCCCTTGCAAGATTATTTAAAGAAAAAGGTATTAAAGATATCACAAAGGTAAAATACATTAATAATAACAGGGTACGTATTGATTGTACAAACGAGATGAGCGCAATTAAGCTAGAAACCTGTAGAGGTTTTATAGATATGGGCTGGAGATTTAGCAGACCAGATATCAAAACTTATTCGTACGGCGTTATCAAAGGCGTGGATCTCGATCTAGGTGAAGATGACCTAAAGAGTTGTATAACTTGCCCAGAGAGCTTTGAGTTAGTTTCATCGCAGCGGCTAAAAAGGCGTAATATGAATGAGTCGCCAGAAGATTTATGGATTACGAGTGAAGCAGTTCGGCTGTGTTTTAAAGGAGACCTGTTACCAGCATATGTTTACGCAGAGGGTTTTAGGATTAAAGTGGAGCCATTTGTATTCCCCGTGTCGCAATGCTCACGCTGCTGGAAGTTCGGACATACAGCAAGAGTTTGCCCATCTAAGAATACGCTGTGCCCAAAATGTGGTAGTAATCACCCAAACTGCGACATACAAATATTCCATTGCTTAAACTGCGGCGGACAACACATGGCGTTGTCAAAAATTTGCCCCGCATATTTAAAAGAAAAGAAACTCAAAGATCTTATGGCAGAGTTTAATTGTACCTATAGGAAGGCCTTATCGTTATATGTAGCTCCTTCTCCATACAGAGAACAGACGGAATCTATTAACGTTGCAAACATGGCAGATTTATTTCCTCCGCTGCATAATAACATCGAGCCCACACAGCGATCGAGCTTACCTGTATTTGCGGAGGCCGTCAAAACTAAGGCGATTGTTCATAGTCCACCAACAACAAAGAAGCAAAAAAGTGCTAAAACATTCAAAAAGAAACGTGAAGATGATTGGACCCACTGGTTACCAACGGGAGAGGAAACGGAAAGTTTGAAGGAATCAAGCAATCGCGATGAACCCGAAGTGTCTCAAAAGAGAGAGGTGCATTTTGATGAGCTCATAGCTAGAATCAAAGAGATCGTATTTTTGAAGAGACGGTCTGTAGGCGAAAAAATTAAAATGGCGGTTCAATGCTGTGTAGAATGGTTGATTTTAGTGGTTGTTGATAACGTGTCTGATTGGCGAATGATGAAAAAACTGTTTGAATTATTTAATGTATAACAACAAATCTAGTATCAAACTAAACATTCTTCAATGGAATGCTCAAAGCGTAAAACCTAAACTCATTTTATTGGAACAACTGTTGAATCAAGAACATATACACATTGCAGCCATAAGTGAGACATGGCTGGATAAAGAAACATACATGCGGCAGAGCAACTACACAATCTATCGCAAAGACAGGTTTGATGGGTACGGCGGGGTTGCAATTCTTACCCACAAATCAATAAAATCTCAAATGTATGAAGTCCAACTTGGTAACCAAGGTATAGAATTAGTTTGCGTAAAAGTATTCAACTGTGGCGTCATTAAAAATGTAATTTCTATTTATTGTCCCCCGTCGATCAGAACTTCACAAAACGATTGGGATGCTATACTTTCTAGTTTTACAAAAAATACTATCATTCTCGGAGATTTTAATGGACACCATTCTAATTGGTCATATAAAACGGACAGTAGGGGCGTTCAAATTTTTGAAGCATTAATGGACAATAATTTTGTTAGTTTAAATAATGGTAGCCCAACCCGAATAAAAATAGTTAACTTGGAATGTCAAAAGTCTGCCCCCGACATTTCTTTGGTATCAGCTGATATAGTTTTGATGTTCGACTGGACCGTCATGAATGAGACATTAGGCAGTGACCATCGGGCTATTAAAATCACTTCAAATATTCAGTCTTGTACTTCGCCAATTGTCCGTAGGAATTTTAAAAATGCCGATTGGACTTCATACAGTGAGCTACTCAAATCCTTATTTTTAGAATTTACATTCTCAGGTGAATTACAGAGCGATTATGACAGATTCATTGATTATTTAAACTTGGCTGCCGATGTTTGTATCCCTTCAGTCAAGATAAATCTAAATCCAGATAATAAATTCTTGCCTAAACCTTATTGGGAGCCTAAATTGTCTAAATGTGTGGCTGAGCGTCGATTAGCGTTATCTAAATTCAGACGTAATCTAAACCCTCAAAATTATGAAACATTGCAGACTAGGATTTGCGAATCCCAGAAAATGATTCGCGTAGCTAAAAGTAAAGGCTTTTGTGACTTTTGTTCTTCATTGGATTATTCTACATCTCAATCTACCGTATGGCGAAAAATGAAATGGCTGAAGGGACACAAATATTCAACACATTACGTAGATAAACACAAAGCTACTGATCTGCTTCTAAGTTTAACGCCGGACTTTGTATCCCCTTGCGACCTGACTTTTGACATGAATGACTCTGAACTTGATGCTGGTTTTACTCCCTCCGAATTTCATAAATGTGTGCGATCTAAAGACACTGCTCCTGGAGGCGACAATATTTCGTACTCTATGATCAAGAAATTACCACAAAATGGTACAAAGATATTAATGCAACTGTATAATGAGATTTTCATTTCGGGTTTTGTTCCTAAACAATGGCGCGATATTGTAATTGTGCCCATTCCTAAACCGGGACGGGACTCTCAAAGTTTAGAATCTCTTCGTCCTATCTCAATGATCTCATGCGTTTGTAAAGTTTTTCATAACATTTTAATGAACAGATTAGAGTGGTATATCGAGAAACATATGTTTTTATCAAATAACACTACAGGTTTTAGAAAATGCCGCTCAACTTTAGATAATTTATCCATTTTAGTATCTCGCATTCAAATTGGCTTTTCTAAAAAACTTATTACGGTGGCTATTTTCATAGATATTAACAACGCATATAACTATGTAGACGTCAAAGTTCTATTGAAAATCATGCAACGAATTGGTGTAGGATCCAGGATCTGTAGTTATATCTGGAACTTTCTCAAGCTAAGAAATCTTAAAATTACAGTAGATAATCACGTCATTAGTCGCACGTCCGGTCGGGGATTGGCGCAAGGCGATCCATTGTCACCCTTACTTTTTAATTTAGCAACCATCGATGTATGTCATACTAGTGGGGACGTGTTTCTGTCACAGTATGCGGACGATTTTGTATTGTATACCACTTGCAGTGATGTCTCATTGGCCCAACAACGATTACAACCTGCTTTATATAAGATGACTAAACTTCTTTTGGATTTGGGTCTTGAGATATCACCTCTGAAAAGCAGTGTCTGTATTTTTAAAAACGGTGTGGCAAGAGAGACAGTTACTTTAAGAATTAATGAGGTAACATTGCCGGTGGTAAACAATGTAAAATATTTGGTGGTTTGGCTTGACCGGTCACTCAGATGGGCTAAGCATATTAATGAGACTCGAGAGAAAGTGTTAAAATTAGTTAATGTCTTTAAGGTTCTTTCTGGATCTGGATGGGGAGTACATCCCAAACATCTGAGGCGGTTATACATCTCAACAATTCGGAGTAGAATCGATTACGCTTGTTTCCTTTACGATAGTAGCTGTGAAACTCACCTAAGTAAATTAGACAGGGTCCAAAACGTTTGCATGAGGGTTATCGGTGGCTTTATTAGAACTACAGCGATTCACGTTATGGAAAATGAACTAAACCTGCAACCGTTGAAGTTTCGCAGATACTATCTGGCGGGTAAATTTTGGCTCAAAATGAAATCATACGCTGATAATAACATTATTGATGTGATACAAGAGCTACAAGCACATTGTCAACGATCACACTGGAGAAGAAAGGTGCCATTGTTGGTCAGAATCCATGAGTCTCTGGATTTGCTACCTGTCTACACGAGTCCAAAGCTTGAAATGTTCTCATTGGACACTTGGGTTCATAGGATTGATTTGTCTCGAGTCATATTTACTAAAGTAGATGGTTTGGTTGAGGCTAAAAAGTACTACCAAAATGCTAAACTAAGTGAGCTATGTAAAATACTTTTAAATAACACTTACTCGGGTTTCTACAGAATATACACAGATGGATCAAAACAAAAAATAGGTTCAGGAGCAGCGTTTTTCGATCCACAAACTGAAATTGCAGTGCAATTAAAGGTAAACTCAAAATGCAATATAATGTGTAATGAACTTGTGGCGATAGATGAAGCATTATCCTACATTGACTCATTTGAAAGCGGTAGTTATGTTATTTTGAGTGATTCGAGAAGCGCTCTTCAACATGTGGCTCGGTGTACCTCGAGCTTTCGGGGTACTCCGATTGCCTACAGCGTGATCAAATCTATTTATAAACTTATTTCTAGGAATATGAAGATTGTTCTGCAATGGATCCCGGCTCATGTTGGCTTGGAAGATAATGAAGAAGTGGATCGATTGGCGAAGGATGCTTGTGAGGATGGGTTGGTTTGTCCACACTTTCCCGTGCACAGTGATTATTTGTGTTTAGTTAAAGAGGAATGCAGTAAAATGTGGCACGAGTACTTCGATCAGAGGTCACTTTGCAAGGGAATCTGGTATAAGACTATCCAGCCAACACTTTCTCGTTGTTCATGGTTCGACCAGGCAAACATGAGTCGTCCGGAAATTGTAATGGCTTTACGGCTTCGATCGGGACACATTCCAATGAACAGCTTTGCGTTTCTCATGGGTAAAGTGGCATCACCAAATTGTCCTGAGTGTGGTACAGTGGAAGATACTTACCATATCCTGATGGAATGCGTCCGGAACGAGACCGAAAGAATCACATTGTTTCACAAGACACTGGATGTTGGAGGGTGTAACAGCATTCTTGCGTCCCCATTATCAAAAGATGCAAGGCGTTTGTATAAGTTAGCAAAAATAGGATTTAGATTATAAGGAATTACTGATTGTACCGATGAGGGTGGCATAATCAGTTCATGATTAAACCCTCTATAAATAAAATAGATAAAAAAAAAAAAAAAAATGATTACATTTAATATACTTAGGTTGTTTATGTTGCAGGGGGCCTCCAATGAACTAGCCCAATCTTGAGTCGTGCAAGTTAGGATAATTGGGGCCTAACGACCGCTGCTCACAACCTATAATGTCCCAAAACAAATCTGAGCCTATGACAATATCTATGAAGGAAGGGTAATAGAATTTAGGATCTGCTAAAATAATATCGTTCGGAATATTAAACGATCTATTATCAATTACCGCATTGGGGACTAAAGCTGTTAGTTCCTTCATAAAATAAAAGTTAGAAATAACGTTGAATGGTGTATTTAATGATTTTAATTGAGCATTGCAATATTCAGTTACTGTACCTGCATCATTGTTGCCAAAACCGATTACCTTTGCAGCCTGGTAGCAAAGGCAGTCCTCTAATGATAACCTTTGTTTCAGGCCTAGCTTATGAAAGAGGATTGGCTGCCACATTAAGCAGGTCGCGCACCGTTTCAGATTTATTAGTCTTGGGATTGACTATTTCAACCAAGGCAGTGCAAAGAAGAGCATATTTGTTACCTTGATTGTTAAAGTTAGCCAACGTCTCAGAAGGACTGTCGGTACTAGTACTAGGCAAACTGTCAGCCTTACCAGTAGGAAGGTGCAATATGGAATTGTGTCTCTTGTTGCATTCACTACAACGTGCAACGGCCTAAACGACATCTAAATGCAGGGTGACCCGACATTAAACAATTAAGACAGAGTTTCAATTTGGTCGCCTTGGACATACAATCGCTTACGCTCTTTGCCTTGAACGATGGACTATCAATTATTTTATGATCAGCATTATACCATGGACAGAGGTATGACGAGGAAGATTGTGTTTGTGGTTGGTTACTACTACTAACGTATGCATGTGCTTTAGTATGACGTGTGTGGTCCGGTTTCTTTCAATGACCTTCTGGACGTTGTTTATCATGATCGGATTTAAGGGTGTTGTCTGACTTGCTGCGGTGAAAGGACTCAAGCACTGTTGCACGATCGTTTAAAAATTTATAAAACTCTTTAATTGTAGGGGTGTCCGTTGACAACGCGTTACAGTGATCCTCCCATTTCAAGAAGTTGTTAGTGTCCAACTTGGAAGCAACTAAGTGAATGAAAGGGACATCCCAATGCTCAGTGGCTAGTCCTAAGTTGGAGAGGGCACGTATATTTTTTCACACGTGGTCAACCAAGAATTAATGTTATATAATGCACTGACATGATGACTTATCAGCAAACGTTTATTGTCGTAACGTTCAAGCAACAGATTCCAAGTTTCCCGATAATTATCAGCAGATACTTCTCGATTTGAAACGGTCCGTGCTGCTTCACCTTCTAAATAAGAAATTTAATACTGAAACTTGTTCAATGAACTAATTCTACTGTTTTCATGTATTAAGGATCGGAACATATCCGTCGAATTTCATTATGATCTACGTCGCAATGAGTTATATAGTGAGGACTGCTTGAGTCGTGGACGCCTTCATCCCTACCGTGCAATTGTAACAACTCTTGAGCCATTACAATATTGCCAATGAATTCCTTCTCAATAATTTCTCGTTCTTCAAGTTCATCATTCAACCCACTAGAATTAAGAATTTCTATTTGACTTTGTAAGTCATCGAACTTTGAAGAAGTTTCAAATGAACTGTGTTTAAGTGTAAGTTCCGCCCTATGTGATAAAGTAAAAGTGTCCTGTAACCGTAATAATTTTTCTAATTAATTTAAAAAAAAAATTACTTAGCACTTGACGGAACTACGTCAAACATTTAATTCTGCCAAGTTCTTGGCATCATCACTTAAGCCCATTATGACTGTTTATTTTAAACAATATTCTCACGAAAAAGAAATTAAAGTTAATTATGTAAGATTGAAATGAACCTAATAAAACAATAAAAGAATACGCTCACGACCCTGGTTGCCACCAACCACTCTGCCTCACGGGAGGCCGAAGTTGCAGGCACCGGTCTGCGGCGAACAGCCTGGGCTGCACAGATGTTGCGCGCTGCGGGAACGACGCTCAGCGATGCGCGGAAACTTAGGCAAATCTGAAATTTTCGGCGGAACAATAATGAAACGGCACTAGGCACGGCAGCTTGTGGAAATCATTCCTAAAAGAAATAAAACATAACAAAAGTTTGCAATAACTTGTATGTACTTTGAAAAATGAACTGTAAGAAATCCGCTTGAATATCCACCCAAAACGGTACAAAGATTGAAATATCTAGGCGTAGATATCCTTACGAATTGTCACTGATACTCGTACTAAACAATAGCGAACTTATGAAAATGTGTAGAAAACCATAATTAAAGAAAGTATGACGCAATACTGTAACATATGAAATTACAAAAGTGAATTACCATAAATAAATTGGTTAAGGACGTAGGCTACGTGGTTTGAACGGAAGTTTAGGACTTACGGAAACGCACTTAGCTGCAGAAATGCTGCTGCGCTACAGTGTGACGCTGCTGTATTTAGCATCAATGTCCGGCAGTGTTAAGTACTGCTTCCGATGTACGTGCTTCTCCCAAGGGCTGTATGTGGCGCACAGTACCTTAATGATTAAATTATCATGGAAAACATTTCTGAATTGCATTAATGTATTGTCCTAATTAAAAAACCTAATTACCCTAATTTAAAACCTTTTAAATTGTCTTAAGCAAATTAAAGTTAATAACGTTAAAAACGTCTAAATGATGTAATTTGTCCTTGTTAGGAACATCTTTCAGTTCTGTGAAGTGTGAATTAAATGTTTAATTTGTTTTTTCCTCCTCGAAACACGACCAATGTAAATTGAAATTCTTATAGGTGAAATCCGACAACAGCCTGTATTTGAGTGACAATATCGTTTAAAGAGCTTTGACAGTCATTCGTAATAAATACTCTTTGTATGTATAAGAACGAGTAGCAACTGGTGAAAACCAACTTACATTCGCCGAAACTCGAAATTACCTAGACCTAACTCGGTTTATAATTGAAAAGCGGTGGACTGTAAAAACTCACGGGGATCACGCTCGATTCAAAGCTTCAATGGGGTCCTCATTTAACATCCCTTGCAGGACGGCTAAGTTCAACAGCTTATGCTGTGAGAAAAATCCGTCAATTTACTGATGTTGATACCGCGAGACTAGTCTATTTTAGTTACTTTCATAGTATTATGTCGTACGGTATTTTACTAGGGGCTGCAGACATCCAGTACCTTTTTCATTCTGCAGAAAAGAGCCATCAGAGCCATATATGGCCTCCGCAGGCGCGACTCTCTAAGGGAATTGTTCAAAGATATTAACATCATGACGGTACCTTGTCAATATATCTATGAAAACATCATGTACGTAAGGAAAAATCTACATCTTTTTAATAAAAGAGGTGAAAGACACAATTATATCACTAGAAATAGCGGCCAATTAGTTCAACCAGGTTTCAGGCTGGCTAAAGTAGACTCATCTTTCATGGGGTACTGTTTTAAATGTTACAATAAAATACCTCCCCACATACATAAACTAAATGAAACCAATTTTAAATCTTGGATAAAACGCACACTATGCAGCCGAGCATATTATAAGTTAGGGGATTACATTGCTGATAAAAATGCCTGGCTAATCGCTGGTCCTGCTCCTCAAGGACGCATCAACTAATTGATTAGCATTTGAAAATACTGTTGAAGCTGCTGAAGATTAAAAACAAGAATCTTTGCATTGTATAATTGCTATAAGCCATATGTGAGTACTAAGCACATGCATTAAAGCTACCATTTACTGGGTACGTCTGTCATTGACTTGAATATGTCCTGGCGGCTGAGAGTATGTCATGCTCACTCTAATGTTTCGCTGATGGTGGCGCGTGTTTTGGATCATTTAGCTCCCTTCAAAATGGTTGAGTTGAATGGTACTAATCCAAGCGTCATGTTCGTGAACGGGCGCCGTCAGTTGAGACTGGTCATCTCTTAGCTGCCACGGCAAATTTTAATTAAATTTTATTTTTGAATTGTTTTCATATTTATATAACGGACGCTTTTAACGTTCTGCATCGTTCTCACATGCATAATTTCAACATGAATGATGTAACTAATCTATTGTAAACATAATTTGATTTAAAAGAGTGTCCGTGGAGTTTCTTGCCCGTTCTTCTCCATAGGTACCTACTACGCTTTGGAATGGGCAACTAGCTTCATTTTTCTGACCAACCGACCTTAACAATTCAAAAGTGCCCGTATTTGGTTTATTTGAAAATAAATGCTTTGAGTTTGAGTTTAACTTATATTGAGTGGAATTAGGGATGGTACAGAAGAATTTAGTGCACGTGTGTCGTCAGTAGCGCTCGTTGATCAAGTGCCGGGCGGGCCATCGCCCCTCTCATGCCTCCGAGTAGCCCAACCCGCGCGCCCGCGCAGTCGCCCGACGTCTGGCAAGAAGATAGCCGACGGAGCCCGAACAGTGTAACTCAAACAATGGGGTACCTACTAAATCATCCTGTCTCGAATGTTTCCTCAATAAGTGGCGGCATTTAAAAGCAGTATGAAACCAATAATATTCCCTATCCATTGTAAAACCTTCAGTATAAATGTTGACCAGTTCGAGATTAATGTACTGTTTACCTTGTGAAGCAGAGCGTTCGAAATTGACTTTAATAACGATACGGAACTATGATTGTTTTGCAGAAGACGGGGTTTTAGGAAGTTTGCTTTTAAGGTTAATTATAATACAATTGTTATTGCTTTCCAGTACGAAAGATGTTAAATTTACTAAAGCAAACAGCTTAAAGGATATTGAAAGCTAAATATTTAAACAGTTTTGAGTGTTATATTGAGAGTTAAAAAGTTGCGTGTTTCCGTTTCGGAATTGTTTACTAAATAGGTTTTGTTTGATTAGGTAGGTTGGAAACAATAATAGTAGCAAACAAACATAAACACATGAGTTCGCCCTTGAGGGTATAAATGAGAAAGCGACTCAACTTTTGAAACTGAAGCGACAACCATTCAAGGCAAGTGTTGTACAGCTTGGACCATAACTAAACATGTGAATGTTAGGACTATGTGGGTCAGTGTATTTTCTTTCAGTTAGTTTTAATGATGGTCTGGCAGTTTGAGTATTTTATGCGGCTTACCCAAATGTCCTTTCTTTTGTATTGTTCGTCGAATAGTTGAGCTACTTACTTCTTAGTTGAGCTGCACGATCATTGACAAATGCGTGCACTGACTGTACAGGTACACTCAAATCTGTGTGGTTCTTTCTTCAAAGGTATTCTTCTATGGGAATTCCCAGACATAACCCGACCATCAAGTATACATCACAAGCCAACACATAACACTGTGCATCAAATACGCACAATACCGGGACCACTGGTATCATGTACACCTCGCCGACTGGCTCCCGATAAGTTAAAAATCGCCAGACCCTCCAATTCACCATGGGCCTCACCCTTGCATCTAGCTCCAAAAAAGATAACGGGTGGCGTCCATGTGGCGATTACAGAATGTTAAACACGAGAACAATCCCCGACAGATACCCAATACGGCACATCCACTTTTCGCATAATCTATCTGGCTGTCAGGTCTTCTCTACAATAGACCTAGTGAAAGACTACAATCAGATTGCGGTAAATCCAGAGGATATACCAAAGACCGCCATCACCACACCATTCGGGTTATAAGAATTTCCGTATATGACGTTTGGTCTCCGCAACGCAGGGCAAACATTTCAGCGTTTTGTCGATGAAATGTTGCGGGAACTGGACTTCCGTTACGGATACTTAGACGATTGTTTGGTCTACTCAAAAGACCTTTTGAGTTATTAACTCTTTAAAATGCGTGTTTGGTGCCCATGAAGTTATATTTTAGGGTACAACATCACGCCCAGATGCACAAAACCTTTGCCAGCGAAAGTTGAAGCCATCAGCGATGTTCCAGCACCAAAGAGTTTACGTGGGCTGAGAAGATTCTTAGGAATGGTAATTTTTTATAGGCTGTTTATCTCAAATGCAGCCCAGTATCATCAAGCCCCTCTGAATACACTGTTGTCAGAGTCTGTGAAAGGCTTACACCCTGTGAATTTGACCCCAGATGAGGACGCAGCCTTCGAAGAATGCAAGAAAGGCCTATGCAGGGCTGCAATGCTCGCACACCCAGACACCGGCGCTAAACTTGCTTTGGTGCCAGATGCCTCAAACACGGCCATGGGAGAAGTCCTACAGCAGCTGAGGAATAAAACCTGGGAACCACTGGCTTTCTTCTTAACCAAACTGAGTCCAACACAGCGGAAATACTCTCCCTACGACCGTGAGCTGCTCGCAATGTATGAGGCGATCAAGTACTTCAGATCGATTTTGTAATATATACAGACCATAAGACCATCTGTTTTGCCATTCACACATCACATACATTAGACACATACTCGTATCTGGAAGGACAACGTTGTGGCAGATACACTGACACTCAATCTGAAGTAGTTAGCCAAATCGCAAAGCTCAGATTCAGAACTAGAACAACATCTGAACGGCAAAGCGTCTCGTCGACGCTAGTTTTGAAAGAGATAGCACTACCGAGCCTTGAGATGGAGCTGTACTGCGACGTGAAAGGCAAGACACCACGACCATATGTCATCAAGAAATTCCGGCGCTAGGTATTTGACAGCTAAAACTCTCTTAGCCACTCAGGCACAAACGCCAGTGCGAACTAAACTCGTGGCAGACACAGAGGAAACCCCACAACAAACACTTGTCACCAATTGGGATGATGACTACTATTGAATGTGTTCGTAAAAATAATGTAATTTCAAAGAAGGCATGGTAAAAATGAGATTATCGAATCAATCTGTTATATCGATGTAATTATGAAGAAGATACACGATTTAAAAGTTTTTGGAGGGGATTATTCCTGTCTTTGTCGGGCGGTACGGACAATGTACGGCGCTAGTATGAAGTTACGTAGTCGTGACTTCACTTCTACGATAGTGCTGTCCTTTTTTTTTTTTTTTTTGTTCCCGGGGTGGAAAATCCTCATGGATGTCCTCCGCCCTGGGGCGGGCGGAGGGGTCTGTCAGACTTTTACTGACTAAAAACCACCCCGGTGTTCCATCTCACACCTACGCCGGGCTCGCGGGAACACATTATTCTTCCACAACCCCGGCTGGTGCCGGCCCGCTTGCGCGGGCCCCGTCTCGGGCGGGGGGAGTGAGGTGTACTCCCCCCGCAACGTCTGTGAGCGGCGCACGCGGAACACTACGCGCGCCGCCTTCTCGGGTCCTGATGTTGGGGGGCGACGGATGTCCCCGAATCCGTCGTCCCTGGACCCATTTAGGGGGGCCGGAAGAGGGCGTTGTCCGCCCTCCTCCGACGCCCGGTGCGTCTGCTGCGGGCCGGGTCGAGAGTCGAGATCTCTCTCTCCCTTTCCGCAGCCTCCTTCTGCGAGATGACCGTTTCGCAAAAGGAGACCACTGCGTCCCAGGACTCTGCGCCGCCGACCATCGCGTTCACGACGGCCGGCAGCGACAGGTCATTGCCTACTTCGGTGATGAGGGCACGGCGCGGCTCCTCCCAAGCGGCACACTCTGCCAGCGTGTGCCACGCCGTGTCCTCCCGGCAGTCGACGCAGTGGTGACACCGGGCGTCCGGCTCCCTGTTTATGCGACACAGGTACTTCCCGAAGCAACCATGCCCCGAGAGCACCTGCGTCGCCCGAAACGTCAGGGAGCCGTGCCTTCTCCCGAGCCAGCGGCCGAGCACTGGCCGGATCGCCTCGATGGTGCTGAGGCCGGCGGTAGGGCGTGAAAGCCTCACCCGCCATTCCGCAACCAGGACCTCGCGGAGCTGCAACCGATGCTGCTCGATTTGTTGCTGCATCGGTCGCTCGCCCCGCTCCCGCGCTGCCTCGCGCCACCGGTACACCTCGCGCCACCGGTACAACGATAGTGCTGTCCTAGTCCAACACTTATTTTAAAACGTTTTTAACTTGGCAGTTTTTTAAGCTTTTACACTTTTTGTAATACTATTTGCACTACATGGAAATTTAAAAAAATATTGAGATAAAAATAAAAAAATTGTCATCATCACCATTCTACCTCTAAAGCCGACAAACCGAATGTCGTACGGGCGCGATCAGGACGCAGGGTGCACTTTCCAGACTATTATCGCCCGTAGTGGCGGTCTCTGGAGGGGGGTGATGTGGTGGCCTCCACACATTCGCGTAATGTACATTTAATATATGTAAAATATTTAGTAAATAGGAATGATAAACAATGTGTAATTAAGTTTTCAACAAACAAAGAGACCTCATTGTAATATACTATTAGCGATCTAGCTGCAGGCGCTGGAATGTTGAGGGGAACGCGTGCAGTCGCGGGACGGGGTGTCCAAGCTGACCGCGCCCTCGCCAGTCGAGATACGCCTCCGACGCGAAGCGCATGTCATTTGCCCTCGTACGCCTTTGCTTTCTATTACCTCCGTGCGGTCGTAATAAAGTAGCTTGCTTATCTGCTGTTCCTTACTCTTTCTCCTTCTGTTATTTTCTGTCTGCTTGTGCCCAATCTGTAACTGTATATGTGGAACGATACAAAGTGAATCACGAAGATCTGTTCATTTGTTGATCTTTTCATTTGGTTTCCCCGACACATACGACGACGTATGTACACTCACCTCAGCACAGAAGAAAAGGAGAAATCTATAACTACACAATTGGAAAATTTTAACAGCTTACCCGAATTACTCAAAGTTGTTGAATGCAAAGATTATTTAACTTCGAAGTCAATGTGAACATAGATATCCAAATAACTACACAAAAATAACAAGATGCACTGTTCATTTGTATAACTCATTCAATCATCAATTTGATTGTTAGTTAATCTTTCTATCGAGCGCACTATTGATTTGTCTTGTGTTTAACTAGAGGGTAATCTGGTGATTTTATTAGTTTTTAATCGGTAATGGAGGATTCTCTCAAAAGGTTAAAATAAAGTAATAAGAGTTTAATTTTATGTGGAGATTTTAATATTTATATTTTAGATGTTACTCCATTAAGTTTTAGACTTCCCAATCTGTTTAGGTCTTATTATTTAATTAACTTGTTTTTTGAACCAACTAGGATCACGGCATCTTCGTCAACTTGTCTTGATAATATATTTAGTAATTGTGATGCCAAAAATAAATTTGTGTCGAGTGACTTAACGTCCGACCACTGCGGTTTATTAGCTAGCTTCCCCATGCCATTACATAAAAAGCCGCATTAACTTGAATGCACGCATTACACAGCTAGTCGTTGCAACAAGTTAAAAAATAATATAGCTCATAGAATTACATCATCTATAGTAGAACATGTTGTGCAAAAAGAGTACCAATCTATTTTCAAGACCAAAACCATAAACATTAATGGCACCTCCGTTGGCTTCAACCAATAGGCTACTCCAGGTATTTATAAAAGTAGAGCGAGACTATACGAGATATATGGTTTGAAAAAATACAGGTTTGATACTCCTTTCTTAGAGTATGTCAAAACATATTCAAAAACATTATAAAAGATTTGTGCTTCAAAATCTTTGTGATTCAATTAAACATTTTAATAATAAAGTAAAAACCATTTGGAAAATTATGAACAATGAAACGGGTGAGTCGGTTAAACAAGAAAATCAACTTGAGATACTAGTCGATAACAAATTAGTTGGTAAGGCAGCTGACGTAGCTGAGGTATTTAATGAGTTTTTTGCCAACATACCTATAACAACGACTTGCTCCTTAAATTCGTCCCCGTCTAAAGCTGAGAACCTTTGGAATAGGAGTGTGCCAAAATGTACTCGCTTATTTAGCTTCGAACATGTAACGCCTAGTGATGTAATTAACGTCTTTAACACACTTAACTCTAAAAACACTGGTGATTACTGAGGCATCTCCATTAAAATTTTAAGTAATATAATAGACATTGTAGCCTCCTATCAAGCTGTTACTTTTAATAAATGTGTTGATCTAGGAACTTTTCCTGACCTCATGAAGAGTAGTAAAGTCATACCATTATTTGAAGCAGGTTATAAAAATAACATCGGCAATTTCAGGCCTATTTCTATCTTACCAACATTTGGCAAAATATTTGAAAACTTAATACTTAAGCAGTTGCTAAGACATTTTAATTTAAATAGCCTCCTTCATAATGAACAATATGGCTATACAAAAGGACGTTCGACTACAGATGCGAGTGTTGCTCTGCTGGAACACATTTTTAATGCATGCGAGAAATCGCAAAATGCTGTTGGAGTTTTCTGTGATCTCTCTAATGCCTTTGATTGCGTGCATCATGACACGCTTTTGCGTAAACTACGTCAATACGGTGTCTAAAACGAAGCTCTCAACGTAATAAATTTTTACTTACATAATAGGTTCCAATGTTTAGATTTCGATGGTGTGAAATCTTCTGAGCTACCAGTACAGTTAGGTGTACCTCAAGGCTCAATACTGGGTCCATTCTTGTTCTTAGTGTATATCAATGACTTACCATTCTATTTTAATAATATCTGTGACGTTGTACTGTTTGCAGATGATACCTCTCTTATTTTTAAAGTTAACTGGAATATGCCAGTTTTTGATGACGTAAACAGTGCACTCTCAATGTTTACGGATTGTTTTACGTCAAATAATCTAGTTGTCAATGCCAAGAAAACGAAATGTGTAAATTTCGTCTTACTGAATGTTAGAAATCTAGGACCCAACATCGTCTTGGATGAAGGGCTGCTCGAAACTGTAGACTCAGCAGTTTTCTGGGTACAACAGTAGACGCTGAACTTCAGTGGGACTCACATATATCAAGCCTAGCAGTGAGGCTCAGTTCAGCCGCCTAGGCCGTCAGGAAAGTAAGACAATACACTGACGTTGATACAGCTCGGTTAGTCTATTTTAGTTATTTCCACAGCGTGCAGCGTTATGTCCTACGGTATTCTGCTGTGGGGCAAAGCTGCTGATATTCAAAATATATTCGTCCTTCAAAAACGAGCTGTCCGAGCAATTTATCAGCTAGGAGCCAGTTTCTCTTAGATTTTTTTTTAATGATAGTCTCATCTTATACATTAGGCAAAATAAACACTTGTACACTAATAACAGTGATTTCTTTTTCTTTCTTCTTTCTTTGACTTTCCTATTTCGTGTTCATGTTATTTTTATCGGAGTTGACATATGGCATGTCACCTCCAATTCTGTAGCTTATATTAAATTTGTTAAATTTTCATGTGTTATTTTCCCTTTTTTGGTTTTAAATTAAGTTTCAAGTTTCAGGTGTGGTTTATAATAAAAAACTATTGTAAGACTTGGTCAAAATTACTTTCACTGATAATATTTAGCAAAATTGGAAATTCAGATGTTTTATTGACACGGTGTTGCCATTTTATTGTTATTATTATTGGGTAGGGTTTCGGAGTTTTGGGTTCTTCAGGTAAACAGGAGGACGCAGGCTAATCTATGATGCCGTAAGTTATAACAACCCTCATATATCATAAACGTCTCATTCTGGACGCAGTCTTTTACAATTAATAGTCATGCATAAAACTTTCTCATTAGGTTATAGTTTCCATTTTAAAAGGTTACCAGAAAACACAGAATTACCAGGTCACTCAGAAAGTATTGCGTTTTTTTTTTATGTATTGACTGGCCAGTTATTCTATTTTGAAATTATGATTATTTGAAAGTAAAAATAGGTACGTTCTGATTTCAAAATTTCCCTCTACATTGTTTGCGAGCTAATTTAAATTATAGTGTCTCGTTAAAAAACGGATCTGCGCTGGGAACATTTTCGCGCAATGTTTTTTTTACAATTTCAAGTGTCGCCTAAAACCGGATGAATCATACGATAGACATCAAATGGCATTCATGGATGAAGGCTCTTCTAAGGCAACCGTTATCATGAATTCAAGCGCAGTCGACTAACTTTGGGGGATGAAGAAAGAAGTGGTCGGCCTTTGAAGGCTGTTACGGAAGAAAACGTGCAAGCAGTGAAAAATTTAATCCAAGACAATAGGCGAGTTACGTATCAAGAGATTCAGCACATACTATAATAATAATAATAAAGTTTATTTCAAAAATTGTTTACAATGTAAGAACCACCTCCCCATGTCATACGGTACTTAGTACTAAAATCGATGAAATTGCTATGAAAAATTCAAGGCGTGTGAAAATGCGAACAACGCGTCACACTGACGCCACACATTTATACACATATCTTCTAAGCTATAAAGTTCTTGTAACAAATTAATTAGACATCTGTAGCCGAACTAGGCGAAAACTATCAGCGCCAAAAAATAATCATTGGTGTTCTTTACTGTTAAAAGTGGGCCACGTTACTGTACTTATTATTTATTTGCGTAAAACATGGTATTAAAAAGGTCTTACAGTACAAAAATGGAGCAGACATGTGTTATCAGGTAACACCAATGATTTTTTTATGATGAATCAATCAAATGGATTTATCTGACTTCATTAATCATCAATTGGATGAATTAGAACATTACACGATGCAACGAGTGCCTAGGATTCGTGTATTTAAAACCCGTGTTAATTATTTTACGGACCTAGATTAAACTGATTTTATTGCTGGATTTCGTCTGTCGCATGCTGTAAAGCAAGTGCTTAACTTTATAAAACATAAAATAATTCAATGTAACCATATTTTTAATCCCTTTTACACCCTGAAGTCGATTTCTGTTACGTCAGTATCTAATGAAATTATTTATTTCAGAAATCTAGCAGTTTCAACAAAAACAAGTATACGACTGAAGCTGAGGTTTCTTGCTACTGGGTATCAACATGTCCCTCTCATTTTAGTAAACGTTTGCACTTAATTACTTTTAACTTTATCCATGCTACTAAAAAATATTGGTAAAGTAACAAATTAAAATCACACGCCTTCCAAACGAGCCGCAAAAACATCACATATGACAATTGACATCTGCCAATGAAGTTTAACATTATGTTAGGTTTTGTTTAGTTGTAGCATAGTCCGCTACAATCAAACTTTATTTATATATATTGCAAACTGTTTGAGCAGATAGGCTGACATTATTTTTTCTGTATTCTAAAATACGATTATTTTATTATTTTATTTATTTATTTATTTTAAATGGTAATTAAATAACTTATAAACTAAGCCCCACAAAACCTTAGTAATGGTTTGACTGTGGGACAGACAAACCATTACTAAGGTAATGGTTTGACTTTTGTTTTTACAGATTAGGAAAATATGTAAAAAAAAAGTTCTCACTGATGTTTCATCCAGAATTTCGTTCCGTAAAATGATGAAAATAATTTAGTTTTGATTTTAAACAACCATTAAAACTTAAGGTTAAGTTTCATCACTGCAATACAGTAAATATTTTAGTAATGTTTTCGAAGATTAGCACGTATTTTGTCAATTTCCTCATATTTTTTTGTCTGAACCTTTTATTGGTTATTGCTCGCCCAAGACTTATAATATATGTCGCGCTTACGACGCCAACAACACTGGATTCGACGACACCGGATTCTCGTATTCACTACCTTATTCTAATTGTAGTCTCTAGATATCAATAGTTTCGTTCAGTTCCATTTGGTTTTACTTGTTTAACTCTTCAAAAAATAGTTCATGACTGCAATTTTTCTGTTTTTTTTTCCTGTTTAATTTTGATAATCTTTTTCACCTTTTACCTTTTAATGCACATTATGAAAATAGTTTCTTCAGAATCATTTACTGAATCATTTCCTGTCAGTATTAATGTGTTCTTTTTAAATAATTAAAACTACAGTTACAGTCACATCCGCTGTACTCAAAACAAACCAAAATGGACAAAGTGTCTACTACGCTAGACCATTATACATGTGCGACTGTGTGCGTGCATAGATTTGTAATTTGTAACAAACAGTTTAACTAATTTAATTAATAAGAAATGTTTTTTATATAATAATAAAACTTCAGTGTATGTATTATGATTATAACAAAATATTCTAATATTTTTTGGTGGTGTGCGTTCATTCCAGACAATGTTGTTTAATATACTTATTATAAATTTAAATAACAAAGCTAAAACGTTTATTTACTTGAACGCGCTAATCTCTGGAACTGCCAGTCGGATTTAAAAAAAGTTGTTGCATAGCCCAATTCTTGAGGTTATAATAGTCTATTTAACATCACGCTACAACCCTTAAGAGCCATGCAATAAGAAAGAAGGCAGAAAGAAAACGAAGTAAACGCGCGGGCGGGAAATGTGGCGAGATATTGTGGTATTTTACGACTTACACGCCTACGAAGTCGAGGGCAGAAGCTAGTTATTTTAGTAAAAGAAGTGAAAGTCACGATTATATCACGAGAAATAGGGACTAATTTGTCCAACCAGCTTTCAGGCTGGCTAAAGCAAACTCGTCTTTCTTGGGGTACTGTTTAAAATGTTGTACCCTTGACTACTTATTATGGTTGAGAATTGATATACACAGTGTGATTTAATTGCCTGTGACATACCATAAGTTAAAATTTGACATGTAAATTGTAGACATAATGATATGGGTCATAATTGTTTCTTCAATTATTAATTCCGCATCTATTCTATGCTTAAGCCATGAAACTGGAGGTTAAAGTTAAAGCCCCATTTACATGAATGGGGCTTTAACTTTAACTGCAATCTAAATCTGCAAATGTTTCTGTGCCTGTAACTGGCTGTAATTATACCAACACTCATAGGTACCTTTCAAACCGGAACACAACAACTCTGCTTGGTGGCAGACATAGGTATCTTGGTGGTACTGCCTCTGACGAGTGTGCATATAGTTCCTTGCCCGTTCTTCTTCGTTGAGATCAAAGATTTTGGAACTAGCTTCAACTTTCTAACTGGCCGACTCACTGACATTTTAAAAGTTTCTGTAAATGTTTTTATTGAAGCAAATGCTTTGATTTTGACTACGAGCTTGTGGCAGCATCTACATCGCCACATGCAAACTAAGCATCGCACTGACGACACGCAAAATCCTGCATTGCGCAAGCAGAGTTTAACACGAAACTTGCATATACGTCTCAACATCAGTCGTCGGGCAGTCTGTTGCCATCCAGAAACGATACCCATTTGGTCGGAGGATCAAACCTTTTCTATTTAGGATGAGTGAACTTGTTCAGCGTTTCTTATGCCTCTAGAAGCTCGCGTTCACAAAGAGCTCTTCTACTTCTAAACGGTTTACCTACTACATTTTACAGTGTAGCCGCCACAACAGACATACTAATTGACTTCATTTTTTTTAGATAAATGAGTTGATCAAGATCAGCCCGAAGTCCTGGATTTGAGCCAGGTTGACGGCAATAGGCTCGGCCCCCTATTTAATGGGACTGAAGCATTACTGGCGAAATGTACTAAAGAAGTACACCCAGTACTAAAGGTACACCTCTGCCTAACTCTTCTGGGATTACAGGCGTGATGTTATTATGTATGTATGAGTTGATCAACGAATTTACGAAGCCACTGTGGGGCCTAAAATGATGTTCATATAAGTTTTTTTTCACTTGCCGGCACGACAACGACACGGCGCCGGCACAGCCTGGGAAACAAAAATGTATGATATGGCATGTTTTTCCACTCACCGGCACCGGCAACAGCAAGGCGTTGACTCTCACCGGTGTTGGTGCTGGCGCCAGTACAGCTAGCTGCCCGCTCGGTGCCGGCCGATAAAACTGCATGTGTATTGTCTACTTATTGTAATCGTGTGCGAGTGCGACCTTGGCTGTGGAATAAAACCATTAAAAGAAGCAAATATAAAAAAGTGTAGCAGAATTTTTTGAAGTCAATTTTCAACTTTTCGAATAGGGTATAATAATGTTCTGGGAATACGGTATAATAATGTGATGGTATGGGACACTTTACGGTGTGTGATACACGGATTCACGGGTAAAATGGCAATAAAACAGAATTTTCACAAATTAACATTTGAATACTATGCAGAGTGCTATGAGGTCAACTGGCTAAGATGCATATTTAGTAGAGGCATACTGAAGAACTATAGAGCAAAATAATACGCAACCTTTTCATTCTATGCAAAGAATCATTTGAAAAAAAAATACAGAGCAAAAAAGAATTGTGTAAAAATAAAATACAGTTCGAAAAAGTACTGAATTCAGTCCTTTTTAATAAGCTGCTTAAGTATAAAGATGAAAATAAGTTGTCAACAACATTTTACATTTTATTTGAACACTAATGCTTGCTCTCAAATGCTTACTAAAATAATACGTTCTCATGCTAACAGAATAAAGTATTTTAAAGTGTCACTTATTGGAACACCATTTTAGGCCCCACAGTGGCTTCGTAAATTCGTTTGGCCTGTAATCCCAGAAGGGTTAGGCAGAGGTGTACCTTTAGTACACCCACATTTCGCCAGTAATGCTTCAGTCCCATTTAATAGGGGGCCGAGCCTATTGCCGTCAACCTGGCTCAAATCCAGGACTCCGGGCTGATCTGGATCAACTAATTTTCAAAAAAAAAAAAGTGAATTAGTATGTCTGTTGTGACGGCTACACTGTCAAATGTAGTAGGTAAACCGTTTAGAAGTAGAAGAGCTCTTTGTGAACGAGCTTCTAGAGGCATAAGGAACGCTGAACAAGTTCACTCATCCTAAATAGAAAAGGTTTGATCCTCCGACCAAACGGGTATCGTTTCTAGATGGCAACAGACTGCCCGACGACTGATGTTGAGACGTATATGCTAGTTTCGTGGTAAACTCTGTTTGCGCAATGCAGGATTTTGCGTGTCGTCAGTGCGATGCTTTGTTTGCATGTGGCGATGTAGATGCTGCCACAAGCTCGTAGTCAAAATCAAAGCATTTGCTTCAATAAAACATTTACAGAAACTTTTAAAATATCAGTGAGTCGGCCAGTTAGAAAGTTGAAGCTAGTTCCAAAATCTTTGATCTCAACGAAGAAGAACGGGCAAGGAACTATATGCACACTCATCCGAGGCAGTACCACCAAGATACCTATGTCTGTTACCAAGCAGAGTTGTTGTGTTCCGGTTTGAAAGGTACCTATGAGTGTTGGTATAATTACAGCCAGATAAAGGCACAGAAACATTTGCAGATTTAGATTGCAGTTAAAGTTAAAGCCCCGTTTACATGACGCCAGTTTCATGGCTTTAGCATAGAATAGATGAGGAATTAATAATTGAAGAAACATCATTATGTCTACAATTTACATGTCTATTAATAATATTGAAAAAAATACAGAAGTTACAAAACTTCTGTATTTTTTTCAATATTGTATTTACTTTCAGATTAAAGGAAAATATAAAAGTAGCCTATGGTCTTAAAATATTATGGTAAATCTTTCAATATTGTGCAACTTACAATTACAGTTGGAATGTATGAGAGAACATGTTTTTCAAAAACAATTTCGTCACGTCAAGAAGAGCCAAAAACAAAAAGCAGTATACCTGAGTTTTCTCGAAGCGTTTCGTCGTATTTTGATACCCTAATGGCTTCGGCCTGGATAATTAGAGAGAGCTCAAATTCTCAACATAAAAAGTAGTAGGTAAACTTGTAAAACACACTAAGTTTCACGTGTCTAGCTTTTACACTTTGAATTTTATTGATATATATAGTACGTCGATTTTGTCACTGACTGACTCATTCGCTCGTCAAAACCTATAGGGTGAAACCGAAGTGTTAACCAACTAGCCTGTATTGCCCCACTGCAGGGCAAAGGCCTCCCTCTCCCTTTTCTGAAGTCTTAGAAAGATGAAATTTAGGATGAAAGCTAGGATTCGGGCACAAAAAAAAACAAAAAATTAGAAATTTGTAACTTTCCCCTCCAATCCTCGAAATGGGGAGTGCAGATCTGTTTAAAAAATTAAACCTCTATTGTACTTTCCAACGTCCTAAAAAGAAAAAAATTGGATTGATAGCTGTCAATCTCTAAGATTTGCTTAAAAACAAAAAAAAAAAGTAATTTTCACCCTCCGACCCTTAAAGGGAGATGGATGGAAGTCTATATTTCTTTCGTATAATCTGTATTAATCTACTCAGTCTTCAGCAATCCACTGCAGTACATAGGCCTCTCCCAAGCTGCGCCACAACACCATGTGCTCCGCCTTCCGTATCCAGTCTTTCCCAGCCTTTTTTGACTGTTTTAATCTTCAAATGGCATTCATGGATGAAGGCCCTTTTAAGGCAACCGTGTATCTTTGGTGTAACGAATTCAAGCGCGGTCGACTAACTTTGGGGGATAAAGAAAGTAGTGGTCGCCCTTTGACAGCTGTTACGGAAAAAAACGTGCTAGCAGTGAAAAATTTTATCCAAGACAATAGGCGAGTAACGTATCAAGATATTCAGCACTTACTGCAGGTTGAATCGGGAAGCCGTAATTCTACACGTGCATCATCGCGTGAGGTGGAGAGTTTCACGCTGGGTGCCACACAACCTCACCGATACTCAGTAGCAGGCCCGGGTGGAATGGTGCCGTGATATGATAATAAAAATTGAAGCAGGCTCGTCTCGGCGTGTTTACGGCATCATTACAGGTGATGAGTCCTGGATTTATCAATGAGATCCAGAAACGAAGCGTCAGTCGACGGACTGTTTCAAAACGAATCAATGCCTACCAAAGTGAAGCGATCTAGAAGCGGGGGGGAAATTTTGACAACGAGCTTTTTCAATTTGACTGGCTACTTGATATCAATTCCTTTACGGAACCAAAGAAGCATCAACGCTGAATTGTATATTAACAAATACTTGGCAGAGGTTTTTTTCTGTTGTGAGCAACAAGCGACCAAACACAGGGCTCCGCGGGCTACTGGTTCACCACGATGACGCGCCTTCGCATACCGCGCTCAACACGAGGAACTTCCTGGACAGTACGCTGGTCAAACTCCTGGGTCACCTTCCTTACATCCATGACCTAGCACCTTGAGACTTCTTTTTATTTCCTACTTTTTTTATATTTCCTACTTGATATCAATTCCTTTACGGAACCAAAGAAGCATCAACGCTGAATTGTATATTAACAAATACTTGGCAGAGGTTTTTTTCTGTTGTGAGCAACAAGCGACCAAACACAGGGCTCCGCGGGCTACTGGTTCACCACGATGACGCGCCTTCGCATACCGCGCTCAACACGAGGAACTTCTTAGACAGTACGCTGGTCAAACTCCTGGGTCACCTTCCTTACATCCTTGACCTAGCACCTTGAGACTTCTTTTTATTTCCGAAAATAAAAAATCTGCTCAAAGGGATACAATTTTCGTCGCCGGAAGATGCGCTGTCAGCGTTTAAGCAGGCTGTTAACGAGGTGTCTACGGCGGACTGGAAAAGTGTTTCGAAAACTGGTTCAGACGCATGAACCTTTGCATAGAGGCTAGTGGAGAGTTCCACTAGCCTCTATGCAAAGTTTCATGCGTCTCTTTTTGAAAAGATTTAATAAAATAATATTTATATATAGAACATTTATTTTTATTTTCCCAAAGTTTCTGAGTGTCCCACGTACTCTACATGAAATATTCTTGGTGGGTAATATCATCGTACGAAACCCTCTGCACACGAGTTGAACTCGCAATTATCCATGTAGCTTGAGAAAAGTTAGTAAATCTTTGACATTGCTTGAATACCTGTACATAGATTGAAAACCCACCACTTTCGAGGGGTCTGGGATTTCAGATGTTCATAAACGGCGTCGACCATTTACCTTATGACTTGCCTTGCTTGATTGCCATTTTTCACCCAGAAACTATAAAAATATAGATATATCAGCGTAATACAAAGCTTTTTCCTGCGTCTCAAACTGTTTTTTACTGTACCAGTGACTTGCAGTATAGTAGCCGGCACGTAACTTGGCAAGGTTTTGGCGTAGTCGAACTTAGTTCATGCACGTGCACTTAGTGGAACAATTTTTTTTCACTTATATGCTTGTCATTATTTTATGGTTCTTACCATATATTTATTTTAAACGTCTGTTGTTGTCAGCTGTAGAAGAGAGTTCAAGAAAGGAAAAAAAACATCTAACGAGCCAAGTTTGGTGCCGGCGACTTTACCTACGAGAGAATGTGTTCCTGCCAGTACGATAATAAAATTCTACTAATACAGATCAAATGGATGAACACGAAGTTGTTTGTATGAAACTGACGGATGTCAAGAACGCATTCTCTCAGCGGCCGAGATGTACCAGTTTGAATTATTCGGGGCATAGTAAAAGTAACAAATGAAAGAAACGGTGGTGTCCGGTTTTCCATTTTCCCTCCTAACGTAAATTATATTTTTTCGAGCGACTTATGTACAGAATTTTCAATTTTTTCCGAATCTAGTACCAGTTACCTGACATTTTCTTATCAACCCAATTTATAGTACACAGATGTCTCCCTATTTGGGTCAAGGGATCTGCTGTCAAGTCAAAGATTTTCTTTAATATTATAGGCTAAATGCACATAGTGTTTCCTTGCTCTATTAAGGTCGCGCAGATTACCATTATCAAATAATTCGTCAGTATGTCTATCCGAGACAAATTAAATTAAATCTACAAGGGATTAGGAGGGTAGATACTCGTATCTAACGATACGCTTGAGCGATTATTGTTATCTTTATTAAGGAATTCCAGCTTCCGAAATCACGGCTCTGAAAGGCAATTACTTTGGAAAGTACAGATAATGAAATTCTTATTACAATTGCTTTTGGAAAACATTACATTACATAACATCACGGCTGTATTCCTCGTAGGGTAACGTACGTAACGTAGAGTACACCCAGTACACCCACAGTTCGCCAGTTATGTTTAAGAGTTCCATGTAATAGGGCCGAGTAAAAAAATCACTTTTGCAAAAAAAAAAAACACAAGCAAGTCGTTAACTCCATATAAAAGGCATTTGATTGAATGATAATTGAACAAAGCAACGTTTATCTTAGTATCGATTCGATTACCATTTGATGTAAAGAACATTCCGCTTTTTGATGTTTTAGATATTAGGAATATAACGGTTTTATCTTTTAAAACGTTTCTATTTAAGTGTAAGGTGTTCGGGCAGCAGTGGTAGCTCAGTGGTAACGGCCGCGACTAACGAGTAGGTCGTAGGTTCCAACCCAGACAGGCGCTTTACTTTGTGTAAATTATTTCATCACCTCTGCTCTCAAAACGGTGAAGAAAAACATCGTGAGGAAACCGGCATGTCTGAAAATCTATAATTCGAAGACGTGACATCTACCAACCTGCACTGGGCCCGCGTGGTGGATTACGGCCCACTACCTCTCACAGAGAGGAGGTCTGTATCCCAGCAGTGGGAACATAATAGGCTGATTATGTATGATGTAGGTATGGGTTCGGGGCTAAGTCATTGATAGCCGCACGGGTCGATCCGTGGATGGATGGCTACCTTTACATACCGAAACCCCTGCGTGCTTAGGAAAGCACGTTAAGCCGTTGGTACCGGCTGTCATTTGTGGATCTTTGAGAGTCGTTGTGGGTAGTCAGAAGTCCGAATACCTGACAGCTAGTCTCACCAAGGAGTATCATACTCGAATTAGAGCTAGTAGAAGTCGCTCTATTTAAACTACTGTTATTCAGCTGTATGCGGCAAGTCTGGAAATTGACCTAAATATAGTTGAGAAAAGGCGGATTATATATGTTTTGTTGTCGTGCTCAAAATTTTGTGCTTATGTTATCATATGCCAAGTTTCGTAGAATAACCACTAATAGTGTTTCATTTAATTTAATTTAACTTTATTTAAAAGCTATTTTGCTGTGTTTCTGTTTGTTTTGTTCTATTAATTTTACCTTTACTCCACTTTATTTGTTTTATATTCCATCACGTAATGTTAATTTAAACTTGTATAATTTAGTTTCTTTGTATTAATTTTATAGTTTAGTGCTTGTAGCACACCTTATGCTTATGGGGCATGCGGTGCTAACCTGTAAGAAATAGTTACACTAACCTTAGATTATGGTGGTGTTAACATTAACAATTTACAGTGTAAACAATTGTTGGTCGGCCAATAAAAGAAAAATAAAAGTTGTTTTTTAACAAACTAGACACGAACCAGTGAGAATCTATGTTTTATTATAAATGCTACAATATGTAGAAATAAACTTCACCTTTGTGCTTTTACGGCTGAATTTGACATACACATACACATGCAATTTGAAAATCATGCTTGTTTCCTAGTAAGTAGCACGTTTATTAATAGCATGCTCTCGTTGTGTGTAAAATATTCATTAAATTTTCGTAAACACATGTAAATTACGTGCGCGTCGACGACTGCCACCGACACACCTTGCCTCTGCCGTTGACGCGTGTCGCTTGTGTGTATGAGCACTTACTAATTGACTTTGAAAAATTTCGTTCACACAGGTCATACCAGCTCAGCAATCAGTTTTGTCTTTGTTCCGGCACTGATGCCAGTGAGCAAAAGCTATAAACAGACCATGTATATGAGCTTTACTAAGTCTTTGTCTGTCGTATCAGTGATACAGCGTTCAAAGGTAATAAACAGGAAGCTTTGCAATTTCAGATAAGCTGTTAAGCTTGCAGAGGGAAATAGCAGTTCGCTTCTCACTTGATCTCTAAAATGTCGGATTAAGTTATCTCAAGCATGTAGCAATCATTTACAGTTATGGAAACCTTTGCAGAAAAGAAAAGTCTGTGGTTTAAATAAACTTTGGTAGAATAAATATGTCAATAATGTTTTTACCTCAGTGATAAAACTATTGTCTCCTGATATATCGTAAAAGTACGAAAAAGGTGCAAATTTATGAATTATCCCGGGACCAAATTTGCTAAAAAAAAACAAACTTTGTTGTACGGATACACTCATAAAGTCATATATAAGGTATTTTCAAATAAATCGAGTCTTACCTGTTTGTAATTCGAACAAATAAAAGTTTCTAGCGTAAGTGTTAAGCTACTTATTCCCTAGGATTATTAGGATTTTGGAATCTTTAATTTTTTTGAGTTAGCAACTAAAGCAGAATTTGTCTATCAATATACAATTCGACCTATTTACTTATTTGAAAACGGGATTTACAATACATTTGTACGGATTCAAAGTACTTTGTGGTTTGTTTATTTTTCTTGGTATAAGACGAAATATAATTCCCATAGCGGCTTTAGTTTAATTAAAGTCTATGAAACAATTTAATTTAAAATGTTTAACGAACAAATTATACTTAAATATTGTGTTACTAGAATTAAATTACTTTGTATTTATATCATTGATTAATAACTAAGATAACTGTTGACCATTGTATAATACTACTGAGTGTTTAAATATTTCACCTTTTAACATTCAAAATTTTTGACACGTCTTTGACATTGATTAATCGCCAAAGACGAGATTGCGACTTGAATTTGAACGGCACGATAATTATTGGTCTTCTGCTACTTTTAATAATATCAATGCATGCATGCATAATCAGCCTGTTATGTTCCCAATGCTGTGACACAGGTCTCCTCTCTGTGAGAGGGAGAGGACCGTAATCCACAACGCGGGCCCAGTGCGGGATGGTAGATGTCACATGTCTTCAATGTTTGGTTCTAAGATTCCTCACGATGTTTTCCTTCACCGTTTTGAGAGCAGAGGTGCTGAAATAATTTACACAAAGTAAAGCGCCTGTCTGGGTTCGAACCTGTGACCTACAACTCGTAAGTCGCGGCCGTTACCACTGGGCCACCACTGCTCTCATAATATCAATAGTATTTTTAAATATTATTATAAAAAGATAATATTTGTTTGCTTGTATGTTAATCTCTGGAGCAACGGACGAACTAAATTAATTTTAGACAGTGCTTATAGCCAGAAAACTGGGAAAAGTATTTTTTTTGCGGAAGTTACTGTTAACTTCCGCAAAAAAAATACTTTTCCCAGTTTTCTGGCTATAAGCACTGTCTAAAATTAATTTAGTTCGTTTAATGTAATAATGTTTTACCCTCTTTATGTCCTCGTTGTTCTAAGACACTGTTTAATAAGAAATACTGAATGATACATGATTTAATTTTATGTAAGTAGGTCTGTACAAACACTTTTACAAGTTTATCATATTTTAAAAACTAGATGAGATCGGCGTTTCCTATCTGACTACTCTGAGAGGCCGAAACAAACTCAGAGGTCACAGTCTCTTTTAAAGTCCAGACATAATCTTGGTTAGGTCATATGAAGACTATGTAGATTGGTGTCTGAAATAGTCTTTTGAGGATAGAACCACACAGAATGAGTGAACCTATCCAGTAAGTACACGCATTTGTCAGTGATCATGCACCTCAACTCAGAACTAAGGAGCTCAACAATTCGACGAACAGAACAAAAGACATGTATAAGTACAAATACAGGAAAAATCATAATGTAAGTAAAATAGTAAGCAAAATAATTTTAAACATCAACATTAAGTATGTAAATTTATTGGAGCAGCTCAATCCCAGGCCTACTTATTCTCAAAATAGTATTTGACAATAATTATTCTGTTTATTATGAGTTTCGGGCATAATTTCCTCTTTATAAAAGATTTGATTTTATTAAGGCTTAGTTCTTGAATGTGGCTAGGAAGTTTATTGTAAAAACGGATACATTGATATTTGAACGAGCCACCTATTTTCTTGAGCTTTTTTTTTCTCTCTCTCGAATTTGCCGCGACCCTGAGGCGTCGGCCCTATCGGACCGCGTCATTTAGTGCTGACATCTCTTCACGGCGAGCTACCCATTGCTCCTGTTCGCAAGCCCGCGCCTACGGTGGCCGGGAATCTGATTGCGATTCCCGACGCCCAGGACGTCTCCTGCGGCGACTACGGGCGTGAGGGCGCAAGACTGTCTCCCTCACGCGCTCCGCCTCCTCCTTCGCGAGCATTACTGTTTCGCAGAAGGAGGTGACTGCTTTCCATTCCCTCTCGCTCCGTACCATGGCCTGGACCAGGGCCGGACGCGAGAGATCGCCGCTGCCGATCCCCTTCGCGAAGACTCGGCGGTCTCTACCCAAGCTGGGCAGACCTCCACCGTATGCTCCACCATGTCCTCCGGAGGATCGACGCAATGGTGACACCCGGACGTTTCCTCCCGCCTTATGCGAAACAGGAACCTCCCGAAACAACCGTGTCCGGTAAAGACCTGTGTCAGGCGGAGGGTGAGGACGCCGTGGCGCCTCTCCAACCACTCCTCAAAGAGGGGACTTACCGCCGCAATCGAGCTCGGGGCGCACTACGATACCAAATAATACCCTTCAGGATCGGACAGGGTTTTCGTTACTTGCTGTATAGAACATTTATTTTTATTTTCCCAAAGCTTCTGAGTGTCCCACGTACTTTACATGAAATATTCTTGGTGGGTAATATCGTCGTACGAAACCCTCTGCACACGAGTTGAACTCGCACTTATCCGGTTTTTTTAATAATGTAGCTTGAGAAAACTTACTAAATCTTTGACATTGCTTGAATACCTGTACATAGATTGAAAACCCACCACTTTCGAGGGGTCTGGGATTTCAGATGTTCATAAACGGCGTCGACCTTTTACCTTATGACTTGCCTTGCTTGATTGCCATTTTTCACCCAGAAACTATAAAAATATAGATATATCAGCGTAATATAAAGCTTTTTCCTGCGTCTCAAACTGTTTTTTTGCTGTACCAGTGACTTGCAGTATAGTAGCCGGCACGTAACTTGGCAAGGTTTTGGCGTAGTCGGAGTTGGTTCATGCATGTGCACTTAGTGTAACAATTTTTTTTCACTTATATGCTTGTCATTATTTTATGGTTCTTACCATATTTTTATTTTAAACATCTGTTGTTATCAGCTGTAGAAGAGAGTTTAAGAAAGGAAAAAAGCATCTAACGAGCCAAGTTTCGTGCCGGCGACCTTACCTACGAGAGAATGTGTTCCTGCCCGTACGATAATAAAACTCTACTAATACGGATCAAATGGATGAACACGAAGTTGTTTGTATGAAACTGACGGATGTCAAGAACGCATTCTCTCAGCGGCCGAGATGTACCAGTTTGAATTATTCGGGGCATAGTAAAGTAACAAATGAAAGAAACGATGGTGTCCGGTTTTCCATTTTCCCTCCTAACGTAAATTATATTTTTTCGAGCGACTTATGTACAGAATTTTCAATTTGTTCCGAATCTAGTACCAGTTACCTGACATTTTCTTATCAACCCAATTTATAGTACACAGATGCCTACCTATTCGGGACAAGGGATCTGCTGTCAAGTCAAAGATTTTCTTTAATATTATATGCTAAATGCACATAGTGATTCCTTGCTCTATTACGGTCGCGCAGATTACCATTATCAAATAATTCGTCGGTATGTCTATTCGAGACAAATTAAATTAAATCTACAATGGATTAAGGAGGGTAGATACTCGTATCTAACGATACGCTTGAGCGATTATTGTTATCTTTATTAAGGAATTCGAGCTTCCGAAATCACGGCTCTGAAATGCAATTACTTTGGAAAGTACAGATTATGAAATTCTTATTAAAATTGCTTTTGGAAAACATTACATTAATAACATCACGGCTGTATTCCTCGTAGGGTAACGTAGAGTACACCCAGTACACCCACAGTTCGCCAGTTATGTTTAAGAGTTCCATGTAATAGGGCCGAGTAAACAAATCCCGTTTGCCAAAAAAAAAACAAAAGCAAATCATTAACTCCATATAAAAGGCATTTGATTGAATGATAATTGAACAAAGCAACGTTTATCTTAGTATCGATTCGATTACCATTTGATGTAAAGAACATTCCGCTCATCTTTTAAAACGTTTCTATTTAAGTGTAAGGTGTTCGGGCAGCAGTGGTGGCTCAGTGGTAACGGCCGCGACTAACGAGTAGGTCGTAGGTTCCAACCCAGACAGGCGCTTTACTTTGTGTAAATTATTTCAAAATCAAAAATCAAAATATTTTATTTCACATAGACCTACATGGGCACTTATGAAACGTCAGATTCTAGGTGCACGGTTCCAATTGGTCGTTTCCCATGGAGAAGAGCCGGCAAGAAACTCCATGGTTACTCTTTTAAAAATATGTCTTTTACAATGTTTTCCAATTACAGTGTTAACAGGTATGGGAGGACAGTGTAGGCCTGTCAACAAGTACTCGCGACGGCGGCGGTCTCACTCACGGTGAGCCGCATACGGCGCCTCGGCCTGGAGGTGGCCCTCAATAAGTCGGAGGCCATGGTGTTTCATGGCCCCCGGCGGGCGCCGCCGGCCGGATCACACATTGTGGTCGGGGGGGTCCGGATCGCTGTCGAGCCCACCATGAAATATCCGGGATTGGTGCTCGACAGCCGGTGGGACTTCGGACCCCACTTCCGGCGGCTGGCGCCCAAGTTGTTGGGCGCGGCCGGGGCGCTGGCAACGCTGCTTCCCAATCTGGGGGGCCCGAGCGCCGCCTGTAGGCGGCTCTATATGGGGATCGTGCGATCCATGGCGCTCTACGGAGCGCCGATCTGGGCGTCTGACCTGACGGCCGGCAGCATAGCTGTCCTGCGCAAGCCGCAGCGGGCGATGGCCGTCAGAGTCATTCGGGGGTATCGCACGATCTCCTTCGAGGCGGGTTGTGCACTGGCCGGATCACCGCCCTGGGACCTGGAGGCGAAGGTACTCGCGTCACTGTACCGGTGGCGCGAGGCAGCGCGGGAGCAGGGCGAGCGACCGATGCAGCAACATATCGAGCAGCATCGGTTGCAGCTCCGCGAGGTCTTGGTGGCGGAATGGCGGGTGAGGCTTTCACGCCCTACCGCCGGCCTCAGCACCATCGAGGCGATCCGGCCAGTGCTCGACCGCTGGCTTGGGAGAAGACACGGCTCCCTGTCGTTTCGGTCGACGCAGGTGCTCTCGGGGCATGGTTGCTTCGGGAAGTACCTGTGTCGCATAAACAGGGAGCCGGACGCCCGGTGTCACCACTGCGTCGACTGCCGGGAGGACACGGCGTGGCACACGCTGGCAGAGTGTGCCGCTTGGGAGGAGCCGCGCCGTGCCCTCATCTCAGAAGTAGGCAGGGACCTGTCGCTGCCGACCGTAGTGAGTTCGATGGTCGGCAGCGTCGAGTCCTGGGACGCGCTGGTTTCCTTCTGTGAGACGGTCATCTCGCGGAAGGAGGCTGCGGAAAGGGAGAGAGAGATCTCGACTCTCGACCCAGCCCGCAGCAGACGCACCGGGCGTCGGAGGAGGGTGGACAACGCCCTCTTCCGGCCCCCCTAAATGGGTCCAGGGGCGACGGATTCGGGGACATCCGTCGCCCCCCAACATCAGGACCCGAGAAGGCGGCGCGCGTAGTGTTCCTCACGCGCCGACCACAGACGTTGCGGGGGGAGTACAATTCACTCCCCCCGGCCGAGACGGGGCCCGCGCAAGCGCGCCGGCACCAGCCGGGGTTGTGGAAGAATAATGTGTTCCCGCGACCCCGGCGTAGGTGTGAGATGGAACACCGGGGTGGTTTTTAGTCAGTAAGAGTCTGACAGACCCCTCCGCCCGCCCCAGGGCGGAGGACATCCATGAGGATTTTCCACCCAGGGAACAAAAAAAAAAAAAACCTGTCAACAAGTACCTTATGTTAAACAAATAGACAATTGTCTATAAATTTACAATCCACAGGGCCTACGACGTTCTCACATTTACAAAATATAAAATAATCTAATAAAGTAAAATCAAAAACTAATTAAAAATTGTAGGTATATAATGTCAAATAATGGAAATATTATGTCAGAGCTATGTAAAAGTCCATATTTAATAATAAAAAATAAAAATTAAACACCATTATTTGGGAGCAGTTATTAGAAAATTACATAGTGATGCCGTTTATGAGGTACCAGGGAAGCCACATGTGCAGAAGGAATTATTGCCAAACTTTCTTGTCTTCGACGTAGTCTTTAACCTTATAGTACGCTTTTTTGATAAGGACACGTTTGATGTGGGCTTTGAACTTTCCATCGCTAAGTTCTGTAACCGACTTTGGCAACTTATTATAAAAGCGGATACTGTTTATCAGAAATGATTTGCTTGTTTTAGTTAATCTAAATTTGGGTATAACAATTTCATTTTTACTACGTAATCCACAACGCGGTCCCAGTGCGGGATGGTAGATGTCACATGTCTCCAATTATTGGTTCTAAGACATGCCGGATTCCTCACGATGTTTTCCTTCACCGTTTTGAGAGCAGAGGTGATGAAATAAATTACACAAAGTAAAGTGCCTGTCTGGGTTCGAACCTGTGACCTACAACTCGTAAGTCGCGGCCGTTACCACTGGGCCACCACTGCTCTCATAATATTAATAGTATTTTTAAATATTATTATCAAAAGATAACATTTGTTTGCTTGTATGTTAATCTCTGGAGCAACGGACGAACTAAATTAATTTTAGACAGTGCTTATAGCCAGAAAACTGGGAAAAGATTTTTTTTTGCGGAAGTTAACAGTAACTTCCGCAAAAAAAATACTTTTCCCAGTTTTCTGGCTATAAGCACTGTCTAAAATTAATTTAGTTCGTTTAATGTAATAATGTTTTACCCTCTTTATGTCCTCGTTGTTCTAAGACACTGTTTAATAAGAAATACTGAATGATACATGATTTAATTTTATGTAAGTAGGTCTGTACAAACACTTTTACAAGTTTATCATATTTTAAAAACTAGATGAGATCGGCGTTTCCTATCTGACTACTCTGAGAGGCCGAAACAAACTCAGAGGTCACAGTCTCTTTTAAAGTCCAGACATAATCTTGGTTAGGTCATATGAAGACTATGTAGATTGGTGTCTGAAATAGTCTTTTGAGGATAGAACCACACAGAATGAGTGAACCTGTCGTGTAAGTACACGCATTTGTCAGTGATCATGCACCTCAACTCAGAACTAAGGAGCTCAACAATTCGACGAACAATACAAAAGACATGTATAAGTACAAATACAGGAAAAATCATAATGTAAGTAAAATAGTTAGCAAAATAATTTTAAACATCAACATTAAGTATGTAAATTTATTGGAGCAGCTCAATCCCAGGCCTACTTATTCTCAAAATAGTATTTGACAATAATTATTCTGTTTATTAAGAGTTTCTGGCATAATTTCCTCTTTATAAAAGATTTGATTTTATTAAGGCTTAGTTCTTGAATGTGGCTAGGAAGTCTATTGTAAAAACGGATACATTGACATTTGAACGAGCCACCTATTTTCTTGAGCTTTTTTTTTCTCTCTTTCGGTTTTGCCGCGACCCTGAGGCGTCGGCCCTATTGGACCGCGTCATTTAGTGCTGACATCTCTTCACGGCGAGCTACCCATTGCTCCCGTCCGCAAGTCCGCGCCTTCGGTGGCCGGGAATCTGATTGTAATTCCCGACGCCCAGGACGTCTCCTGCGGCGACTAGGGGCGTGAGGGCGCAAGGCTGTCTCCCTCACGCGCTCCGCCTCCGCCTTCGCGAGCATTACTGTTTCGCAGAAGGAGGTGACGGCTTTACATTCCCTCTTGCTCCGTACCATGGCCTGGACCAGGGCCGGACGCGAGAGATCGCCGCTGCCGATCCCCTTCGCGAGGACTCGGCGGTCTCTACCCAAGCTGGGCAGACCTCCACCGTATGCTCCACCGTGTCCTCCGGAGGATCCACGCAATGGTGACACCCGGACGTTTCCTCCCGCCTTTTGCGAAACAGGAACCTCCCGAAACAACCGTGTCCGGTAAAGACCTGTGTCAGGCGGAGGGTGAGGACGCCGTGGCGCCTCTCCAACCACTCCTCAAAGAGGGGACTTACCGCCGCAATCGTGGCATTGTAACGAAACGTTTAGCCGACTGGCCAACCGTGGTTACAAGTTAATGTATTTTTTAGAATATAAAATACATAGGTATGTAGAAGAAGATATTAAATTAAGAGTTTGTCGAAGCTCGCGTAGGACGATCCTCTGGTCCGCAGTCTAACACGAGGGAGCTCACGGTCATGCAGCAGCTCGAGGCGACGGCCGCTCCTCTGGCCCGCAGTCTATAATAATAATTTATTAACAAACAAATGTGGGTACATCTCATCTATCCTAAACAAAACACAATGTACAAAGTTTAGAGTATTTTAAAGATAGAGTAAACGACGATGTCTGTGCTAGTATTAACTGTGTGACAGACACCGGCGCCTTCCTCCTACATGTAACAAGCCAAACCGTGACACAATAATTTGCTTTGGTAAGAATGTGTATAACTATACAAATAGTTTTAACAATAATTAATTAAGTTACACTCATTTATGTTTAGTTTTAGAAAAAATAAAAATATATTGAATTTCATTGAATATAATAAGATTGAAAATTATTTATTTAAATTTTAAGGCATGCAAGGAAATACTGTATCTGTTGATATAGCTACGAACATTACTTTAATCTCAATAGCGATCTAGCAAAACGTAGTTGCAAAAAGGTTGGGCAGATGATGATGATGAGCTTGTTAGATTGCGAAACAACAACTACTTCATATCTAGTATCCAAATCCTTTTAGCTACCTGGAACAAAAGTAAATTTATCACAACACAACGTCATCTGAATATTCAACATCTGAATGATTAAGTCTTCAGTAAGATGACAAACTTTTAATTACTGTCTCAGTGAGCCTATGGAACTAAAAGCCAGTAGTTCCACAGTTTAGCCATTACTTATAGGAGATTAGACAACAATTAATTCATAGAAATATTCTAACATTAAGCAAGTTTAACCCCAGGAGGGTAACTAATTGTTTGTAGGCTTACAAGATCCTTCAAGGCTAATAGTAGTAACGAATGTTCCGATTTTGTCCACTATAACTTGTTTGTATATTCTATGTTTGGCGAAAGCTTTAGGCCATACTAAAGCCCAGTATTTCCTAGTCTTTACTACTTTCAAGAAATATTCAGTTTAGGCTGTGCGCAGACCTGAGTCGAGAATGTCTATAGATAAACACATAATAAAGGACAGAAAAGCGCCAAGTGCGCGCCTTGGCACTTGTAAAAAACCTTTTTTTTGGCAAGACAAGACAAACTGCACCCTAATTGCGTAACACATTATCAATCACAATCTGAATCATTTTGAAGGAAATCCATTGCTGCATATGTTCGAAAAAATTGTCTGCTCAGAAACGTAAATAACTGTCAAAATGAAATTCATTCCACCCTGCTGTTCTGTCAACAACAGAAAAAAAAGTATTCACTCTGAAGTCCACCCACTAATTGAACCTCCAAGCTTCCAACAAAATCAACCAGATGAGCCATTTTAATATTTATTTCAGATTTCCTCCAGTTTCTGACGCTTTGATCGTTATTCTATTTTTTGGGTTATTAGTTCTCTTGATTGCATTTTCGTATTGTTTCTGAACCCAACGAAGTGGTATTAATTTGAGCTTATTTTGAGCACTGAAAGCTTAATATAAATTTATCTTTGCATACTCAACTGAAATGTATGTGTCAAAAATTGTTTTATACCCGTGGTTTGTGTTAAAATGAAACTTTTTATTTTGTTGGTAGTACTTTCTATGGGTGTTGTTGAAAAAGACTCGGCACTATGCGGTGGAGGCAGACACTTCCTCCACCATAATAAGACAATTTGTGAGAAGACATATACCCTACTTTCTATTTCTCGTTGTCTTGTTGATGTCTTCTCGTTAATTCTTCTTTAGTTTAAGTTACTTACAATTGTGTTTTTCATAAAAGTTATTCAAAATTGTTTATTTTTTTATTTAAATTATCTGCAATAGATGTATGTTTGTACTCCGTGGGCACATTTTTTCCATCTCCTTTCCTAGCGCAGCTTTTATTGCGCAACCGAGAATTTGAATGAAACTACGATGCCTCTATTATTTAATGTTTTTCGAAATGTATATTTTTGTTTTTTTGTTCGTTTGAGCAGTGGTGGCCTAGTGGTAACGGCCGTGATTTACGAGTTTCTGGTCGTAGGTTCGAATCCAGACAGGCGCTTCACTTTGTGTAAATAATTTCATCACCTCTCTCTCAAAACAGTGAAGGAAAACATCGTGAGGAATCCGCCATGTCTTAGAACCAAAAATTGAAGATGTGACATCTACCAACCCGCATTGGGCCCGTGTGGTGGATTACGGCAGACTCCCTCTCACAGAGAGTCCCAGCAGTGGGAACATCCCAATAAATATAGCTGATTATGCTATATTTATTCATATGAATACAAAAATTTAATTGTGTAGGGTAACTTCTCTTTAACCAGTCTCCGGCGTAATCTTTAGATGATGGTAAATAGGTAGGTACAAACTTTGTGACCGCCTTGAATATAGTCGCGAGTCGAGTGGACAATACGTAGTCAACCAAACAATTTTCGTTTTCTAACATTTATAATACTTGTTATATTATGTAAATTTATTTTTATTTGGTGATTTTAAGTTCGTGTTTATTTCATAGGTTATTTAATTTAAAATATAATGTATGTGTTATTTGTAAAAAATATAGGTTAGGTTATAATAGGATAAATGTAAATAAAAAACATTAATATAAATAAAAACTATATTCACAATGGGGCCACACCTTCCATAAAAACATCTCCCTTACTAATGGATGGTTCCGCATCCGAATCACTCTCTTCACAAAAAATATCCGAATCTTCTTCATCTATTCATTATTTTTTGAGTTAGGTCATCTATGACGACATCACTTTTCTTATATTCTTCCTCAATATTCATAACTTTGTCGCTATAAAAACTATAACAAATTAACGAAATGATCGAACGAATTCTGAACGCGACAGTACTCTCAGAGCTCAACAAGTGCGTGATTCGTGTACGGACGAGCACTCCCACTAAGGCGGGGGTGCCAGCGCACGTCGCGGGTGAGCGGAGCGGGCGCGCGGGGTGTGGCTCTGCCCCCAGGCTCTTGTGCGTCTGCTAATACCTGATTTTGTGTTCTGCGCAATGCAATGAGCGTAGTTACGGGGCAGTCACAAAGTTTGGCGCGGGCTGTAGTTGATTTTCAATCACACACAACACTTAACTAAAACTCAAAGCATTTATTTCGATTACAGCATTTGCAGGCCCTTTGAATTATCACTAAACCAGTTGTTAAGTTTGAGTTAGAAATTAGGCTGTTTGCCCATTTCAAAGCGAGGTAGATTCCCTATGGAGAGGATCGGGTAAGAAACTCCATGGACAATCTTTAAAATCAAACCATAACATTCCAGAGGTTTCTTGTTCCATAGTTACAATTTCAGTCGTTTTTACCACACTTCTTATAACTTCTGAGATCGAGTTACAAATCTTGTGTGATACTTCATCCATTACCTTTTCAAAGCAGTCATACAATCCTGAAGGGGGCTTGTACGTACACACTTAATGCAATAAAATGCTCTAATCTGTAAGGCAATATCAACAGTCCGCTCGTCAGATAGTCTCACAATATCCTTACGGCTTAATAGAAGCTATTTGTTTAGCCAAATTCTTGGCAGTAATAGAAAAATAATCTACTAGCGAAACAGCGATGTATCTTTTAAAATACTTAGAAAAATAATACATATCCATTAAAAAAAATCTATCTTTAGTAATATAAATGATTTCCATCATTGATATTTGACTATTGTTAGTGTGAATTAAATGAAATGAATTACTATTATATTTCAAACTATGCAATGTTATATTAACTTCAGATCTAAAGTTGTTTTCTTGCTGTGACAAACTTAGGCCATACTTTTCTTAAACTAAGGTTGCACAAAGATCTATGGACGCAAAGATATTGGATTAATACTCCTATTTTCACATTACCCAAATTGCCAACAAATGTTAATAATATAGTATCCTGGTTAGTACTTGATTTTGAACTAAGAAACTAGACCACTGGGTGGTCTAGTTTTGTAGCTATTTAAACCAATTCCAATGACTTTCACAATATTCGAATTGACCGTTTAGAAGAAAAGATCTTTTGAATTCCACGGTGTCTATAAGAAACAATAAATCGTTTGAAAGTTTAGTCTGATAATAAATGATAAATGATTTTTATTTCTGTAAGTGGGTTTGTACAAACACTTTTACACGTCAAACATTTTTTTTTTTACTAGATGAGGTGGCGTTTCCTATCTGACTACTCTGAGAAGAAAAGCCGAAACAAACTCAGAGGTCACTCACACAGTCTCTTTTAAAGTCCAGACATAATCTTGGTCGGATCATGTTAAGACCATGTGGATTGATGTCTGAAATGGTCTTTTGAGGAAAGAACCACACAGATTGAGTGGGCCTGTCCAGTCAATGCACGCATTTGTCAGTTATCGTACAGCTCAACTCAAAACATAAGGAGCTCAACGATTCGACGAACAATACCAAAGAAAGGACATTGGGTAGGCCGCATAATTACTCAAGCCGCCAGACCAAGGAATAGGATTGAGAGTTGAACGGTACTTATCTTCGTAGATTTCCGATTATGAACCGTTTTCGAGTTATTATTGTCATCGTAAAAAAATCATATATGAATGCATATTTTAGGTTTCTCCACTTTTTTTTCAGTCAGTCGCTCCATGTTAAATATTGGTATTCAACTGCATCTGGTAAGACTGGAACCCGAAACCATTATAGTTGGGGAAAGGCTAGGTAGAAGAGTTTTCCCCAATTCAGAACATCTTTAAAGTGGCATCAATAGTTCGGTGACTTACAAATAAGTTGCGTTTGTGGTTTCTCCCGTTAACTTACGTATGTGTAAACTGGAGTAGGTACATCAAAGTTTTTTTTTTGGTATTTGTTCCGCCGAATGAAAAGGTACATCAAAACAGAAATTAAAGTTGTTCACACAACTTATATACACTCCACATTATAGGACTTCATTACTTTCCCTATGAATAGACAGAACAGTTCCTGTTCATATAACTTAATTGTAAGGTACAGGACCGACAACAAACTTAGTTTGAAAATGTTGTTAATAAATTAGATTACGCTAATTGAGAGCACGAGAATCCAATATTTACTATCCACCCCTCTCGGACGTTCGATCTTCGTTTATATTAATATAAACTGTTTAGTTTACAGATGAAGACGCAAATTTACGTACACTTTGATGTATTTTCAAGATTATCGTTTGCCTTTAAGTAAATATAAGCCTAGTCTGCGTTAGTTTTTATGCTTCTCTTGTATCGGCATGATCTAAATGTGAATAGTTCATCTTTGTGAGGCTGATAGCCCGGGGTGCGCCGAATGTCTAAATTCAAGTATGGGAAATATTTAATTGCTCCCTTCAAAACTTAAAAAACTTTTTGTGCTACTAATGGTGTACGCTTACATCCGAGTTGGTCGCAGTTAATTGGCTAATTAGAATTTAAGGACAATAAAATTAAAGTAATTTAAGGTTCACAAACACTTGCAGATAGTCATCACTAAGCTTGGAAAATAAAGTTCTTATCTATAAATGCATCCTTAAACCTGTATGGACATATGGTATAGAGCTCTCGGGATCCGCAAGCCACTCAAATATTGAGATAATGCAGCGCTTCCAAAATAAGGCACTAAAATTCTTAAGTGGTGCACCTTGGTTCACAAAATACATCGAAGTAAATGAGTATCTACTCCTCAAATATCAAGGATGTAGTAGAAAGGTCCTACAAGAATTACAAGGAACGACTCCAACGACATAAAAATGAACTCTGGTGAGACTTCTAAAGTCCTCAGACTCTACCTAAAGACTTAAAAGAGATCGAATAGCGTCAATGTAACCCACACAAATCCAATAACGAGGTGACGCATGCTGGATGTGAACAATCTCGAACTGTCAAGTGAAGAACAGCAAATCTGATTAGAGCTCAAGGAGCTGATTGCAGATCGAGAAAAAAGAAATGGAAAAAAATTAAGGCTCACGAATAGAAGCACACAAAGTATCACCACTGGTGGAGGCTATTTTAACTCTATACTATAGCATGTACTATTTATTATACATACAAGCAAATGAAACAATTATAAAATAACAAATTTATCTAAATCAAGAATAAGTACATAACACGTTATAAACAGAACGTTGATAGAACGATACTTTACTAAGTTAAATATTATTTATAACAAAAGTACACTATTTAAATTGTAAAACGGTAGTATGTGGTCAATAAAATATTTTCCGTTAGATACGATCGCGATGCAATCAACGATCACAGATACTTTTATATATCAATGTTTTCTAAGTTCTAGTCGCCTCTAATCAAGATAACTATATTTTATAAAGCTAAACGTATTTCGTAGAAGCAGAAAATATCTTAACAAGTTGTTTGAAGTTGTTTTTTTAGTTTTTAAAGCTTTTCAATATGTTTGACGAAATTTGATTGTATTATAAAACAAATTAACTAATCTGATGTATTATCATTGCCACGTTTCATTAAAAGTAGCCTTTGCGCAGCTATTTGCGTTCTACATTCGCTACGCGTAGCCGCTACAATATTCGTGGTTATGTAGGGCAGTTTGTTTACATTAAGTATTTCACATTTCATGTGGCTTTAGTGTTCATTTTCTTTATGAAAAGAAGATTGAATAATCGCCGAAATAGCGCAATATATATGATGAAATATTTCGAAACTTAAACGTTATTGTTTATTACGTTATTGTTTTCTAGGCTTCGGTGATGCAACCTTTATAGCGTGGAGTACACGGCGAACAGTTTTTAATGACGTGTTTAAGAATTCAACAAAATGTCCTGTTGGTATGAAACCATTCATATTCATTCACCATGTAAAGTATCATTTAAATAAGTCTTCCAACTATCTTTAGTCTTTCAATTATTATCTAATTTACTCAGTTTTCTGTGGTCTACCTACAACTTTTATACAGGTCAAACTTTATATTTTCCCATTAATAATAAACAAGTAAGACGTGAAAATTGTTACAAAGTGACTACAGTAAAAATAACATAGATAAATTTATAAATTGTTTATCAGCACTAAGTTGGTCAGAAGTATATGACCAAGAAAACGTAAATCCGTTTTGTAATATATTTCATAATGCGTTTTGTTTATTTTACAACCTTTGCTTTCCGATTAACAAAGTAAGAATAAATTTAAACTATAAGTCACCAAGGTGAATCACAACAGGAATCAAAAAACAAAAAAGAAAACTAAGGTATCGCCAAATACATAGATGTCAAATACATAGATACAGTCCAAATCCGAAGATGATACATCAAACTATGCAAAATACAGTATTATCTTCAAAAATTGCCTCAGTGTATCAAAACACCTCAATTGTAAAATAATTTTATCGGCTAAAAATAAGGGCAAAGCTACATGGCAGATTATCAAAAACAAAACTGATCACGTGTACACTAAAACAAATACTGATAATATTAAAATCAGTAATAATCATAAGTAAACCTATCAAAAATCAGAATCTTTCAACGACTTTTTCATAAATATTGCCAATGAATTCCATACTACTCGTAAAAATAAAGTGTCATCAGACAAAAAAACATATAATAAATATACCGAATATGACGCAAACCATGCTTTTACATCCATGTTATGAAGATGAAGTAAAAAATACAATCATGTCTCTTAAGAACACCAAATCTTTTGGATTTGACGGTATAGCAACTCACATTCTCAAATCCTGTGCCGCCAGTTTATCCCCGATCATTGAACACTTGATAAATATCTCGTTCTGGCAAGGACTTTTCTGGATAAACTCAAACAATCTATTGTCAAACCCTTATCTAAAAAGGGGACACAAAGACTTATCTAATTACCATCCTATAAACGTCTAGGAGTCTGCGATGCAGTCATGCATCTCATAAACTATTTAGAAAATTTCAGATTATAAAAGAGGAACAAAACGGCTTTCAAAGAGGAAAAGCAACTACTTTAGCAGCGTTTAAACTGAAAAAAAAAATTGTTAGTTTACAATAACGAATTCCAGTATCTGTCATCTTCTTCGACATGAGCAAAGCTTTCGACTTCGTCAACCACGAATTACTAATACAAAAATGCAATAACTACGGAATTAGAGGAATAGTTATTGATTGGATTACTAGCTATTTGTCGAACCGTCAGCAAAAAGTAGAAATAAGCTCAGTAAACGGAAAAAACGAGTTCACATCATATAGTTCTGAATATTGTCAAACCAAATCAGGAGTAGCCCAAGGAAGCGTACTTGGCCCATTACTTTTCCTCATTTACATAATTATTTACCTACAGCTTTACAACAACAGTGCATTCTTTTCGCTGATGATCAGTAATTGTAACAAATGATAGTAAATCAGAAACCAGTCACGAAAATAATTTTAATGAAACAATGAAACAAGTGTTAAAATTGCTCGAAAACAAATATATACATTTTCAAAATTATTATTAATAAAAAGTCTTTTAAACTTAATTATCAGGGACAACAAATTACCGAGGTTAATGAATACAAATTCTTTGGACCTATTCTAGATCAGAATTGGAATTGGAAATTACATATAGAACACATCGGCAAGAAATTAAACCAATTTGTATTTGCTCTTAAACTTTTAAGACGTACCGCAAGAGAAGCAGTTGTTCTTACTGCTTACCATGGGTATGGTTCCTCTTAAATCAGGCATGGACTTCTACTCTTGTGGAACTCGATGAACGTAACTGAAGCATTCCTAGTGCAGAAAAAATGCCTAAGCCTAATGCCTAATTCTACGGTCCATTAACATGCAGACCTCGATTAAAAAAAAGATTTGTGAAAGAGCACAATTTTTTTTTTGTAACATGTGACTTAAATTCCAATTATGCCCGTCGAGACCCAACACGATTATGAATTCCTTCAAATCAAAGCACATTATGCAATAAAAATAGCTTCATCACAGCAATTAGAATATTCAACAATATTCCAAAAGAAACAAGGGAACTCCTTCATTAACACTTTACATACAAACTATTTAAATGGTTAATCGGTAATTGTTTTAACAGTGTGAAAGAATTTATTGATAAAAAGTATCAGATAAATATGGTTACTAAGTTTTCGTTTGGTATATCACTGTAAGATGTTATTTTTAAGATTTTACCAGCATTATTGGACATGTTAGAATAATAATTCTAATAAGTTATTGTGAAGTTTTTAATTTTAAAAATATTTGTATGCCCGTCCATTGTGAAACGTATAAGATCATAATTCTATTTATAAGACCTTAATGTACCATGTTTTCAAGCAAATAAATATATTCTATTCTTTAGAAATCCTGTTATCATTTCCTGATGCTCTCCACAACAGGAATTGTACCATCCATCGTTGTTTTGCAAACCTAGAAATTTAACCTCTCACGTCCCGGCGATCCCAATTGGTTCCAGTAATTTGACAATACCGTCGAATTCTTTTCCTTATCGCAATTTGGCATAAGCAATTATAACTCAATATAGGCCAGGTCGCATCAATCAGTAAGTTTATGGAGATATTAAAAAAGTCGAAAGCAGCGTTTGGCAGCCAAGTGTGAAGGACTCTTTTGTGCCTTCAGTGACACGCAGCCAACCGTCAAATCTCATCAAACCTTTATTCACTTCATTGCAAATAAGACGATTCTTGATTTCAGTATATTTTTTTATTTTTATGAAAATATATATTTTACTTCATAGATAATTTCTGTAGCACGTAGTACTTTTCTATACTAGTATTACAATAATTGGTAGTAACTGTGTATTTAACTTTGACTGTCTGGTTCCTTTTAACGCCTTGACGACATAATGTATTTGGATGAAAGAATAATGCTCAAAACGTCCCCACCCTTGTAGCACTTTAAAACACTTGTCAATCGAAGGGCTATAGCTATCGTACATTTTATTGTATTACTCAAGATTTGGAGCAAATTGACTGGGACAGACGGACAGACAGACATACGAGGAACCTATAAGGGTTTCGTTTTAAATTAGAACGTACGGAACCCTTAAAACAAAACCATTGTGGTGAATTGTTTTTGTTTGCTGTTCTACAATAAAATTATAAGACTTTACGGTTATGCAGATAACCTGCTGCATGGTGTGCATGAAGTGTGCAGACATCTTAGAAGTATGTAAAGTCAGCAATCTATATGTTGCTCCCGCGTGGTGAATAAGACTCAGTTGCTGATATGAGAGAGCCAGTGCTCCGGTAGTAATTATGTTAAGGTATATGTTAAAATATTATTTTGAAAACACATCTTCGAATATTTTTTCCATACTTTTTAAAACAAAGATCATTAAATGGCAACATAATTGTGACTGATTACAATTTCTTCATGTCGATATAACTTTTTTCGGATGGACATTTCTGTTTCACGGTCATACAATAAAATTATGAGATAGCTATGGCCTTTCGATTAACATAGGTTTTAAAGTGCTAAAAGGGTGAGGATGGTATCCATACATGTTTGGGCATTGTTCTTTGGCACACAGGAAGACCTGTAGTGCTATTCTGTAACCATCTCACCGTGAAAACATAGGTGGAGTGAACTGTCAGTGCCACTGATGCTAGGTATTGACCAAGACGGGATAACACTGACAGCTCACTTCACGCAAGTCTTCACGGTGACATTTTGACAGAATCGACATGCTGGGTTAGGTTAGGTTACAAATGATAAATGATTTTATTTTTGTAAGTAGATTTGTACAAACAATTTTACACGTCAATCATATTTTATTCACGTGTAAAATTGTTTGGTGTTTGAAATAGTCTTTTGAGGAAAGAACCACACAGAATGAGTGGACCTGTACAGTCAGTGCACTCAATTGTCGGCAGTCGTGCAGCTCAACACAGAAATTATGGAGCTCATCAATTTGACGAACATTACCAAAGAAAGGACATTTGGGTAAGCCGCATAAACTAACTGAAAAAAAAAACTAAATGACCCCATAGTCCTCACATTCACAATAATTATAATAATATTATACTTTAAACAGTAAATATGTCATTGTATAGCTGAAAAGGTACAAATATGTAAAATAAAAAAATAAAAAGGAAAGTAGTTAGCATAATAATATTAAACATCAAAATTATCGGTGTAAACTTTTTGGAGCAGCTCAACCCCAGTGTCTTTAACAGCATAATAGGCTTTCTGGCATAATTTCCAGCATTTTATAAAAGATTCGAATTTATCATGATATTCAGAACATAATTATACAGAACGTTTTATCCCGTTAATACGGTCCCTATGAATAATTTCCGTCCACCATGCTGGCGAAGCCGCAGACATGAGTTATATTATGTATTATATTATTTTACAGATTCTAAGATCATTTATAGCAATTTGTAATAAATATTTCGAAAAGTCTGACAGCTTTTTATCTACTTTCTGTATACTCCGAATGAAAAATATACATAACGTTATATCTGTTTTGAGCTGAAAATAACCCAAAACATGAAAGAAAAGTAACTAGATTTCCAAGTATTGAATGGGTGGTCTATTTTGTGGCTGTTGTTTGTAAGCGACACTTGCTTGCAACGCCAGTTTTACTTGCAGTAACTAAGTGTAAATAACACACTGTGAATGTGTGTGTGAAGACGAGAAGCGTCAGCACATAACACACACAAGCCCTTCTCACTTCACCATTGTTTCGAACGGTACCGAGAGCTCCTGTGCTTACTCACAAACACTCACAGAGTGTTTGTAGACTTGCTAACCACAAGTAAAGCGCGCTTTGCTTCGTGAGATAAAAATACTGTACTATATTGTGTAGATATATGTTCAGTAATAAGCCGCTCGGCTTAGCTCGAATTGAGATTCAGCGAGGGTAGATGCTGTGGCGTTGTAGTCGATTTCCTACAGATCAACTAAAACGCACATCACTAGTTACGATTCACGAGAGTGACATCCCTGAATCTTTCAAATTCCCACCACGTCACTCGGTGTCGTGGTATGGATTGGGTTATAAATATCCTTGCTTGACGCCTAACGTGCCTTTCCTTCGCAACAAGCAGCTCAAGCAGTAAGTCTAAATAACCCCGAGATAAACGGGTAAGTGCTCAGCGTGATTGCTTCTATTCTTAATTGTGTCCTGCCAGATCGCATTCTCTATGTATTTCTGTCTGCGCGGTCTGGCAGCTAATGTAATTGTTCTCGGCAGCCTCCCTATGACTGTCGAGAAAGCTATTTACCTATAGTGGCTTCTGCCACATGACTTGTCACCTTTACTGCACCTTGAATGCGTGCGCATGCTTTTCGCATTCTTCGCTTTGCTTGCCTCGCCGCGCTGCGCCTTGCTGTTCGCTTAAATCGCCTGACCACGCGGCGAGGGACCTCCGAGAATGCCCGCGGCATGTGCACGACATAACCTAAAATTGTAAACCGCCACGATGGGGTTCCAGAATTAGGCTTCGCCGCTGATCTCCTGCCTACCGCTGACTGACGTCATTGCTGCCTCCGCCCTACCGCTGGAGGGACGCCAGTCACGCGGACTACACACGCGGCCGCTACCGCCGCCTGACCTGCCATTCACGTGGCTCGTGGGTGCCGAGACCCCACGCCCGCCACGTGTAGAGGCCCTTGCCTGAGCGGACCGTGCCTACACGCGGTCGTGCATCCGTGCGTGGTGCTGCCCACACCTGGTGACCTCTGGTGTCGCTCCTCTGCCCTGCTGCCTGCCCGGTGACCTCACGCCGGACCACGTGCTGCGGCGCAGCCAAGCCCGGGGCAGTAACGTTCCTTTCTCTCTAAGGAAGTGACCAGTGAAAAGTATACAGAGACCTTAAACCCACTACCCTGAATTCTGTGTCTCCTGTCCAAATAAACCTGTTAAGTGACCCTTGGGTTTCATTCATTCTTCCTACTAGAAACCCGCTTGCCACAATGCTGAACGCAGTTTGCCGTTCGGTACGAGCTGAATGAAAACCGAATATTTATAGTAATTGCTTCGGTTCAGTTTTGTTGTTGTACAAATACTGACAAATCGAATGTTATTTCATTGTGTGTGGACTCCCCTAACTTTCAAACATCACTAAATAACTATAATATCAGGTCAATTTAAATAAATGAGTTAAGGTTTTTTGTTTAATGTTGATGGTTAAAACTCAAAGTAACTAGGTAAACCTCCAAACTTAAAATAATATAATACCCTCAGATTAATAACATCTGTGTTACATTTAATACTAGTTTTCTTTTAGATTAAAAACAACAGAGGCGTACAAATCTTAATTCCCTTACGTTTTAACAAAAACGCAATCTTGTAACTAGTTTTAACGTAAATATTTATCTTCGTTTATTACATTTTCTCTGAATTGAAATTAAATAACGGCACCGAAACGTAATTATTGCGCACCACTAAGCTACTGATTTCACTGCGTATTTATTTAAAGAAAATATTTTTATAATTTATTTAAGAAGGATCGCTCGGATGACAATTGGGCCTTGTTTAAGACTGCTAGGAATCGGTGTAATCAGATGTTACGCAACGCTAAACGCCATCACATCCTCAATAATATTAATTATTCTTCTCCTGCCGATATTTGGGAGTTCCTTGGAACTTAGGGTATTGGCAAATCGCGACATTCAGTCCTTCCTAACACAATTGGTTTGAACGATTTAAATCGCCATTTCTCCACTGTTCCCACTTTAGATAGACAAACTAAATATCAAACCCTCAACTAGCTTGCTGGTCTGTCGCGTCCCAATATTATAACCCCTTTGTCAACACCCCAGTCGACTCGGAAGAGATCAAAAAAATTATCCTTACCATTAAATGCAAAGCTATGGGCTGCGATAATGTCAGCCGCCATTTGATGGTGGCGTCACTCAAGCGGGTATATTATCTCTTCTTTTTTCTCCATTTTAATTAATCTTATTACCACCGAATTACGGGTTGCGTATCTTCTTTATACTAATGATTTGCAGCTTTACTGCCAGGTAAGTTAGCATATCCGATTCGATTGAGGAGCTAAACCGGGATTTAGGTGTGGTTCAAAAGTGTTCTGATAGATTTGGGGTGGCGGTTAACCCTACCAAGTGTCAGGCTATTATTGTAGAGAGCCCCTACAGTATGAGGAAAGAGAGGCTTTACTGTACCACCTGTAATGTTTAATAACTCAGTCATCCCGTTTAGCTCCGATGTTAAGTATCTTTGTCTGCATGTTGACACATATCTTGACTGGCAAAAGCAGGTCACGATTGTAAGTTAAAAAGTTCACGGAACGTTGCGGCATCTCTATCGGTTGAAAAACCTCCTCCCATCACACATAAAGGCTATGCTTGTACACTACCTAATCTTTTCCATAATAGACTATGGTGAATATGGAGAGTGTTTACTATGACCTCAATGCAGATCTTCTCAATAAACTTGATCGCGTTCTAAATAACTGCATTCAAATTGTCTTCAATCTACGTAAGTATAATCATGTGTCTGCGCACCGATCAATCTCATCTCATTCACCTCATTAGTTTTAATAGTTATCCCATTTTTATTACTGAAATATAGCTCTTCTATCTTTATATTCTTCTCTAACCCAAACCCCGAACATTGGTCCTTCAAGCCATCGGAGCGGGACCACTACGCGTGTATCTCCTGACTGTACCGTGTGACACTACGCAAACAGAACGAAATGGATTTACTCTCCAAAAATTACATTATCCTGCTGACCCTGATTGAACCTGGTTTTTACGAAAGCATCGCGTCACTTCATCGCGCTGTTACTCCAGGTTTGTTCTTGCAGCTATTGCAAGGACATTTGATCTCCATCAACGCGGAATCGATTGTGGTTTTTTTCAGTTTTACTTAATTCGGTATTACTTTTGATTTCCCTGTAATAAGGGTCAGGTGGGTTTCATTTTCTCTCTGTATTTTGCAATATACGACGCAAGCGTATGCTTTTGTGCTAGCGTCGCAAAAGCCATGGAGGTCGATGACATCTTTTTCCTGGGTGTAAATCCAACGTGGTATTTTAAATAGAGACATAATAATAATAATAAATTCATTTATTTCAGTTAA